>LR990863.1:3957850-4603382 GCA_905163395.2 Endotricha flammealis | reverse complement strand
AATACCTCTAACCAGTTTTTAAGGGTCCTTAGCCAGAATGTTGTTTTCACCAAAGTTTAACTGTCTTCTATGTTAGTAATGTTTAATTGTTAAGAATTAAATTAAATATTCAAACTAATTCCTTTCACTTCTTTTCTGCCAATTTCATTCTTTGTGCAATAGATATATAGTTTAGCGAGTGCACATGACAAGCTTACTATTGCGACCTTTTAGCCAGTTTGTCCTGCGAGTTAAAAAAATACACAGCGATTATATTCTAAATAAAAATAAACTAATATTAGTATCCAGACACATTTGTTATTTTCTTGTATGTGATGCCCAATTGTGCGTATAGTATATTTTTGGTTAAAAGGGATCGTCATTGAATAGGGTCGTGTGCTTGACAGAGTATTTATATAAACAACCTTTTGTACTACGAGGGGAATAGTAGAGAATCTAACATTATTATATCATTATTATTCGGAAACCATTTCAATGTTATTTTTTCCGCTTTTACGAGTATTTAGTTTTATTTAGATAATATAGCAAATACTGCTCTTCATAATGATTTCAACTTGGATTGAAGGGGTAGAAAATAATACAGGTTACATATAAATTATTTATTATTTTTTTTTTTCATCTGGGTGGTGACCGTGATGTCTGATAAAAGTCGTTCTATCTCAAATTCTGTCGACTGTATTCTTCTTGCTCAAACTCTTAGACCGAGGAAGCGAAATAGACAAATCTTAATGATCAGGTCAGATGGTGAACTCAAGACACTTGACACCAGCCAGCCCTGTTGTCATTAATTGCAGGAAGCACATAGAAAGAAGAGGAAATGGATTAGGAAACGATGTGACTTTAGGAAGAAGATGAATATTTTACAAATTGACGTAAGCTCTGACAAACCTGAGGGAAAATGCGTCGCATCGCATATTCGGTAATATTAATACACTAGTAAAATACTCGCAACTTCGTTTGCGTATATCTCGCTTTCCCGTGGGAAATTTGAAAAATCCTTTCTTTGTACACCCCTAGACGTCGTAAGGAACCTACATTCCAAATTTGGAATCTCTAGACCCAGCGGTTTGGGCTGTGCGTTGATATAGTTTTAAGTCAGTCAGTCAGGACTTTGAATTTTATATGTAAAGAATAACATTTTACACTCACAATTAACTCAAACGATAACAATGTTATCAACATACTATGAGACGAGTCTTCCGCTAATGCAAAAGGTCTAATTGTTTGTTTGACAGCCCGCAGATCTTCGACACCAGAGGGCGTTGTAGGTTCGATTCCTGTTCGGAGCAAACATTTATGTGGTAGCATTTGTATTTTGTTCTCGAGTCTTTGTATTTCCTATGTACTGTAAGTACCTATGTATATAACAATAATATATCCGTTTGTATACCCATAACTCAAGCTAGGTTAAGCTTGTCTTACTGTGGGTACCAGGTGGCGCTGTGTGATTTCTGTAAAAGATATTATTATTTTAGTAAACTACCTTATTTTACTTCGTTAGAATTTTCGGTTGTTGCTGAAAGAAATCAATTTTCTGAACTCGCAATAGATTCCATGATGTTAAGGCCTGGTTTGCGTGTAGATCGCGTGATAGTTATTTCACAGTAAAATGCTACATTTTCCTGTACTTCTTGCGATAACTTTTGTGTTCATAGCTGTTATTACTGTAATTTTGGTAAACGTTTTGTTATGGAAGTATGTGAAAATGGTTTTATCAGAATGTAGTTGCGCGGGGCTTTACAATGTAAATGATGAAATTATATTATGGGGCTTCGATTCAATTTACTGAGTATTGTATTCATTTCATAAACTTATTGTGAAATAAATTATTAATATCAAGTGTATTTTGTTTCTTATGTTTCTGTTTTTTACAAAGATTTAATATATAGCGTACCTATAGATCGGCTTTGGTTTGATTAAGGCGAGACCAAAAACAAAATACACTAGTGTGCGTGGAATGTACATGTGTGCAAGCAAGATATACAATTTTGTGGATTTTCCTTTTTGTTTGAGTTACATCCAGGCACTGCACAGGTAACCATATTTAATCACGTCTAATTAACATCAAAACAACACTAAAAACCATAAATTTAGTAAAAATAAGTAGGATTTGTTTTTAACACGACTGACGTCAGGCCGATACAGTCCGATAGCGTGTATAGGAAAATGGTCTCGTCTATCTCGCTCGCAATGGTATCGCTCTAACCTTAGAGCAACGTGTATGCTATGATCTATTTCTTTTGCATTGCCAATCTTACGCTAGTATATAATAAATCTATGGTTTTTTTATGAATTCTTTCTTATTGAAAATTTTACAATTCATATCAAATAAATAAATAACAACAGAGATTCAGCAAAATTTATAGCATAGTGTTATTGATCACTGTAATATGAAACAGTAAATTTTACCACGTAAGCTTTGCACTAAAAATAAAAACCGAATAGCAAACAGAAATAAAACTGATTGTAAATTGAAATGGAGGGGAGTAATAAAATATTTGTTCTTTTTCTTGCACTTAACGTGTATATTTTAATGAGGAGAGAATAAGAACTGTTATGGTTGCGCTCAATACGACTGACCTACTTTAGTTGGTGCCCCTTGCATGTCATAAGTTTAGTACGTGACTTGGAAGTAGTTTCAGCGGATTTTATACTCGTATTATGGTACAATCCAACGGGTGTTAGAATAAGTTTAAAAAAGAAGAGCTTGTGTAGAGAAATTTAAAGGCAAGATGATAACGACAACATGTCTAAGTCTAAGACTGATTCAAAAATTTCATCAACTCAGTCACATAAGTCCACTGCTGGGCATAGGCCTCCCCCAAACGTCTCCTGCATGACCAGTTGGCAGCGGCCTGATAATATTATTACAATCTAATATCATAATGAATGAAATCCTAAAATATCTTATTAAGGTTACCTGTAGCCTTCCCTCGTGATGATCCATCTATGTAGGGCCCATTGTTAGTTCCACTATGAAAGGCGCGACCCAAATATTGTCACAATGGACCGAGAGCTTGAGGGACAAAGAGCTACGTATAATTAATGACTGAGACTACGAAATGTCGCCATCTTGTGACGGTGAAGTGACGTCGGGATTCCGGATGGTGTGGAGTCGTTTCATTAATTATATTTTTTGGGCAGCACGCTGTGTCGCTCTGTCTCCTAAATAGGCTAGATGTTTAATTTAATTTTGTATAATTATACCAAATTAATATTTTTTACACATGCGGCAGATAAATTCAAATGCCATGATATAAATGTTTGCCTCTACCGAGCGCGGTTCTCGGCGGCGCCGGCGACGCGAAAGGTGCGCGGGAGGGAAAGTGACACAGATTTTCCTCCAAAAATATTTTCACAATAAATAAATAATAAATATGTATTGTATGTATGGGACAAATCACACAGATTGAGTTAGCCCCAAAGTAAGTTTGAAACTTGTGTTATGGGATACTAACTCAACGATACTATTTTTATAACAAATACTATAGATAAACATCCAAGACCCGAGGCCAATCAGAAAAAGTTTTTCATAATGACCCGACCAGGATTCGAACCCGGCACCTCCTGGCGTTACACCATGGAGGTCGTCAAATATGAGGTCCGCAATAAATGTGGTTAGTTGAACCGAAATAACTTCAAAACAAAACCTATTAAAAGTGACATCTTTTGTCAACATATCTAGTAACAAATAATGTATGGTACTGGTACTTAGTAAGAGTTGTACATAGATTTATTATAACTTACTAGCGTAAGAAGATTGGCAATGCAAAAGAGATAGATCATAGCATACGCGTTTGTTAGAGCGAGATAGATAGACGAGACCATTTTTCCTATACACGCTATGGGCTTGTATCGCCCTAACGTCATGTTAAACAAATCATGTTAAAACAAATCCCACTTATTTTTAAACAAATTATGGTTTTTAAGTGTAGTTTTGGTGTTAATTCGACGTGATTAAATATGTGCAGTACCTAGATGTAACTCAAACTAAAAGGGAAATCCACAAAATTATATATCTTGCTTGCACACATGTACATTCCACGCACACTAGTGTATTTTGTTTTTGGTCTCGCCTCAATCAAACAAAGCCGATCTATAGGTACGCTAGTATATACTAAATCTATGGTTATGGATATAAGTTTTTTTATTTATACATATTTATTAAGTTACCTATATATCCGCATGTATGGAATGATACAAATGTTGGTGAAAACAGACAAATTTATATTTTCTCTATTTTTTTTTAAAGAATTTATATGTACATTTTTTCTAAATACTTAATAAAAATAATTTGAAGCCGACTCGAGTCTTTCTCTGTCCGCGTCATCCCACACCGAGCTTATATCGTTAGATTAAGATAAAACTAAAACAATAATCCTTTTCATTTCGTCTAGTCCTTTATTTCAAGCCAGTATGAATGGGTTGGACAATGTCTTCATATCTCGGATGAAAAAATCTGTGTGGGACGCTCTTAACAACCATCTTTATGTCTTTTGTAACTATGTACTATGAAGAGTATCGTGAGATAGGGTTCTTTATACCATAAAAAATTATAGGGTTGCCATTACTTTATATATTCTGTTTAGTCTACATGAATCTTAGGTTCGGAGCGGCGCGCTATACTGACTGCGCCTCTGTAGAGAGCCTTGTGTGTAGTTGTGGCCCAAAGTGATAGGTTCACCATGGACACCCTGCGGTGTCGTCGGTGTGGTGGCGGAAGTATCACCACTTCCAATCAACTTCGTTAATGTTAAGGTAGAGAGAAGGTGCCAGACAGTCAGTCAGTATACCTTTCATTAGCAAGAAAGTCCGACAGACCACCGTCGTCGCTTCGTCACGAGGTGGGACATGCAGCATTGCATTTTTCCTAACTACAAAAAGATGTGTGATGTGATCTTAGGTGCAAGGCACAAAGAGTGTAAATACATGCTGACCAAATTAATTTCTGTTAACTGTCATTAAAATTAAAACTTTTCCATTTCTTGTGCCACCTGCAGTTTAATATGGTATTTTTAGGTCACCTTTCGGTCTCAGCATAAAGGAAACAAAAAAATGAGAAGTACTAATTCTGTCCAAAAATTTAATGCTGTTAGAAATACTTCCGCATTGGAATTGAGTGCTCATTTACAAAAACCACAGACAGAAAACATCCTGTACAGCAGTGCTTGCTGATTCGGTACTCTCTGCGGCTTCTTAATAAAGCAAAGGTGTTTAATTGGCTGACAAACTGCTCGCGAAGTAATTACGTCTTGGCTGGCGGGGTTCAAACAACGCGTCAATCTAGTCAGAGTTAGTGGTGCCAAGTTATCGATGCTTTGTTGTTATCGATACTACGTTATGTGAAATAATAATGGACACCAGCGGGTTTCATATTTCATATACTCTCTCGACTATCGTCATTTATGTTTTATAAATAAAAATGTTTGTTATATTTTCAAAACTGAACTATTTAAAGAGTTTTTTTATAGAAAAATTTTACTGTAATAAACGCATTAGTGGGTTGGTATAGTGATGATGATGTCGTTCAGTTATTGTCGAACAAAGTCGACCCGAATCGACCCGAAGCAACTTCGGCATGCATGTTCGGTTTCTTTGTTTATGCGTAGAAAAGCAGAGTTCTTTTTTTTGCACAATATCAATTTACATAAATTTAATTTTGTCGCATGGCAGGACTGTGATTATCAATTTTTCTGGCCCGCTTATTAGTTTTAGTGTCACTTACTACGCCCAGTAACCAGGGACTGAATTATACCGTTTAATTTCAAAACCCTTAAAAAGGGAAACCTTGCTGAATAGCTTATCTAGTATTGTAGGTAACCCATTTGATTGGAAAATTTAAGCAAAATCTAAAGAAATAACCGCTTACCAAGCTTGAAGGGGAAACCCTTTCCTGACTTGGGTATCCGCTTTTTAAAATGGTTTTCGTCACACATATCCCCCTTCATCCTTCCCCGCGAATATCTGAACTAAAATCACAGCCAAAAATCGTTGAATTAACTGTTTTTGCTATTAGCCACTAGCCGCTAGCCGCTAGATGTATTGTCGCCTATCGTGCGGGGTACGACATAGGTGCAGAGGGGTGTTTAGACACTCTCCCGTCAGCGACAAGGTCGTTCATACAAACGGGCTATTGTAACAACTCCTCTTAGTATCTTCTTCATGGACCACACGCTGCCGGCTACATGCCATTTACGAACTTACGTCTTGATAATAAGACATATTTTTACATGATATTCAGAGATCTCCTCGGCCTAAATAAAGCGAGCGCAGGCGCGCTTTATAAATAAATAAATAAATATATAGGGACAATTCATACAGATTGAGCTAACCCCAAAGTAAGTTCGAAACTTGTGTTATGGGATACTAACTCAACGATATTATATTTTATAACAAATACATATATGGATGAACATCCAAGACCCGAGGCCAATCAGAAAAAGTTCATTTTTCATCATGACCCGACCGGGGATCGAACCCGGGACCTCCTGGGTGGCGGTCTGGCGTGGTAACCATTACGCCACGGAGGTCGTCGTTTTTAATCAACTTAAAGTAGCAACCCATTCAAAAACTCCAATCAAAACCCTAAAAAGGGTAAGCGGAGTCAGTCCCTGCCAGTAACTTTAAATCTATCGATACACACCACATCTCATCTCTAGCATCAAGTGAAATTTGCGCATACTTCCAAGTGTCAAAGAACAGCTTCATACAGCGCCATCGTTGCGGTTTCTCAGCTATTACGCTAGCGTTGTAAGCAATTGCTTTGCCACGATGAGCTAGCTATCCACTTTGATTAGTTTTTGATTTGCAACATTATCATGCAGCTTTAAAAGCGCTTTAGTTCTTAATTATTCAGTCAAGTATGCTTTTGTAACAGCACGGTTTTGTTTCTCTTCTAAGCTATTTTAGTTAGCAGTATATTTCTCTTGAGTATGGGTCATCTTTCAAAACGATGGTATGATTGCTTGTCAAAATTTGAAAGAATTTAAACATAAACAACAACGGAGAAATCTGGCAATTTTCGAATTAGTTTTTCAAAAATTCAAATTCAAAATATTTTTATTCAAATAGGCCTAATATAAGCTCTTTCGAATCGTCACAATTTTTTCCTACCACCAGTTCAGACGGCAGATTTGTGCTAAGAAGAAGCTGGCAAGAAACTTAGCAATTGCTCTTTTAAAATGGTATTAATAATAAGTTTAAAAACAACATACTAATACTTTCATACTTTGAATAGCACGTTATCTGTCTGTCCTAGCCGGTCCCAGCTGTTGTTGTTAGGCGTCGAAATAGAGAAACACTAGGAGACAATATCGGAAAGATCTTGAAGATTTTTTAGACTAGGCTAGACATAGATAGCGCTTAGGAAGACTAGTGGGACACAACGCGAACGAACTAGGATTTTTTTAAATTTTCTTTTCTTTTTTTAGAAAGCAACAATTTTATTTTAGAAAAAAAATATTATAAATGTTTTGAGCCAATTAAAGATTTTTGCATATAGTAATAGTTATTATTCCTTCTATATCTCTGATTTTAACATTTAATTTTTTTATAATTTAAACTATAAATTGTAAACTTCTTTATTTTTCGATATTGCCAATGTTATTGACTAGGAATACTTACCTAGTATTTTTTTAACATTAAGTATTGTACTTGGATATGTCTGGTGTTCTTTAATTACATTACAAATTAGCAGGAACCTATATAACCACAGCATATAATTAGCACACAGTATAAATATGAGTGGCATAAGGCAGAACATTAAAACGCAGTGTACCATGGTATACCGTAGGCACAGTTAGTCAAACTGGTGTGTGGCGTGCCTGGAGGTACCATTGACGGTATGACATTCATTGTAAAAAATATGAAAGAAATAACAAATGACTCTTGACAGATTTTGTCATTTAGGAGAATAGGCCTAAATGACATAATCGATTTTTAAAAATATTATTTTTATCGATAATTTGATATGTCATATGTTTCAAGACAAATTAATATTATTCTTAAGACAATTAGGTGGCATCGCTCATGTCAAATTAAATGAACACGCAAGATAAACAACAAACAATGAACAAGGATCCTAAGCAGTATTTGAATGATTCTCAAGGATAAATTATCTTCTCTGTTATTCGGTGGGTAGTTTGTCAGTCTGGACTATTGTCGATAAGTCGGCGAGCCAACTATTGACCACCAGGTGACCTGAAAACACGTGCTAACAGCTTAAAACCAATTGCGGGAACACAAAATGTATTAATTATAAAGGTTGTAAAGGACTCATACGTCTGAAGAATTTAATAGGGGTACAGGGATCATAAATTTGAGAACCGCTGGTATGAAGGGAGCGGGAGAGACTAACGGCTCGAATTAACAGTTTAATTAAACTACACGTACGTTAATATGGGATTAAAGCGATGTTATTTTGATATGCGATTTGAGAGCATGATAACTTCTTTGAGGATAGTTAACTTGAGTGCCAGTGGCAAAGTGACTGAATTAGGAATTTTATTAAGGGGTTACAGGTTTAAATTTTTTAAATAATATAGTTAAGTTATCACCGCTGCGAATGAAGCGCAGCAACACCAGGAATCCTTGAGCAGTCGTAGACGAATCCAAATCAATCATCAATCCAAATCTCACCGAATGAAACGCATTGCTGGTTTACGCCTATATTCTGTGATAAGGTGGTTGTTCACTGATCTGAGTTTGTCACATCAAGCATGTGTTCCACCTGATGGAAAGTGGTTACCGGCGCCTAAAATCAATAATACCAAACGAAACGCATTGCTGCTTCATGCCTATATTGTGGGAGGGTCTTACTTCGGGTCGAGCTAGTATTCCAATTCATCATATCAACCCATAATCATCCCACTGCAGGGATACGGGTCTCCCTTCAATCGAAAGGGACTAGAGCGTACTCTGCCACGCTGCTCCAATGCGGATTGTCAGAGGTGCGGTGTTTTCAAGCCGCCCGAAGGCCACCGTCTTGGCTTAACGACTGTCATCCGATAACAGCCGGGACCGACGGCTTAACGTGCCCACGTAGCTTTATAATTATAAAACAAAATTTATGAAAGAAAACTCTACCATTCAAAGAACTAAAGAGAAAATCTTCCGAGAAAATCCTACAATTTTGAAAATCTATATGAAAACTTATAGTTTCTCTTAGAAATAGTTAGAACACTAAAATGTCCCATATGTGGTACTAACAGGCCAATACTGGGATGATTAGTGCGCGGGGTTGGTCATAAAAAGGTAAGCGATGTGACGCACGTCGTATTTTATAGAAATGTGAGTTACTGCTATGTACCCACAGCCCGTAATAAACCTCTGCCACTTTACTTTCTTATGTGTGCTTATGAGTATTATACCTATGGTCGAGAAACGTCTACTTTACCCTAAGGTTTGGGAGTTCGAATCCCGCACAAGACATATTATTGTGGATAACAATGACTGTCTTGGTCTGGATGTTTTCATACAATCAAGTCAACATACTTATAATAAGTTTTGCAAGCCACATTAGAGTCCACCACAACAACGACCATAGATATGTAGGAGTCGCCGTCGCCGGATACGGCTTGTCCAAGCCGTATCCGGCGACAGCGATGATCATCGTGTGATGATGATGATTATGTAAACCAAATGTATGTAACAGAAATGCATCATCCCGACACGACATACTAGTATAATCGGAGCAAGGCAGCTTTATTGCTCACATCAATATCTTCTTAGTTCTAAGATAAGTGAGAAAATGTTGGCGGTGACCAACTTTTTCTCACATATGTATGTTAGCACTAAGAAGGGACTTATGAAAATTCTTATGCGAACAAAATAACGGTCTACGCGAGATAGATACGCTATATTTTACTTACAAAGACACTATCTCATGTCTCAAACAATCAAAAAAACAATTAAGTCGCCCCCCCCTTGAGATGGAATGTCTGAGTATTTGTCATCTATTGTTTATTAATATAGAGTTACAGATCGTAGGGGCGGGTTATTAGTTTACAAGTATATCAAACGCTCCCTTGTTTACTATTGACTCCATTCGTACATAGACGTAGCATATTGTAAAGCAGTAGCATCACTCACAGATTACTTAAAATATATGTAACTAGAATGTGTTATTTTGAGAATATAATGTCTTAAATGATGTTTTGCGAATCATATACTGCGACTGAGGGTATTTAACCCCTCTAATTATAATATTGTTTAATAAACAACACGATGTTACCACAATAAGGTATCATGCAAATTCCAACACAATCACGGAATTTCACTGGAAATCTTGTGCATTGTAACTGAACATACCTAAAAAGGTTTGTAATTTTTTATGGTAGCTAACTCAAGTTTGTCAATATTCTAATTACCATTATGTCAAGTTCCTAACATATAAATAAAATCAAATTATCATTACTTCTTACTTACTTCCGATGGCGCTACAACCCTTTGTGGATCTTGGCATCTTCTACAGTTTCCCTCCATTTATCACGGAGCTTGGCTGTCCTTCTCCAGTCGGTGACCCTTCCCATCCTCCTCAATCTTCCTCCACGCAATCCAGCCAACGTTTTTTGGGCCTGCCTTTCGGCCGTTTCTATTGCGGCGTCCACCTACTCATTATTTTCACGGCTCTTGTTCCTCGAGGTGACCCTCCACGGCCCATCTAAGTCACACAGGGTTACACGCTGATTCTCGTGCATGGCGTTGCGACCTGCAAAACCTGGTAATCAAATCTGGTTCTCAAATTATCATTACTGTTGTGAAAACAACATATTTCATTTTTAATAACATCTTTTTTAGTTTTCGTTCACGTACACTATGATTTTATATTAAAACACCATCTATCATTGGAAACATATTTTCTTAAAATTCTTAAACTTCCTACAAGAATTTGAACATCTCAATATTATTATACTGTGATGTGAGAACAATATTACTTTCCAACTCTTTCGAAAGTTTGCTTTCTTTGTTGACATCTGCCGTTCGATTATTGGAAAATTTTGTTTCAACTTCAGTTATTAATTCGTTTTGCTATTCACGCGAAACCACTTTTTATTTCAATGTACATAAAGTTTGATTTACTTTCACTGTTACTATAGTTTGAAACCAATAGATTTCTTGTTTGTAAAGAAAACATTGTTCTACCACGATTAACTGCCCACAGTATTAAATGAATCTGCTTTATGCTTCAATTCTCTTTCACAAAACTCAAGCATAATAGCGTAAACTCCAGGAAAAGTAGCTTGTATTAGTAAAAGAATTATGATATACCGTTTAGTCTTGATTTCTTAACCTCTCATTTTCTCTTATGTAGTTCCTAGGGAGGGATGACCTTTCAATACTTCCCACTCCATCCAATTTCATTGTGAGATCCAAGACAGCTGTAGTTGTTCACGATGTCAATAAGCTTCATTGCTTCTTAGTTCGTAGTCCATGCTGAACCTTCAACGAAAACTATGGGTTAAGTAGGCTCTACTAGTTACCGAGTAATAGCCGACGAACTTATAAAACAAAATTTCTTTGATGAAAACTTACAAATGTGATGGAATTTGATATTGGACTCAACTAAAGGCAAGCAAAGCACAGCAAAACGGAACCCTACATTGTGCGTGACCCGACATGTACTTGCCCGGTTTTATTTAATTATTTATTCCGAGTACTGCGTAATGCGTGACGATGTAAGCTTTGGCGCCCTCTATTCATATAATTAGTAAAGTTTCAAAAGTATAACATGCGATTTGATATTAATTTGTCACTGAAATTGTTGTTAAATTGAAATTGAGTAAATTCAGCTGACTGTCTCGTAATTTGCCGAAATTGCGAATGACGTTGACAAAAGTTAATGATCAAAAGTTAGTCAGTTATTCCAATAATAAATTACAATAATGTTAAGATTTACTTAATAAATGTTTTAATTAATTGTAATACATTTAATCGACAAATAAGTTTGACCCAAATAATACAGATAACGGTAGTTATCGTCTTTCTGAAACAATATCGAGTTCCCAAACTAATGTAGATCCTTAAAAGGGCTGTCATTATTAAGTTATTGTAAATCAATGAAGCGACAAATAAGGCCTCAAATATTGCTAAACTTGGAGTATCTACATAGACATTAATATAAAATAGATACAGATCCTTTTAAATTTACAAGAAATCGCGTTTTTATTCCTGTAGAACGTTTTATTGATGGTTTTAGTGTTTTTGACTAATAAATACGTAATAAATTATTCATATTTGTTTTAAGATAAAAATAATTCGAACACACCCATACAAATTTTATTTTCAGAAAAAAAAATATCAATAGCTGATGCCTGTCGACTAATTTGATGTTGATAGATGAAATTCGTCTTTGATTTATTTATTTTTAATTCAGTCTTTGGCAGCCCGAAACTGTTGCCGGATTAATTTTGCAACAGCTGACATGGGAAAAATACAAAATGATGATGTTTTCTTTAATTGTTGAGAACTAGCGCTTCAACTACGAATCCGAAGAACCACAACACAATATAGTATCACAGGTCACAGATAAGACATTTTTTACAACTTTTTGAAACAAAATTCCAACACGCAGATGACACGCACTGACGTCATCTATTTCATTTTAAGACTGTGGTATCTGTGGTACTTGAGGCGAATTTCCAACTAATGATGGACTTAGAAACTGGGGAACTTTCAATGAACCAATAAATTGTCCTTTGCTAAATTCTTGCAGCAAAGATTAACTTTAAAACCTTACTTATCCAATGAACGCCATTGGGTTAATGGAACTCGAAAATTTATCACTTAAAAGTAGTACAGACTAAATATAGTATGTTATTTTATTTTCGAGCCTTCCCAAGTTCAGCTTAGAAACTGTGATACGTGTTTCTAGTGGAACTTAAAGTTTGTTTTTACCGACAATTCCTAAAATTTAAAAGATTCACATCTTTCTCTATGCCCAAATCCTTGTTTTTGGTACGTGTATGACGTCTGCGTAGAGTCGAAAAACATGTTCATGCACACGAATGTTTGCCTTGCGCAGGATTCGAACCCGCGGCCCTTGGGATAAAGTGACCATTGCTAGCCACTCGTAAAGATGCCTGCCTTTATGAAAAGATAAAGATATGATAGCGTTCGATACTCTAATATAAGTTAAGCGACATCGATTATAGCCAGTGTTTGGATGGGTTTAGTGAAGCCGTCGGTCCCAGCTGTTGTCGATAGATGACAGTCGTTAAGCCAAGTCGATGGCCTTAGGCTGGTTTGAAAACACCGACCTCTGCCGATCTGCATTGGAGCAGCGTGGCAGAGTACGCTCTAATCACCTTCGATTGAAGGGAGACCCGTATCCCAGCAGTGGGATGATTATGGGTTGGTACGATGAAAGATTCACAAGCGTTAACACTATGAAGTGTAATTTATACTTTTAATTGAACCGATGGGCGAGCATCCGTCTATAGAACGAAGATGTTATTTTTTCAATAGTTTTCTTTTAAGCAAACAATGACGCCGATGTCCCGACAGAGACGGTTCAATGAGCTAATTATTTACAATTTGCCACGGAACCAAAACTACCCAAAAAAGTGTTACGTGAAATCTCATTTCCTAAGTTTGCTTTGTCCAAAGTAAAAAATAAACAAAAGGGTTCGCTTGTGTGTTTTTTTAATCAACACCTGATATAATCTTTGATCGTGACGATAAGCTTGATGCATTTAATTTGTCATTTCAAACCTTAACTTTTCGTCTAAGACGACCTCCGTGGCGTAATGGTTACCACGCCGGACTGCCAACCAGGAGGTCCCGGGTTCGAATCCCGGTCGGGTCATGATGAAAAACTAACTTTTTCGGATAATATAAGTATTTGTTATAAAATATAATCGTTGAGTTAGTATCTCATAACACAAGGTTCCAACTTTCTTTGGAGCTAGCTCAATCTGTGTGATTTTTCCCTATACATATAATTACTTTATTTATTTATAGTAATTGTAAACGGAACTCTTATTAACAAATATCTAATGTCAAGAATGAAATCGTTTATTCAGACAGTAGTCTTTCACACAGCCACTTTCTACTTATCTATTCTAGGTGTATAATAATCATGTTTAATTTATCTATTTCCGAAACAAAAGTAAAATGGTAAAAAAAAACAATTTACGGCTTTTTTGTCATTTGTAAACATCATTATCATAACAAATATTTAACAACTTAAAACACTCTTTACTCACAATTCACAGAAATCACGCGATCCTATGACAATTTTTACTATATTAATGAATGTAGACTATCCTGAGAGCAGTGACCAAGGACACATTTTCAAGATACATAAACATTACCAGCCAGTGACATTACCAAGAATTATTTACATCCTTGACTAACTAGTTATTTATTGGTCCCTGCTTGCGTGCAAGAGCGTGCAAAAAGCACAGCTCAAATTTGTGTATCCCTTCAATTAAAATACAAAATGTCGCTGGCTGGTAACATATAACATACATCGATAATGACAAAAGAATTCCATTTTAATTTCTTAAATGAGAACGTGTAGTATTCCGTACATTGAATGGGCTCGGTCGCGTGATCTGCTAGCGTGTCCCCTGCCAGCCTCAAATTAAAACCCAAGCGATAAGACACCATGCACCTCACGACTGGTTGCTCGACGCATGTCATTCAATTACGCACCACCCTATAACGTATTCATACACACTAAAATTTAAATTTAAAATCATATTTTACAATAATAAAAAAATTTACGATTATATTTTTTAATTATGATTCGATCGATTTTGTAAAACGAGTATAATAATAAAGGTAGTAAAAAATCGTCGCAAACTAACAAACGCAACTTTGGTCAATTGAATCAAAGGGACGTATCTAAACGATTTTGATAATCGTATTCGCTTCATTAAAACGCTAAGAATATTTTCTTAGCAAACATCCGACAGAATAAAATTAATGGTATCGATTAACAGGCGTCTCGAGAGATCGCGTGCGAGTGATGTGGACACGGCTCTTTCTGGGAGCTGCCTGTGTCAATTTTAATTGGGCCAGTTATTTTACTGTTTTGCTCATGCTCCGATCCGGAGCGTGATTGCCCCTCCTTATTTATGTGGGGTCACGAACTTTATAGATTATGTAGGTACTTTTTTCTAAGACCTTTTTTTATAAAAATGTTTACTTTTTATTTAAAACGTATTTTTAATTAAATTGCTAAAGAATCAAGCTCTACCTTTTCAAGGTTGGCAACGCGCGAGTGATACCCCCGGGATTGCAAGCGTCCATACCATAGGCTACAGTGACTGCATGCCATCAGGAGGGCAGCTTGCTTGTTTGCCAACTTCCACTAAGTTGGCAAACAAGCAAGCTACTACTGATGGCAAGTATAAAAAATATATATTAAAAACAGAAAATGTTAATTCATACATTTTAAAATTAGTAACTGAGACGACTCGTACTATTACTTGTCCTAGAAATAATTAAGTAAGCCTAAGGAGTTATTTATATAATAACTACATACTCAAAAGCTCTAAAAGAAATGTAATAAAGCTTAGGTATACATTTCATAAAATAGTTATTAACGTTTATTTCTTAATCTTTTAGTTTTAATCTGTCTAGAGGACGCAAATACATAAGCAAATATTATGTTGGATTACTTAAAACTAAGTTATAATATTATATTGAATAATGCATACAGTATGAGATAAATGTAACTTTACGAAAATCTTTAACTTTAATGTAGCTGACAGTTTTAGAGACATTAACACCTTTATGCCATTCAGATTAAGCCACACCGAGAACAAAATTCGCTCCACATCTTTGTGACCGAAACTAAATTAATTAGCTAGTTAGGGTTTCGTCCCCAAACGGAGCCAACGGAACCCTATTACTAAGCCTCTGCTGTCCGTCTGTCCGTCTGTAACCAGGGTATATCTTATGAACCGTAATAGTTAGAAAGTTGTAATTTTAACAGATTATGTATTTCTGTTGCCGGTATAGCAACAAATACAAAAAATTTAATAAAATAAATAAATAAGGGATACTTTTAGGCTTCCATACAACAAACGTGATTTTTTGCGGTTTTTTGGACGGTATTCTAAGGTTGTATAGATTTTTTTCAATGATATTAGATCAGTCTAAAAATTTAATTTAGAAACCTTATGACTTATTTGTATAATGTCTTATGAGAAAAAATATTTCTTTAAATCGAAATTGAAAAATAAGTTAGTCAAAGACTTTAATTATTATATCGTTTTAAAACTTGAATACTTAAACTATTATGTTTGAACTCCAATGTAAATTACACGGCTATTAAGTGTAAAAGGACTAGTATTGTATCGTTAATGTTAGAACTAAAATACATTACTTTAAACAGAGTAAGTAGTATAATAATGTTCATCATTATAATTATAATAACCAGTGCATTTAAAAATACAACTATGATTAGTCATATCTTTACGGTCTAAACTTTAGTCTAAAGTATGGTAAATGGAAAAAACATTGGGTGCACAAACACATTTTGTGATTCATTCAATTCAGGTTAATGACACTTTAAATTATAGTTGTCACTGTCAAAATAAACAAGATAAAAAGAGATAGCTTGAGACGTAATATGAGAATTTAGATGAAAATGTGTTTCTGAAACTGGCTGTTAGACACCATCGCAGACAGCAAGTGTTTTTTTCTTTAAGGACAATATTATTGGATACTGTGTCTTCTAGCGTAATTTCTAGCGTACTAACGAAGTATAACTTAATACTGTTTGTAACACAATAAGAGCATTTGCAGTTTATTTGTTTTTCGAGACGCTCACAACAGCACGCGCAAAGCATATCTGATATCACCCGAAGCAGTTACAACCGGATAATACTGGCTGAAACTGGAAACATCGGGCTATAACATTCATACTTATCTCTTGGAATTTTCTATAGAACATTGAGTCGGATTACCTAGTAGCGACGCCATTCCGACAATAGCAAGACGCTCCGAGGCTAGCAGAAGCAATGAATGATCCAATTTGCGCTTCCGTAATCGACCGTAGAATAGACCACGCGCCATGAAATTAGAGGATCCTGCCTTCATATTTAATCTGTAATGCTTTTTATAATGCCAGTTTATGGTCTTCGATATAATAAAAGGATAAGATTGGCTCTGTACTAAGTTTAGAGTTTTATTGTGATTACGTGTCGGTATTGCAAGTGACTCAGGACAGTGTACCATAATAACGCAATTTTGTAAAGAATTGTACACCCCTTATTAATTTATAGTTACATTTTAACGTAGAGTTGAAGACAGTCAAAAATACTAAATGATGACACCGGAAAACCATTGTATTATAATAATTGATTATAAAAGATATGACATAATTTAAGAAAGTCGTACCATAATCCATTGATTGACTATCATTTTATTATTTCTACAAAGAACTCGTCATTTGGAACTGTAGGTGTTGATGCATAGGTATTTTCAACAACAGCAAGAGTTCCAGATGACGAATTCTTTGTCTGCTGTCTAAACTTAGTTTAGGGATTGGATATGTTTTGAGACGCATGCAAAGATTATTGAAACAAAATTTTCTTGCACTACAATGACTTTTATATAAGAGCTCATGGTAAGTTCCCCGATCAATTAATTATCTGTATCCCTTCTGTCAAATGGCTCTATATTTGAGTCCCTTTGTCTGTTATGACTTCCCCTAACGCCTTTGAAAAATGTGATATCAAGTGAGACATCAGCAATAATCAATAAAATAAAATGAAGATAAATAAATGCGTTCAACGTTGCATAATATGAAACTGGCCGTAAAAATATTTTGTTCCAGTGTACACTGAATGGCAGGCAAATAAAATTTGATAACATCAGAATAAAAACAGAATGGTGCGGCGATATAAAAAAAGAAATGTACAATACACGATTTGCTATTAAATTAAAATAATGATTTCGACTTTGAATCGGTTTGATTTCATTCCAATTATAATGTTTTTGTTTTTACTACCTTAAACGAAGGTTTTAATGATACATTTTTGCGAAATTCTGCGAAAAAGAGAGTGGTTCCTCGTACTACTTCGTCTTCACTTTCAGACTATCACAAGCCCTAGTATTATTAGAAACTTTTGAATGTAAACATAAACTTAATTTCCTTGTGAGTACTAAATAAATAAAATTAATAATATTATTACTTTTCCTTTGTGTTCTAACTTCACTTCACTGCGGCCTTTTTCGCGTGAGAGAGAAGCAAAAAACCATGTGTATTCTTTATTCATTCTCCTCTATTTTTTGTCACTTCTTACATTCTTCCTACGCGTATCTTCTTTCACATAATCCATATTTTCATTAGTTGTATTCATATGTTGTATTCATATGTAAAGTACATATAAACTCATACTCCAAACACCTCGTGTGATAAAATCGGTTCATTAGTCTACACTGATTATTGGAGGGTTATTGGCTTTGATCTTCTTCAAGTGTTTATACTTCCCCAATCGGGCTGTTCACACATGAACGATAATGCTTTATATTATAATAACAGATATGTACAAAAATGTACCTTATATTAATTTATAAATACATAATATTAATTTTTTATCTTTTTTTATACCACATAGTTGGCAAACAAGCATACGGCCCGACTGATGGTAAGCATGCATCATCGTAGCCTAGAGACTCTTGCAATACCGAGGTATCACTCACGCGTTGCCCTTTATTACTCAAGAAAACTCATTGTTTTTATTACCCAAGAAAATAATGTTAATTGGTAGACGTATTTTTTTTATACCACTAAGGTGGCAAACAAGCATACGGCCCGCCTGATGGTAAGCAGTCACCGCAGGCTACCACGCTTGCAGTACCGGGAGTAACACTCTTGTGTTGCTGACCCTGTAAAAAGTGAAGGTCTGGTAGATCTCTCTCCGTAGGAACACAACATTGCCGAGAGCAATGCTATTTGGCTATGATCTTCTGTAAGATGGAGGTCCTTCCCCAGAGGGCTGCTCCGATTAAGTAGTATATCATCCTAATATTTTTTGTTATCTAGATTGTTAATTTTAACACTTTCAAAATGTCCTCAATCACACCAACAAACATAAAATAATTGATACTTAAAACGTGCATTACGACTGATGAAATAAAAGCGGAAAGCATTTATCATTCAACAGGATGTATGAACACCTGAATCTTACAACCTTATTACCATATAGATAGAGTTCAAAATTACACGTGACACTTGTCAAAGTCATCATCCAGGGAATTATGTGGGGAATGTGTCATTAAGTGTCGTCTAAAATTTTACCTACAGCGACGTTTGTCACTCAGTGCGCCTTGACGGGAATTTCGGTGTCAAAAATATACGGTGCATTATGTTTTGTACCCATGCTGTATATCTTGCACACATTTTGGTGATAGTTCAAGCGATCTTTTAGATAATTAACTGCCTGATGTGGTCTTCTTAGATTTAAGATTATTGTCATAGCAATACAATATTTATTATTGTATTTAGGTATTATCTATTTATTATATTTTATTGCATATTCATTATTATGTTATTAATATTGAATTATATTGACGACCTCCGTGGCGTAATATGGTTACCACGCCAGACCGCCACCCAGGAGGTCCCGGGTTCGATCCCCGGTCGGGTCATGATGAAAAACGAACTTTGTCTGATTGGCCTCGGGTCTTGGATGTTTATCTATATATGTATTTGTTATAAAAATATAATATCGTTGAGTTAGTAACCCATAACACAAGTTTCGAACTTACTCAATCTGCATGAATTGTCAAAAAAAAATATTGTTTCATTTATATCGCAATCGTGAATATCTGCACTCCCAATGGTTGACTGTTAGAGAATTGTATCTGAACTTTGTGTATTGTGGTCAATAAAGGTATAAATAATATGATATAATAGTCTACTTCCGTCTGAAATATGTAGTAAAAGACTTTCTAAAGAAACAAACAATACCGGAGGATATTCCTACTCGTAAACACACAAAAGAATTCTCATCTCATAAAATCCTAGCAATATCAAGAAAATAATATGATATACCTAAACTAAAAACTTTGTAACAAAAAAGATAGGGTAATGAATCTATCAGACTCAAGTAAATTTTATTATTCCTTAACTATCAACCCAAATGAACATCTTTCACGTGAAAATCTGAAACAATATTGGCGATAATTATGCCAATGACCTACAGAGGTATGGTCAACAAATGAAGCCAGTTACGGCGTGACACGCGCGACGTGATTAGAGCACGTGCGGCGGACGTGACGTCGATAGCCGTCGGTGTAGACACGCCCTTACGCAACTTGCGATCAGATAAACTCAGTAACGCACGAATAAGGGGCTTGATTGTTTTGATGGAATCTGGGCTAGATGTAGGAGAAGGACTGAATAAAGATAGGTATGGTATAATGATTGAAATGAAGGAAAATTCTTAGACATTAAAGTTATATAAGTAGTAAGAAGTGGGTAAGTAAGATACTTGTACTGGTTCTAGTATTATGTACAGTGTGTAAGAAAGAAAAAAATATTTTCGCAGTACAATTTAGGCTCTTTACTTGCAGAAAATCTTCTTCTTCTTAGATGCCGTCCTTCCATCTCATCTCCAGAGCGCTTGTGATCCAATCTCTCCATTTTAACAGACATCTACACCAAGAGTCCGGTTTTCTGGCTATATGATCGACAAATTGCCATTTGAGCTTCGCTACTTGCAGAATTTATGGGAAGAATAAAATCAATGTGTAACATAGATGATTACATCTATGTTACACTACAAATTAAAATCTACTAATGACCGACCCTAGGGGACACTGCGGCAGTGTTAAAGAAGATTCGGTATCATAGATTAAAATGAAATAAAGTGCATGCTATCTACTCAAAACTATGACTGTAGATGTAGAAAGGTTATCAGTAATTTATTTTGTGAATATGTGAATATGTTAATTAGGAAATTGATGAATATTACTTAAACCTCCAACAAAAGAGAGAAAGTGTATGTGAAGGCCTAGTCTCTAAGTAAAATATTTGATTCCTTGATTCTTTGAATAATAATTATTATCTAAATCTAAATTACTAAAATCAACCTTCAACCATCAAGTTTGGAATTAAGACGAATTAGTATCCTCAGCGAAGTAATAGGGCGTAATACTACAGCGGTCAAGGTTAAGTGTTTCTTTTAATCAAAATGGAGCCATAATCCACAGAGTATAAAGATTAATTAACGAGTAATTCATAAAATAAACATTAGAATAAAAAAGTAAATGAAAATATAAAATAACCGATAGTACATTTTGAGCTCAAAAACATCTGTCCAATACGTGGTGTATTGTTAGTCGAGTGGTGGTTGCGTAACTACATTGATTGATTGATTCTATTAGATTTTGTTAAAACTTTATTTATGTCATTAATCTACTCTATAAACTCCTACCATTTCGGAAAGAAAAGCAAAATTAATACTGGTAAAATAGCGAAGGAATACCAGTTACGGCTTTTTTTGTCATATACAATTTTTTAATAAAATACAGATGTACCTGGGTACACACAGAACATCTAGAGGTAAATCATAGCATAGATACATTGGGCAACAAATGAAGCCATTAAATAATAAAACAATTTGTAGGAATGATTTCCTTTTTGTTAGTTTAATTGATCGGCTACTACTGAACTAAATATCCAAATTAATTATAAGAAGAGACCTATCAATAACATACACTGTTGCTACACTTTATCCTGTTGATCTACCGACCACTTTAATGCAACAATGGTTACGTAAATTAAATTACATAAAAAATAACAGATCGATGTGATAGAGGGACGCGTGCATGGTACGTGATTACTGGCATGTCAACATCGTGACTCCGTAGATGTGGTTGCTACTGATGACGAAGACGTTTTTGTAGTACAATTTGATCTATTGAAAGTGAAGTCTATTTGAAATTGAAATTTGGTTGAAATAAAAAACATAATCATAGATACTATGTCTGTGAAGAGCAGAGTTAGAGATGCTATGTCTGAGCTACGGCAGCCAGTTTTTTATTGCCATGTTTCTCTATGTTAGTCAGTTGTTGAAAATAGTAACTATTGTTATTTATTAATTAAAACATTATCTTTTAGGGTAGGAACATATCGCGCCAGTATTATAAAAATTAGCATCTTTAATCCTGACAATATTAAGGTGGGCTTGCGCTCAGCTTGTGCTCGGCTCGTCTAGCGTAGACCCACCTTTAAATTTTCAATTATATGTTTGGCCTTGTTACTCTTTGGACTCTCATAATTGGTAATTAATTACAGGCGTGTGTATTTGTGTATACATATAATAGGTAGAAAAAAAGTGAAAGTTCAAAAGTGCCGACATTTCACAAGTTGGGGAAATCCAAAAAAATTACCCCCATTTTGTTTGTACGATAGGATTTGCATTTTTTGCTCGTTCTACTGTTTATTGCAACATTTTAGAAGTTTGCGGTTCTGCTGGCAAAGTTTAGCCGAGGAAAATAAATAGGCCATGCCACAAAAATAAAATTTTTACTGAAATTTTCATTTTACATTGTTCGGTGTAGTGGAAGAAGTATTTTATTAAAGATTTCAATTTAGATTATGCCGTTTTAACAGAAAAAAACACGCAAGAAGTAGTAGTACATAAAATTAAAGATACATAAAATGTTAAGTGTTTTTCACATACATATAATAAAATACCCAGAGGAACTTGTTGGAATCAAGAAAATAAAATATTTATTAATATTATCAGCGTAAACTGCTCCACTGCTGGGAAAGAAGCCATAAATCTCTATCCAGATCTTCCTCCTTCCAATGCTCAGGATTGGCGTCCCACTCATCTCTCGCATTTCATCTTTTCAAACAATCACGCAGTCAACAATGGTTACGTAAATTAAATTACATAAAATCGTATACGATGCGTAGCGTAGCATAGCGTCATAGCGTATTACGATGTATTATCGAATATAAAGAACATTATTGGCTTCTAATAACTTAACAACGTTACGAATCACTTGTCCTAATACGGATGTCATCATTGGCAATTGACAAAATTCTTAATGGCCATGGAGGGTTTCCAAAAAATGATTCAATTAATCAAATACTCACACCGTGACTCTGAAGATCCTCGGAATTGACGACATTATTAGTCTTCCCTCGTAACGACTGATCCAAGGGCGAATTTCAATTTCGTCTAATGCAAATTTAATACGCTCCCTACGGCATCTGAAGGGTTCTAAATCGAGTTTCTTTGTTTTTCCTGCTTCCCTTTAACTTGGTAGAAAAATACAATTTTCGCTACAACTAATTACTATTCCTTGGGGCTGTAGTGCTAAACTGACAATTAATCTTGATTAATTAAGTTTTTAGAAGGGGAAGTGTTGAACTTCAATTTAAAGTAAATACATATTATGAGATTAGTTTCCAACACACTTTAATGCATGTTCAAACATTAGTAGGGTCTTATGTTTTGAACATTAGTTAACGAGCATAATAATCTAATGTTAATATTAATATTAATTTTAAAAACAAAAATATTTGCATCAGTAGATAACAATTAAAATATGGTTTATGACTTTAAATGATTATTGTTAAATTATAATGGTCCTTCTTACTAATATTGAATTGTCATGTTTAGTTTAAAAACAAAAATTGGTTCCTAAAAAAGACAATTTAAAAATTAAAAAGATCTATAGCAAAATTACACGGGAAATGAAAAATGGATTCCTTCTTATGTGATTTACGCAAAATCTTGTTATGCATTCTCTCATAAAATTTAAAGTTGTGAACATGTTCTTCTGTGTTCTAAACAAAAGGCCTTGTTTTTGTTCAATCTGAATTTATAAACGACGAACCAAATACCGCCGCTACTCCGGTAGGCGAGCCTCACTACAATGTTTTTCCAATAACGAAATTCCCGTCTTTTTTCCAACAACGTGTGTTCGGTTAAATCTATTCATGTTATATCATTCTATTTTCGCATCTAACAACGTAGTCATAAGGGCTATATAGATGTTTTGCCCAAAATTCCGGTGCACCCATATTATCGTAAAGCGAAACCGATGGACACTTATTTATACGCGTATTTGTATTCAGTTGTTAGATGTGTTTGTGTAGAATTTATTTCGCACGTGTGAAAATTATTGTGGGATAAATTGCACAGGGAAAATGTTGATTCGTTGCTCTTGCTAAGAAATTGTTTCTAGGTCAGCCTTTTTATACGTTACGAGGAGAGAATTTTCTATTAAATTAGTGTATGTTAATATGTTTTTTATTAAATTTACATTTCAGTAAGGCTGCTCAAACAATATTACTTTCTCGATGCTTTCGACGAACCTATCAGCTTTAGTTAGTGCGTGACTTTGCTCATTATCTTCCCTATACTTAATTTATAATTGACTAGTAAAATACTCGCAACTTCCTGCGCAAATCTTGCTTTCACGTGGGAATTTTGAAAAATCCTTTCTTAGTACACCCCTAGACGTCTCGTAAGGAACCTACATTCCAAATTTGGAATCTCTAGACCCAGTGGCTTGGGCTGTGCATTGAAATATAGTTAAGTCAGTCAGTCGGGACTTTAGATTTTATATATTATTATATAGATATAGCTGAATTTTTTCGGACTTTTGTCCGAGAAAATTGCAAATTGCATTGCAAAGTAGCATACATCAATCGATCTACTGTGTGATTTTAATCAAATATTATTGTTTTTTTTTGTGATAACATCAAAACTATTATCTATTCGATCATATAATAAACTAGTTTGTAATTATTATATGAAATCATACCAATCCGTGATTTGCAAAAAATTGTTAAAAAAATGTTTGTATGTACCAAATCAAGACCATTTTGGCATTTACTGGTCAGTATTAATAGCATATAGAAGGCCACCTTAGCTTCTGAAATGTTAATTGACCTCTTAAACCCATAAATCGTTATTATTACGACCATAAAACATCAGATTAAATCCATTACGAGGTAGGAAGCGAACTCTAGGTTACCCTTACCCTGTTACTTACTTAGTTTCTTAAGGCGTATTGTGAATCTTAATATTATTTTATAGGGGAAGCAGTCGGAAATGCTTTCGAAAGATGCAGGGAAGAGACGGTGCGCTTATGGTTGAAGTGGTTGGAAAAGTATAGAGTAAGCTACATCAATATTATTATAATTTTGGTTAGTAACACAAGAGAAAAGGTCTGCAGCCTAGAAAATGAATTGGAGATGTAGTTATTATTTAATTAATGAAAGAATTTATTCTATATCAGTAAACCGTTTATCTAAGCGAATTGTTAATGTATAAGAAAACTATGTTCTTATTTAACCTTTTTAATAAAATGGTCTCTATTTTTCCTCATGACCAGACTGAAGAAGAAACCAGTGCCAGTTACCACTATTCCAGTTATTAGTCAGTTTCCACTATTTATCAAATAACAATGTCATGTTGATTATTTTGGTAATTCATGAGACTATATTCTTCACCAACGCGGCTGGTTTGCCGAGACGTAAATCGAAGTTCGAAACTCATACTGACTCATACTCAGTCCATAACCATAATCGATTTTCAATTGTTTTATAAACATAAAAATTTTGGCGCGTAGGTACTATAATTATTTTTAGGCACACAAGGGTAGACACAGGATTGCCAACCTTCACGAAATATTTCCAAAAGAAAAAAATTGACAAAAAAGAAAAAAATATCTTTCTGTCTCCTTATAAACTAGTCCTTCAAAATTTTAACCCCACGAATTCAATGCGAATGTTGTCTGCATTGTAGTATTGCGGGTAATGATGTCAACACATTACGAGAATGTACAGGGGCACAATGGCACTTGAAAATGTTACTTTTGGTATTCAGTATGTATATGAGAAAGTAATGCTATTCTGATTTGTTTATTGCGAATGCCATTGTCGACTATCGAGCGCGGAATGATTATGTAGGCAATTTAGTTTACGTACAGAATATATGATAGTTTCAGTTGTAAGTACATATATTATATCAATTGTTAATAAGCTTTTATTTCGTGTAATTTCTACTAATACACTGGACGTCAAAAATAAGTAGTACAGTTTTAAAATTGCAATTAACTCTAACTTCTATAAAGTTAGAGTTTTGAAATAAAAATCAATCTTTAAAAGACGATAATATGCATGAAGTTTTTATTAAATGAAATGAAATAGTCTTTTAACTTTTTTTCTATTTCAAAGGTCTAGCTTCTGTAGTTTAGGAGATATTGCAAATTTAAAACTGTACTACTTATTTATGACGCCCAGTGTATATATATATATATATATATATATATATTTATATATATGGTAATTGTTTATATCTATGAAAGGACATAAGATAGTTTTAACGCTGTTGCCAGCCAGTCATACTGAAATCGTTCGGAGAAGACGTCCAGCCAGTCTAACATGCTTACACTCGAGATGGTTTCTCGCACGCGACAAAGCTTCTTCACCAATAACATTGCCTGTTTTGTCTACTGTAGACATAACCGAGATACGCTATTGGCTGAGCGGAGCCAGACAATTTTGTCGCGTATGTCATGTTAGCCTGGCAGCAGTAGACTTCTTGTGGCTGAGATTATGGATGATGAGTTTGTCTAGTGCACTGCGTAGGATTACACTGCGCCCTCTGACAGGTAACGTCTACCACGTGAGCGACCGGTTGTCCTCAACTAAAGGCATCGTACCAGTTATTACCTGCCACATTTTTTTGTTCCAATATTTACTTGCGTAACAATGACATTTAAAATTGTTAACACCTAGAATTACATTTAAAAAAAATTACCCTGTGACTCAGACGACGCCAAAACTATTGGTGGGAACTGCTAATACCAAATAAGGTACCTGAATAATCTCTTCCTGTAATCATCAATGCTAATGGAGGTTTAAATAGTTACAATGGCTACTGATAAGGACGGGCGCCAAAGAAATTATTATTTCAATAGAGTTTACTAGTAACGTAGGTTTGTTATCTTATCAGTGTGAATTATTAATTGACCACAAAAAGTTCCCATGGTTTATATAAATGCGACCTCTGTCTTGTCCGTGATTTTGGTATGGGGTTTTTAATATATCATCTGCAATGACAGTTTATTGAAGTTTTGAAATTGTGAGCAAAGATGCGTTACAGCTTACGATCTGGTACTTTTACTTAAAACAATGTAAATATAAATAAATAAATATTTAGGGACAATTCATACAGATTGAGCTAGCCCCAAAGTAAGTTTGAAACTTGTGTTATGGGATACTCACTCAACGATATTATATTTTATAACAAATACATAATAATATATCGATAAACATCCAAGACCCGAGGATCAGAAAACGTTCGTTTTTCATCATGACCCGACCGGGGATCGAACCCGAGACCTCCTGGGTGGCGGTCTGGCGTGGTAACCATTACGCCACGGAGGTCGTCAAATATGAGTCGCTACTCTAGCCAGAAGACTGAGACGTCCGTGAACTACGAAACATCATATTTCTGTCATGATCCTTGCTGGGAGAGGACCTTGCTACAATAAACTAAACACATGCGTGTTTTTTCTTTTTCTAAAATTAATCTGTCATTTTTTTTGTCACCCTTTGGGCAAACATTACGGCAGAACATTTATGATGGGCTAGCTCGAACGGGGAAGTACAATCCTCTCACAGAATATCGGCGTAAAGTAGCAACGCATTTCGTTCCGCTAGTAGTCCGGAAGCCCACAAACTTTTTCATTTTAAATTTTGTAGATTCAAATTCGTTAAGCCGATTTTTGTATGAGTGACTTCACAGTTTAGTTTTTTTATGCCACAAAGGTGGCAAACAAGCATACGGCCCGCCTGATGGTAAGCATCACCGTAGCACATAGACACTTGCAATACCGGGGTTATCACTCACACGTTGCCAACCCGCAGAATCCCCCAAAGTGGAGCTCTGGAGACTTTAGTCACCGTAGGAACAAAACATGGCCGAAATCAAAGCTATTTGGCCGTACCGGGCCGTGCTGGACTGGACCAGGCCGTGCCGGACCGGACCGAACCGGATCGGACCGGAATTTGATTCTGAAGAAAAATATGCTTATTGTTAGTAGGCCATGCAGGCGAAGCTGCGGGCTGAAGCTAGTTTTGATATAAAAGCTCAGATGTTTGATAGAACTGCTAGTACTGCTATTGATAATCAATATTCTCTAAGCAAAGTTTCATGTTATTTTTACGACTACACGGACTCAGAACAAACATTTTTCATCAGGTTTAGTGACCATTCCTGAGGTTCTGTATGTCCGAGGCAGGTATGTGGTCAATTGTCTTATGACTTCCTTGTCAAAGTAAATATGATTTATTATAGACTAGATGATCTCGCGGTTTCGTCAGATTTTTTTCTGAACTTTATTTAATTTTATAACACTTGAATCGCTAAGTTTCTGCAATACAAAAATGTATGTCTATTCTAAATATACTAATTTAGTTTTAATTGATGTATTTTCATCTAAACAAAGTAACTTACAGGTTTTTGAGTACAAATTACTAATTGTACAATTGTATTTACTTATAATATCAGTAGGTACCTAGCTGGTTGCTAGTATCTGCCTACACCCTAGATTATTCATTTATGGCGTTTTTGTATTTCTCGATATTATAACAAAAATCTCTCCAATGAAAAACATATAAAATTGAGATTACTCGAAGAAAAAAATAACCGAACCACATTTTGGGTATGAAAAATTAGAAATTAATAACACGTTTTCTGAAAGCGCTTTTTAATGGCCAGTGACAACATTATTTCTAAAGAACAAAATATTTTCAAAGCTAAAATAATAATCATTAAGAATAGTCAAAGTGTAGGTATTTGAAAATAATTAGAAAGCAGCTTTATAAAGAATAGTTGGTAGGAAGAACGGGAGGTTTTGGCTAGACAGGTACCTACCTGTCAATCAAATTAAATAAAAACAACGATCATAATTAAATAACAAAAATTAAAACGCCGCCGACTTGGCGATTAACACACGACAGCGCGCACCGCCGCCGCCGCCGCCCCGCGAATGGCGGTGGCGTTATGACGGGAGCGCAGGGGCCCGATTCTACTAACACAAATGCACCAATGGACTCTCAATCGCATCTCAATCGTGTCTCAAAAGAATGCCGATAGTGTATCAGTGGAATAGTTTTTGACATTTGTTATGGACTTAAACAATAAGTTCACCATTATGTTATGTTTACGCGCGGTCGGGCGGTGTACGGCATCAACTTATTAACAAACTAAGTAGAAAAGAGCCGATGATCGTCCAATAGGTGAATAGAGAGATATGGAAGTTATAATGCCACAGACTGACAAAAACATACACTGGTACATCAAAATTGTCGTAAAAAATTTACCCACGCAATGGAACTACATCATACTAGTCGACTACCTAGGTTCGAGTTTCTACATTAAGTACCATTCGATATTCTGTTATCAATACCAAACTCACTAAGTTATTTGCACACTAATTAGATAAATGCATCCCTGCCTAGTACACCGATGCATTTGCTGATAGTAATCCCATTGGGTCTTGCCCTAATTTGGATAGGACAAGTACATAACCTATTTTCTAAATTGCTTTAGGTACTCGGTAGCCGATATTAGTTATAGACGATAATTATAGACAAGTTTGTAGATTGAATTATTAACGCTTATGAGTTTGTTTGTTTAAAGCCCACTGGGACTGATGGGACAAGAAATTAATTAAACAATATCATCATTATATTTAATGTGTTCAAAAATGGTTTTGTGTTTTCAAAACTTTTCATTTCTAAATAAAAAAACTGGTCTGTTAAAAGTATTAAAAAAGTCGATAAAAAAATATAAGGTTTAGGATGACAAAATCTAGTTTTAAAATTTAAATCAGGCTTTTCTTTTATACATTTCAACATACGAATTGTCTAGAACTCGACAGCTCTATATATTGTATACAGGCAACAAGACTTTTCCATTGTATTCCCGTTGGGGACAAACATGGCTTCGCCAGAAACATTACTAAACAATAAAACATTGCACACGAAAATAATGCATAGAAGGTAACGACATCTGTTGGCGAATAGCGTGAATTCAAAATACGGTTCTCATACTCGTTCTCTACGGATATGTTGTTAATTTACTTTATAAAATATCTCAAGTTGCGCTTATTTCAATTTACTAATAATAAAACATTAAAAAATCCAGTTAAAAATGCTTTAAAAAATCATATTGGAACATACATCATTCATGTTTTGCATCATTCGCATTTCTGCATTCTTAATCCAAGGCTATCTAGTCTGTCCTTAAATTATATTTAACTAAGCTATGTATATTTGAAATCAAAATATAAGCTACATAAAATAAATTGTAAAGTTAATTTATAATATTAAATGATTTAACTTATAATATTTAATATATAAAGTTTAGAATCACACATGTCACTAGTAAATTTTATTCGCGCTACTGGTCAGTAGATGGCGCTATGTGCATTTCACAAGCCGCTCGGGAGCTTTCGCGGGGGGCGTCGGCGCGGGGACAAGTCGCACCTCCCCACTGCCTGCCACCTCCACGAGTGGAGCAAAACGCTTGACAGTCACAACGTAACCGCGCTGCGGAGAGTACGCGCCGCCTAACGCGCTGACTTTCGCCACACGCACTTAATATTTATTACACAAAACTGATCTCAATCGACATTTGACAACAACGATAAAAATCTTCGGCCAACTTTCTCAAGGACTGAAACCACATCACACAACACGGACTACAGTGCAGTGAAATGCTAACAAGTTTTTCTTTAGCGCGCGAGTGTACCACGTACTTTGTTTCGGAAATGGTGATATCGACCCACGGGGAGTGTTTATGAGACGTTTTGTAGTGAAATGAAAAAAATTCTGTGATAATGTACGCGATATTGGTAGTAACTAGTGCGTTACTGCACGTCGGCTGGACGGTGTTGCCTTACGGCTCGGACAAATGCGTTCGAGTGTCGGACCGGGACGCAGGAAACAGTGTCCTCTGCCGAACGAGGACTCTTGATGGAGACGGTGCTGGTATCGCCACTGTAACATCAGATACTAGCCGCCTGTCAATAGAGTGCAACCATCTACTATTGTTTGAAAGCTCTTTGAGAGCACGCTACTTCTCACGCGTAGCGGGCCTCAACGATCTCACAATAAGCAACTGCAAGTTGCTCCATGTGCCAGACAACACGTTTCAAGACTTAAACAAACTTAGAAAGTTAAAGCTACGTTCAAAGAACTACGAGTGGAGTGCTACTAAGAACTTAGAGTTATCACTTAACAGTTTTAATGGACTGACGAAGATGGAAACACTAGATCTCGCTCAAAATAATATCAAATTCATACCCTCCGGGGTATTCTGTCCATTAGGAAATTTAACAACATTGAACCTGACACATAATAGAATAAGAACCGTCGGACAACTTGGGTTCGGTCAAGGATGCGGCTTAAGCGTGCGCAGCTTGGACTTGAGCCATAATGAAATTAAAACTCTACCCGAAGATACAGAATTGCTCAAATTGAGAAGTTTGCGACAGTTATATCTACAACATAACAATATCAGTGACATATCAAGTGAAGTTTTTAATGGACTTTTAAGTCTAAATATGCGAGTATTAAACATATCTCACAACCATATACAAACGCTACCGGATGGATTATTCAACAATGCCCGAGAATTGAGAGAAATATATTTGAACGACAACTCGCTTTTTGAACTTGCTCGAGGCGTATTTCATCGATTAGAAGAACTCGTTGTTTTGGATCTATCGAGTAATCAACTTACCAGTAATCACATTGACGACGGGACTTTCCGGGGACTGATACGATTAATCGTTCTTAACTTATCAAACAACGCCTTAACAAGAATCGACGGGAAGACATTCAAAGATTTATTTTTCTTACAAGTACTTAATTTGAAGAACAATTCCATTGGCTACATTGAAGATAATGCTTTCTTGCCATTGTACAATCTGCACACACTCAATTTAGCAGAAAATCGACTTCACACAATCGATGAAAACCTATTTAACGGGTTATTTGTTCTAAGTAAATTGACACTCAATAACAATTTGCTAGTGAACATTGACCGAAAAGCATTTAAAAATTGTTCTGACTTAAAAGAATTAGACTTGAGCTCCAATCAATTACTGGAAGTACCCGAAGCTATTTGGGAATTGTCTTTTCTCAAGACACTCGATCTCGGCGAAAATCAAATATCTACCTTCAGAAATGGCTCCTTCAAGAACCTCAACCAATTAACGGGCTTAAGACTTATCGATAACCAAATTGGAAATCTTTCCGTCGGCATGTTTTGGGACTTACCGAGCTTGCAAGTTCTCAATATCGCTAAGAACAAAATCCAATCGATCGAACGAGGGACCTTTAGCCGGAACATACAACTGGAAGCAATAAGATTGGATGGCAACTTCCTGTCCGACATAAACGGCGTCTTCTCGACGCTCGCCAGTCTTTTGTGGCTCAACCTGTCGGAAAATCATCTAGTGTGGTTCGATTACGCGTTTGTGCCTAGTAATCTAAAGTGGTTGGACATTCATGGAAACTTTATTGAACATTTAGGTAATTACTATAAGTTACAAAGTGAAATCCGTATAAAGACATTAGATGTTAGCCATAATCGTATAGTGGAAATATCGCCCATGGCGATACCTAACAGTGTTGAACTCTTATTTATCAATAACAATTTTTTAAATAATATCCATGTGAATACGTTTTTCGACAAGAAAAATTTAACGCGTGTGGACATGTACGCAAATGAAATAGTGCATTTAGAACTTAATAGTTTACGTTTATCAACAGTGCCGGAAAACAAAAGCTTACCGGAGTTCTATATCGGTGGAAACCCATTTCAGTGTGACTGTACTATGGAGTGGTTGCCCATAATTAATAATATGACTGCTATGCGGCAATATCCGCGTGTGATGGACTTAGAAAATGTATTGTGTAAAATGACGAACACTCGTAGTGGAACTCACGTGCCCTTAACGAATCTAAAAACTACAGACTTTCTTTGTAAGTACGAAACTCATTGTTTTGCTATTTGTCATTGTTGCGATTACGACGCATGTGATTGCGAAATGACTTGCCCACAAAACTGCACTTGTTATCACGACCCACTGTGGAATACAAATGTAGTGGATTGCTCCGGACAATCATCTATTGAGATACCCAATAAAATACCTATGGACGCCACGGAGGTATTTTTAGACGGTAACAATATAAGGGAATTACAAAACCATGTTTTTATCGGTCGCCAGAAAATGAGATCGCTGTATGTGAATAACAGTAACGTCGACAGCATACAAAACAGAACGTTTGCTGGACTAAACGCTTTACAAATACTGCACCTCGGGAACAATAAGTTGAAAGAATTGAAAGGATACGAATTCCACCAATTGAGTAACTTGAAAGAACTGTTTCTACAAAACAATCTTATCAGCCATATAGCGAATATAACATTCTTTTCATTGAGATCTTTAGAAACATTGCGCCTCGACGGCAACCGATTAGTCGACTTCGGTGTATGGAATTTTAACAACAACCCTAACTTAAAAGCTCTGTCGCTCGGGAACAACTTGTGGTCGTGTAAATGTCGCTACCTGCAGGAATTAACTGCATATTTGGCTGAGAATGCACAAAAAATCATCGACATAACCGACGTATGGTGTTGGAATGGAGAGGCAAAACCGCCACAGAAAAAAGAGCTCAATTTGAACGGTACTGCCTGCAGCGATTATTATGCCGATAATTCAGTCATTGGAAACATGCTGGTGTCGAACTATGTTCCCATGATGGTCTTGACGCTCACCGGCTTTATGTTAATTTTATTGACGCTCGTTGTACTGTTTCTCTTTAGAGACTCGCTCCGAGTTTGGCTTTACACTAATTGTGGCATACGTGTTTTCTCATTTGCCGGCGCTTTTGAAGAGAATAGCGACAAGTTGTACGACGCTTATGTGTGTTATAGTCCCAAAGACGAAGAATTCGTCGTGCAATCGTTAGCTTCCAAATTAGAGAACGGGAATCCATCGTACCATCTCTGCCTCCATTATAGAGACATTCCTCACCACGGCGCTCAGTACATGCAATGCGCGCCGCCCGTCGTGGAGGCCGCGGAAGCGTCGAAACGAATAATAATCGTGCTAACGAGAAATTTCTTACAGACGGAATGGTCCCGATATGAATTCCGTCAAGGGCTTCACGAAGCGCTTAAAGGTTGCATTTATAAGTTAGTGCTAATAGAAGACTGTACTGTGGTATCTGATGCTTTGTGCGATCACGATTTACGACCTTATATGAAGACAGGATCGCGATTGCGATGGGACCAGAAGAGGTTTTGGGAACGCTTGAGATACATAATGCCAGATTCGTCTCACCCTAATCATAAAGGGCGAAGTCACAACTATAGAAAGAATATAAATACATACACGTTAGACTCTTCAGTTCCTAACAGTGGAAACAGAACGATTCCTTTTCCTGATAAGTCTCCCGTGTTAGGAGGGCAGGGGGCAAGTGCGCCACCCGAGTATAGCACTGAAGTGCGGCAATCACCATCTGCTATCAGACAGACGCAGGGAGTCGCATATGGACCAGACGGGAGGCCCATCTCAGATCACATTTATTCCTCCATAGATTCTGATTATTCGTCGTTAGAGCACGGTATGGCCCCGGGTCGACGACGAGATTTAAGACAATGGCCCCCGCCGCCACCTCTAGTCGACACGGGCAATGCCGTACAAGCTTACCTAGTCTAGTTGAGTCATATGACCCACCCTTCCAGTCAGAAATTTGTATATAATGTAGATGTTAGTATTAGAACGCTGTAAATATTGTAATTATTAGCTAATAAGTGCTATACCAAATGTAATTGAACTTTATTGCCTGTTCGTTATCCTGTGTATAGATATGTAATAAAAATTTAAAGACTGCTGTAGTTGATATTGTAAATAGCAAAAACAAGTGATCATAGTATATTATCGGTAATATGCGTTATTTATACAAATAAAATAAAGTGATGAAGATTTATAAAACTGATTTTTATTCATGAGGTTTACCGAGAACACAAAATGAACAATACATATTACAATATGATACTTAAAATTATATTTATGAATGTTTCAAAGTAAATTATCATTAAATATTTGATTTAAATAATAATTATTTGTAACTAACTATTATTAGTAAGTAAAACATTCATGAATAATATTTTAAAATAATTCAAAACACACAACAGTACACAAAGTTACTAGACACAAAGTTACAAGAAAAATATGTGAGCTAAGTATGAATTTTTAAAAGGTCTTTAAACACGAAAAGAATCATAAGTATTTATTACATGAACAGTATGTATTAGAAACTTATAGATAAATTTTAAAATACTATTGAATAAAAATTATACGGACAGGTTTATACATAATATACCAATGTAGTTTAAAATCAAAGTACAGAGCTGTGAATACATAAAGGGTAAGTACAGTTTTTTTTATTATTGCTCGCAAAGTAAAAATAATTCGTTATTTTCGCAATTTTACAATAATCCATACATATAATAAAACAGTAGACCCCGATATGTCTGTACTTTGAACATATTTGGCAAAAATGGAGAGGGAACAGTTAGAGAAAGGTAACGAAAGCAAAAAATTTTTAAAAAAAATTTATTGTCTGTCTGTTTGAACGCGCACATCTTCTAAGTTACTGAACGGATTTTAATCTTGTTTTCACAGGGAGATAGAGCTCGGCTTGGAGCAGAATATAGGCTTTGTTTCATTTAAATCGCATGACAGAAAAAGGAGTTATCCTTATTTGAACATTTCACGCGGTCGAAGTCGCGGGTAACAGCTCGTTACATAATATTGATGATATTCTCTTGATATTATATTTCCCCACATAACATTGCGGCCAGTTGTAGAAACTCATTGTAATATTAATTCCACATTAAGTATCAAGCTATCTCTATTTTCTTCTTTAGTTTGACAGTGACAGACGTAATTTAATGTGTAATTAACTTATTTTTTATGCAACTCTACAATAATGCTAAGAAAGTTATGTCAATTTGTATGATGATAAAAACAGGTCGAGTGTGAATCAGACTTGCATCAAAGCTCTCAGTCCGTTTTTCTGTACTTGGAATTTTTAGAGATAGATTTTAACTGAAATCTATCACAAAATGTCGAAGTACGGAAAAAAGGACGGCCAGCTTAGTAGGGTACCGTGAATACGGAATATATAAAAAAGTATCCCTGAATTTTAATCATAATAAAAACCTCAGTCATTTAATAATGACATTGCAAAAGCAAACATTGGATTTACATATTTATGAAACAGACAGTGGCCGCGCGATGAATTATCACGCACGCTCAACACGCATCGATGTTACATTTTCATACATATTATAGCTTCATATTCATTTTGCACTCAATGCCATAATAAATATTGTGAAGTGATACTTGTTTTATGATTTTAATAAATGTTTAATAATTCATACTGATGAACAATTATGTCAGAATTAACATAACAGAACGGAGAGTTGCAAAAGTTCTTATTAAAAGGTTTATAATTACAAATATTGTATTCTTACTAATATTTTTTTATAACACAAAGTTGACAAACAAGCATAAGGCCCGCCTGATGGTAAGCATCACCGTAGCCTATAGACGCTTGCAGTACCGCGGGTATCACTCACGCGTTGCCAACCCTCCCAATCCCCCAAGTGGAGCTCTTGAGATCTTACTCACCGTAGGAACACCGTAGACCAATGCTATTTGGCTACGATCTTCTGAAACCTTACTAATATTATAATATATGCTTACTAATATTATAAATGCGAAAATTTGTGTATGGATATGGATGTTTCACTCTCTTTCACGCAAAATCGGCTGGATAGATTTGGTACACAGGTAGTTTTGATAGTTTTATCTCGTATTATAATTCCGGGAACGGCGACTAATGCGAAATCTTCAACAGAGTCCTTCAGATGATATCTTTAATACATGAATACACTTATAATTATACGAAAACAGCTGAACATATTCGTGTTGTTTGGATTTTAAAATACGTTTTTTTACTTTTTTACAACTAAAATCCGGCTCGTAGGACCACATGAAAATGTTTCCAAGATTAGTGTCTTCATTAAATAATATTTTTCCTTGATATTATATTTTTTGTTGACTTTTTTGAAGTAATAGACAACCTGACATTTTCAGCTGTAAAAAAGTAAAAAAACGTATTTTAAAATCCGAACACATATAATCCAGTTCTAAAAGTAAATAAGTATATAAAATTCATTTAAAAAAATGTTATATACATTTTTTTTATAAAATTTTGTCAGAAAACATTAGATTTATGCTATGTAGAGATAAAACAGCTAAGTTACATAATTTATGTATTACAATGTTTATAAGATTGTTGTTTGTTACAATGATACCACCGATACAGTGGATATCGATGATTCAGCATTTACGCTGTCAAGCGAAAGACAATACATGTCAATTATTTGACAGGTAAATCGATCCCATGATCCAGTTAGGCGTCACGGTTTGATGCGGGTTCCGTAAAATATAATTTGATTAAATTGTAACTTTATACAAGGCATGTACAGGAGTATATTTCAGGAGATTTAAAAAGTTTTAATAGAAGAAAGAAGTGGATATAGAAAGATTTCGACGACCTCCGTGGCGTGGTTACCACGCCAAACCGCCACCCAGGAGGTCCCGGGTTCGATCCCCGGTCGGGTCATGATGAAAAACGAACTTTTTCTGATTGGCCTCGGGTCTTGGATGTTTATCTATATATGTATTTGTTATAAAATATAATATCGTTGAGTTAGTATCCCATAACACAAGTTTTCGAACTTACTTTGGGGCTAGCTCAATCTGGGGGGCTACGACGAAACGTTAATCCGATATTTCGGCCGAAGTATCGGAAGAATTTTAACCGTGAAATACAAGGTATTTCATGGTTATTTTAGTAATTCCTTGAATTCTATCCATGAAACACCTTGTACTTTATGGTTATTTTAGTAGTTCGTTGAATTATAATCATGAAATAACTTGTATTTCACGGTTAAAATTCTTCCGATACTTCGGCCGAAGTATCGGATTTACGTTCGTAGTAGCCCTCCTGTATGAAAATGTATATTTATTTAAACATAAACCTAACAATGCTTATTAGTACTTAGCACTGCGGGTATATCGTAATAAAAATATTCAAAATCTTGTCTCAATCTCAGACGGCCTCCGTGGCGTAATGGTTTCCATGCCGACCCGCCACGCAGGAGAGCCGGGGTTCGAAAGCAGGAGGGCTACTACGAAGCGTAAATCCGATACTTCGGCCGAAGTATCGGAAAAATTTTAACCGTGAAATACAAGTTATTTCATGATTATAATTCAATGAACTACTAAAATAACCATAAAGTACAAGGTATTTCATGGATAGAATTCAGGGTATTACTAAAATAACCATGAAATACCTTGTATTTCGCGGTTAAAATTCTTCCGATACTTCGGCCGAAATATCGGATTTTCGTTTCGTAGTAGCCCTCCCGGTCGGGTCATGATGAAAACGAACTTTTTCTAATTGGCCTCGGGTCTTGGATGTTCATCTATATACGTATGTGATATAAAATATAGTATCGTTGAGTTAGACACATGGTTCGAACTTACTTTGGGGCTAGCTCAATCTGTGTGATTTGTACCAATTATGTATACTGTATTTGTACCTAAATATATTTATTTATTATTTATTAAATGAAAATAAAACGAGCAAGGTAGCGCTTGAGATTTAGCATAGATTTTAACATTTTTTGTTAAGAGATTAGACCTAAGACTCTAATAGATTATTAGTACCTATGAAAATGATATAACACTATGAAGTGGTTAGACGTAACTAAAATATTATGCGCCTAGAACCCTCTAAAGATTATGAATCACTGAATGAATGATTTATTACAGTATAAAATATAATTTACATAGAGACTTAATGAACTATAACAGCCGCATTAGTAATGAAACTGCTCGACTATTAACGCCCACCTTTAGATTTGACAATCAAGTTCTAGTAACTCTTAGAACTAATTAATGTTAGGAGTTTGTGGATAAATAGATAGGCGTGGGGAGAAACTTCATTCTTTTATCTACAGAACTAAAGAGTTTATTTGGTTGAACACGCTAATCTCATTGAATTGAACAAATATAGTGTCCAGAGTTTGATTTTCTATTTTTTTTACTCTCCTTCTGAGGCTTAGAGTCATTGTTTGCCGTTTTCTTGTCTATCTTAAATTGCTATTTTCTTGCTCTTGCGTTTGCATCCATACCAGTTCTCGCTTTTATGCTTCTAGCACTTTCATGCTTCATACCACCCTGTCATACTGATTCTACTTTTTCTCTTTGTCTCTATTCCTAATCTACATAATTATAGTGTCCAGTCTATTGAGGAAGGCACATCCCGACCCGCGCAACTTCTTGTTCTATGATTTGAGCACGAAGTAACTATTAACTAATCTTTGATTTGAGTACTTAGTAAACGTTGATGTAAAGGTAGGTCATGAGACATTTTAGCAAAGAGTGGGCTTAACATTTCAGTTGACCTGTTTGTGAAGTCTCAATACCGGCAATATTACCTCTACAAAAGCCTCATTGTATTTATTTTAAACAAAGCTTAATAACAAGAGTCTCTCTTGATTACATCTCGACGGCTAAGGCAATCTACAACGACGGGATTTCGTAAGCTTTAAAATTGCTAGTAAAATTTTACCACTACTCTGTGACTCTGAATTTGCGAAAATTCAAACTGAATTTCTTATAAAATTCATTTTAGTATACTTTTATGGTCGAAATTTCGTCTGCTTTTTTTTTCCACAAAATGTAATGAATTGAATTGACATCCATTTCCATTTATCTATTTTTTTTTATATCACTAAGGTGGCAAACAGGCATACGGCCCGCCTGATGGTAAGCATCACCGTAGCCTATAGATGCTTGCAATACCGTGGATACCTATCACTCGCGCGTTGCCAACCCTCCCAATCCCAACCCCCCAAGTGGAGTCTATTTAGCTTGTCTTGCTTTTATATGGAATTATATTGTCGATTGTGTACAATTATGAAATGTAATTGTTTGATACGAGAGTAGGTCTTAAAAAGCTACTAACTATACTTCTCTCTATGTATTCTGTGTCCTGTTTTTGTGATTTGCAAATAAAGCGTATTATATCTATCTATCTATCTATAGTAGTCATATACATAATCATAAAATATCAATCTTGTTAAGATGTATAAATGATTATATAATCTACTAACATTTTGGAAAAGTTAAATGAAAGAAATGGCGTATCTATCATATATTAGGCGAAGCCGAGTCAAATCGCCAGTATTACATAAAGAAACAGAAAGAAAATCATCTATTACTGTTCGAATAGGCCATACAATTTTATTATTTAGTATAATCGGAAATGTATACATTGGCGTGTGGCCAGTTGGGAGTTCTTCCTGTTTAGTATTGTCGGGATTCGCTACCATTAGTGTGACTCATTCATACTTATTCACACATAACTTATCGTGTGACTTGCGTGTGAATAACATAGTAGATTACGGATTTATTCAAATGAAATCTATATCAATGTTAATTTTAGCTAAGCCCGCAGCTATGCCTGTACCGAAGGAGAAGTTACGGCATATTTCAAAGTGTCGAAACAGTATAAAAAACCGGGCAAGTACGTGTCGGACCACGCAATGTAGGGTTCCGTATTGGCTACGCATTTCTAGCTTGCTTGATGAGTACAATTCCATATTCTATTACCCCAAAAAAAAATTTTTTGAAAAATGCATGCGCATGGACTGACGGACATGGCGAAACTATAAGGGTTCCTTGTAGTTTACTACGGAACCCTAATAAAACGTAAACCTAAGAGATATTTAATGAAAACTTTATGTTTTAATAAACAGCACACTTAAAGTAGAACTGGGCAGGTCATGTTACCCTTACATCTTAATGAATACCATCCGGCGGTGACAAGAGCGACAAAATTTGACAGCAGCTGAGAAATAACAGTAGAAGAAAAAAAAGAGAAGCTCATGCATAATGGTATACATAAACCTTTAGTAAAACAAAACTAGCTGTCCATGAAGGCAGCATTTTGCATTAATACAATTTGCAGAGCGATGGGCATGTCTATGAAACTCTCATAGTGTCGCGTACTATGTCGATTTGTTGGGGACAATAGCATTCATATTTTTTATAGCATGTAAGCACATACTGCCGGACGTTGCATCCGTCCCGGTGCGTGATCTGTGTAGCCGTGTGTCGGCTTCACAGCCAATCCTGGTTGTGAATACTTAATATATTATTAGCTCACTTCTGAACTTGTACGGACTAACAATTGCTGTTTTTGGGTAAGATTTATTTGGGTTTTTGTCATTCCTAATCTCATTCAATACTTCTTGAATCTAAATAAGATTTTTAATCATAAATTGACTTTAAAGAAAATTTACAATTTTACAAAGAGAATTGACATTTAAATAACGTCACCTATCTTTACTGAAATTCACGATAACATGGCTACGGCTGGAAGCCTAAACTCTTCACAGTCTCTACCTCTAAAGTCAAAAGTCAAATATTTTTATTCGAATACGCCTAATACAAGCTCTTTCGAATCGTCACAATTTTTCCTGCCACCAGTTCCGACTACCGGCAGATTTGTACGGTCTGTCTGTTCTATTCCCATCTTGGTCTTCATTATGAACTTCTCTAGGGTCATTATAGTGGTGCCACCCCTAGTTCACATGACATCTCGTTTCACGTCTTCTATCATTTAAAAAAGTACTTATATACGGTCTACTTGTCCGTCCCTTCAAATTGGTCATCGTCTCATACGCGGTTCATGCTTTCACTGCGGCTTCTGAAATTTAAAACCACGCATTATAAACACGTTAGTAATTCGTCACGGTCCAATAGCAATAGTCATAATGGAATACTTTCACTAAAAATATTACTTTTAGTTGCAATTTTTTTTAACATTACGATCTGTGATGAATGTCGTCTCTCTAAGACGTTTAAGAGCCCTAAATTCCTACTACATGAGAAAGTTATGCCCATTTTCACAAAGGCTTCTTAGGGTAGGAATAATCTGACGTCATATAAATGTTCTTTTTATTATTTTATACCACAAAGGTGGCAAACAAGCATACGGTCGGCCTGATGGCCGTCACCGTAGCCTATAGACGCTTGCAATACCGGGGGTATCACTCACGCGTTGCCAACCCTCTCAACCCCAACAAGTGGAGCTCTGGAGACCTTAATCACCGTAGGAACACAACATGGCCGAGACCAATGCTATTTGGCTACGATCTTCTGTAGATGTCACACAATTTGTTCAATTTAGGTTATTCTTACCGCTAGGAGGCGTTGGTGAAAACAGGCGTTATCTCATATCAAAATTATTTTTGATAAAAGATAAAGAAGAAAGAAGAACAAAGAAGGTGATACAAAAAGAAGTTTGGATATCTCACTTGCCGTATAAATTGTATTGATGCTTTCGCGTCATTATAATCGTATTTTCATTTATCTGCTGAGCCATACAGAAAGTCTTCGAAGAAGAAGGAAGGATTCGAAGCAGCTATAATATTTTCTTTAGCTTATTCTACTTCTGAAAATTTTGAAATTTTGGTTGAAGTTAGCTATGTATTTTGCTCAACGTTTGGAGAACGGTCTACTGGCTTAGGTCGTTTTAAACAACTTATCTATATAAATATAAATGTACTCCAGAGGCAATTATATTGTAGATAATAAATAAATAAAATTTACCAGTTATAGTATAGTATTACAAAAAGTAGTAACTATAGAATATAAATCAATGATGTAGAAGCAGCCTGCGGCATTCTTTCACTGCTATGATGTGACAAAAGCCGTTCACGCGTCACGTTTCATTAAATTTTCAAACCGTGATGAATAATGAATAAGTGTGATAAAAGTTATATAACGGCAAGACTATAACTTTCCTTAGACACTTTTATGCATATAAAAGTGCGTTGTGTTATATTTTTACAAAATAAAATTGCCTGCAGATTCGGTCGCGGCTTTCTCCGCCCTTGATTTTCTCTCTAATGACAAATGAAAGAAACCGTCATTGACTTTACATCGAAGATTTAAAAAATCTTCACAAAATAAATTGTGACTAAAAACCTTTTCTCAAATAGCCGATATTACGATCACCAATTATCTCTTCTGAATTTAAATTTTATATTGTTTGCAAATATTCATACCGATATTTGATGTATCATACCAAATATATATATATAGATACCACATCAAATATAATATATATAGAGCATACGCTCTATATGCCATAAAAATTAGATGATTTTAAGAGAGGTAGGGCACAGCGGATAATCCGCTCAAATCGGAGCAGCCCGTCTGGGGAAGGACCTTACAGAAGATCGTAGCCAAATAGCATTGGTCTCGGCCATGTTGTGTTCCTACGGTGAGTAAGGTCTCCAGAGCTCCACTTGGGGTGGTTGGGAGGGTTGGCAACGCGTGAGCGATACCCCCGGTATTGCAAGCGTCTATAGGCTACGGTGACGGCTTACCATCAGGCCGACCGTATGCTTGTTTGCCACCTGTGTGGTATAAAAAATAAAAAAATGAGCGTAGATAAAGTTAAAAAGAATAAATTCATTGGCAAGCAAAATCCGTAATCTGCTTAATAAACCCAAAACAATCCCAATCACAAAAGACCCAGTCAGGCAAAAGTCATAACATTTATTTCTCGATCCGTTTAACACAACTACAGGACTAAATCAACAGCATACGTCTTTTTGCCACGTCAGCAGTCAAGTAAAACAATTGACCATAAAATCCTACGTGTCCCAACAAAAAGAGAAAGCCCAGTCCATTCTAATGTTCCGTTTCTTAGAACATTATGTCTTATTTAAGAGATACGACAAAAAATAGCTAGCACCGTGAAAGAATAAGGTAAATGGGCCATAAACTCCGTCGGATCTAAGACAAAAGCCATGCAGCTACCGTCGCAGAAATATTTTGGTTGTAAAACGAGTTTGTTTTATTACTACATTGTTACATTACATTTTTTTTATGTCATTCGAGTTTTAACTTCGACAATGGTCATCTCAGCTCCTGTTCCGTAATAGAGGACACAATAGCCTGTTTTAGCCTTGTTCATATTGTATTCACGTCGGCAATTTGCTAAATGTTGCATTTGGTAAGGCAAATTGTGATTTGTAATATTGTTTTGTGTAAGCTTTAATGCTTCTTAAGCTTTAATGTTGCCGCTATAAATCCGTTTTTATACAATTGAGTGCCCAATGTTTTGTTCATTTAAAATTAGTGAAAATTCTTCTGTAAATAAGCATATTACAAATAGTTTTGGATTAAAGTTTATAATAGGAAAACACCAATTTATTTTATCACATCAATATTTTGTTCTGTGCAAAAATCGAAGTTTTATAGCATTTGATTAAAAATAGCCTAGAATATAAATCTAGAAAAATTCGACCACCGCCATTAACATTTTTAGCTCGACCAGGGAAATATGACCCTTTCACAGAATATCAGAGTGAAACAGCAATGCGTTTTGTTCCGTCAGTAATACGGAACCCCCTAGCACTTCACTCTCTATTCCCTTTCTTATAAGGGGCAACGCAAAGCATTTCTGGTGTTGCCTCCTTTTCATCAGGTGTTTTGTTTTTTTGTTTTAGGATATGCATCCTATCTGATTTGAGCACTACCGCAAAGATAATTTCGGATTCATCGGGATGCGTATAATAAAAATGAATGATGTTTCTTTCGCATCATAATGTGTGATCACTAAAAATCGTATAGCCGGAACGCAATGGCTTTCTGTCTCGCGTTTTCTAGAAGTAATATAATGAAATTGTTACTTACGTGTTTATTGTACTTGTTTCTGAACTATGTTCACTATAGCCCATTAAATGGTGTTATGACTCGGAAAATAAAATGGCAAAACAAAACTTTCATATAGGAAACGACGAGCAATCATTTATGTGCTTTGATACGGCCAAAGGCGTATTTTTAGAACAAAAGTTTCTGTACTGAGAAATAATATTTCATATGTTTTTGATCAAAGTCTTTTGTCTACACTGTCATTAAATGAAAAGAAGTTGTTTATTTGTATAGAATTGATTCAAAAAGGACTGACTTGACTGGCAAAGAACGCAATTATATTATTAACAATATCTTTAATAATATTATTCTTAACAAAACTGAATAAATATTTTAATTAATTTTAACAATTAGCATTAAGTTCGCCTATTATATTAGTCTTTTTTGTATTGTGGTCAATAAAGATAATTTAATAAATAATATCCTTATAGATGATACGACAAATTTTTAATTTGAATAGCAAAACATCAAAGGATCGCAATGATGTTGATTACAGAATCACAATCACCTTTAATCTGCTAAATAAGTTATCATAAAAAATTACGACTACCTCCGTGGCGTAACGGTTACCACGCCAGACCCAGGAGGTCCCGGGTTCGATCCCCGGTCGGGTCATGATGAAAAACGATTCTGATTGGCCTCGGGTCTTGGATGTTTATCTATGTATGTATTTGTTATAAAATATAATATTGTTGAGTTAGTATCCCATACCACAAGTTTCGAACTTACTTTGGGGCTAGCTCAATCTGTATGAATTGTCCCTATATATTTTTTATTTATTTATAAAAAAATACATTTGCAGAAAGAATTTCTATACCCATTTAAGCCCTGCGAATCATGCTTATGGGTAATGAATTTCGCAATAAATGGAATAAATAAGCAGAGAATTATTACTTCCTTCACTTAAATAATTAAAGCAAAAGGTATGTAACGTATAAATTAATTCATAATTAAATATAACATTAAAGTGCCGACAGCCACTGGTACAAGGGAAAATATAATTTATTTTTAATCTGTTTTAAGTAACACACTGTCGTGTAACATGTGCAGAACCAACGGAGCAGAACTGCGTGAATATACCGTGTTAGGGTTACCCATGATTTTATCCTTCAACGAAAACAGAAGAATTATCGATTAATCATCCTCAATACTAAAAATCTCTTAGCAAAGATGAGCTAAGATTTAACTAAAACTTGTTTTATCACTTTCGGACTTTTCGAAATTTTCCTCCAAAATGACAGTGGTATACCTAACAAAGTATCTTTTTAGCTAAAAAGGAAAAAAAAAAACGAATTCCTTATTGTATACGTCAGCCTGTTTGTCTGTCTGTCATTCTGTTAAACTTTTTTTTCTTAGTAACGCTTGGCGCAAATTGAGCTGTTTATATCAAATACAAAGGTCTGGCAGTCCTTTGCACCAAAAAAAATCATCAAGTGCCTACTTGACATGATTTTAGATTGGAATCTGTGTCTGACCTATGTTGAGTAGTGTTCCAGTTTTACTTACGTATACGTCATAGCGATTGTATGCCATCGGACATCACCTCGTTATCACCATTAACTCGTTAGTCCTTTGACGTAAAAAGCTAAAAGACTGATGCGGCAACCCTTGCATGTCTTTTATTGCTCAGTAGCGCCCGTGACGTCCTGTTTATGCCAAACGGATCCCCACTAGTCCCGAAACCATTCGGTAGCTTTTGAACGACATCAAATAAAATTTAATTCGCCATTGTCTGTTTTTTCCCCGTGCCGACAGTAAACGTACCTCATTATACGAATTCTTAAACAATACGGCATAGAACACATGTTTCTCTCTATTCATTTGCTATTTTATTCGAAAAGTTTGGAAGTAATTCTGTCGCACTTTAGTCGTAAATCATTGAAGTGGCTGTTGCTTGCTACCGAACCCGAATCGTTCGTTTTATGATTCTTTTGTTTAAAACTTTTATTGGCTCGGACTGCTCCGAAAACTAATTTATTCAGGATCTGAACGGTCTCAGCCTTGAAACTTGCGCCTACTTCCGAACGGTCCTCCAATTTATTTTTTCTTTGTTTTACGATATTTTCGGACTTTGCGTTAACTGCCCACTTGTACTCAATGAATGTCTTGGGACATCCGTTTCTTAAGTAAAAGAAGCTTACGCCTTTGCTTTTAATGTTTTTCTAAAATATGCATGGAGTCTGCGCCATTAAATACGCAACGTTTTCATCAGATGAAAGCTTTAAAAATAAGATGCTCTTGGGTATTTTCAGTGGCTCGGTCGTGAAGGAAAAATATTTATAACCTGTGGTCGGTGAAGAATTTTTGATTGCACTTAATATAATATGATCCATATAAAAAATTCACTGTCAGAGCGTGTACCACGACCGTTATTAATGTCCATTATGACTCTCAGGAGTTTATCAAATCACAATGACTTTAAATTCATGTAAGCGCCTACCCAATACAAATTAGATATTAATTTGTCTGAAAATTAAAATAAAGGTATAATTTAATGTTTCACATAAACTACGTGTTGTTATGAAAATATGAAGATAATAAGGCGCTGATTATAACTTGCGCTTTGATGCGAACTCAAATTTTAGGTATCATTATCGTCATCAAAATTCTCATTATAGGCTACCGCGTAAACCAAAAATAAAAATCAATTTTAAAATTGCTGTTTAAGGAGTCCGCACACTGCGACCGAGGTGGATTACTTTACAAAATTGTTTTGACGAAAGTCAACGTAAATTATCATACAGTATGTGTTGCTCATGATATAAATAAAATATACGAAAGTAATTTTGGCGAAATTTTTGTTGTGACTTGAACTCCGCGACAACGAGTTCATCACAACGAAAATTCCGCCATTGCCCATTTTTATAAACTGTAGAAAATATTATAATAATAAGCTGCTAAAGATAGTAACTCCACACATGATCTTAGTTCTAGTTACGCTCAGTCAGACGCTTGTGCAGTGCAGCGCTGACAGTCATGTTTAGCTGACGGACATCTCCTGGTCTAACCATCGAATGGAACTTCGGTCTCGAGGAATAATATGATAAATTTGAAAATTGGTAAGGATGTATGCAAATTGTATTACACGCATCGAGCCAATTGATGTTTGTTTAACAGCTTTAGCACACAAGTACTTTATAACCTGGATTACCACATATAATAGTTTTATCTTGGAAATCACATAGGGATCGAGAAGAACGTAAAAAAGAAGAAGTACCTAAGACCGCATCCATTAATGATTGTAATAAAACAGTCCGTATAGAAAATCACAACGCATCAAACAACAACGCATTGAATTTAGCAGAAAATAATAAAGCAAAAGAATAAATTTAATCCACGATAGTAAATCTTTGAAAAGGCTCCATAGACCATAATAATTGGAATGTTAAATTAGTCACGGAGACGACTAAAATTTTATCGCTTCATACGGCCACTAATAAAATTTTATGTCACAATTGCCTAACACCATGAAAACTTTCTAAGGTATCCATAATGTTGATTTAAAAATGACTATTCGTTGATGCTAGCTACGTAATGACTACGGTTAAAAAAGTTCTTAATGAGATTTTAAAGTTATTAAGGGAAATTACCAAAGAACGGGTGTACAATCAATAATAGTGTTAAGGTAAAGACATACTTCTGTGATGTATTATTGTGTGGCGTTTTCTGTCTTTGCGTCGTGACGTGACAGTAAGGCACATTTGTGTGTAGAGTCACAACAGACTATAAAATTATGAAAATGTATCAATATTGTGCTGGAAGCACTTCCAAAGCGACAAAGACGCGATGGCTATGTGTCATAGAAATCGTCGCTCCAGCAGTGTGTCCACCACTATTGGTTTATATGATTTCGTTTTTGTAAAATCGCCGCCGCCTTCGTGTTGAAATTGCCTTATCAGTGCATCTGTGGCCTAAGCATACCTGTCAAATAAACTGACAGTTTTTTTGGCAGAAGTTAGCAGTGTATGCATAAATAAGACTGTCAAAGTTTTTTTTTAATTGAAATAATTGTATGATTTCACCGATTTTCAAATTTCATGGTCAAAAAGCAAGACTATCAAATCAAATTTAGAGGAAAAAGCCGAAAGTACTCGTGGTACCGGTCGCAAGCAAGTATGTTACTAGCATAATAAGTTTTTAGAGATGGGTAGGCGGTACAACTCCCGCTACAGAACTGTGGCTTCTGTTTTGCAGTCAATTAAGTCTATGATTTATTATTACGACCTACCGTTTGATTTTCTGCCGGCTTTAGTCTTTAAATTATCAGTGTTATAGACAATTTAATAATGTGGAGCGCTTATATTGTGCACATAAATCGCAATTTTACACGGTTAGACGGCGTTTAGAAGGTATTTTAAAATTTTAATTGCTTTAAGCAATGACATGATTACTGTTAATTACACGGCCGATTGTCAATTATTGCCTGTAATTATTTTTATTAATTTGTAAAATATTAGTACTTGATTTAATGGTATAATTAATGTACTTTTAATTAATTTAATCATTTTATATAAAAATAAATATAAGTTTACATCAGTGTTAGTAAATCATGATACGGGTAATTGGCATGATTTACACTGCAATCTAACCAGTTAAGATCAGATATAGTATAGGTAATCTATAAACCGCATTGCCAATAACTAATACCACCTAGTTGTTATGATGACATTCTGTTTTTATATAATTATGGTGGTACAGTCAACAAAGGAATTGACTGACTCTGTATATATGATTAAAGATTTCTAAATATTGCGTGAAGGGATTTACTTGAAAATTTGTAATTACATAGCACAATATGAATACTATTGATAAATAAATTTTCAAGTAAATCCCTTCACGCAATATTTAGATATCTTTAATCATATTTACAGAGGGGGGTCAGTCAATTCCTTTGTTGACTGTACATAAAATTCATTAAATATTTTTTTTTGTAACACTAGAGTTTCATATCAAGAAAACCTTGTGAGTACCCACTACCCTAGTAAAGCGCTAAAAAAAAAGACATTCATACGACAACTTAAACTGATAAATGTTATTATTATAACATTATTAATAGTATATCTTACTTATAAATAAAAACTCTACGTATGACAGTGATATTGTATGAAGACAAATTTGTTGTACGACTCCGCGACGCTGCATGGCAATGTGTTGTACGCTGCTGCCTTAAAAGCACAAATATTAAAAATAAAGTACTTAATTTTTCAGTTAAAAACAAATCACAACCTAATAGGTACAAACATAATTATGAAAATAATTCGTGTTCTTGAAGAAAAATAATATCTAGTATCACAATTAGTCTGATGTAAAGGAATATCAAAACATACAGTATAAGTAACGCGTACGGTTACCTCATAAATTTTAATTATTTTATTGCCGGACCAATATCCTCTGCTACTTGAATTATTCTTACAACTAACCGTAATAGTTTATACTTTTACGATATAAAATAAGTTCGCAATAAACTCATGGATGTAATTTTATGAATACGATTTTAATTGCTTTGACATTTTTAACCAATTTTAATAATTTATATATACACCGACTTTCTTGTATCCCCTATATTCCATCGTTCTTCTCTGAAGGTTGGCCAGAAATGGAGGAGACAAGTTGAATCAAACTGAATGAACACAAGTTAAGAAATGACCAGCATTCAAGCCAGTATTGGATGGGTCTAAAAATTTGTTATTGCACGCAGCTATCTGTCGGTCCCGACTCTTGTCGATATAATAATAACACCTTGAAACCAAAGTAAAAAAAAAACATTTCCAACTACGCAGCTGACATCAATTACAGCACAAAAGAAACAGAAACGAAGGAAATAAATATAAAACTCTTCTGATTCTATACATGAGTAGCTGTGCAGCCTGAAGCCCGCTGACTTGGTTAGAAACTACTGTTGGAAGAGTAACAAGAGATGGATGGTAAACTTTATAAATAAATACTAAACATAAATTAATCGATATCAAAGAACAATCAGCATCAAAAGTTAAATTTACTACATGTCTTCAATTCAAATATAATCATTCATAATGCGAGTGCAGGAAATGCTGAGACCACATAGAATAAAATAGAACAAAAAGAAATATCGTCGATCGTTTAGGCAGGGCTCTACGGCCCCAATGGTTCTTTAATGTGAAAAAATTAAACTCTTTTTATTTGAAGGTTCTGGTTATGACTGACTTAATTACCGGTTTACTATGATTTATTATATAATGCAGGAATAATTTTTAAGTCGCTCCAATGACGTATGACTGCTTTCCAAGGAACAGGTTGAGTCGCCGCTGGCGTTACGACGGATCTAAATGGCAAAGATTATATGAGATAGGATGTAGATGCTCTTGATAGGTAGAACAGTGAACATGAGTCAAGTTTTATATTCTTTGGTAAGAGTCGGGTGATTTTCATGCGCAATCCCGGTGTTGTGAAAACATAATTTGATAGATTAGTCACCAATTTATTTTTGCAATATTCTAATTAAATCGATGTTTTGATAACAAAACAATGTTGGAATAGCTTGTTGCTCTTAATTCCCAAATAGCTATTTGATGAACTGCTAGACTATTTTGCTTACATTGACAAATTTTGCGTTAGCAGAATTTAATATTTTGAGTAAGTAAAACAAATCCTTTTCTCGTACACATGCTTTGTAGAAATTCAAGAACATAATAAGTATGTTTCAGATTGCCAGATAATCAGTACTTATTTAATTTTAAATGAATTATCACATCTGTGTGCGTAATTTATTTATCTTTGCCGTATACCGCACGGCTTCTTTCCGTCGCTGCGCCTGCGCTCCGGTTATAAATAATACCATAATGACAAGGAATTACTGTGTTTCGCTCGCACTACAACTCAGACATTCCCGTTCCTAGATACCAGCTCATTACACCCAAGGTCCCCGAACTTACCGTTTTGTAATACCCAATATTATTCGATAGCAATGTCTTGATAGTTGCCGTGTACTTAGTATGCATGGTAGTTAACGTTCTCTTGTTTGCGGAAACTAAAATTCCAGTAATTTAGTTTATGTACCAGATAAAATTATATGACAATCTTTGGATTGAGATGTTAGTTATTTGTGTGGACAGTTTTATTTATATAGTATTTTTTTTGGTTTTAAAGGAAGTGTTGCCTGATGATAAGTACTGATATGTAAAGATCTAATCATTCAAAACAATATCAGGGAAGTTATTGTAACAATTGTAGGTCTCAATGAAAGAAAACAAGGCAGAAACGAGAAATCTACTAAAAAAGCTTGGATAGGAGGTACCAACCAAAAACTTTGGCTTCAGGCTATACATCCAAATACATCAATGCAATTGAGCGCTGAGTTACGAAGAAAACTGATTATAAAACAATTAAGGACTTCGGAGCCGTGGTCCGATATTTTTTACATATTTCGCTCGTACAGAACAATCGACGATTGTCCTTAGTTCTTCCAAGCTGACGTCAGGGATCAGGTTACCACACAAGAGGTTTGTTTATCGGCCCTGCACACGGTGGAGCATTAAGACAATGTTCTTTAAGCAGCACGAGTCGTTAATTACAAACAAACATGACGCGCATGTTATTAATATGTTAGTGTAGGAGTATGGATAACAAATACTAAATTTTAAGTATAATTTATAGGGTTTTGTTGTAGAATATCAAGATAATCCTTACTAATATTTATTGTTAATGAGAAAGTGAGTTTCTTTGTGGAGCTATTTGCTTCTGCCCAAGACAATAAAAATAATTGAAGAGTGTGAAATATGAAATGAAAGTTTGTGTCATAAACAAATTTTTTGGTGTTTCAAGATGATTGAGATAAAGGGCAGATTGATTGGGATGATAGTAGGAATAGGGACAAAGCTGAGTTTGTAATTATATAACTTACCGAATGTGATAACAATAACATGTAACATTAAAGAGGAAAGTACTACGCTGACGGAGCCCATATTTTCTTTGCTATTTCGATAACAGAAGAAAGTAAGAGACAGCAATGACATTTCTATTATAATAGACCCTCAGCTCCTGGACTCACAATTGACGTCGGCGCTTCTGTTCCTAGTAAAGAACCATTGTCTAACAATGCACAGTACTTTAAGCATATGTTCCTAACAAGTTCAACAGCTTCACGCCGTCATATCAGATGGCAATAGTCATAAACTATTGTCGTGTTTATGCTGCTTTATAATGTCTTAGTCATCCACATTAGAGAAGGTGAGCGGAGAGCATCAGCTATATTTTTTAAACAATATATCATGAAAGTAGTTTAAAATCTATTGTAGAAGTCTAACAGGGTCCGTTCAGAAAGGCTGGTTTAGAGAGATTGACAAATTTTTGATCTTTAAACATTTACAAGTGACTTGAACTGCATGCCTACTGTACATATAATATAGTGGTTTTAATATAAAGGTTGTGTATATATTTGACTCACAAATAGCTTAATAGTTAATACTGACATAGAAACGTGCAACCGCGCACCGCCCAATAACGGGAACAAGCGAAAGCTATCAATAATTTACGATAATTGAATGTCATTATATCTTAGGATTAAGGAGACAGAATACTAAAATTACGGTCAACTTAAATCATAGAACATTTCTTGATAAAGTTTCTTGTTCAAAACTTTCTTGTTTGCTTATTAGTATCTAATGTGAATTACGAGACAATCCTTTGTCTACGATATGACGCAGGTAAGATTTTTACAGAGGAATCAATCACTTTATTTGTAAATTATCCTTATATTTTCTCGTATAAATGTACAATATAGGTTGTATTACTTTATTGTTATTATATTGTTATATATATTATTATTGGATAAAGATTAGTAATGAATGCTTAATTAAAGCTAGAACTTTTGTATGTTACGTGGTAAAATCGTAACTCCTTTAAAAGCCTAGAAAGGAAAATTAATTCGTAGGCAACGGCTACTTTAAAATACTATTTCAATCTGAAACAACTGATAAAAACGTACTTAAATATACGTCGGCTACTTTCCCGCGCCACCATAAAACTCACTATTTCTCCATAAAATGGCGAGAGTTCAGGGACACCTATTCCCCGGCCTATAAAGAGGCCATATTTAGAGATAAGCAATCGTATCACGCGCACTAAAGGTTAAACGGGTGTCAGGCTATAAAGCTAGGCTGTTACCTCGTGTTGCCACTCTGCGGCTCCTAAATAGTACTTTTGAATCGTATTTTACATCGGTATCAATATTCCTATACATAGACGTTATCCCGCGAGAACCCTATGAATAAATCCACACAAATTTATATTTTTAGACCCAACTCTTTCTAATATCTCTTTCAGTAAAAAGTTAGTTGTCATCTTCTTTATTAAACATGGATTTTACAGTGTAATTAGCAATTAACAGGGCACTTAGTTGACTCACTCTATGAATCCCTTTTTAGGGTTCCGTAGTAAACTACAAGGAACCCTTATAGTTTCGCCATGTCCGTCTGTCCGTCTGTCCGTCTGTCCGTCCGCGATCTAGCGCCTAGACGCTTGATGCTAGAAAGCTGTAATTTGGTATGTATGCTCATATTAATAATGCTAACAAAGTGGTAGAATAAAATTAAAAAAAAAAATTTTTGAGGTGCGGTGCGAAAAAAATTTTCATTACCACTTTTACCTGTACGGGGAGGGTACAGGTAAAAGTGGTAATGAAAATTTTTTTCGCACCGACCCAAACTTGTGGGGTATCGAAAAATTATTGAGGGTGTGGAAAAATCATTTTCCGAATTATTTACATCTAACGTGTCAATTATCGTTTTGTACGGTGCCCCCCCCCCCCCCCCTCTATCTCCGAAAGTCTTGAGTTTATAAATTCGAAAAATTCAAGGAAGTAGTTCATATAGTGACCCTACAATAGAAGACGAACTTATGAAGTAAAATTTCTTTAACGAAAACGTACAAATGTCATAGAATATGGAATTGTACTCATCTGTAAGCAAGAAATGCGTAGCCAATACGGAACCCTACTTTGTGCGTGGCCCGACACGTACTTGCCCGGTTTTCTAGAAACTTCTCCTGCCAGCATTTGGAATAAGAGTACAACATTAATATTGTATACATTACGCTTTATCTGTATTTTCTATTTCTGTAAAGAGAACATTCTCTTAACAAGCATACCTTGAAACGAATCCTTTGATGTTAATATGAAATCATTCACTTTATATCGTTAGTTAACCTATTTTTGAGTAGACATTTCCTCGTGTCACCTTCTCAGAAAGGCCACCATTGTACCCGTTATGATATGGTCGCAAGCAATTTGCGCAAGCATTTTACATGCCATGCCACCACTCTAACGGTTCTACCTATCCAGACACAGCTTATATGGGAAATAGACTTGTTTTATGAACATACGCTTGAATACTAAAAGTATTATTACGTGGTGCAAACATTTCTCACAATAACAACTGTTTTGAATGTCCGTTACAACCTATGCATGCATTATTTTGAGGACACGACCCGAGTATTATCTGCGCCAGTTAATCGACTATTATTTACATAAATAATAAATAAATTGTCATTGTAGTTACATAATTTACAATGAGATCTGGATCATGTCTTATACAAAGTGATTTATATATTTTCGGTACCTTCATCGGTTCTCATACTGCAACCGAGTCACTGTAATACCATTCCTCTAAGATCTTTGTTTTTTTTTTTCATTTATCTTAACTATTTATTTTTCCTCTATGCATATCATAGACTCTCTGAAAATGGGCAACAGTTTTTTCTTATATAAAGCCATAATTGACCTGTGATATAATATTAAAAAGGCATCAGTTTTTAATACGACCTCCAAGAAATTCAGCATTGGCTTCATCTTCGCATTCCTTCACAATTAGCACCTGTATAGAAGGTGTCATCTTACTGTGATTAAAAACAATGAAATTGATACGAGCCACACATGTCGATTTATTTATTGCATATTAAATGCTTAGTGCTGAATGATTGACTGACGAATAAATACAGCCAAAACCGCTGATCGTAGAGACAGAAACTTGACATCCGATTAGAAAGGATTTTTCGAAATTTCCATGGGAAGGTATGATATGATACACGCAATTGAAGTTGCGGGGATTTTGCTAGTCGTCAATATAAAAAAAAGAACGGGTCGCACTCCGGGTGTGCCGGCAGAAGTGAAAACTTAAGCATCTTACGCTTTTTCGATCAAGCTACGGATCTGACGCGAGTTTAACATTTTTTAACCATCTAAAAAAAGTGCCAAGAGCTGCTAAAGAAGTTTTCACTTCAAAAAAAATATTTTTATGTGCTATTAACTTTAAAATCACTGCAACAGACAATAGATCGTGTCGCCAGAATGTTATTAGCGATTTACGTAGTACTTGCTACAGAATATAAATTAAAATACATATTGAAATAGTATAATTTTGTCAATTTTTCTTGCAAATGCATTACGAAATTGAATTTTAAAATGTAATTGAAATTAAATCCTCAGAACATTTTTTGCTAGACACATTTCACAATCTTACTGTTTACTTAGAAAAATTAAAATCATCTAGAATAAATAATATTTTTCAATTTCCATAAAACTGCTGATTGATAGAATTTTATTATAATTGAATATTCAATTAACCTTTTGTCATTGCAAGACCTCTTCAAACTATCGGCTGGATTGATCGCTACATTTAGATATAGGACTAGCATTTACTCGTGGCTGTGGTCGATTTATCAACTTCAATTTTATTCAGTTTTGAAAACAATATTCCAAACTTTTTTTTGTATTTCATTATGTAGATAGGATACATTGTAGCCTTAATTAATAACAGTAGGTATTTTAATCCTTTTTTTTGCAATAAGCAGAATATTGAAAATATATGAATATAGAATCTTTTGATTTAGTATCAAATTTTGCTTCCCTATTGGTAATTATGATTATTTTAAGGCACCATGTAATTTTGCAGCAATGACAGCGAAGAACACTGACACCCCACAGTACTGAGTAGGGTCATATCCCGTTTCAAGAAGCACCCACCACCCGTACCCCACAGAAGGATGATAGCAGACAATTATGATGATAGATAATAAGTTCGATGTACAATAGACTAAATACTGATACTACAATAGGAGGACTTAAAGCTAGATCATCATCAGTCATCCAGTTGGCCTCCTATTTGCATCTTCGTACGACATTTGAAAGACGTTATAAATATTCTCAAACAATATAAATGGTAGAACATCTAACCCCATATTACCTTCTAGGCACGGACAGATGATCTAAAGCTATTGAAATTCATGTTGAATTTTCCCGTAAATAGTGACTTTATACAGCCACTATTCCCGGCAGCATCAGATATAGCATAGATTTATCTCTTAGGACCACCTCCGACGCAGGTGCCCAATAAAGGTATTAAACTGAATCACCCATTATGATTAAGGGGAGTTGCCCAGTTGGTCTATGTTTGCAATCAGCTTAAGTAGTTCGGGCCCTAAGGGTTATTGATTAGCTAGTTTTCTTACTGATCTACTTTATGTGATATATTAGGAATGCTTTCTGTTCGTAAGGGAGACTAAATACTTTATAATTTACTCAGGGTTGGCAATCATACCTTATTATGATGTGTACTCATTTTTTTACTTGGACACATACTAGTACCTTATTCTGTGTGTTTTCCGTATTGGGTGTCAACCGCGGGTCAGCTGTTATTATTTTTAGGCCATCTGACAGTCACTGTCTTACCGTCCGTCATCTATTGACAATAGGCGGGATCACAGGTTAACGTGCTCTCAGAATCACAACTACACTACTATTGTTGACTATGTAAAAGATTAAGTTAAGAGGAACACGCACTGACCTAAAGTTACGATATTTAGAAAATTTACTATGCAGGGCATTTTTCATAATTTACTGGATTGCAGGAATTAATCCCATGTTCAAGTGCAGTTTAATCTGTTTAGTTACTCGACGACTTACTCGATGTTTGTCTAGAAGTTCAATCAAAAACCTGTATAAAATTTATTATATGATGACACATACAGAGTAAAGCGAATATTGACAAGTTTTGACTTTAAAGAGCAGATTACGTCAGTGAGGTGGGGTATCTCGTGAGCCATCATCGGTAGCCTGGGTGGCACACGACTGCCACGCGAGCGACCGCCTCCTGAGTGAAGCGCAAAGATTATAAAAATTTGCGCGTAGGCTTAATACACAAAGATTATGTGAAGATTTCAAATATTTTTTTATCGTAATAAACTACCAAACTGGCAAATTCACTTAATGGTAATCAAATATTATGGCTAATCAATAAGTCGATGGATGTGTCAATTACCAATGGAGTTCTGTATTTGCGATATATTCGTGTTTTTTAAAAATATATATAGTAAAAAGGAACAGTTGGTAGAGCGCGCCATCGTATGTATTATTTTTAAACTTACTATTATTAATTATGTAGTTAAAGATAATCTCATTTTTTAATACCACCAAGGTAGCAAACAAGCATACGGCCCGCCTGATGGTAAGCGGTTAGGTAATCATTTTATTACTTATTATGATTTTATGCATGTTTACAATATGAAAATTCTTACTTTTTTTTCTCGCACAACACACTTTTTTACGTTAAGGTGATCCGTTTCGGTCCGCGCGGGAAATTCAATTTTTTTGGTGTTTTTTACAAATTGCGTCTCAATCATTGATAGAATTTTCATGAAAATTTATTTGACGACAACAAATACAATATATCTACTGAATAATTATCATATAAATTATAAATATTGGCTCTTCTCATTATGAATGTGCATAATGCATGTTTATTGGGAAAAAGATGCATCGTGGACATTCATAATAAGAACAGCTAATATTTATAATTTATTTGATAATTATTCAGTAGATATATTGTATTTGCTGTCGTCAAATCAATTTTCACGAAAATTCTATCAATGATTGAGATACAATTTGTGAAAAACACCAAAAAATTTGAATTTCCCGCGCGGACCGAAACGGATCACCTTAACAATATATTTTCTGCCTACTAGCCAGTCTACGTTGAATGATCTCTGACCTTGGCCGTCCCCACTCGCGCCCGCGCACCCAGCCTTCATCTACATAATTACTCCGAGCTCATTGGTGACTATTAACCTCTAGATAAAAGTCGGTACGTTTAATTAATACCATATCGTGGGGGTCGACTGATAGCATGTAATAGCTTTATGGGTTTTGTTCCCTGTCAATATCTTAAGAGTACAAATGAAAAGGGTATCCAGAACGTAAAGACTATTTAGTAATCTGTGATCTAAATATTTCATGAAGGGGTTTACTTAAATATTTATTATATTATATGTAATTACAAAGTTTCATAACAATGCTTACTTTATTAGCAAGATCTTTGTTACTCTACTCTGCGTATCTATTTCCGTTGTTGACTGTACAAGCATTGCTGTATGGTCATATAAAAGCATTGCGGCTAGATAACGTTGTACAGGTAGGTGCAAGTTGAGCTTTAAGATGCTCCTTCACCGGGAACATTTGCGTGTAATGTAAAGCTCAGATTCGAGCATTACAGCAGTGAGGTAGGCGAACGCTCGTCAGTCAGGGAGGAGTATTGTAATGTAATGCTCAAAGTCGAATCTAAAATGTTATATTACACGCGAATGCTCGCGGTGAAGGAGTACCTTTACATTTGCTGTACAACTTTGGCTCTTAGAACTTAAGAATGGCACGAAGTCTGAAATGTAAAGGTTGACATGCTCTTGACTGTATGGTACCTATGTTTTTTAAATATCTATCTGTAAGTCAGAAGTAAAGGCCTTGTCTCGAGACGGTAGCGATGACAATTTATCTGAAAGATAGTCTCACAACCGGGCCTAACTAAAGACAGTTAGGTATCGGTTATTTTTTATCTTTTAGACAGACATACCTTATACAAGAATATAACATCAATCAATTTGTAAGTGTGTTTGAATGGCTTAAAAATGATTTTCATAATAAAATAAAGATTATTTCTTATCAAACTTGTTTTACGATGTATTTTAAATTTTCTTGTTTAATATTGTGTTAGTAATATGTAGTGACATTTATTACTTATAATGGGAAGATAATGCTGATTTATATTCATATGTTATTGCAAAACTTGGCAAATGGCAGAGAAATGTCATATTTTCCTACTAAACGACTAAACGTTGGTATGGATTCTACTGTGAACTGGCAAAATACTTTCGTATATCATTTCAATTACTTATGACATCTGAGTGAACATGTCAACAATGTTACAGTGACAAGGTTCTAAAGTGATTACATATTTATGAAGGTGACTGTACAAACGTATTTTAGACCTAGAATTGCACAATAAGTTTTATCTTTAATATGTTTCAATTAGACCAATAAAAGTATGTATTGTATTTAATATTTTATTTTTTAATTAGACAAAAAAGCACATTTAATATGTTTTAAACTTTTTATTAATACAATTTCACTGTCTTTAAAAAAAAAATTTTAAGTGATAATGCAACTAATATCTGCAGGTAGGTATTGGAATCCCAAATAATAATTAAAAAGAATATCTACCTAATAAATTAGTTTAGGTACACTTTTTACATACCTACATTTTTTTTAAGTGACCACTTCGAACAGTGTCACAGTAATTTTTCGACATTTAAAAAAAAAAACAATATTTTTTTATATATTCCGCCTGTTATAAAAGGAATTCATAGTAGTATTTTTTATATATTCGGCCAGCTGCATTTAACACTCACAATGCTCGTTTTCACAAACGTTTCCTAGAGGTAAGAATAACCTTATGTCATCAAATATCATATTAAGTTCAGTTAGGTTATTTCTAAAGCTAGGAGGCGTTGCTTGTTGAAGACGAGCGTTTCAAGTTACATTTTATTTGCCTACTTCATCAATCAGATAAATAGATGCCATTATTATAAATACACCATGATTAAGGTATGTCCACACATTCTGTGTAATTTTGCACGGTAACATCGCTATCATATGTTTATGTGTAGTTACAGTAGTGTTGCTCTACTTCCGACGGCTGTGATAGTAATTACTTGAATGTATGTCATTAATGTTACAAAGTATTGAATATTAATTTATGAAATGAAATGAAAGTCTGCTTCTCTTTATACTGAGAGTTAGATGGTTAGATTATGGCACCTGTTAGGCCCGGTTTCCACCAAAGCGGAGAGGAGAGGAGAAATGTCTAATTTTTCTGTACAAACTCCCGCTCGGCCGCGCCCGCATGCTCGCGTATGTAAAACTATACATCTCCTCTCCTCTCCGCTTTGGTGGAAAAAACCGGGCTTAGGACCGTGTGTGCAGCCGAGCGGCGCATGTCCTCTTCTCTGAGCTTTGGTAGAAACCGAGCCTGGCTATGGATCTCTATAAATGCTTGACACAAGGTCCCTAAAGATCGCGCGCTATGCTCGGAACCTCCGAGCTGCGTAAACTGCGGGGAGGTGGGACACCCGGCGAACTACCGAGGGTGCCCAAAAGCACCCAAGGTAAGGAGCCCGCTCCCTCCCCACCTAAAACTCGAGCCGCCCCCAAGGCGGCCTACGTTAGCCCCCCCCAACCTCAAACTGCTGCGGCCGCTCCGGCTTCAGCAAAGGCACCGGTGCCTACACCAGTTGTGTCGCATTCGTGGCGACACAGAACCAATAAGGTTCCCCCCCCGCAGGGCAGCCCCTCAGGCCAACCTGCACCCGCGGTGGTTGTGGTTGCGACCCCTCCACCTTCTCCAAAAGCGGCACCGCCGTCGCCGAAAGCGGCACCGCTGCCGCCGAAACCCTCCTCCTCCTCCTCCCGTGACAGCGTCGACAATTTCAAAATTGTAATGTCGGTTTTAAACGCCATCGACTTTGACGAAGTCGACCTTTTGGCAGACCGCATCATAGAATGCCAGGGGAACTCAGAGGCCCTCGTCATAGTCCTGAGGCGCGACTTTAGAGCGCTGACGGACACTCTCAAAAATTTTAGGTTTTAGTTATGGATCTACACCATAACACGAGCAGAGTCAAACCGACCTCCCTAAAAATCGGCTACTTCAACGCCAATGGGCTTCGTACCCAAAGGTCTGAGGTAGCCGATTTTCTCTACACCCATCAATTGGACGTTCTCCTCATCCAGGAGACGTTCCTCAAGCCGTCAATTCGCGATCCCAAAATCGCGAATTACAAAATCATTCGTAATGATCGCACAGTCTCTGCCTTCGGTGGCACTCTCATTTACTACAAAGCGACATTACACTGCACGCCTGTGGATACACCAAATCTCGTGCACATCGAAGCCTCTGTCTGTAGATTAGGAATGACAGGTCATCAATCCATATATTTAGTGTCAGCCTATCTAGCTCCCACTAACAATAGCTCCTTAAGCCCTAGATCACTACTTGACAGTGATATACAAAACCTTCTAGATCTTGGTCCGTCTGTTATCATAGCGGGCGATCTAAATGCCAAGCACCTTGCTTGGTGTAGCCAAACCACAAACCAACGTGGTAGACAACTCGAGCGACTCTCAGAGAGCCTCAACTTCGACGTAGTAGCACCTATGTCACCTACTCACTATCCAGACAATGTTAATCATCGTCCGGACGTCCTAGACATAGCCCTCCTAAAGAACATCAATCTTAGATTGAGTTCTATAGAAGTGCACTCTGCACTCACTTCAGATCATAGGCCTGTCATTATTGCCCTCTCGCCCAGAGTGAGCATTCCCAACGTGGCAGCCTCAGACCCCACAAGACTCAAGACTGACTGGTTCAGCCTAGGAGAAGGCCTTAAGTCTATCTCATCTCCTTTGTTAGACCCAATTCCAGACGAGATAGTCTCAATTCCCGACGCGATAGGTGCAATTGACTCATTAACAGCGCACGTGCAGAAGGTGGTTAGCGATTGCTCGCGCCGCGTCCCAGTGAACGCTCATCGTCGCTGGGAACTGCCGCCAGATGCCCGTGCTCTGTTAACTGAAAAAAACGCAGCTCAAAGGGCTTACTTCTCCTTTCCCTCTGAGCAGAACCGTGTCCGCATGCGCGCTGCCCAATCAGCGGTTAAGCGTCGCATTAGACAGCTTAGGAACGATCAGTGGGACGAGACACTTACAAATATGGTCCCCTCTCAACAAGCCTTCTGGAACCTCACCAGAGCCCTTAAGGCAGATACAGTGGCTGCCACCCCCCGTTAGTACAGTCAGATCCCTCCCTCCCCCTCGCCTTCGAGGACGAGGAAAAAGCTGAATGCTTAGCATCCAGTCTTGAGGCACAATGTGCACCTAGCACACTCCCCGTTGATCCAGATCACCTACTCGAGGTCGATACTGAGGTTTTCAACAATCTCGCGAGCCCTCTCACAGATGCCGACCCGCCGATAGAGCCGGTAACCCCCGATGAGGTAGAGTCCCTTATCAGATTTACATAATAGGAAGGCCCCGGGGCCTGACGGGATTTCAAATAGAATCGTCAAGCTCTTCCCCGCGCACCTTATTCTCCTTTTGACCGCCATTTTCAATGCGGCATTAAAAAACAGTATTTTCCCCAAATCTTGGAAGGAAGCCACCGTCATTGGCATTCCTAAACCCGGCAAGCCCAAGGATCAGCCCTCGAGCTATCGCCCAATCAGTCTCCTTAGTTCGATAGGAAAGATCTATGAGCGTGTTATATATAGTAATATATTGATTAAAAATAATTTTATGAATTATTAGAAATTCATGTAATAACAGAATTAAAAACTGTAGTGATTTCAAATTAATAATTATGACTTTTGAAAAACCGGAAATCCGAAGGTCGTGTGATTAGCTAGATAGAATTGGTTCACCAAATATTATGTTATGATTACCATGATTTATTGTATTTAAAGGCGCAGGAGGGCCTTCATCAGAGCTAGCCATAATCGGCGTGGGTATTTAGGCAATTAAATCAAGACTACTGTTAACCGTTAAATTTCAATTATAATAATTATCGTAAGTCACACGTTATCACAAAAATCATTATTAAACATTCTTTATTGATTAAATCACTACACAAATTACTAATCACTTGTAATTAACAGTCAGGATTAGGAGGTTATAAGACGATTCGTCGAAGGCGTGGTACTCTGACGGTCTCCCGTTTTAGCGTGGCTTTTTTCAAGATGACCGCTGAGTTACCACAGACACGACGCTCCGTCAGAGTGACAGATGTCAACTCTTTGTCCTGACGTTTTATAAAGGCGCTTCTCCATGCGCCGTCACGGCCAGACTGACTAGCGACCGTCCTCGGGCGCTCTTTGCAATTCTGAAACAAAATGGCATCATACCTTCAAAGATGCGCTCGTCCAACCTGACATGGGACAAATAATATCCTAACAACCGGACTATTATTTTTCTCCGCCGTTTTCTCGCTTGACTAGACGTATGTGTCCTTTCAACTAACAACTATTCAACTATGTAATTTAGTTGAAAGTAAACCGGACAACACCATCTCTCAAGTAATGCTACTCACTAATCTGTGAACCAGACAAGTGTGTCCCTTCGAACAGACGACGTGGTCTGAACCGGACGACACTGTCTCTCTCATTAAGTAAATGCAGCTCATCAGCCTGAACCGGACGAATGTGTCCCTTCGATCAGGAAACACCACCAGCCTGAACCGGACGAGTGTGTCCCTTCGAACAAGTCCACAAGATCTGAACCGAACGACACTGTCCCTTCGATCAGGGAACACCACCAGCCTGAACCGGACGAGTGTGTCCTTTCGAACAAGTCTACAGGACCTGAACCGGACGACACTGTCCTTTCGATCAGGGAACACCATCAGCCTGAACCGGACGACTCTGTCCTTTCGATCAGGGATCACCAAACTACAAGCTTGGACCGGATAACACTGTCCTTTCGACCAACTTCATACAATAAAAGCGATAACAATTTTTAGTACATACCTAATTGTTCCGAATTGTCTTGCTCATTATGAACTTGAACCTCGTGTATTTGTATGTCCACATCATCAGAGTACACACTAAGTGTATCTGATCCTATTGTTAAAGTGTCAGAACCAGCAGTAACGGTGTCGGAGTCAACAGTCAAAGAATCTTTATTATTCAAAGATAAGTCCAGCGCACCGGTATGACTGGTGCTAGGTCTGTTAATAGGTATCTGGACATCGTCCGGTGCCATCACATCATGGCTGGTACCCGTTTGTACATCATCCGGTATTCGGACATCCTCCGGCGCCGTCTCGACCTCCGGTTCGTTTAACAAACTAAACGCTATTTCTAGTAGGCCCTCGTGCCCCTGAGGTACTGAGCGCAAATTCTCATGTGCATACTTATATGTGCGTTTGGAAGTGGAACCACTGACACCCTTCAACTCATATCGGTCATTATCCAACACATCCGTAATAACGAAAGGACCTTTAAATTTTTTATCTAATTTCGTTTGATTTCGCTCACTACTTTTTATAAAAACGAAATCACCTTTAGAAAAAGGTTTTATTGCTGCCCTACCACGATTAAATCTTACAACATCTGATGCAGCTGCGGTCTGAATATTTTGAGAAGCATTATCTCTTATAGCATCTAAATCTACACGTTCTTGAGGTTCCCTGTTATCTATTATTTTAGATAAACCTAATGAATGTGCACGAATTCCGAACATCAATTCGGTTGGTGAATATTTTGTGACAGTTGAACGCGTGCTATTTAACGCTAACTGAACATTACCAAGTTCTTCACACCAAGTTTTATTAGGGTTGTTTTCTATTATTGTAAGAAGGCTTTTAAGAGTACGCATAACGCGTTCTACTTGGCCATTCGCCCTAGCCGAGCCTGTAGCTATGAAATGAAGCTCAATATTATGTTCTGAGCAGAATCTTTTAAATTCTGTACTAATATAGCACCGTCCCTGATCTGCAATAATGCGTTTCGGGGCTCCAAAAAGACATACGGCCTTTTTGAGGGCTAGTATAGCGCTATTTGCGTCCAAAGAAAACGTATGCTCTAATAGCACATATTTAGTAAAGGCATCGATAATTACTGAACAATATTCCTTTCGGTCACTTTTGCCGCTTAATTTTCCGGAGAAATCAATGTGAATTGTATTCCAGGGGAGTGAAGTTTTTGGAATAGGGTGAAGTTGAACTGCTTGAGCTCCAGAGGGTCCTTTCGAAGCTCTGCATATAATGCAAGAGTCTATAAACTTCCTGACGCATTTGGACATCTGTGGGAACCAATATTGCTCATATAGTTTATCAAGGGTTTTGTCACTTCCCAGATGTTGTAGCTCTGTATGGACATGGTTTATAAGAGTCCATATCAATGAGCGTGGGACCACTGGTAACCATAATATTATTTTATTTCGAATAACCTTTCTAAAGAGTATACCGTCTCTGACATCGTAGGTCTGAGCAATGGTATCGGGAAATTCATTGTTATGATGTTTCGCGATTAAATCTTGTATCTCATTGTCTCTTTTTTGTTCTACAGAAAGCCACCCTTTGTGAAGTTCCACGAAGTTAACAACCTTTGATTTCTGAGAGGAAATAATTGTAGATGTATTATCATTTATGGAATCGCCATGAGGATTTCTCGAAAAGAAATCTGCATGCTCCATCCTACGGCCTTCACGATACACAATGTCAAAGTCGTAAGCTTGCAAGAATGCCCACCACCGATGAACACGTGGTGTCAGGTCAATCTTGGACTTTGAGGCTTTTAGAGAATTGCAATCCGTGAAGACCGTAAAACGACGTCCATACAAATAATGCCGGAAATGCTCTACCGCTCGTACCACAGCTAAAGTTTCCAGCTCGTATGAGTGATAGCGCGATTCAACTTCAGTCGTACGTTTACTATAATATTCTATAGCGTGAGGAAAATTGTCTTTCTTTTGAATTAGGATCGCACCATATCCGTCGGAGCTAGCGTCAGTGTGTAGTTCGACCGGTAGCTCCGGGTCAAATATGGTGAGTACTGGTTCGGAGGTAAGTATGTCTATGACTTTATTGCGAATGCTCTCATATTTCTCCGTCCATTTAATGGGACCTTTAAGTTTAGTTATCAGATACAATGGGCCAACTATATTGGAGAAACCAGGGATAAATTTTCGAAAATAGGAAGCCAACCCTAAGAACTGCCGAACTTGGGTGGCAGTTTTAGGTGGCGGTGCTTCTTTTAAAGCTTGTATTTTACGAGAATTAGGTCTTACCTCGCCGCATTGAAGAGAATAACCCAAATATTCTATCTTAGTTTTCAAAAATTTACATTTTTGGAGATTAAAGGAGAATCCAGCTTTCGATAAGGCGCCTAAAACTTCATCTAAGCGATCAAGGCCTTCTTGAACGTCACTAGAGTAACAAAGCACGTCATCCATATAAATTAGGGGTCTAGTTGTAAGATTAGTAAGAGCCTTAGTGATACATCGCTGGTAAACTGAGGGCGCATTTCGTAAACCGAAGGGCATGGCAAGATATTCATATTGCCCCTCGGGCGTTACAAATGCGGTCTTTTCTATTGAGCTAGGATGCACTAAAATCTGGTGAAAGCCAGATGCCATGTCTAAAGAAGAAAAGAAATGCGCGCCATTGAGTTGGTCTATTTGATCTTCTATACGAGGTAAGGGATAGTGCTCTGGTAGTGTATTTTGATTGAGCTCCCGATAATCTATGCACAATCTATCAGTATGATCCTTTTTTTTCACTAAAAGTATGGGGCTAGCAAAAGGGGACGTACTCTCTCTGATAATTTTGGCATCTAAAAGTTCTTGAACTTTCTCTCTCACAATTTGCTTTTCAACAGGGGCTAGTCGATAAGGACATCTTTGAACTACTTTATGTGGGTCAACCAAATTAATTTCTAACATCCCTGTAGTGACCCGTCGGCTAGGAACACCTTCTATGAAATTGTCAGCATATTTATTAAGCAATTTCAAAAGGGAATCTTTGTCCCTGCCGACGAGATCAGTATCTATTTGCGTAAACAGTTTGTGGTTATTTAATTCACATGAGTATGATTGTTCTTTAGGAAAAAATGTAAGAGTATCATTGTCAATCATTACACCAATACCCTTTTCTAAAATATCCCTTCCAATTATAACAGGTTCAGAAATGCAGGAATCGGGCACCACATGAAATAGCAGAGACTGAGATAATTCACCTATATTTACTAGACTTGAAATTTGAGTAGTACATTTAATATCATCACCCCCTATCCCAGTAAGATACACAAGAGAATCGCACACAGTACCCGGAAATCTATTGCTAAAACTATCTTTAAGAAGCGAGCAAGACGATCCACTATCAAAGAGAAAAGAAACTGACTCACCGGATGATGTCTGCAAAATGCCCCTTGACATGCGCTGTTCACACAAGTTGACCTCTTTGACAGTTGAACTCCCACCTTTCCTATCCGGACAGTTAGGCGACAGGTGGCCTATCTTGCCACACGCATAACAGGTAACGGTTTGGATCCTTTCAGTAACGCGAGAAGATCCGGATGTGTCTTGAAGTATAGAAGATCCCAAATTCCCGCGCGTCTTCCTGCATTCAGCTTTACGATGTCCGTGTAAACCACAGCCATGACATTTACCAGGGAATCTGTTGTCGAAAATGCGAGGTCTTTTCGCATCAGATTCTTGGGTATCCATATCAGGGCGTCTTTTTAATGAAATGCCTCCTAGCACTCGAAATAGCTGGGCTCTATTGTTAACCGCATGAGAATTTAATTCACGGCGTATCAAGGTGTCTTTTTGACACAGAACTGCAGTTACGAACCCTGTGATAACCTCTTCAGGCATATCAGTCTTCGGTATAAGTTCGATCATATTCCATAGCCGCATCGCACATTCAGGCGCTGTTTCCTTTATTCCTATTTGAAACCGTAATATGTCATCGAAATAATCTTGAGGCAACTTAGGTTTCGAGAATTTAGCCAACAAGTATTTCTTTATGGTCGGCCAAGTTATGTCATTCAGGTTTAATCTGGTTAAACAGGAGGATGCACGACCTTTCAAAGCACTGGTAAGGGCCATGAGTAAATCTACTCCTTCGAGATTCTTACTTAACACGATCATTTCTGTAACTTTACACCAACCAACTATGTCGGCATCCAAATCATCTGGATTAAATTGTATAAGTTGAATTGTCTTATTAGTAGAAGACACAGATGATGTCTGTGACATTGAAAGTACTCGAGAGAGCAACGCCTCCATGTTATTCATAAAAGTTGTAGCACTATTATCAACGGTTATTGTTTCTCGATCATCTGATCGTTGCCCATGGGATCCCACTTCTGATAAAGGCGCAGGAGGGCCTTCATCAGAGCTAGCCATAATCGGCGTGGGTATTTAGGCAATTAAATCAAGACTACTGTTAACCGTTAAATTTCAATTATAATAATTATCGTAAGTCACACGTTATCACAAAAATCATTATTAAACATTCTTTATTGATTAAATCACTACACAAATTACTAATCACTTGTAATTAACAGTCAGGATTAGGAGGTTATAAGACGATTCGTCGAAGGCGTGGTACTCTGACGGTCTCCCGTTTTAGCGTGGCTTTTTTCAAGATGACCGCTGAGTTACCACAGACACGACGCTCCGTCAGAGTGACAGATGTCAACTCTTTGTCCTGACGTTTTATAAAGGCGCTTCTCCATGCGCCGTCATATTAATAAATCATGTTGTTTTATTATTTACTATAATATGTTAATTAGAAAGTTGTATCTTCTCAAATTTTATAGATTAACTTTATAAGTTGTGTTGTGTAAAGCAAAGTCTGTTGTGATTGGTTGATGTCACTAAATCTTGATTGCTATTGGCTAGACGTTATTCATCAAAAACTGTGATTTAATTAGATTATTCTAATGTTTATGTAATTCATAAGATACTCTGCATTATATTTTATGTAAAAAATATACTTAAACTGTTGTAATGTTTCTATATTTTGAATAATAACAAGTTATACGTTTGCTCAATTGTCATTGGTAGATGATTTTTATCGTCTGTTGCGAGGTGGGAATAGAGTTTTTATAAGCGATAGCATGGGCGAATTAGACACAGTTCTACCCCCGGAGACGACACGAGTTGACTCGCCAATAAGCCTGGCTCGCACTGAAGTTATCGAAGTTCTAAACTGACACTTATTCTCTGGTACTTAACAAAGTAAAAGTTAAAATAGTCAAATAAGTTGTCAGTCGCGTTGTTGGCACGTATTCCTACCACCTAGCAACAAACAGATTAAGTTAAGTACTAAACTTGTTTCTTTATCTATTATGGTCGTAATATTGTAATAATGTGCTGGTATAATTTTCGATGTATTTGTGAAAGTTCTATTAAAAAAAGGCCGTAACCGGTTTTCTTTCGCCATTTCTTTTACCGGTGGTCATTTTGCTTTGTGTCCGAAATGGTAGTAGTATATAGAGTAGTTTATGTTAAAAATGGATTGTTTACTAAAAATATACAATTTACTAAGTATTTTGTTTAATTTACTTTCTTGATAATTACTCCCCTGGATAGTACCTCATCATATCAACCCGTAATCATCCCACTGCTGGGATACGGGTCTCCTTTCAAACGAAGGTGATTAGAGTGTACTCTGCCACGCTGCTCCAATGCGGATTGGCAGATGCCGGTGTTTTCGGAACGCCCTAGGGCCACCGACTTGGCTTAACGACTGTCATCCATCAACAGCCGTATTAGAACTAATAAACTGTTGATTCATGGGATTGATAACTTAATTACCCATAATATAATTGTAATAAACAAGCTGTAAGCGACTAGCAACAGTATCAACACGCTATACATACATACACTTAGGTACACTGTCTGATATAGTTGGGGATTTTCTAACATCAGAAGTGGGATAGATCCTCGTGTTAACATGGTATTAATATTTTTGAAAATTTCAGCCATAGAACTTCATGGATCCGGCTGTGCTTGGGAGTCTGTTCGCCGTGATTCGAGATGCAGCAACTTGAAACCACAACGGGATAGCGACAGCGCGACATCTGGTGCAACGGCATCGAGAAGCTTGCAGGTGCAGCCTAGCCCAGCTTGCAAAATGAGGTAAACCCTTCAAGGGTTCTGCATTACTGTGAATCGAAATTTCATTTGCTGAGGCATAACTTGTCAAGTTACTTACTATATAGATAAATAGGTAGTGGGTACCTATTCGTGATTACAATGTAAGAATGGCATCTTTTGACATATCTGTGTTAGTATCACCTCCGAGCTAAATATTTTTTTTTCTTCTACCTACGTTAAAAGTTAGTTCATCGGGTCGGGTGCAATTGAAAAAAAAAAAAAAATGCTCAAGGCCTGGTTTTAGATTACTCTAAACAACAGTTTCTTGAGATGAGTATTGTTTTTCTTGTAATGTCCGCGTTTAATATCGGGATATTTAAAGAATATAATAGACAAACCACAAATCCTGCAGCAGCGGCTGCATCAATTAGGTATTAAAAAAAATCCTCTTTATATTATAAAATAAAATGTTCGCTGGTAGCGATAATAAATAAATTGCGATAATACCAACTTGCAAGTACTGGTAAGTAATATTGTTTACTACCAAAGTAAGTTTAATTTTTTTTTCTTGACGCAGTAATCACAGTACCTAATTAACATTGTTTAACTTGTCATAATAAGCAAACTACAAATTAAACATAATAACTGTTACTTGGCTTACAATCCGTAACATTAATATTTAGTGCCAAGGTGCAATAAACCGGTCAAGAAGATCGAAAAAAATAACTTGTTACATACTTAGAAATACCCTACCATTTTTTTTTTTTTTTTTAAATGTCTGTACATAAATAAAGCATTTATTTTAGAAATTTTTTTTTTTGTTGCGATGAATGTTCAAGGGTTCGTTCGTGTTAAACTTACTACGATTGGACAGATTGATGCATAGATAGAATATGCTTTATTTGCAATTCACTTGCACACTAGTGACATCGCAACAAGGCGGCCTTAGCAATCTTTTCGAGGCAACCTTAGAGGGTAACAAATTACGAACTGTAATTGTAAATTAATGTAATTGTTTGGAGTAAATAAAATTAATCCCAATAATAATAACTTTATAAAAAAATAAAAAAATAAACAAATAAATACTCTTATAATTTATACTTTGAAATTAATTCAAATATTATAATTACACTAGTTTTAGTACTTAAATAATAAAATTGTGTTAGAATAGATAATAATAATACAGATACAATAATAAACTTTAAATATACAAAGATAATACATATCAAATAAATATCACTAAATACATATCACTAAAGAAAATAAAATAAAATAAATTTCTTTAAGAAAAAAAAAGTAAGTAAAACTAAAATATTAGACTATTAGTTATTCTGTGACATTGGTACAGTTTACTTTGAATTTGTTTCGCAGTACCTACAAGAGTACCAGCATGAGATTTTTATTAATTTTGCGACGTTTGCACAAGTTCTCATTACAAGTAAATTTGTGATGTTTTTAATGTAAAGAAAATGTCTTAATCCATCTATATAATATATTATTCATATTTGATAGTAAGTCCTCGTGGGACTGAACAGGTACCTACAATAACTTGTCATCATAATAAAATTTACAAGTCCATCAGGTTGACCGAACGGGTTAAGGATGGAACACATTGGATTTTTAAATACAGTCAATTTTGATTTCATTAATTTCATAACAACTTTTGCACTGTGTTGAACAAAAAAAATAATCCTGTATTATAAATTTGCAATATGTATAAATAACCTTACAATATAATAAAGTATTTAATAATAATAAAAAAATACATGCAAACTACATCGCGTCGCGATAAATATTTATTCAAATTCAATTTAATTAATAACAATTTTAATAATAATAATTAAACTACTTTTTTTAAACTCTTTTCTTCAATTGTATAGTGATATTATAATTGGAGATCAAACATAATGAGGTAACCTGTAGTAACGCAGATCACTTTTAAAATCTGTCATTACCTACAACACTTTAACAGTTCCATGACCAATTTTTTCAAAAAAAAAATAAAAAATTTGTTAAACTCGGACAAAAACGAACGTGCGGAAGATTAAATTTTATCCCCCATTTTTTTTTAAAGTATCCAACAAGGTAATTGGAAAAAGTACTGTAATTTATCATTGAGACTCTAAAAATAAAATATGGATAGTAATTAAATTACAATTTTTACTTACCTTTTTTTTATTTTATTTTTTATTTATTTTAGATTTTTGCCTATGCCAACTCAATAGTTGATCAATATCAAATTGCATATTGGCATCACAATTTTTTTAGTACTATTATGATAAATATTCATTATTATTATGTCCAATGCTAATTCTGGTATCCGTTCTATGTTCTACTTCTTTCCGTATGCCAGTTGTAGGTCCAATGATTATGGTACGAGTATGACGGCCAATGACCGTACTTTTCTTTAATGTTTTCGGAAGTTTTCCGTTTTATTTGAATACCGTAAACGTAACGTAACGTAATTATTTTTTTTTAATCCTTCATATGTTTTTGCTTTAATAAAAAAATATATTTAAGATTCTTAAATTACGTATTAAGTTACAAATAATAAAAACCTTAACCTTTATATTGTCATAATTTCTATGGAAAACATACCTTTACAGAATACTTCTAGTTAGTTACAAATAGTATACAACACACAATTCAATGAAACAACATTAATTTTCTTTCCCCAAAATAAAATTTAAATTCATAAATATATATTTTTTTTTAGTTTATGTTCAAAACTATCTGTATGTGAATAATACTGCATACTACGTGCAAGCTTATTTTAGTGATGTGTTAGATCCTAATAATTAAAAACTTAATTAACTCGCTCAGACAAACTGCGATCTAATAAGTAATTATGTTCGTAAATAATTATCAAAACTAACAAAGACGTCGTATTTAATATTATTTTTCTAAGGTTGCTACTAAATAGCATAATTTGCTAGCGTGATCGTTACTGATATTTTATGAGATATCGGCTCGGAGACGGGGATTGAACGGACTAAATGTGGAAGATGTCATTTAGTAAAAAACCCTGCCAAAATATTGTTTATCAAATACTTGTAAGCAAACTATTTCAAATTACCTAATAATTTTATTAGTCTTTAAGTATTTTCTAGCTAATCACATTATTATGAACTTGCAACACATATCTACACCTACAATCTCATCTACTTCACCTAGTAGGTACATGCAGAAATTAAATGTTTCATTTAATTATCATATACCATTCGGTGTCAGTTTGAGGAAAAACTTAAAAGTACTACCTCAATTGACTCTATTCTGATAAAAAATATTTTTCATATTGACTTTGACTTGACTTTGAAATAAAATAATGAAAACGTGATGAAAAAAAGCGTGGTGAAAAAAAAAAAGAAAACTATCTCTTTTTCTTCAATACTAACATCTTATTAAATATACTAACATCTTATTTATATATCTCCATAACTGTATATATGTAACCGCTGGTCGGCTTTCACGTTGGTTAGCTACGTATATTTTTATATTGTATATTTAAGTATTTCCGCTGGCGGCTCTCTCGTTGATACCAAGCCTTGCTTCACTGGCAGCGGGTGTTGGGGCTGGCACCACGTTCAACGGTCAGCCACGTATATTTTCGCCACCTTTTAACTTATAATATCCCTTATAATATTTATATGTGTATTCGTATATTTTACCTATTTTATATGTGTATTCCGCTGGCGGCTTTCACGTCAACACCAGACCTTGCTTCACTGGCAGCGGGTGTTGTGGCTGGAACCTTCGACGGTTAGCCACGTATATTGTATATTGTATATATAAACACCGGTGAGTAAAACACTGGGTTTGACAGTTAACAGAACACATAAACCTAACCCTAACCCTAACCCTAACCCTAACCCTAACCCTAACCCTAACCCTAACCCTAAACCTAACCCTAACCCTAACCCTAACCCCATGATGAAAAATGTTGATATTATTATGTTAAATAAACCGGTGAGTAAAACACTGGATAACAGTTGACAGATCACAATGATGAAAAAATGTTGATACGATAAAGTAAAAAAAAAAAAACAACAACAAACAAAATATTCTTATGGCTCCGAGAGCGTAGCCAATATCAGAATGGCCGTGTTATATATAGTAATATATTGATTAAAAATAATTTTATGAATTATTAGAAATTCATGTAATAACAGAATTAAAAACTGTAGTGATTTCAAATTAATAATTATGACTTTTGAAAAACCGGAAATCCGAAGGTCGTGTGATTAGCTAGATAGAATTGGTTCACCAAATATTATGTTATGATTACCATGATTTATTGTATTAATAAATCATGTTGTTTTATTATTTACTATAATATGTTAATTAGAAAGTTGTATCTTCTCAAATTTTATAGATTAACTTTATAAGTTGTGTTGTGTAAAGCAAAGTCTGTTGTGATTGGTTGATGTCACTAAATCTTGATTGCTATTGGCTAGACGTTATTCATCAAAAACTGTGATTTAATTAGATTATTCTAATGTTTATGTAATTCATAAGATACTCTGCATTATATTTTATGTAAAAAATATACTTAAACTGTTGTAATGTTTCTATATTTTGAATAATAACAAGTTATACGTTTGCTCAATTGTCATTGGTAGATGATTTTTATCGTCTGTTGCGAGGTGGGAATAGAGTTTTTATAAGCGATAGCATGGGCGAATTAGACACAGTTCTACCCCCGGAGACGACACGAGTTGACTCGCCAATAAGCCTGGCTCGCACTGAAGTTATCGAAGTTCTAAACTGACACTTATTCTCTGGTACTTAACAAAGTAAAAGTTAAAATAGTCAAATAAGTTGTCAGTCGCGTTGTTGGCACGTATTCCTACCACCTAGCAACAAACAGATTAAGTTAAGTACTAAACTTGTTTCTTTATCTATTATGGTCGTAATATTGTAATAATGTGCTGGTATAATTTTCGATGTATTTGTGAAAGTTCTATTAAAAAAAGGCCGTAACCGGTTTTCTTTCGCCATTTCTTTTACCGGTGGTCATTTTGCTTTGTGTCCGAAATGGTAGTAGTATATAGAGTAGTTTATGTTAAAAATGGATTGTTTACTAAAAATATACAATTTACTAAGTATTTTGTTTAATTTACTTTCTTGATAATTACTCCCCTGGATAGTACCTCATCATATCAACCCGTAATCATCCCACTGCTGGGATACGGGTCTCCTTTCAAACGAAGGTGATTAGAGTGTACTCTGCCACGCTGCTCCAATGCGGATTGGCAGATGCCGGTGTTTTCGGAACGCCCTAGGGCCACCGACTTGGCTTAACGACTGTCATCCATCAACAGCCGTATTAGAACTAATAAACTGTTGATTCATGGGATTGATAACTTAATTACCCATAATATAATTGTAATAAACAAGCTGTAAGCGACTAGCAACAGTATCAACACGCTATACATACATACACTTAGGTACACTGTCTGATATAGTTGGGGATTTTCTAACAAGCGCATTATTCTCGCTCGTCTCAAAGATTTTTCCCTTGCTAATAATCTTTTACCTGACGCACAGTTTGGTTTTAGAGCCAAACACTCTTGTGTCCAACAAGTGCATCGCATAGTCGAACACGTGTTGGACCGGAGAGCGAACAGATCCCGCCCGCACAAAACGGGCGCTCTCTTTTTCGACGTGGCAAAGGCGTTCGACAAAGTATGGCACAACGGGCTTATCTATAAGCTCTACAAACTTAATGTGCCAAACCGTCTCGTGCTCATCATACGAGACTACTTGTCGAATCGCTCTTTCCGCTATAGGGTGGATGGGGCACTATCCCCCCCTCACACCATTAGAGCCGGAGTACCACAAGGATCTGTGCTCTCCCCCCTCCTATACACGCTTTACACAAGCGACTTCCCTCAATTTAGACCCAGTCCACTTGTGACTCATACTGCCCTTTTCGCAGATGATACAGCCATCTATTGTTCGGCTTCTAGTACACCCGCCATAGTAAAGTCCCTCCAAGCCGCCGCCAACTCCCTTGGCGACTGGTTTAGGAAATGGCGCATAGAAGTTAATCCAGATAAAAGCGCCGCTATCCTCTTCTCCAGAGGTACTACGCCAAATCCCTCCACTAAAGTCAAGATGTTCGGACAACCGATCCCTTGGGAAAAGAAAGTCCGTTATTTAGGTGTCACACTCGATAGGGGACTCACCTTCGAACATCATATAAAGATTGTCCGCGACCGCGCTGCTTTCGCGCTAGGCCGCTTACATTGTCTGCTTAATGGGCGCAGTAAACTCTCTCTTAGAAATAAGGTGAGAGTTTACACAACGTGCATTAGGCCGATAATGACATACGCAAGTCCAGTTTTCGCTCACGCCGCGCCCTCTCATATCCACAGGCTGCAAACCATTCAGAATAGGTTTTTGCGCAAAGCCATCGGTGGGCTTTGGTTCGTTAGGAACAAAAACCTCCACATTGACTTAGGTGTGCCGACCATCTCGCACCACCTAAAGCAATGCTCTGTCAAATACTTCGACTCGCTCAATCATCACCCAAATCCGTTGGTGAAAGCCGCAGGGGATTATTCCGCTCCGGCTGGCACCAGCAGGTCCAAACGTCGTCCGCGGCACGTCCTCAACGACCCGGACGACTCCATTACAGTCGCCATCGAGGCGTATAAACAATTAGATTCCGCGACACAAACTAGACACACACGTCCGTCATATCGGCCCCGCCGGCGGGGCCGCGCGTCGCGCCACCTTCCTGTAGGGACTCGGTTTTCGCGGTACCGGCACGTGCCCGGCCGCTTCTCTCCAATCCGTTCGCCTTCCCCCAGTGTCGCCATAGGCCGAGGTTCGAGCCCCCCTCTGGGGCGCCCCCTAGGCAGACACTGTAAATTTTTGGCGGTGAGAGCCCTACGCTCCCGCAACAGTCCGGTGTCTCAGAAGAGGGTGTTAGTACACCCGAACTGAACTTTTCAATAAAAACGACTTCAGCGTCTAATGAAGACTACAATTATACCACATTTCTATAGAAAGCATCACAATACAGGAATGAGTGACGCTGAAGGTGGATAGCATTTATTGGAATATCTAAAAATAGCCGAATACTAATTGAAGTTGTCGTTGCTTTAGTTGCTCGTTCATTAACTTTTTTGTTTCGACATATGCCTTGTCAAAGATCATACTCAGTTATGATATGCTTTAATACCAGTATGGGAACAGGAATGCAATACAAATCAACTCCAAACATCTGCTAAATAAATTCAGAGCGCACGCATTGCATACATAATGCATTTGTGCATCAGATTTGTGCGTCACATACTACAAACTTGCATTTTAAAAAAATTGACATTATATTATACATAATCCACATAAAATCTGGCCCCCTATTCACGTTACAAAAACAGTTTCAATCTCATCTCAAACTCACGCACTATCTCGCTCAATTCCTATCTATACTTATTACTTCACTACATAGTATAAAACAAAGTCGCTTTTTCTGTCCCTATGTCCCTATGTCCCTTTGTATGCTTAAATCTTTAAAACTACGCAACGGATTTTGATGCGGTTTTTTTTAATTGATAGAGTGATTCAAGGGGAAGGTTTTAAAGTATCATATATTTCAAAATTCCCACGGGAAAGCGGGATACACGAAAACGAAGTTGCGCGGGTTTCGCTAGTATATATATAATATTATAAAGCTGAAGAGTTTGTTTTTTGAACGCGCTAATCTCAGGAACTGCTGGTTCGAATTGAAACATTCTTTTTGTGTTGGATAGTCCATTTGTCGAGGAAGGTTTTAAGCTATATAACATTACGCTGCGACCAATAAGAGCGAAGCATCAGTAAAAAATGTTGCAAAAACGGGGAAAATTATTCATATCGCGATAGTCTTTTCGACAATCACGCGAACGTCGAGCAATCAAAGCTAGTGAGACAGCGTTTGAAATTGGCATAAAATTGTAACTGGTTTTGTAACGAAAATAGGGGAGCTAGTTCAGGTATAAGTACATAATATATATTTTTGACATTGGAAATGTCTTTTCGTTCGCTTCAGTATAGGCTTCGATTTCACGAAAAAGTGCGATCCCCTTATATCTCGGAGAGTTGTGAAGATATGATATTCATAATAGGCTCAAAAGACGTGTATTCACGAGAGCTGTAAGGTGCAAAAAGAATTATTTGAGAAAGTCAAAAACGAAAAAAGTTATAGCCGAAATTGTGAAAATAAAAATCATTTCTTTCCGAATTTTTGATTTTGGCGCTCGATATTTTGGAAACGAAGAATGATATCAAAAATTTGAGAAAAACTCGTCTGGACAATTTAGTCAGCTATAATTTGAGCCTAAAACAAAGATGATTGGGTTAAGGGCTTGCCCTGTAGCTTAACCTTTTTGAACAAAGACAAAAACGTAGTTTAATTTTGTATCATTTTCCTTATCCCGATTTTATCGTCGCTCATCATCATCATCATATCAACTTATAATCATCTCATTGCTGGGATACGGGTCTCCCTTCAGTCGAAGGTGATTAGAGCGTACTCTGCCACGCTGCTCCAATGAGGATTGGCAGAGGCCGGTGTTTTCAAACCGTCCTAAGGCCACCGACTTGGCCTAACGACTGTCATCCATCGATAACAGCCGGGACCGATGGCTTAACCCTTTATAGGGCATAAGCATCTAGGGTACATAAAAAAAACTATGTTTTTAGATTGCTTTTTTATGTTTTTAAAAAAATTAAAATAAAAACACGGTGGTAAAAATATTCCCTATGCCCGTGTGGCTTGAGGTTCTGAGGTCTGCTGAGTACCAGATATATTGAGTAAAATTTCAAATCTTGCTGCCCGCCTAGAACGATCGCGTTGGGATGGGACGATGGAGGACGGAGGGTTAGATGAAAAATCAACAGATGAACTGCTAGGTACGACTTTCGAGAGGTATTATGCTGCGAGGTGGATCAGGTGTCGGTGCCATAGGCCCGTCATTAGGCTCGTCATAGTTTTTTAGGATCGTTCAATACAGTATCAAAACCATCATCAGATACATCGGGAAGACAAAATATGTCTTCCAATTCGTTGACTATTTGTAAATCTATATACATATAATAAAACAGTAGACCCCGATATGTCTGAACATATTTAGCAAAAAATGGAGAGGGAACAGTTAGAGAAAAAAAACAAAAACCTAAAAAAAAATTTTTTTTGTCTGTCTGTTTGTCTGTCTGTTTGAACGCGCACAACTTCTAAATTACTGAATGGATTTTAATGCTGTTTTAACTTAAGGAAGATAGAGCTCGGCTTGGAGCAGAATATAGGTTTTGTCGCATTTAAATCGGATGTCAGGAAAATTAGTTATGGTCATTTAAAGGTCTCTACCCTGTCTATGTAAGAAAAAAAAATATTTCTCGCACTTACAAACTTGAGACTTGGTACACCATAACTACCGACAACAGACTAAACCGGACCGGACCGAACCGGATCGAACCGAACCGAACCGGACCGAACCGAATCAAACCGGATGTCAGGAATAGAAGTTCTCATTTAAATTTTCAACAGCCTAAGAATTTTAAAATTGTCACTCACTGCAGAGTCGGAATCGCCCGATATCTCATAACGACTATTTTTAAATTCTAATTCTAGAAAGTTTTTTTTAACTTGAGTTAACCATTTAAAATTTTGTTCCTCTCAAATTCACTAGATGGCACTGTTAGATTCTGAATCGCACTATGAAAGTTTTTTCTGATGAGATGACGATTTCAATTTTAATATAATTTTAATTTTTCATACTGATTTTACATTAGGTATTTTGATTAGGTACGATAAAATTAAATAAAACACAGCGGCGAGCAAATAGACAATGAGCAATAAAGAACACTGACGTCTAGGGGAAAAACTATAGCAGTAGTAATAGGAGACTGTTAAATCCGTCTATACTATTATAGTCATAAACCCAATTCCACTCGGGCGAAGCCGCGGGCACAGCTAGTCGTTAAGTATTCTCTACTCCTACTCATTTGCCAGATAGTCTGTAATAAGCAAAAAAGGAAATAGGATTAACGTGGTCCGAGAGTCTCTTCGCGAGTTTTTCAGAAGCACTAATATTCTCACGGTGGCATCACAGTGCATTCTTGACAGCATCATGTTTGTTCGTAAAAACATTTATGACTATTACCAGGTGTGGATATTCATAATTTCAATACGCGTCACAGAAATAAATTAGCTGTTCCTATATTCAGGCTTAGGAAAGCGGGCAAGTTATTTATGATTCAAAGTTTGCATTATGTATAATAAAATTCCAGAGTATATAAGAAAAAAATTGCCCAATAATCGATTAAAATAAAATGTCAAAAATTCTTAACCAGTAAAGCGTACTATACTATCAACGAGTATATAAATGAAAGGTTTCCCTGGCCCCCTTGCGAAGGTGAAATGCTAAAACTTGTCGTGAAAAGCCAGTCAATGTTCAATAAATGACATAAATAAAAAATTGTGTTCAATATTGTAATATGTATGTACACGCGTCGGAGTGTCATCCAAATGGGGATGTTTTTTTATATTATTTACATTTTAATAAAATTTAGATTAAATAATTGGTGACAAGGATGTTAATGTGTACGGGCACGTCATACTCGCAAATTGTCCAAACTGGCGGTGGCGTTGTGGGTCGGGTTGCTGTTGTTCCCTTCAATATTGTTCATAATATTGTTGATGGTGAGCCCAGTAATGGGGGCTGGCAGGCTGACTCTCACGTCAACTCGAAAATACACGAGAACGGTTGCTGCCTTGCGGGCCTGGTCTGCTCCTATCTTTAACACCGATTTAGCATTTTATATTTTAGATTTAATTTTATGTTATGACAAATTAATGGCACTATTTATTGACGTAATGTTGCATGTACCTAGTTTAAAATTTTATGGTAAAAAAACACGATATTTTAAAAATGCCAAAAAAGGCCGTAACAGGTTTTCTTTCGCCATTTCTTTTACAAGTGGTCATTTTGCTTTTGTTTCCGAAATAGTAGTAGTATATAGAGTAGATTAATCCCACCAAAAACATTTTCATGTAAAATGTTGCCAAGACGAGACCATAATGACTCGCATAGTCAAAAAGTTATCAGATCTCATGTAGAGCCAAGCTTCTAACTCTACACCTACCTACCTCTACAAGGCCTAACTTCACAAACTCTACACTTTCAAGTGACGAAATCGGGGGTTTTAAGACATTAATAAAATCTAAAGTATAATAGCTACGACATTCAAACTTTATGTTTAATGATTGTACTGGTGTCATTATATCTTGAAATAAAAATAATTTATTACAACTGTATACTCTGACAAGAGAACGTGTTTGTGAAAGCTTATTCTCTAAATAAAAGTTTTGAATTTGAATTTGGTCACCCCACGGGCAAAGGGAATATTTTTACACCACAAAAAAAGCGTGTAAGAAAAGCCTCGTAATGAAAAATTAAACTAATTCCAAATGAAATATACATTAGACATTAAGTTTAATAACAACTTATCTTTCGAAAGTCGCAAAATTTGAAGATGCATAAAGATTTAACAGCAGGTGTCAAAATTCAGTTGTTTTTAAACTTGTAACTGTCACAGATAAAAAAAATATTATGACGTCCGTTCTTAACTCCTAGATTTAAAAAAAAATATGAAATCCACAATCCGAAAGCAGCATGGAGAAGCTCAAGATAACAAAACCTATCCAAACGCTGGCTAGGGTCGATGTTGCTTAACTTGCGTGTTCATATTAGAGTGCAACACACCACACAGCAACGCCATCGAGCTCCTCCGACGCCATCGAGCTCCTCGTCGCTCAGCGACAATATTTTTTCGAATTCCGTAGATTCATTTCCAATGTGCACGATAGTCGTGTGAAGCACGAAATCTGTGAATTTTTAATTAACTTCTGCTTGCCTCTCACTTCATCATCATAACCAGGCTGTATCCACCCACTGCTGGATATAGGCTATAGGCCTTTCCCAATGCTTTATGCCTAACTTGGTATGTGATTATAAAGTAGGTAAGTGTAGTTATTATTCAATGGATTGCAAAAATAATTAAATATGTAAGTATTACAGGGTAACTATTACTTTCTGTGCCTTTTAAGAGCATAGCTGATCCAATTTAAATCTTTAAAACGTTTTTATGCAATTCACTCCAAATAAATTTATTATAAATTAAAATTTATTATAAATATAAAAATCCGCAATTGTCATAAGAGTAACCAATCTATTAATTATTAATAGTTATTTAGACTAACAGGGCCAACAATAACTTTCAAAAAACTAATTTCAATGGAATTTCGCTAAATAATCTCAACTTTTCCGAGAACGGATGAAAGGATAAAGACGCATTGTTCTAATGTAGTTTCCGCTCGTACTAAATGTATGTGTGCACTATGCATTACCACAATCATACAAAATGTTTGGACTGTACACAAAAGTAAACGCTATGCACTTCTTAAATTAATTCTTCACGGAAAGATAAATGTTAAGGCAACGATACATGAGATTCTCACAAAAAGGATTTACAAGGATTTTTCGATGCCGTTCTATTTTCAAACATTAAAAATAGTTTATCTGTATTTAAATCATACAACAAAACAAAAGACGATTGTGTAAAAGACGAACGAAAAACATAGAGACTACAGTCACTTGATGAACTACAACAACTAGTTCTAAGTTCTAAGTCATTTGACATGGTCTGTCAAATGACTTGGTACACTTTAGTGTTATTTTCTCTTGACAAAAAGCAGCCATAAGAAGAAGTTCCACAGGTGTCCCACAGGTAAGGAGTTTACCTCTCTTACCTTCTAGAAAACTATAAGAAATTGAGACTCCAGCTTTAGATCAACAAGAATATATCTAATTGTTCACTAAAATTTATAATCAAGCAATTCACATCATTATAACTATATAAATAAGGCAGTATTTTCTGTAAATAAATCGCAGGTATGAAGGACTTATATAGGCGGTTTCTGTTTTAATAAGAAATTTGAGGATTTTATTTTTATAATAGTCTGAATTGGGTGTGATTTTTTTTTTTGTTCGTTTGTCAATATTTACGGTGCCTTTGTTAAATTTGTGAGGTCTCTGTGAAATTATGCTTGCCTATTATAATTGGGGCTTTGAGGGCAAATAACATATTAACCATCAACTAATATTGTGCCGTCTGTGTGTTGTTTTGTCTATTTTAGGTGCTTGAGAAAAAAAAAACAGGCCAAATTCCTATAAATTCACTCACTCGACATTGGTGGAATTTTATAGTTGTTAGCATCGAAATAATATTACTACGTATAGAACGGACACCGCGAACAAAATTTTTGTCCCCATACGTTAAGGCCAATAGACATCAACTCGTTTAGAAACTTGCCGACGCTCATCGTGATTGGTCCTCGAATTTATGTCAAAAAAAATATTGGAAAATGCCGTCATGTTCAATAAAAACTTGTAAAAACCGTTCAACAGTAAGGAAGAAAGATAGCGGCGTAACTTATCATCGCTAAGTATACAAAAAATTAAGTAAACCCAACCAAAACAATTTTTTTTCATTATTTTCTAATGCATCATGATTGCATCCGCCATTTCTATGTGAAAATCATAGATTATCAAAAATTTATCGTACAGATGGGATACGTAGGTACTAAGCGTCAGTCAATTTTATAATATAATTTAGGTATTTCTGAATTTTTTGTAGCTTTTTTTTTTAACCGACTTCAAAAAAGGAGGAGGTTCTATGTTTTTTTTTGGAGGTCCGCCGATTACTCCTTCAATTTTGGACCGATTTTAATCATTCTTTTTTAAAAATAATATGTAATTTAAATATTGATTTTTTAAACTATATTTCCAAAATATTTTTATATACTAGGTAAAATACGTAAATGTGGATAAAATTACTGACTAAGTAAAAAAAATAAGTTTCGAAGTAGTTTAGAAAACAAAAAGATGGAAAACGAAACAGCATTTTAAATTTCGACCAACCATTTTCGAACAAATGAAATTCGGGCAAACAAGTTTCGGAGTAAAGGTACGTTACTATTCTTGAAATTCAACACAACTCCTCTTGTCTGGCATGCGACCGTCTCCTGGTTATTGCATATATTACAAAATACTACAATATATAAATAGCTTCACTATAAAGTTAGTTTTGATTTAATCTCTGTTTATTTTTGACTAATATTAAGTTAAGAATAAAAATGTAATGTAGCTTCCTACCTATAAAGCTAATATTATACCTATTTTCTATTAAATTTATCTATTAAGTAAAATAAAATATTGTAATAAAATAAAATAATCAGTTGGATGTCCAATAGGCAGAATATAAACAAAGTGTCGCCCCTGCGTAGTAATGTCATATTCTATGACTCGGTTGGGGGCGGGGCCAGGGAGGGGCGCGCCCCTCACGGCCGAACACGGCGCCAAAATTTGAAGGCGCTGTCATTTCTATACGTAGTAATATTATTTCGATGGTTGTTAGACTATTAATTTAGAAAAAAGTTGTCAACGCACTGGTAACACAGTGTTACTGCTAATTATGGGGGGCGGTGATTGCTAACCATCACCGTATTTGTTTTCTATGGAATAAAAAAAAAAAAAAAATATTTATTTCTATGTAACTTAATTTATTCTCAAATAGACCTTAATAGACACGTAAATGGATAAAGGACATAATTTTTTTTCAAAATAGAATGCCTTAAAGCTGTATCTACGGGGCATAACCCATTTATAGGCCAGTTTTATAATGACTTGATTAGTTCCAGATAGGTTACCTGGAACATGTCAAGATATTGTGAAATCGTTACTAAAAGAATTTAAATCAAATTAACATTTTTATTTGTATTTTCTTTGTAATACCTTCTCAAATTGGATAATGGCGACCCGTCGAATAAACGGAACGAATCAAAAATGTGTTTGGACTGTGGTAATTATAGTGAGATCTTATCACGCGATCGATAACTTGAGCTTTGTTTTAACAATATAAACATAAAAAATAACTGATTTTAATATAATAAAAATACAATTTCATTTTGTTATAGCTTTGAAATCAAACAGTAGCTAGGCTTGCCATTAAATATGTATGAGTTTGAAAAATATTTTTGTTTAAGGCTATGTCAATGGGAGTCATAAAAAATATATTTTTAATTAATATGACACGACACGAAAATAAAATGGTTGGAATGTCAATAAAAATTGCTTTATCATTTTATGTGACCTCCTCTATCTCTTGAAGACTTGCATATAGGGTAGAATATTTATGCAGGAAATCATTCATATGCCGATATAAGTGCAATACAGGGGTTTTGCGTGGAGAAACATGCAGATGTTCAGTTTGTAATAATTGTAAAATAATCTTAAAACTATAATCTTGTAAATGATATCTTACTAACTTTTCCCCGCGGCTTTGCTCGCGTTAATTTTATGACATAGATCTAGTTTGACTACAAAACAACCTATAGCGCGACTTGTGGCGCCATCTGCTGGCCGTTACAGCGCCCTCTATAGTAGAAAAAATACTTTCCCATGGGAATGACATACTTTCACGGGATAAAAAGTAGCCTATGATGGGCTCTGTACCCTTGACAATATATACAAATTTTCAAAATGATCGGATGATTAGTTAAGCCGTGAAGGAATAACAAACAAACAAACTCACTTTCTCATTTATAATATTAGTTAGGATGTTTAACACAACTTTCATAAAAATAAAAGGCTAAAAAAGAAATAAACAAAATAATACAAACAATATTTTAGTACCTCATGACGTAGAGCCTAGGCGCGACGTTGCATCACTGCTTGTCTCAAAAGGTGGGCTAAAGTATATCGGTCCCTTTGTCGGCGGACAAAACGGCACAGGTTGTAATTTGATAAAGTCGACCCGCCTACAACACGGACCTTCTTTGAGGGTGAGCCCACGCAACCTTTAATCTACACGTGGAGCGAAGAAAGTGCACACATTTTGTGTGGACATGCTTTTTTGTCAATTTTTGCAATTGTATAATACATATATACTATAGATAGATAGTTAAAGACAAGATGTGATGCGCTTTTTTTGCTAGTTCTACTCACTATGGAGAAGTTGAGTGAAAATGAGAGTGTAGACAGTCTTCGTCCTACTTCGTGTTTACTTTTCCTTTGTCTTCTAACTTCGTGCCTAATTTTACTTCCATTAACTTTTCTAGAGTGTAAAGATGATATACAATTAAAAAGTGAATAGAAATGTAGATTATTCGTATCACTTTTGCTATGAACGAGCTAGTGAGAGCGAAATTGATTTTATAAATTAAGAGAATCTGTAATAATAGGATCTTGAGGAAGGTACTGGGAAAGGTGAGAAGAGAGGGCGGCACGTGGAGAATGCGAAAAAACATTGAGATAGAAGACCTAGTGGCCGAGCAAAATATCATCGGCGAGACAAAGTCACACAGACTCCGCTGGCTCGGACACGTGGAAAGAATAAGAGAGGATCGGGCGCTGAAGCGAGCATATTTGGGACGGCCAAAGGGGCGACGCCCAGTTGGCCGTCCCCGATATCGCTGGAGGGACGAGGTTGAGAAGGACCTGAGCAATCTCCACGTGGAAGAGTGGTGGGAGGTGGCGCAGGACAGACCAAAGTGGAGAATCTTATTATCGGAGGCCAAAACCCACTTTGGGTTCTCGCGCCAACCTAGTAAGTAAGTAAGTAAGTAAGAGAATATGTTATGTTTCTATGTTTGTCCAATCATTTCATATTATAAATGAAGTCGATTCCGTCTGTCTGTCTCTATGTATGCTTAGATCTTTAAAACTACGCAACAGAATTAATAGATAGAGTGATTCAAGAGGAAGATTCACATGTATAACACATTCCGAAATCCCACGGGAAAGCGGGGTACACGTTAACGACGTTGCGCGAGTTTCGCTTAAATAAATGACTATAAATTAGACATCACCTTAGCTACATAAAACAATAAGTTCTCAGTTCCATGTCTACTAGACTACACTATGAAAGTTATAATGTATATGACAATTATGACAGGATGTGTATTTGATAATTATGTTCGTACAATAAGCATCACAGATAAGGTTTTATTGAGTACGAGCTGTTACCCGCGACTTCGTCCGCGTGAAATGTTCAAATAAGGATAACTCCTTTGCCTGACATGCGATTTAAATGAAACAAAGCCTATATTCTGCTCCAAGCTGAGCTGTGAAAACAGAATTAAATTCCGCTCAGTAACTTAGAAGATGTGCGCGTTCAAACAGACAGACAGACAATAAATTCTAAAAAACGCTTTCATTTCCTTTCTCTAACTGTTCCCTCTCCATTTTTGCCAAATATGTTCAAAGTACAGACATATCGGGGTCTACTGTTTTATTATATACCTAGATGTAGAGCGAAAATAACTTTTGATCATGATCTTAGTCGAAAAAGCAAGTGCTAAAAATGCCTCCTCCAAATTTAAAAACACAAAAAATATATCTCCGTGTCCGCTGCCCCTACACCGGGCGGGATCAAAATTATACAGGTTTAATTAAATCGACATTAATCCTGGGCTATCCGGATAGAAGTCGCGTTCATAGTCATCCGCTGTCATTATGTCGTTACAGTTTTTGGACGGGTCTCTCCAAAATTCGTCCGGAATTCGTTGGGCTATTATTGGGACCGAAAATAACGTTGAATAAAAAAGTATACCAGAGTAACTTTGAGGGTACGCTGAATTAATTTTGTATTTTATCGCATTAGCTTATTTGATCGAATCTGTCGGGTGACTTTTGACGTAATCGAATAACGATCGAATTGAAATCGATAAGCAGGGTAACTCTCGATAACAATCCTGTTTGACATTATGGCATGTAAGGAACACGTTTAGCTTTTTAGTCGGTATTCCCTGACTAGCAGGGTATGTCCGACATAACCCTATCGGATATGCTCAGGTCGGTAGGCGTATGTGTAAAGCAATTTTATGAAGTATAAAAGGTCGGTACTGTTAACAAAGTAAGTAGTGTCAACTAAATTCTAAACTAAATGAAATCTGATTGTAACCAATAGAGAGTTTCAAATATACGAATTAAGATTTTCCGTTAATTCCAATTTTGAAATTTAATTTGCGATTTTATGTAAGATTAAACTAGCAAGTCTTTTTAAGATTTTTACGTTAAATAATGAGAATTTTTATTCCTATTTCTACTTCTTGGAACTTATCACCAAGTGGTGAAACAGGTCCTAAATTTTTTACTTATTTATATTCACAATCGGATGTCGATGCTACGAAAGAAGTTTTTATCGTAACAATTGATTTTATTCTATTAAACATAAAATTATTTATTCGGAAAATATTTAAATTTATAACACAAGAATGATCGAAACGTTTTGCTTCATATTAGTATTTAGAATATCAAAAATATGTTCTCAGACATATTTATATTTGATTTCATTACCATATCTTTTCTACTGCAAATCTTTAGCTTTTTATAAGATATCTGATTGTACATATACCGTTTTATAAGCTGCCTTTTGTTGTCATGGTTTGGGCAAAGCCCTTTTGAAAAGGGATAATATTAGAATAATTTATACGTAATAATTCATCACTTATAATCCTGATTTGATTTTTAGAGTCATTGTTTGTATAGACGAATTTTTATACTCTATTCATAATAATAACATATTATAATGTATTTAATCTTAAAGAGGGTAGACACAGTCGAGAAACAAAATAAATAAAAATATATTTAATTCAATAACGATTGGAATTGAAATTCCATTTGCATAATTAATATTTTTCGTTATAAATAAATATTTGGCACTACATAGTTCAGCCTCCTGGAGTAAAGCGCTGGAAAGGTAGAGCAATTAGTACGAAATGGACTAGCTCGACCGGTGAAGTACCACCCTCTCACAGAATATCGACGTGAAGCAGCAATGCGTTTCGTTCGGTTGAGTGAGAGTTCCGGAAGCCCAACTCTTTCCCTATCCCCCCTATCCCCCTCCTTCTTTCCCTTCCTTCTTCCTTCCTTTCCTCCAACTTCCTTGGTGGATAACGCATTGGTAGCGCTCCTGGTGTTACTGATGTCCATAGGCGGCGGTGACCGCTTTCCATCAGGTGGCCCGCTTGCTTGTTTGTCTACTGTATGACATTTAAATAAAGTAGATTCAAGTGCAAGCCTAACTTGGGATCCTAAGGAAATTAAACACACAATACAAATAGGTAAGCGCTGTTTAAATCGTGTACTTATAACTTAATATCCTACTAATATTATAAAGACGAAAGTTATGTGTATGTTTGTTCTTCACGCTCAAATAGCTAAGCCAATATTTATGATATTTAGTATGTAAGTAGCTGATAAAGGTATCAGCTACTTACATACTAAATAAAAAGTACTCTCTGTGTTAATCCAAGGGGGTAACACAGAGGGTACTTTTTATCCCGAAAAGTACGTGATTCCCGTAGGATTTTATCAAAAGTCTGATATAGATGGCGTTGCTGTGCATAAATAAATACACGCAAACGAAGCTGCGAGGGTTTTACTAGTTTATCATAAAAATAGCAATGGTCTATTTTTTATCACATTTGAACGTGGATAAGAAACAGCCGGTCAAATATTTCATGGTTCGTGGTGTAAATATTTGTTTCTCACGTTAGTGTCATAACTTAAGATTGTGTTAGAATGTGATAGCTTACCACCTGTTTGTTATACTTTATTAAGGCATTTAATGAAGATTTGTATATTAGGTAAAATGAGAACAGAGCACAAAAAATTTTAATTTGTCGAAAGAGGTTTTAAGTTAGTCATAAATAGTAGAATTCTTTAAAAAACTTAAGTTATAGCATGAAAACACAAAAGTTTGTTTTGTATTACTACAAGCTTAGTTGCTTAGTTTGGGACTAGATGGCGTTGTGTGATTCATCCAAGAATATTTATTATTAGGTATTTGTTTCGTTAGATTCTTATAATTATTCGATCGGAATCGAACTTGATTCGTTCTAAAAGCATGAAAAATAAACGATCGTTTTTTATTGAAGAAAAAGACATGGCTAAAGTTTTTGCTGTACTAAAATATTCTCTAGACAAACTTATATAACTTTTAATTCAAATGACGTTAACTGTTGTTTACTCGGCAATACCCATTACGGCAGTAAAATATAAAGTTGGGCATTAAAAATAAACTGCCAAAGAAATTGCCAGGACCAAGGTAAACGTGGAAAAGCTCAAAGGTGTTACAATTTACATAAAATTTTCATATAGTGTCTCTCAAAGTTTAATACAACGTTTTCACACTAAAGTCGTAGCTAAAACACCTGTGTACGAATAATAAACTCCTTTAGCTGGTGTAAAGACAACAAAGATTGACTATAAAAACATTGTTATACCCTGGGAACATTTTGTTGATCTTTCGAAAAGGGATTGTGTAAAAAACATGGCGTCAATTCCCGAAGCGTGGAGTCATTAGCAAATCAACTTAACTCAGGTAAAAAGGGCGAATTTATTGGAACTGACCAAAAATTAGGATCATTATATTAATTATACATCAAACACACTTTCAAAGCCAATTTGGAAATTCTAACCATTTTACTTTATTTTTTTACACAATATTGTGACTCCACCTGAGCATTTTTAATCGCAGCGCCGTCCACGCCTTAATGGCTTATAATTAACCTAATTTTATTTATTTAGACTTTGTAAATTAGTATACTGCTTAAATGTAGATTGGTTGGCTAGAAAATATTAACAAATATGTATAAGAGTTTGTTTGGTTTAATGTGTAATCAACTGTAATCATACCCAACGATATAGTAAAACTTAACAAAAACTTCTTAACATTATTAATAACATTCCATTCATGGTTTCCATCCCATTCCATTTTCATACCCAGTTACTATTTGCTTTAGTCCATATATCCAAATAAATTGGTGATAACATCAATAATATCGGAGCAGACAATAAGCAATGGGAAGCAATAAACTTTCTAGTTACTAATACAAATTAATCTCGAAAATGATCAATTAGTCGAACCCTACAAAGCCGAACTCATTGATATCAGGCAAATGTAGACGCCGATAACGAGTCAGGTAAGGACAGGATTAAATACAGGACTCCTCTAATCGTCCTTTGGCAGACTTCGCTCACACCCGACCACATTTCGAGGATTATTAGGTCGTTGTTGTGGAAACCGATTTGAGGCTTAAAATTTAATCACTTTTTGGGGTGATCGGTGAAAATGATGGACATGCAAATTGTTAGGGAGAAATTTGAGATCTGCTGACGTGATTATGTGGGTCTTGTTTGTGGTTTTAATTATATTAGTTTGTAGATAGTTATATAAAAAATCTAATGCCTCAATGAAGTACAGTTCAAAAGCAAGTAGAAATTGTGCTGGTTGACTGAACAAAGCACAGCTTAATTTCTTTTTGTACAGAGGTATTTTTCTTTGCTATTTCATAATTTACAATTGCACTACAGACATACACAGTTCGTTTTTGTTTTGTGCAACAGTTTGCGTTTTATAGGCATTATTTATGAAATAACAGTGTTTCTACATTTCTTGCTTTCAAATGTTAGGCGCATACACGAACACCTTATTTAGCCATGACGGAAACGAACCAGTTATGTTGGTAGCCTGAGAAACTCAGTTACAGGCCTCCAGGAAATACTACCATAAAATTTCATTCGTATATACGTTGCTAAGATCTCATGAACGGGTGCACAAATGCTATATGATCGGCCAGTATATGTTATGGATGATAGCGTGCAGATTATAAAACTTCTTTCTCGTATATTCTTAAGGTATGAGTGAGATAGAGTTATAATGTGATTAGTTGAACGCAGTTGAACGATACTCAATAGCCCCGCGGCTTCCAGCTTAGCTTTATAAAAACTAAGAGACCGCCACTCGCACGCATAGAGCTGTGATTACACAACGACGCACACACGTGCCTTCTGTGGGATTAACGTCAGACAACCCGTTTCCTGTTACCTGTTCTGGAGCAAAAAGACGCGTCTCAGTAATTTTAAATTAATTTCACATTTAAAATCAAAACACGTAGCATTAGAAACGACATAAAGAACTATCAACGACTTTTCCAATGTCGGAGTCGCTCAACCGTTTTGAAGTCTTTATTTCCTAAAAACGTCTGTAACAAATCCGTACAGCGGACGCAATCTACGGGACTTAAAACAAACAATTACTTCGGTTTATTTGAAAAGGAGAGCAAAAAGCGGAGCAATCAAATCGGTGCGGCTACCGTGCAGCAAAAAACTTCGGGATGCGCGGTCGACGTAACGGACGGAGCGAACTCGACGTAATAAGGTAGCCAGAGTCTGCCAGTTTGTTCCACCCGCAATAGCTTTCACTTTATATTTATACGTGTATCATCTTCAGCTAATATGATACCAATGATACTCATTATCTAATAATAAAAAAAATAGGAAAAGCTATAAACCTTATAAAGTAAAATAATGTCTAAAAGAACATTTAAATTCTCACCGAATGGATATGAATGAAATAGACACAGCAAATATTAATAACTGTTTGCACGTCTAAGTAGAGATGCGATAGAACGTTCATAAAATCGAGATATGGAATAGAAAATTTCGAGTATGAAGAAATAAATACAAAACATGTACATCGGTAATGCAGAATTTTAGGTCAATCGAGCACAAAAACTACGATCCGAAGTTACAATGTAAATCATGATCGAAGACCATAACATCAGCTGGGAACGCGTAACAAATTCTAGGCAAGGTGACACACTTTCTTTAAGGCCCGCCTGGGTAGTACCGCGGCAAATGACTTTGGATTTTCATAAATAACGCATAAGATCTGTGAACAATAAATAAAATGATTCGTTTCGCCTCGACCAGCTGCGTTAAGGAGCGCGCTGAATCGCGCGATTTGATACACCCTCCATCAACCTGGCCTTTGTCAAAAGGCGAGCTAATAAAGTTTAGCAGATGTGATTTTCTAAACAAGACACTAACAAATGGTAGCTGGAAGCATCGCAAGACAACATCGTAAGAAAATGAACGCTGATCTTGAAAGGTAATTTTCTCCTTATGTTATGATTAATGTAAGGAACTGACTCTGAGTTATAATAAAAATGTGAAATGTAATAAAGAAGAGGCAGTGTTTGATGATTTTAGTAAGCCTACAGATGAGATTGTTACCCATATTAAACTGCAATTTGGATTTCAGAAATAAATACCGCCTGTACAGATTAGATTTACAAAACACGGGTTGTGTGAATAAAATTCGGAAGGTAACTTCCATACGATATTCTATATTGTTTTTTAAATAGAGCAAAGGAAAGAACCATTACTAAAATTAAAAATCTGTATAATTGAATTAGCGCTTCGTTCGGTGAGTGAGAGATCCGGAAGCCTAATTTTCTTGTAAGGATCAGCCAGAATGGATAAAGATCTCTTCCTATTCCATTACTTGCAGCAGGTAAAGCATTGGTAGCGCCTCTGGTATTACTGATGTTCATAGGCGGCTTTTTATCACTTTCCATCATATGACCAGCTAGCTTATTTGCTTGTTATGACATAAAATAACTTCTCATAAACTTTTATAAACCAAATAAAAAAATCGGGGAACATGCCTGCCTATATGGCGTCATTGGCATCTTTCGCATACGGAACCCTTTGAACGATGTTGTTGATTTCATTCTATCGACACCGACGCCATCAGGTTTAAAAACGATGCTCACTTGTTAATGTTACATATCACGAATTTCTTATGTCCGATAACATTCTGACGCGAACAAAGAAACGATGCTGCATCATTATGAGCTATTGTGCGAATTTAAAATTTTCAAAAAAAACGAATTCGTCAAACGTAAAACAATTCGATACGCGTTTGAATTTGTTGTTTGGGCTGACTTCAATTCAATTTCTTCGACGTCCGAACCGTTCGCGTGAATTGGGTCGCGTAAACGGGTCCGCCCTTTTGGGACCAAAACGTTATTTTTTTCACACAGATTGCGCGTTCTTTGATCTCCAGAATGTGTGCGTTAAGCGTTTCCTTCGCTTTGTACTGGCGCTGTGTGTGTCTTGTACCCACTACGGCTTTCGTCAACGACACCCAGCGGGATGTAAAAATGAAGCAAGGGCGATTTGCAATCATTTCCCTTTTGCTTTCAAATTTTGGGAAAGGGTAAATCTTTTATAAATACATCAAGAGTTTAGTAAAATTATATGCTAAACATAACGGAGAAAATAACGGAATCCCAACATTGTGTTGATACAAAGTAACAATGATACTAGTAAGAAATTACGTTAGAGCAATATATTGAGTGTAATCTTAACAACGCTTATTAATTTTAAACTGCCGCTATTTGCACGACTACTAGACTAGATCATGGCTTGTTTTTGCCATCAATCTTGCAAAATTAATTACATGACGAAAATCAGACCATGAGAACAAAAAAGGAGATTATTGAGAGTAGTGTGTAGTAGTAAAACCTAATAGTACAGTCAAGAGCAGGTTGACCTTTACATATTGGACTTTGTACCATTCTTATGTCCTATGTCATAAGAGCCAAAAAATGTACTGCAAGTGTAAAGCTTGACGTGCACCTGACTATACAAAATATAAACGAACAAATTTCGTTTGCAAAATCTTTAGGAAATCTCAAATTATAACTTACCGCTACGAGGTTTTAAATTTATTTTTATGCTAATCAAACTATTCGCATTTTACTAATAGTACTCATAAACATATCGTATAGTTATTTCTTGTATAATACAGCCTTCTGTTATGAAGCCTTCATCCACACGGTGAGTTTAGCACGTCGTAAACTGTGGAATCCATTACCGCGGCTTCACAGTCGTTCTGACGCTTCCGATAGTCCATTATCTTCGGACGAGTTTATTTTATAAATTCAGTATCAATGCATGATTATATACGGTCTAGTTAACAGTGGCTTTTAGAGAATACACTACAATTACTCAAACGGTAAAATGTAACATAAAATTTTGTTATATGGGTTAGAATCATTGTCACGACTAACTAGCAAGGGTGTAAATAGGCAAGGTTTTTAATACTTTATAATTTTTTAAATTTTGATTTAATTGTCAATTATTGTTTAATTGTCTTGTTGCTTTTTCATTATGCTTTGTCTTCTTTGTAACCTTAATTTTCACTTCTCTACCTTATCTTCATCTTTTAAAATCGTTATAATGTAATTTATTTGATCGTAATGATGTTCTTTAAAAACACTATCGGGACAAGACCACCACACATTCCCACCGATGTGTCTCCTGTGTAGCCAGGATCAACGACGGCAACTTCAGATTGACAATAAGCGATAAATCTTATTGACGTCCCGGGGGAGAAAACTACAAACTGTCTTTGGTCTCACAACGAATTTAATCAGAAAGAAGATAGTCAGAGTAGGAAGTATTCAAAGGACTATTTAAGAAATCATATAACACACAACGAACGAATATAACCACATAATAAAACATTATTATTATGCTTTAAATCTGCATGTTTTAAAGGACTTTACGTCGCACTGCACTCCTATTTCGATACAATTTATTTTAATACGAAATCCTAAAATTTGTTGTGCACGTATGTAGATTGTTGTGGTTTCGTGCAAAGGGGTCGTTTAAGCTCGATTCAGATTGTTACGAGGTCTTTTGGTCTGTATGCACTAGCACCTCATAAACTCTTGAACCTATTAGGTTACGTCCTGTGCAAGTATTGTAGTCACGCATTGCTACAGTTAGTATGTTTTTCTGTAGCTATAGAGGGTTTTGATTTGATTCAATTTAATTCATACTGGCGCTTGAAGCACGAAGCCTATTTCTACTTCCGTTATTCACTTATAATGTACCATTAGCAGGTAACAAGTTCATTGCTGAATAAAATACAGATTTAAATAAAATATAATTATCTATAAACTAATATTTTATCTAAATAAAGTAAAGTTTATGTTTCAGCCTAATTAATTAATCGTAACAAGATACCACACGTAAGTATAGGTACTGTGTACCGACAGGTATTTATAAATTTACATTCTCTAGATACAAAGCTCGTAAATAATTACATAAACATCGTTATTCACAATTATAAGGTAAGGCATGAACATAAAAAAAGTTTCTTTGGTGGGTCCCCGTTCCCGTGGGGTCCGCGGCGGCGGCCCAATAATATTTTATAAAGTGAATGCTTTAGGGGACCAAAATACGCATTTATGTTCCTTGTGCGGTCTTTCGGCTCAGGTGACACTAGCGTTACTAATTTCGGACATTGATTATAAAAAAATATACAGAAAGGGAAACGTGCTAAGCAAAAACATAAGAATTCTTGACTGACATTTTGCTTACAAATAGTACTCACGCTGTGCGTTCATTTTTCGCCTCTGCGGGGTTAAGTTGTACATTTCGACACAATGAATGCACCGTTACAAATGTCAAAAGTGTAAAAATTAATGGCGACAACCTTTTATTTGGTCGTATTGTCTCGAACGACGTTGCTTTGTCTATTTTAGAAGCAATAATGGCAGTGTTTAGCGTCAAATCTTTTGTTGGATTTCCGAAAAATAACGCCCGTGATGAATTGGTCGCGTGTCGTGCTCGGCCAGACATTGAAGCTTGATTTTCTTCGCATATTAGTTACATAAATGGTGAGGAATTTGGAACGTCGTACTCATTTATCATTTATACTAACGGTCTAATAAGCTTTTTTATAAATCTATTTATTCTGATAGCATTTCGAGATTTGAACATTGGGAATCTCATTGTTATTGACATAATTTGATTGTCTTTGTCTTCAACTATAATATTGACGCAAGTATGTATATTACATTAGACTATGTTGTCTATGGACGATACGATGATATAGAATTAAGAAATCTATATTATTGAATTAGATATTAAACATTGAACATAAAAGCGGCGTGGCACTACCAATAAAAACCGGTCGACTAGTAGCAAAGCAAACTTCAGATAGAAATATCTGTTATGGCGAAACAGGTCTGGTAAAGGAAATGCGTGCAGAAAATGATAAAGATTTACTTTCTGAGCTCTCGTGTGATCTAGTTTGTTGAAGCTATTTCTCCGAACAGTCACCTCACCATAAAACTGTATTGATAACATATGGTGTATGTACTTGTTATAAACTGTTCCCGGATAGATATAGCAGTACTAGATGTTTTTGTAGTTACTGTATATGGGTTTGATGATCCTAAAAGATAAATGTATTTACAAAATACGTTGATAAAATTAAATAACAATACGACGTAGAAAAAATATTGTTTGATTAAAGTTAGTTCAACAAATAACAAACGGTTAGGGCAATGATATAAAACAGTATTCAGTTACAAAGTTTTAACATTTAAAAATGTGTTTAGACACAACAAAGATTAACAACCAAAAAGCAATTAATGACTAATCGGAGATTAAGGAATCTTAGAGCGGTAACAAACTTAAAGCATAACATCCCTAAATCATCTAATGAAACATTCTTTGAATTTTAAATTAGAATACCGCCATAAAGTAGGAACCTATCTAAATTATCTTTTGACATAAATAAATTTGAAACATTCGATTCTAATCCCGTCGTATTTCATGCAAATTTGCAATCTTAGACACTGTTCTAAGAAAGGTATCGAAAAGTGATTCTGAATCGACTGTTGACACGCAAAGAATTTTTGTGTGCAGTGGACTGCTTCGGGTAACAGGAAATCGACGCATTAGCATAATGCATTTGGATGCCTAAAGAAATTTACGGCAGACGAATTTTGAATATTTCGGCGACTGAATAGACGTGGCGCCGATGAGGGGTATAAAAACAATGGCGGAGATACCGGTGTTAATGTTTAAAAACAAAAACAGTAGGCTCTCGACACTCGTTTTTTTTTTGTCTTCACTACATAGTATAAAACAAAGTCGCTTTCTCTGTCCCTATGTCCCTATGTCCCTATGTCCCTTTGTATGTTTAAATCTCTAAAATTACGCAACGGATTTTGATGCGGTTTTTTTAAATAGATAGAGTGATTCAAGAGGAAGGTTTTTATGTATAATACATTCCAAAATTCCCACGGGAAAGCGGGATACACGCAAACGAAGTTGCGCGGGTTTCGCTAGTATTTTTATATAAGCGAATGGGCAACTTGCTTATTCAGTATTACTGCAAAAGCTTTTGAAATAAATTATATTATATTGCCATAAAAGATGAAGAAAACGACATCTATAGTCGAGAAGTAGTAAAAAAAAAATAGTTGACAAAGTTGATATCATCTCATACAACGCGAAGCAAGTTGGCTTCGTTGCGTTTGTCAATGAATGAACAAGCAGATCCCAGCCAGAATTTGGATGAGTTTCAAAATCTCGAGCTTCTCTGTTCCGATTGGTCGATGGGATGAACACGTCAACTAACCCGCAGTTGACACCAATTGTAAAAAAAATTATCATGATACGAGCAAAACATTACGTCTCCATAAAAATATCCTTTAGCAATGAACTCATTTTATTTGTCTTGAAGCAACAATTTTTTGCGCTATCTCACAGGATATAACCTAGCCACGAGTAACAACAAGAACTACTTATTATCTTGATCAAAACATGTTATTTTCATTGATGCAACTATATTTTGTAATCAATGCACATGAAGAACAGGTTTGAGATTACCAAGCTAATTATTACATATACTGGAATTCAATTAAATGTGTTGATTGAGAATAAATAGAACAGTACGATGAAACTGTACATGCATGTTAAAGCAACATCAACTCAAGTCAGTATACGCAGTATGTGGCTTACAAATCTTGGGCCTCTCGAAAGATGACATTATTATGGGTACTAGTTAACTTCTGATTATAGTTTAAAAAATATTTTTAAAACACTAGAAGAAATATCATACGTAGAAAATATACCATTCAAGACAAATGGTCAAACTGAACTATGCAAATGGACCAATATTTTGGACCGGAGCCGCGACAATTTGGCGCAATAAATAACATAATCAGTCATGAACCACACGATTAGACTTTCCATATTTAAAAAGTGGTTTACCGTCCTAATTTCTCAATAAAGTATGTACCAATAGGTCTTAAGGCATTTGCACGTTATAAAACAATTAAGGCTAGGCTTTGTCGAAATTGAGAAGTAAGTTACTTGACCCAATACTTTACAAAATTGACGCTATTAAACATTAAATGGAAGTGTACCGAACTTGGTACAGATGTTCTATTTCACGAAGAGCATTTGTCTATGAATGTTGAAACTTTTACACGCACATTATTGTAGTATGCGTAACCTCGGAAACGCTCGTAAAATCGCTCACGCACACATAAACAATGTCCTTGAAGTGAAAACTTCTTTAGCGACGATTGGCCCTTTTTTTTAGATGGGTAAAAAATGTTAAACTCGCGTCAGATCCGTAGCCTGATCGATCAACCATTCCAAAATATTCAAAATGCAGAACATCAGTTTTCACTTCTGCCGGCACTCCCGAAGTGCAACCAGTCCTTTTTTTTATACCACAAAGGTGGCAAACAAGCATACGGCCGGCCAGAAGGTAAGAAAATATCGGAGGTATCACTCATGCGTTGCCAACCCTGGGAGGGTAATGTGACTTGACCGGTTTTTTTCGTTCATTCTGTTTTCATAGCCATCTTTTAATGTTTTTTTTTCCTACTGAGCATAAAATGACATGCAAAATCATACCCAGACATCTAATTACGTGCAATTTTTTCAATATTAATTAACATGCTTATAAAGTTTAAGTCAAACTAATAAAGAATTAACATAATATTACTTTTTATACCGTCACTAAAATGTTCCACAGAGTGTGTGAACCCGGATAGTTCTTTAGTGTTAATAATAAAAACTTATCAACTAATGACGTAGCTACTTCACTTCTTACCAATGTTGATAACAGACACAGAATTTACCACCCCAATCCCATTGTTCTCGGACACAAACTATTATTATGTTCTTTAATTAGTATGATTTTAGCGTAAATAAAATAAAAAATAAAAAAATGAGATAGTCGGGAATCTTTGATTTTCCGATTCCATTTTATTTCAGAACTTTTCCGGGGTTCAAACTACAACGAAATTTTGTTGTCAGTTTCTTGAAAATTTTTCCATTGGGTAGGAAGCGACGGGACTGCGTTTGTTTGTAAAATAAAATATCATGCAATTATTAGTATTTTTTCCTATAATTTATGTCTATTCTGTCGGTAAATTAGCCACAATCAGTTCATGAGAAAATAAAGCCATTCTATTTTAAACTTTTTACTTGAATGCGTCATAGGTCGCGTGTAACAATGCACTTCCCGTGAATTGCAACGCAAAAATGTATGAAATTCCCGTTTCTTATCACGGAAGACCATTTGTTCTTGTTCATTTTCAATTTTCCTTACTTAATGAATATAAAGATGGCAGATTATTACGTGAATTGAAAAAAAAACAAAGAGATATTAAGCATAAAATTAAAAAACGAACAGTTTCCTTTTTATCTATAGAATGCATCAAAATTTGTCTAAAAATAATTTTCCGGTACCGGGAATCGAACCCGAGCCTCCTGGGTGAGAGCCAGGTATCCTAGCCACTAGACCATACCGGAGATGGCTACAGTGACAAAATTTCAATACATTCTCAGATTGTCGTTTTACTAAAAATACTGGCTAAAAATAAAATTTCAACTCGGTCTACTTTTATATTTTTTAATCGCTTTGAAGCTAAAGCGCTGACCGTTATTTGAAAAGATTTTTGCGTTTTGATTGGATTTTTTAGTATATTCATATTCCGATCGTTTCACACAATGAGATTTTATATATTTTATGACGACGTTCGGTTCGGCAGTATTTCTAAAACAACAAAGCAACATAATTATGTATAACGCAATTACTGCATTTGTGATTATCGAAGATTTATCTACATTAATTCGGTTTTGCCGCGATGATTTGCTGATTAATACTGACCCGCAGTTGCTCGGCCCAGTGTAAATTACGGCTTTTACCCGAACATTCGTTCGGTCTAACTATATTCGGTTTTACCGTCCAGCCATGCCGATGCCGACCCCAATTATGTGTGCAGCAAGCCTACATTTGCTAGTAGATATTTTTATACATTCAATAAGGCTCATACAGAAAACAGTTATTCCTTTGTAAGGTGCATGCCCACCCACTGTGCTTCGTTGACTTGTATAATGCATTGTATTGCTCCTTGAGTGCGTAATATAACGCTTGTACCTTTTATTAGATTATGCGAGTGACTGGTTTTGTTTGAATTTAAAATTACTATAAGGTAAAAATAGAATGAGAAAAAAGTCCATATAATAAATTAATGCAAGTACATGATTCCGTATATACTGTTTATTGACATAACGAGGCCAATAAAATAGAAAAAAAAACCATGAAGAATAAAGAGTTAAAACCATGAAGAAGATACAATGTTAAAAACAGACCCATGTCTGTTGACGCTCCATACCATTATGGAGCGGAGAGCAGTAGTAACTAGTCAAAATGTAGCACAATTGGATAATATGACGTCGCCAAATAAAAATATATATACGCCCTGTGCTAGATATTTATAATATTTTAATTTTTTTTTTTAAACATTCAAGGAATATTGCCGCACCTATTCGACCGACCGACTTAAACCTTTCTTCTGTGTGATTCACACCGTAATGCCTGTAGGTGTATTATTGATATTAGTATAAATTATCTTATTAGTATAACTGGCTATATCTGGTATTAATACAGTATAATATAAACCTAATATTTACAATGTACCTCACCTCAGCATCAAGCGAATACATTACTCATATTATTATTATTATTAATGAATTTGAATACGCATTAATTATACGCTAATTTGAACTCTGTAAATATTAAATATAGGTAAACGTCTAAATGTTTACAGGTGACCCGGTTTTGTCACTCTGGAAATACTGACTAATTTCACCAACGCCTCCTAGCTTTTGGAATAACCTAACTTGAACAATTTGTATGACATTTGATGACATAAGGTCAAAACCTTAGAGTAATAACAAAATATAGAGGAAGTGTCCCTGCACCCGTTTTGATACTTTGCCGAACCGCTTCGTAGTTGTCGATGTCAAAGCGCGCCAAACGTGTCTCCCGGAAAAAAACTAAATGTGGCGGTTTGTGCTATTAAATCGTGTCACAACACGTCTGAAAAACAAAAGAAATGTAATGATATCACTTTTCACAGGAAAGTTTAATTTTTTTTATAGTATTCTGTAGTTAATTATAAAAAAGAAATAATACGATTTTAGCGTATTATTTTAATGCTCGGTGTTGCCCGATTGTGAAAATAGTTTCCCATTTTAACTATTTTTATTACTTCGTCTGATTAATTTTAAAACAGTTGCTGCTGCTACTGATATTTACGTAGGTATTTGACACGTTCTCTAATGAAAGTCCTTGTGAATTTACGATATCATATACCTAAAATGTTGTTACTTGAAAGTTGAGAAATTTAAACAAACTCTATTTATTTCCCCGCTTTTTGGAAACTACACCTCCATTGGCAACATTCCGCAAGTGTCAAGTGCATGTCACCGACATGTCATCGAGCGTTTAGCGATTCACTTTTGACAGAGCGCTTGTATGACCCCACTCCATCTAGTTAGTTATTAATCTAAGGTCAAAACCGAAATTGGCTGATTTTATCTTCCAACGTATTCGGCTAATATGATAGGTACCTACACCATAATCATCCCACAGCAGGGATACCCGTATCCCTTAAATCTAAGGGATTCAAGCGTACCTACTCTGCCTGGTCGCTTCAATGCAGATACTTTACTTTCTTTGGGACCGATTTTTTTAGCCATCAAACAAACCAGCTAATAACCAGCCAATCTAGGAAATAGAACATTCTATGGTATAGGTTCCAATTTGAAAGGAAATAACGGAATGGAAAATACCGCTGGTGTCCACTAAGAAATGAGGTCGAAAAGTGGGATTAAATGCTTAACTCCAATATGCCTACGTTGACATTATAGCCTTTACATTCCACGTCGATTTGCTTGGCTCAAATAACTTTCCTGATTCCTGTAGTATAACTTACTATTATAATGACAAATTTGATGATTTAGGGAAGCAATCATAGAGCTGACAGATCTCAATCTAGAGCGGAATTTATAATTACTCCTAGTTATTTATGTTTTAAGTACTGATGGAAAGTAATTACCGCCGCCTATGAATATCAACAAAACTAACGGGACAAGCTCATCACACATTCCCATTCTTATGTCTCCTGAAAACCCGGGATCAATAACGGCGACCTCAGATTGACAATAAGTAATGAAACTTATTGACGTCCCGGGAGAGCAACTACAGCTGTCTTGGAACTCACAATGAATTTAATCAGAAATAAATTTGATAAAGTAGGAAGTATTATAAGGAAGGAATATCAACAAAACCAGGGGGACCTCAAATGCGTTACCCGCCTCAAGGAAGGTGGAAATGAGAAAAAGGATAAGAAAGGAATTGGGCTAGTGAACCACGCACTTAAAGAACGAAAAGATCTCTGCTTCACACCGATATTCTTTGAAAGGATGGTACTTCCACGTTCGAGAAAATTTCGGAATTTCGTTTGGGTAATATAAATAGTAATAAGGAACTGAGTAGTAAACACTTCTGTTTGTGTTATTATTATTTCATTAGCTGTAATGAATAACTCAGTGTAATAAGCGAACATATGTCGACTACTTAAGATTGGGAGAGCAGACATCACGTCAATCAATTGAAACTCGCTCCAACATTAAACATATGCTACAGGCGTGAATAACTACATTAGCCTTCCCTTACCACTGGTTTCCTTAATCCGATCATCCTGTCGAGTTTCTCATGCGATTGTGAAGACTTCTCGAGAATACCTTCAATCGAAAACGACACTAATGACGTAAAACGGGAACAATAGTAAATATTTCATAAATAAAAAATATTGATTTATAAATAAATAAATATATAGGGACAATTCATACAGATTGAGCTAGCCCCAAAGTAAGTTCGAAACTTGTGTTATGGGATACTAACTCAACGTTATTATATTTTATTACAAATACATAATATAGATAAACATCCAAGACCCGAGGCCAATCAGAAAAAGTTCGTTTTTCATCATGACCCGACCGGGGATCGAACCCGGGACCTCCTGGGTGGCGGTCTGGCGTGGTAACCATTACGCTACGGAGGTCGTCAAATCGTGTCGTGATTTAAGACACAAAACTCTCTAGTAGTTCGAAATCCTATTTTCCTGTTAGTTTACGTTTTGCATTAGCTTTATAAATTAACTTTACGTGATAGAAACAACAAGTACTTAGATTTAAATTAGATAGGTTGTTAAGAAACCTTTTGTAACTATTCAAGTTTAGAAAAAAATTACGATCTCATATTTTTCTTAAGGTGCTCCTTCACCGCGAGCATTCGCGTGTAATGTAATATTTTAGATTCTACTTTGAGCATTACATTACAATACTCCTCCCTGACTGCCGAGCGTTCGCCTCCCTCACTGCTGTAATGCTCGAATCTAAGCGTTACGTTACACGCGAATGCTCCCGGTGAAGGAGCACCTTTAACGGTTGGCAAGATACCTATTTGAATCTCCTGCTTAGTGTCCAGTACTTCGAGGGCGAAACTGCTTCTAAGATCTATTTATTAAAAAGTCCTAGTCTAATTTGTGCTGTACGGCTTATTAAAATTATCGAGTTATAGAGCTCAATCGAGTTCCAAGTGACTTTAAATAGTATTGAAGTTTGCTATATAGATAGTCTAAAATGCCACTATCTATTTATCAAAATCAAATTAGTAGGTGACATCGGGGCGTAAAGCATATGGCAAATTAGTGGTGTATTCGTATTACGGGTATCATTAAACAAGAATTAGGTGTTAAGTAAATTATACGGATTGGAGACAACAATAGTTCATGACAGATAATTATACAGTAGACTTCGTATATTACAGTCGGCAGTAAAATACGTATGCATTAATTGAAATCGATATACAGGTTACATTTTTAAGAGTGTCTGAATGCCTAAATGCTTAATTATTAGACTTAGCGGAAAATACACAAGGATTATGGAGGCCCGTTTTGTTATAAAATTAAACTGCATCTTTAGGGCGGCTACTTTAACAATAATAAAGTGATTATATTAAATAGATTTTCTTTAATCACAGCAAGGTCATCTTCCAAACAAAGAGGGAACTGAGTCAAAATAAGATCATCCGTTTGAAAAATATATCGAAATGCCAGACACACTGGTATAAAGATTCTCGCGTCAAAAACACCTCCTTTACTTCAGAGAACAATACAAGCCGCTCTACTACCGAATGGAGCGTATTAAAAAACCACAAAATGTTAATAAAAAACTCATTTATACATAACCAAGACTCGCATTTCATTACAAGACCTCACAGTATTATTTTATATTATTCGCCGAGATATCCCGTTAATAAATCAAGCAGGATAACGTGTAATGGACACCGGCCGTTGTCCCAGAAGAGACATAAATTCGTGTTGTACGTTTTTTTACTATACTGTTGTGGCAACGGATTGTGAGAGGTATCAGTGTCTAATGTGTTTTTAATAAAAGGTGTTCGCGATTCTGATTAGTATGCTTTAAAATTGGTTTATGATTTTCAAAAAATATTTTGCGGTCGGACAACATTGGCCATTTCACGGATCATTTTGTTTTCAAAAGTACTTTAATTTATTAATTTAATAATTCCGTAAATATTCTGGTGAAGAAGTTATACGTTATGTAATATATTCAATCAAAATTCGTACGTTTTAGTAGGAATGTCCAGTAGTAAAATGATACTTTACTAGATCAAGTTCAATTTACACATTTTAATTACAATAAATAAATAAATAAATAAATATATAGGGACAATTCATACAGATTGAGCTAGCCCCAAAGTAAGTTCGAAACTTGTGTTATGGGATACTAACTCAACGATACGATACGATACGATATTATATTTTATTTTATTTTGACAATGATCGACGCTTGAAATAATACAGAAAATATTAATAAAAAAATATATTTTAGTGATTTTAAAACGAGATATAAATCAAAGTTCTACAATTCTTAAACCAGGATCTGTTTGTAATAGATAAATTCAAAAACTCCTTTAGCGATCTTAACTACAGAAAACGATATTATCTGCGAGTAACCTAATATTTGTTTTAAGTAGACGTGGGCGAAACCGCGGGCGGAAGCATAAATAATACTAAGCATAAATAACTTGATCTTATTCGTCATGGAAAAGTCTTTGCCAATGCGTATCAGGAACACGAAACTCACGCAAAATGTGAAATTTGCTACCTCTTTTATTAACAATTCGCATCAACGACACGGAAAATTGTCACGTCTAAAGTAATATTTATAGCGAGTAAACTTTGTGATTTATATTTACTTTCTCTAAAATCATTTGAAACCAACCGGCGTTATCTTATTACTTGACTTGATTAACTACAGCACATCTAAGTTTCATGTTCAATAAATTTTTATGAATAACTTTTGTACATGTCGAAATTCTTTACTGCACAGCGAGTGAAGTTAAGAGTGATAATTTTAAGTATTTGTCATAAAATTTGTAAAAACAGACCTTCAGTAATGATCAAATTATGTAAAGTTGCGTTTAAAAATTGATAGTGGTTCTGACATGGAGCGTCTCCTGTCAGGAAACAATAATAAAGGTAGAAGTAATACTTAAAATCAAACGAGTGTAGTTGGACGCTACGAAATGGGATGGAGAGTTTATCAAAAGTACTTTAAACCTATAGAAAGTAATCTCAAAATCTAACTGACCTTATCCATGAAATAAAATTGGTACTTAAAACAAAGAAACACTTCGTAAATAGGCGTAAGAACACTCGACGTCTGTACCATTCATCATTGAGTTTGAAAACGACGGCACCAAATCTCTTGGATACCACTTCAGTACAAAGAGAGGTTATTGTCTCAAAACAAAGGCGATTCAAGGTTTAAGTCATCATCAGGCGGGGGTTCGGCGTGACGTTGATAAAGCGTGGTTGTAAACTATCGAAATCTATGAGAGGTGTCACAGAAATTCTTTGGCCTTTTCATTGTCACGTTTTAGATGCCGATGCTATCAGATCAAGGAATTTATATGTATATTCGCGTTATTTCTGATCGTGAAATAGTCTTAAATGTTAGCACAGCATATAAAATATATTCTTTGACATATTTTAATATATTCAAACTAAACTATGTGTGTTAGATTCCTACTAAGAATGCCTTGGCATATCTTGGCATATTTTGCAAATACTAAAAACATTTAGAAAGGTAGAATAAATAACACAGATCAGTCCTACCTATGCTTACATTTCGAAGTCGAATCAATTAAATTATATTTAATTAATTTTAAACGTAAGTTCAAGAGATTTTAAAGAAGAATTACATAAACAAACTATGCTAAAATTTTTGGTAGAGGTTGGGTACAGCGGATAATCCGCTCAAATCGGTGCAGCCCGTCTGGGGAAGGACCTCTACCTTACAGAAGATCGTAGCCAAATAGCATTGGTCTCGGCCATGTTGTGTTCCTACGGACAGTAAGGTCTCCAGAGCTCCACTTAGGGGTTAGGGTGGGTTAGCAACGCGTGAGTGATAACCCCTGGTATTGCAAGCATCTATAGGCTACGGTGATGCTTACCATTAGGCGGGCCGAATGATTGTTTGCCAGCTTTGTGGCATATAAAAACTCTACATATAAAAAAATCTTATTTGGAGGATCAACATCTATAATTTTCGTCAAACTTCCATACTAACAAAATAAAATATCTTCCAATATTTGAAATTACTTTTAGTGACACTAAGCTATTATACAAGTCCCTGCCAATTACGTAGCTAACTTACGCCGAACATGCAACCTTGAGAACCTCCCTATTTATGAGTGCAAAGCCAGTCGTTTATCTATGCAACGAACTACTTCCTTTATACCACGTTTTGTTTGATCATATTTATTGCGCTCCGCAACAGTTCCATTATTTAACGAAGTATACAGCCGTACCGTCTCATTAGTGGACGTGCGCAGAACACTATATCGTACTTGTATCTAATCTGTACTTTGTAATCTGATAGTGTTTGCAGGTACTCGTAAAACATCAGGAGAATCAATGATCTGATGCAGTATAGCCAAGTTATTTTCATCAACGAATTTGGCCATTTTTCTATTTAAGATAACATACTACCGTAGATATAAACTATATAGCTTCCACAAAAAAAGAATCAAGTAGCGCTAACTTGACAAAAATATTACTTGTTTGTTGTGGGTTAAATTTGTAGACAGATAACGACGGAAAAAGGGACAGACAAGATGCAGACGGTAACGCATTAGCCGTCGGCCAAGCTGAGGCTTTTAATGTCTTTATAAGTGCTGTCAAACATAAAGTTAATGAAACATCCGTTTTTATTGATCTACCTGCGAGGGTGACACGAAATCTACGGTTCCTAACCCTATATTATGTTTTTCTACAAATTATTTTCTATCTTTCTTTGTCATTACTACTTTCATGCTGTTGAAAAGAGACGGTGCATCTAAAATGAGCGTCGGCATGAGACATTTCATTTGGACAAGTCGACCCCCATCATTTGATAAGCCGATGAGGTATTTTAGCGTTAATCCATTAAGCCAAGAGAAATATTTCAATTATTTTCAAATTTTGTTTCTTTGTTATATGAAGCTTTGCATTAGTACAGAAAAAATATTGTCATTATGCGATTGTTGATCGATATCTTGTTCAGGTTGTAATAAAATGTTTTTGTTGTTGTTTTCGTTCGATTCTGGGATTTAAGTAATAAACATTTCCCTTAGCTTGTTTCCATCACTTTGCAATCGACATCGGACATCTTTTTCTTGGTAATGTATAAAATATCATAACGACAAGATTTATTGAGCATAATATACATTTTGAAAAAGACCTAGCTATGATGACAGACAGAATGACTGGTACAGTCAAACATCCAGTCTTTATAGCTCCGGCTATTATGTTCATATAAATGTGGTTGTAATAAATCTGTGCCTTTGGCATCAAACGACGTTCATTCTCTTCCTTTTACAAGTGATGCCAGGGCTATCAAGTAAAATAACAATATCTGGAATAACACCATAATGTTCTACGGCAAGTCATAAAACGAAATTGCATAAATCCAATCGCGTGTAGTTTGATCATTATCCATATGTGATATTTCAATAATATCAAAATTTATATCATATCAACGAGCTGTCGCCACCCGCATCGTAGACAATTGATGCAATCATCGGCAATGAGATTTTGGGGGTGTAAACCGGAACAATAATTGCATTGGCCACAGAATTGTTATAGTCACTATTCAATGATAATTTTATTGCAGTGTGCGGGTGAAGGTCAATAGAAATAAATTTAAATAATGAGGGAAGATTCCTGTTATTTCTCACTTTTGTGTGGGATCGTTACTAGTGAATTGCAAACTTTTTCAATGTCATCACAAATGGAGAGCAAACATGAACACATTGCGGTAATCGAAAAGGCAAGAGTAAAAAATAAAGTACCAAACTGTTTAAAATATCATAGATTAAAATTAAGAGTTAACTTATATAACATTGTGTAAATTTAGACCTATCCTGATTTTTACTGCTAAACCGTTTTGTTTTCTGTATAAACAAAACATTAATTAATACTAAGTATTTTTAATCATCCTTAATCCTGTTAAAACTAATCAATTTCTTGATCATGATTGATTTACACGTAATAAAATCATTACTGATCTGACTTGTACCGATACACATTTTCTCGATACAGCATAACCTGTTTTGATTCCACCTGTGTGGTATTCCAATAAATGATACTTGTTAATATTAAATGCAAAGAATTTTGCCGTAATTAATAATGCAGACATTTTTTCATACAAAGGTTGATTTAATTTAGTGAACATAAAAAGAGATTACTAATTGAAGTCACCACAGGTATTTTATATCATAAGATAAGTACGATGCACATAGAATTTTCCACCTTTGCAATTGGCGTGCAGTGTGCTTATTGTTTTTATTTTGTTTGTAGAATTGCACGTGACACTTGTAAACGGGCAGTTCAGTGGGCTGACAGTTTCGCTGTAGTTCTATAAACTAAAGTATCCAAATTTCAATTATACAGCTTTTGTACTTCTTTATTGCTTGTATATCATTAGGTCTTCAGATAGTTGTTATTCCGCATAGCTCCTTTCTTATTATTTTGTCTATTAATTTTGAAATTGCAATCGTAATGGATGTATTCAAACAAGTGAAATCTAACAAAACAATCTCGAGTATTACTAAACGTTTCGTGCGAGTCGCGGTTGGCGTGGGGTGCGGCCAAGGCTGGCTAGGGGAGCTACAACGACATTTATTTGTAGCTGACCATAGAATGTACTCAAATGTCCTGTAAGATTTATATCTAACATGCCGTAATCTTTCTCGTGGGCGTAGGCGCATTTGTTCCAACGAAGAATACACTCACCCTTGTTGTATACTTTCGTTTAAAATATCCAAGATAAGCTCGGGTCGGACCTCCATATTCGTCGATAAGGGAAAATATGTTAATTTACCCGCTACGAGAGAACCGATATGACCTACTAAGTGATTGGGTTTCTGATGTGTTAGCGTGTTTTGAATTCGTAGTGGTGGGGCTGCTTAACATCCAACCAATGTTTACGAATTGCTGGTATACAAAACATATTTCGCTGTAGGTATACAGATTATTTTTTGGTATGAGTGGCAAAAAAGAAAATTTGTTTAATTGGTTGTACATAAAAAAACAAATTCGAACATAACAATTTGCAGTACTTAGTATTATAAGAATTATTTATCTTTTGTCGTTTCCTAATGACCTTTTGAACAAGAAATTCTTAAATTAATGCCTATTAATATACGCCTTTACAATAATTTTAACAATGGAAAATCAGCCTTTGCTCTCGACAAGGGGATGAAAAAGAAAGGGAAATCGGCTAAAATGGAAATTGCTCATTTATTAAGAGTAAAAAAAAATAAAAGAAATTTATCATGAATAGAATAAGATCGCAGAGAAATTAAATAACAAAAACAAATTTTACAGAAGCCATGAAAGTAGGTCAAATTATCCGTGAAATAAATCCACTTGAAGATGCAAAATATGGCCGAAATGGATGCCTTTTCTCACAATATGGCGCCACTAGAATTTCCATCTTTTATGAAATATTAAGGATTACGTAGACGGTCGTTTCATAAAATGTAATTTTAATTAAAAAATAAGCAAACGGTAATTAATTTCGTCGGTCTCCTCGGCCGGATACAATGGCGAACAAATTAAATACTTAGAGCCGAAATGCTCGCGGATAAATTCAGCAGTAACGTCTTAGTCTTTGATATTTATTTTTTTATAATTAAAATTATAATTGGGATATTAATTTTCCGTTACTTTTCCCCTAAATGGTGATTCGAATTTTTCTTTTACATTGGACATCGAATAAATTGTGTTTTAATTAAAATTTGGTTATAGGGAAAAAGTGTTAATTTGGGTTGGCCCCGATAAACTAATTTGGGGCTTAATAAAGTTAGAGTGACTCAATTTCCGAACGCTTCGGGCTCTGTTATTTTATTTGTCGGCATATCTTTCTGGAATAATTAGAAAGAGAATTTATTGGTGTCATCGAATGGCGTGATTTAAGACTGGGATTGTTCGGGCATGTATCTGAATTGCTCAAATAGATAGAATTTGTGTCCAATCAATTTCAGAGATTGTTTTAAACATCAATATCTTTTACCACTAAATAACTACGATTGTTCTTCTAAATTACGTATTATTTTTTTATTGGTTTTCTTAAAATCTTAGGTTACTTATCATTTTAAAAAGTATTATTAAAAACACAATGATTATTAAGGGACAAAAATAAATTATGTGAATTCTTTGAACTTGTATTGACACAAAAGGTTGTCAAAAGATACTAATGAAAAGTAAGCTCAGTCAGATAAAAGAAAGCATGTACCATGAAGGATGATGGTGATAAAGGTTCAAATAAGTCCTATCTTAGCATTATTAATCTATAAATTTTGAAGAACGTTAATGTTAAGTCGTCAAATGTTACCTAAAATTATACGTTTTCCAAAACAATACTAATTTATTCAAGCCATCGATCGGCTATCATGACGTAGGTACAGAATCTAAACGTTTAATGTGAAACTATTTTTGGTGCCAAATTAAATTGTAATTTTGTTGTGATTTAGAATAGTTTCATTTAGTACAAAGATTTATATTGTGTAAGACATTTAGATAATAATACATAATTACAAATAAATCGTCAAGTAACTAATATGAAAATCTATCTTATGATTATTATAGGTAGGTACACTAGAGAAACCCACGCAAATTGATTGATTGTATCCCGCTTCCCCATTAAAATTTCGAAAATCCTTTCTTACCAGATGACTACGCTATACACAATAAATATTTATAAAATATTCTTGGACAAATCACACAACGCCATCTAGTTCCAAACTAAATAAACTATGGATACTAAATTGTTGATAATATACATAAATACTTTTTTTTGTAAATAAATACTTTTTATACATAGAAAACAGCCAGACCAAGACAAACAGACATGTTCATGCACACAACTGTTTGCCTTGCGCAGGATTCGAACCCGCGGCCCTTGGGACTAAGTGGCCATTGTTAGCTACTCGACCACCGGGCCTGTCAAAATACAAAAACACACTCCATGTGTGGAGAATTAGAACCGGTCAATACCAGGGGAACTGCTGCGGGTGCATGCTGATTTCGTAATTAAAGATCTGTGATTTTAGATATATTTTCAATCAAAGATATCTAAGATTCTCTTATTAACTTCTAGCCCCGGAACTACCGAATCAGATCGCAATCTTTCAAAATGACAAATGTCACTAGTATTCCCTTATTTATAGTCCACGTTCGGGGTAAAATTAACTCGATTGGAATAACGAAAGACGTCGTATTAATCACTGCCTCTTCTAACAAATTGTCGGTATGTGCCCTACCATTTTGGTAAGGAAGAATGCGGTCGACTATTACGGGGATGTTTATATTTCGTGTTTTATGCTATTATAAAATTCTTTAGTTTTGCTTTTTTCGATTGTATACTTGGTTGTTTGTGTAACAATATAGTATTTTATACAGTTTCTGGGTTTTTATGTTACACAGTTATCAATACTGAACTATGACTTATTAGATTACGTCTGTATGCCGATTAGATATGAATATCTTTCTTATCCAGTGGTCGTAGGTTTGGTAACATTTTGAGTATTTATGACAAAAATTAAAATAACTTTTTTTATTTTGTATCGGGCATTAGTATTACGTCTAAAATTAAAATGTCCTAATTTTTTATATAGGTATAAATATATAAAAATATAAATAACATTATCATTGGAATACGATAAAACATACAGGTTACGATAGGAGTTTTTATTATTTCCCATTCGGTTGGCGGATTTACTGGGCCGACACGAGTTAGCCGCAATAAATATAAAAGTTATAGCTTGCAGGAGCCTTAACCCTTCGCTTAAGGCTTACCACAAGCGGATTACCGTCATTACTCATTCCTACCGTCCAGAAAGCCTGGGGCAAGAGCGAGAGGGAGAATGTAAATGTGTTTTTTTCTCAAGCTTTATCGAAGCCTAGCCCGATTTGGTTTATCGATATCTTAAAGGCACCGGACGTACTTTCAATTTCGTCGTAATTTGCCTTTCCGTCAAACGGTTTTACAAATATATTGTAAATACAAGCTCTTTAAAGGTCAGTGTGCAAATGTAAATTTATGTGTTATTTTAAGTGCTTTTCCTATGATCAATAAATAACGAATTGGGAGTATGGACTTCTCAATGACCGATTTAAAATAACATTTTAATTTTATACTACTAAACATAATGCATGATAAAATTATATTTGCATCCATCTCTAATTCAAGTAGCCTGTAAATACTATAAGATAGATTACGTACTGGTAAGTAATGATACTGATGGAACTACAAGAGAAGAAGAAGCTACAACTGAAAAGTACAATATTAAGATGTTGTGTAGCAACAGAGTAAAGAACTCATTCCATTGTCGTTTTCTAAACCGTTTCTCCAAACTAATTAAAAATTCAGAAGCATAACGTGTATGAAATGTATTAGAAAGAAGTTGATTTAGCAAAACAATCAGATTGTTGAATGAAATTATAGAATTCAGGATATTTTCTATATACTGTCCAGAACAATGTGCGTAGTAATGGCGTAGCATAATCCGCGTGCCAGGAAAGGGGTTTTAATTTCGCAGAAAATCACACTCGTTCATTGCATTTTATAAACGAAACTAACAATCGTTATGATATTTCGTTCACTTAAATGTGCATGTTATATCAAAAAGTAGACGCAGACTGTTTTGCTAAAAGTACACCGAGAACACAATGATGACCTTTCATCACACATATCTACAAATATGTAATAATACATTTAAATATTTCACGCTCACCCTTGTGCGAGACCGTTGAAATATTTAAATGTATTTATGACCTGCCATTTTTATTGCGATCGATATATTTAGTTGATTGAAATATAAAACAATATTGTTGCAACATGGACCTAGAAAAACAGGCGGACACCATCACTGAAACTAAAAAGTAAAGCACCCATAGTAAGCCACTTCTCGTATACGTACGAACCGGCCGGCTTACTATGGTGTGAATGTGTGCGTGCCGGTCAGCCATTTCACACTCACACATAGTTACGCCGCCGCCATTGGGGTGCTTCAATTCTTTCTTAGCAAGATTCCGTCCGCCTTTTTTTTAGGTCCATGTTTTGCAATTTAAACGTCTGTGATGACTTCAAATAAGTTCATAAAGGGCTTCGCTAGATTTTATACTTCGCTAGATGTTATTTTTCAAAGACACATTCACTGATTAATAACAACAACAACAGACTTGTAATCTCACCTTAAAAGTTTTCAATTAATAATCTTTTGTCAACTTAATTATTTTCATTTAGTATTTAATGTTCGAATTTAACGACTTTGTAATAAATTGTTTCCTAATTAATTACTTGCCTGCTTCCTTGATTACTCACGTCTTTTGCTAAAATAATAAACAATAATCTATAAAAGATATGAAATCATAAAAACTCAGTACAATCAGCACCATAAAAATCTTTATCATTTATTTTGATTACACTTTCACACGAATTTAATGAGCATAATAAAATCTCCAATTTATGTTTCCGCAAAATGTGACTATTATTACTAGAGAAGTGTAAATGTTAATAATCTTAACCTGTTATTTATTTCAAATTTATCTAGTTTTGTTAATGAACTTCTCAGTATAAAATTAATAGAAGCTTGAAAATATCAATGATCCAACACTCGTTATTATATAACTGAATATTTAAATCATTATGATTATTTAAAATATGTGTAAACTCTTTTCTAAAAACCTTGTCGGTGTAATTAAATATGTTTAAAATAAAAAAAAATCGAAGTTACAATTTTAATACCCAGTTGCGTCCATTTCGTCACATCCGCATTATTCATGTTCTCCTAGTATTTTCATTATAATCGCCCGTCATTGTTTCATAACAATACAAATCGATTTGTGTGGCATTAGCCTAGACAAAAGTGTGGAACTCTAAAATTTATGGTGTTTATCTTGTACAAAGTCACACACAAAAGATTGTCATTTACTGTCGCTTTATTCCAAAAGAAGCTGTAAACAATTGGCAACTTTGACAGGCATCACGAAACAACAAAAAGGATTACGTTGAATTCAACAAAATTATTTTGCAATTCAACGTTCAATATTCAACTTTACTGCTATAACAGTCAAGTGATACCACAGGAGGTTTTATCTTGGTACACGTTGTCGCGAGGAAGACCTTGTTTTTTTAGGCATAGGTACCTCACTTCTGAATAAACACTAATCTTTTGTGTCATTTACTTTTGCTTAAGTTAATCTGACGGAAGATTTGCACGGACCTGTATAAACAATCCCTTGCAATTTGCCTTTTGTTGCTATAGATGTCCCTTTCCACAAAGTCTTTGGAAAGTTATTTTTTAATCTTAAAAATAAATATAGTATTCTAACTTTGTTATTGCATATGGCGTTTTCAAATAATTCATAACTTCTTCATCTGAATGAGTTTCAGAAATTGTATCACAAGTTTGTTAAAGATTGTGTTAACAAAAAAAAAATAGTACTTGTGCATCATAAGTATTAAGACTTACTGAAGCGTAGATAAGTATTAGCAAACATAGGTATTTATTTACCAATACAGTTAAAGTTTTAAAGATGTGTACTTACATAAACTTAGAATTTGCTACGACATAAGGTCGAGAATAATATGAAACGGAATTTCCAAACCGTTAATCATGTTGAGTGGAAATAATAAGCATGTTTTTCTTGTGTTTGTCTTTGAAGGAGATTTCAAACAGCGTGCACATGTTGAGCCCTTCAATCGATGGGCTCCTCTCATAGTGACATCAAAACTATTTGTCTTGAGAATAACTCGCTGGCTTTCTCTGGTTGGAAGATGAGTTATTGCAGTGTCCCCTCGAACACTGCTCTACGTCTGCAAGTCACGACTGTTTCATGCATTAACACTGTTGCGTCCAATATTGAATTTTATTTTTTGCTGACAGTTACTTGATTAAAATTATTTTTAATAAAAAATAAAGTACCAAAAACTTGTTACTAACACAGAATGGACTTGGTCTGAATAAAAACTTATTTATTATTAATAATTATTAAAAACAATGCAAATCATTTTATTCTTAAGATTTGGACTCGGTGCCAAAAGTTTTGTTGTGTATGTAATTATATTCTACATATTGAAGTTAGCTATTTACTGAACGTAAAAATGACAAGTTTAATTAAGACTGAGCACACCTTAATTTGTTCGAAATATTTTTAGCCAATGTGTAAGCAAAATTAAACCCTTTTGTATTGCATTACGAGACTGTCTAGAAAACGGCAGCTGTTTCCCATCGGATGGTTGTTTGTGACATTATAAGAGTATGAAAAAGAATAATTTCACTGTAATCTGTGCGAATAATACAGATATGTTTAATAACACATTTGTATTGTGCGTATGTTGTGGGAAATACACGAAGATGTGTTATTACTTCCAATTCTTCAAACGTTTCCGGATTCGCATGTTATAAAAATATCGTATAATTAAGAGGCAATGACTTAATTGCTGGGCTACTTTTTACCAGCATTAGCACTCAATCTTAAGATACGTTAAATAAAATGCATACATACAGAGATAAATTGTTGTAAAATTCGCGCCTTAGGCCACGACCGTCGTTCTACAAGGCTGGTTATTAAGCAGCTATACTATGTCATTATTCTTGAAACAAAAAAAGGAGTGAATCGTAACAGGCGCGCCACATATCATCGAGGGAACTGGCACTTATGCGCGCAGTTTCTATCGTAAATCAAAGATATTAAACGGAACGGCGGAACCTCTTTCCAGTTCACAGTATAAATCATTGAGCAAGAGACCTCTTGTGCCACCAATAGGGTCTTTGCATTCGCGCCGTCTACGTAAATCATATACAAAAAACAAAAAGAGTTTGTGATAAGTGTGCGTTATTCGCAAAATATTGTCTGTAGCAAAAGTTTGACAAGAGTATAGAAAATCTTCGCGGTCAGTTGAAAACTTGCTGTGTTCATATCTCAGTCGATACGTTGTGTTTGTGTAACATTTTATAAAACTAAATCCGCACACTGGGCAAATATTTTATCTTTTGTCGTCGGCAAGAAGTCCTAACTGAATCCTTTGTCCTAAATAAGTACTGTAATTAAAATTTTTGCATACCAGAGCTAGAACTTTTGTACTTTATTTTTGTTATTTATATCTGTCGTCAAGCTGTAGGTAGACTTAAATTGCTGTGTTCCAGTTTTAAAGGACAGACGGTGATTATCTAAACCTACACTACCAGCAGTCATACTTTTTACCTTGATGTTTTACCTACTGTGTTAGCTCATTGCGTTTTACTCAATTTTGTATCTTTTGTATTTTTTTTGTAACTGCTAATTATTTATGAATTTGATACTTCTATTATATCATTTGCCAGCTGGAGATCTTAATAGGTATTCAATCAGTACTTATTGAATAACCGTGACATAACATTTTGATAACAGATGCCGTCTGTCGAACACTTTCACCTAACACGCGCCAATTGTACGTGACCAAGTCCATTTCAAAGTTCGAGTCAATAATAACGGCTTCATTGACTTCATTTTCATTTATCAAAGTATCATTGGAATTTCTTTCCTGCAAACTGACTTTAGATCAATACGATACAGGCAATTGTAAATTCACTTTCTACATCACGTTTTCTAACAAAGGTGCCGGAGTAGGAAATAATATTGGGTGTAAAGAATTACGTAAAAGTATCATAACTAATATCGGTATTGTCAAGTCATTGGCTATTATAGATAAAGAGGTGCGGTCAGGTGAAACGCTGGAAGAGTAAAATTAACTTTGCGCAAATAACTAGGTATCTCTACCTAAAGATGATTGCGATTGTATTGTACACTGAATACATAAAAAAGGTAATAGGATTTCGTAATGCCATTTCTATTTTCTTATTGGCCAAATTATCTTTCTAAATATTTAACATGGCAATGAAGAATCATGCCAAGATATCGTGGTTTTTTATGGTTTGTTTAATATAAATAATAATCGTATTAACATTAACAATTGCTTTAATAAAATACCGACTTAGATTAGAAGCGAACACCTTAGAACTTCTAAATAATTGTTAACGCCTTTTATAATGTCTCAAACTCTCATCAGACCCTATTATCACCTTATCTCCTTTAATTTGACCAAAACTTTCTTCTCGCTACGAGGTCTCGTACCGTCGTGACTAGATCGTAGATAAGTTTTGATTATATCGACTTTGTTTTATGAAATACTATTAATAATATTGTATACTAGCTTTTCCCCGCGGCTTCGCTCGCAATTTTATGACATAGGTCTCGTTTGACAACAAAACAACCCATAGCGCGACTTGTGGCGCTATCTGTTGGCCGATACGGTGCCCTCTATAGTAGAAAAAATATTTTCCTATTGGAATGACATACTTTCACGGGATAAAAAGTAGCCTATGTTGGGCTCTGTACCCCTGACAATATGTAATTGTGTACAAATTTTCGTAATGATCGGCTGCTTAGTCAAGCTGTGAAGGAATAACAAACAAACAAATAAACAAACAAACTCACTTTCTCATTTATAATATTAGTTAGGACTAGCTGATGCCCGCAGTTTACTTTACGTTTACGGCGAATTCCCTTTTTTACCGTTCCCTGAATGATATGTAGAATCACTTTATGTACCATACCTATTAAACTTTATTAAAGATTAAAAGTTCGAAGCGAATAAACTGCGACTTCATTTTATATTAAGTAATGATAAATATTATGCATATTTCAAGATTCAATTTTGTTTTAACGCTCACATAAATTGTGTCTTCAACAATATTTCTTTTAAATTTAAAGTTATCGTGGACGTATATCCGCTCCTGCTAATCCTTTCCCGCTCGGTTGCTTTCCAGGAATAAAAACATTCTCAGTTAAATCTCTGCATCGATGACACTCTTAAGGGTTATAATGGAAATAGTTTATTTATAAAACCTATTTATATTCTCTCGTGATTGTATACTTGCTTCAATGTGTACGTTTATTTTGAAGGGGTATTATACCTTAATGACACCAAGATATGTGTATACTGCAGATTATGTAATCTTTTTATTATTGTGAGATTTTCTTTAAAATTTGTTAGATGTAGTGTAGTCAATATCACAAATAATAAAACAGAAAAAAGTTTCGTTCTAATATTAATAATAAGCGAATTAGATGTTACATAAGATTTGCATAAAATTATTTTTAAAACTAGCAATGGATTTTATTGAAGGTAACATTTTTACATACTAAAAAGAATTTTTTCAAGATCACTATGCCTTAACTTTACGCTTTCAGTACCCCAACAAATCTTCACCCAAAGCTTTATTTATAATACGAAAGCCGCTCTATCACGTTACTAAATTGAAAAATATGTAAACGAGATATTGAATGTGCCTTATAGAAAACATGAAGCTGTCATTTTTAACGTAGATGGCTCGGGTGTGCTAACATAGATAAATCGGTCGGAAGACTCCGGTACATTGGCTTCCTTAACGACCTTTGAGAAATCAGTTTAGGGTTAAGGTGATTTCGCGTATGTAGCTTTAAAGAATGATTGTGATAAGATTTTGGTAAATGTGTCTCCTGAGAAAGACGGAGAACTTAGCAATAAAGATAGATTGAAAGGAATTGAACTGGTGTTAGAAGAGAATAAAGTAGGCTAAATTTTATCTGATTATCAATGTTATCTATGTTTGTAATTATTGAACTCAAAAACGATTGGAATGATTTTGAAAAAAATATCACAATTGAATGTTACATTATTTCTGAGTAACATAGGCTACATCAACAACACTGACTTTAACGAAAATCTAATTTTTACTTGGCCAATAATTAGTAATTACCTTATATAGAGCAGATATCTGTATCACCGATATTTAGTTTCAACAATGTGTCATTATTACTCTCTCAGCACTCAATCTGAATAGCAATGACATCATCTAATCAGTGAAAGGGCTATAAAGGGAAATGAATAAACTTGTCAAGGCAACACAAGCGACAATAGGTGAAGATGTGAAGGCGTGCGTTCACGTTGTACATGCGACCGTTACCTAGATTAATGTACGTTCCACATCGAATGTGTAGAAAGATCTTTGTGGGAACCGCTTTTGGATATGGAGTGTATTTTTGAACATACTGCTCTGTTGAACATCTAACATTTACAACCTGATAGTTGTCAGTTATGTCTCGTGTAAATTTCGAAAATAAATATAAAATTAATCAAATTATTAATGTCGAACTATGCCATTAAAAATAATGAATAAAGGACGCTCTTGAATTTTAGTTGAAAAGTTGAAAACTATTAAAAATCTAAGAATATCTTAATTAAGAATTGTAAAGAAATAGTCATTTTTATTCAATTTAATCTATGCTTCTTGGGCATCAAGTATGTTCATCAGCGCATTAGACATTCTATTCGGTCGTGTGTAATCTCGTGAAGTCATGCTATCGTCCTTTTGTCTCTGACACTCCCTCACTATTTGATTTATAGATTCGAGCGTTGACTGCTTGTCTCTTGCTAGGCTTATTAATGAATTTATTTAAACGCTAATGAACAACTTACGTTCGGAACAAGTGAAACCAATTTATCTGGATCCAAAATGAAATGTTATTTTAGGATCATAATTAACTCTTGCCTTTCATTCCACTGGCTAAATTTTCATTTTAGTTCTGATTCCGAGTATGGATCTTGTTCATTTATCTTCGAGGATTACTTCGGATTGGTTTATGTTATGGAAAAGCTATTGGCAAAGTTCAAACGTTCATTAATCAATCTCGGATTTTATGGATCACTAATTCCGTATACTTCTTCTGAATTTATATGCGTACCTAACATAAGAGTTCTGTTTCAAAAAAGAGGTATTAGATAGCTGTTTTTTTAATAATTTTCAAAGATAACTGATGAACTTTTTAAATTTTATTAGATATCCACCAAAATATTTGTAGAGTTTCCATTACATTAGGTTTTACGGAAAATGAACTGTGTGCATTTATATCTTAACATACATCAACAAACAGTCATAACATTTTGTTTTCTTCCCATTATTAGTTACTTAACACGAGTAGTGAAATCGTACTCGTACGAACTGCGCCTTCGTTTAAAACGTGCTTCATCAATTTTAAACATAGCCTCGCTTCATATTGCACGAAGCCCATTCACAAGGCTCTTTTTACTAATGCTTTCAGAGAGTTAATTAACATCCTCTCTAGTGAATAGAGGAGAGTACTTAATTCAAGTTGCGACTAGCTAGCTTGTGTCTATGTTACTCAGATCTCGAAATCTGTCTGCATTTTTTAAATACTGGTAATGAAATATTTTTCATAAGGAATATTAAATGATCAAAGAACAAATTTAAAATTGGAACAAGTATAATAAATAGTAGTTTAAGAATTTGACACTAGGTATCATGTAACCAGAGTAACATCGCTCAGTGAAACTAAGAGATATTGCTGCAACCAGCAATATCGTTTTCGTTCTCATATGGCAAGGAAATTTCCCGAACTAGAAACCGAATTTGTACTAAGACACTACATTGTGTGTGGGTATGAGCAAATTCAATTCTTGGCGCGGGCCCATCCAGCCAGCGAAGATTTAAGGTTCATTCGAGCCAACGTAAGTTATTTGCTCATGAACATCTGCACCTACCAATTTTACATCGAAATTGTTACCTTGTGGAACGGAATTGAAAATTTAATTTACATTCGTGAGAAAAATGACATTTTTACTTCAGCTTATTGTTCCTAAGTTTCCTGAAATATCATTAAAACATTTTTGTAGATAACATTTTTAATTATATCAATGGCTACGTTATTTCTGGTTTAGTCTTTGAAATTCGGTTCCTTTGCACGTAACAAGTTTCGCGCTTCGCGGCTCGCACATAAATTCCTATAATATGGGACGTAAATAGTCTGCAATTCTAGCAATAAAAGGGAAACATCAAAGAGTTCCTTCGGGGAAACCGCTCAGCAGTCGTGCTGCAATGTCGCACTGCCATAGTTTTTTTTTCTCGGTTGTTTCGTCTCGCTATTAATTAAAAACTGAATAGAACTCTAATAGTCATATTGTGATAAGTTGAATGGCTCTTAATGAATTCCCATTTTGCAAAGTAGGTCGGGAAGTCGCATAATTGGTGCAAAGTCGTGGATCGTTGACCGAGCCCGTTACAGGACGCTGCAATTTTAGGTTTATTGTTTCGATAATTGCTTCAGGGAAATCTACGATGAGTTCGGCCGACTTCGGCTTAAACTTCACCCTTGCGACTCAGCAATATTGGATTCCACCCAACGTCGCCTTTATTAATTTTTATACTGGCTTTCAAATTGATAAAACTGTTGGCGATGGAATTGTTCTTTGATTTCTTTTTATTTCGTGCTGTATATATTAAGAAGACAAAAGGACGTCGATATGCTGATATACAAAATACTTATTTATTGGAAAATAAAACAAACTTTCCACTTTTTTAAGAAATATTTAAAAATTTTAAATATATATTTTTTTAATATTATACTTTTATATATTACCTTTGCCTATTTTATGATATAAACTCTAGTAAAACTCATCAAAACTTGAATGAAACTCCAAAGAAAGAAATTTTGATAGAAAAATTAATAAATTAGTTAAATTATAATTTATCATGCAAATACTCAAAATCTACCTTAATTTTTAGAAAAAGTTGCTACTTTATGCTTCTGAAATTTGATACAGTATATCGATTTATTGTATTATGGTAAATACGGTTGCTCGACAGGAGGCAAACTGGTTGCTGTCATATATTAACGACTTCGATTTATCGATTTGCGATCAGCTGTGGCTATTACCGAGGCAATTAATATTGTGGGAACTATTTAAAATTGTTATATTTCTTGGAATTTCCTATAATAGATTATCGAATGAAGATTAAAATGTTTTACGATAGCTCAAAAGTAACTACGATTAATATGACATGAAAAATTGCCTAATATATTATTATTTTCGCAAATTGCCCAATTAAATTGTCTCAAGCTATCTTTTCTTCTTCCTTGATTTGACTATGACAGCGTTAGATTTAATGTATCATTGACTTTAAAATGTATTTCTGCATTACAACATAATATCAAATACATTTTGGATCAAAATCTCAAAACTGTTTTATTGCAAATAGCTAACTGTCAAATAAACTGTCACTGTGAATCGATTTATCTGACACGCTAACTGGAACTTATCAGCAAGTGGTGAAACAGGCTCCTAATCGAATTAATTAGGAATATGCCAAGAAGGTATTCGCATGTACCAAACTTTCATTTTACATGATAAATTCAATGATTTGTCATGTTATTTTTATTATAGAAGATTAATTTTCAACAATGACAAATTATCACCTTTAACCTTTATATGTTAAAGTAAAAATAAAGTTACAAATCGGCTTTAAATGTCGGTAGGCTAATCTAGAGAAACCGGAGGTTTACCTATACAGTGACAAATGCCCTCATACGAGTTCTTACTGGGTTTTATAAGAAGCATTTGTATAAATTTAAAACTATGTTTTTTTTTAAATTCAAACGAAAAGAAAAACTATGTATATTATGTTTCATAATATTTACTTTTTCATTGAGCAAAAAAGTTTTGGCAAAAATATATTTTTTAAACGTTTTATGTTATTTTAAGATTGTAAGAAAAGATAATGTTGGTAAAGATTGCCTTCTTATCTTAACATTATTATTTAGAGTGGAAGAGCATTTATGGAACAGGATAGTACCACCCTCTATGAGAATTGGGGTCAAGCATCAATGCGTTTCGTTCGATGACTCAATAGATCCGGAAGCCCAAATCCTTTTCTATCTCTGTTCCCCGCACCTTCCTTGTAGCGGCGCCCCTGTTGTGTGCCGTTTGACATAAAAACAATACAAATTCAAATTCATAATATTTATTCAGCGAGTACCTCCTCACAGACAATGATTACATTACAGTATTTAATTATTTTTGTAATTAATCTACTCTATAAACTACTATCATTTCGGAAAGAAAAGCAAAATGGCCACTGGTAAAAGAAACGGCGAAAGAAAACCAGTTACGGCCTATTTTGTCATACCTAGAGCAATAATTTGACGCCCTCTGTGGCGTATTGGTTACCACGCCAGACCGCCACCCAGGAGGTCCCGGGTTCGAACCCGGTCGGGTCATGATGAAAAACGAACTTTTTCTGATTGGCCTCGGGTCTTGGATGTTTATCTATATATGTATTTGTTATAAAATATAATATCGTTAAGTTAGTATCCCATAACACAAGTTTCGAACTTACTTTGGGGCTAGCTCAATCTGTGTAATTGTCCTACATTTATTTATTTAATACATTTAAATTTTTCAAATAAAATACAGATCCAATACATTATTTATATATATACATTTATATATATATATATACATAAATTAAGTACTAAACGCGGGATGTCGATCCAAATGGTGCAATGGTCAAATCCTAAATATGTCGAATATGTAGATGGTGATAAAACGAGCAGACCAGTCCCCCAAGATGACAACCACAACTGAGAGACCTTAGGGAGAGACATTAGGACCTTATTAGGATACAAATGTAAAAAAAGTCTGGAATAAATTACGATAGATTTGGCATGTCTACAGGGGCCCGATTCTACTAACACAAATGCACCAATAGACTCTCAATCGTGTCTCAAAAGAATGCCGATAGTGTATCAGTGGAATAGTTTTTGACATTTGTTATGGTATGTCTGTTTTAGTGCTCGGGGACTCGCTTATTGGTCGATTTTTAGGCTTACCAATACATATTAGCAGTTAAATAATTTAGTATCCAGTATTAAAACTTTACTAAGATTGTGATGAAATGTTGGCTAACGAATTGGATTAATTATTCTGATTTGTGTTTAACCTAACCAACCTGCTTGTAACTGATAAAATATTATAGTATTGTGTCTATGGTATTTAGTACATTCGATCAAGTGCCTTAGAATGCCGTGTTGCTACATTCTCAATATTAACACCATCGTTGAGACACGATGTGAACTTTGCCTTAAAGGGAAAAAGCTATGACTTTACGTACATTAGTATTGTACTGGAGAAACCGTTAGAATTTCACGATAGATATTTTTAGGTTGTGATCTCTAGTTTCCAATAAGTCTCTATTGCTATGCCTGACAAGTCTATAATGTAATGTCAATTGTTATTAATTTAGGATTTGGTGTACCATTCTAGAAAACAATAAAATAGATATGGTTATTTGCTACATACGCAAATTCGCTGTATAGCGTCACGATGCTTTAGGTGGGTTCCTATTAAATGTCATCGGGAAGGTCCGAATTACGGCCTGCATTGGACCGATAATGACTAAGTCCAGTATTTGCCCATGTCCATTTCATAAATAAAATATGTATACAAGATTAGAAATTACACAGGTTTACGCAGAATAGCACTTAACGTGTGTAAGAAAAAATTAATTTACAAGAGTTGCCCAAACGCATTTAAATCTTAACTCTGTTTCTCGTTCTCACTTTGACTGTGTCAGACATAATTTTAAAAATCTCAAGAACTATTTTTGTGCAACACACCAATTAATTTAATTATATAAAAAACAGGAATTTCGATTAAAGCTAAACCGTCATTGGCCTACAATATACTACGATAAATTGTGTCCAGTTAATATCGTAATATCATTCATTACGTTAATAAATTTTCTTTAGATTTAACTCAACCAGATTAGGGACACCCACATGTTTTATCAATAATCCATTACTGGTACGCCAAACAATGAGGTGTGTTATCAGAAGCTTACGTATCGAGAGAATGATTAATAGCCGTGAAGGTACATTAGAAAATGTCAATAAATAAAAAGTCAATATCTGGGTGCTCATCTCGCGGCCACTCGGAACCCGACACGGGGATGTGAGAGTCTACAACGTTGGAATGTTATGGATGTGCTTCCAACAGTTCTTATAAGAAATCGGACACGTGTACTGTTATTTCCATGCCCGTGAGAATTTCGTAAACTAAAAACCATCAATTAATCATATGAAAATTGAATCCAAATCTGCAGGATGGTTTTACTTCAAGAAAATTTGTTGTTTTGTATCTGTTCAATGTGTAGTTTAACGTTAAAAATTATCCACTATAATTATTTCTTATAAGAGATTTTAAATAAATTAATTTGGACAAACACGCTAAAACGGCTTGCTTCATTTGGATACAAACATAATTTAACCTGTATTAACTTACTTGTCCTTCTATAAAAAGTATTTATTATATTATGATAAACACTAACACTTAAACGAAACAGCGAGCACTGCTAGTTGAAAACAAAAATTCGTCTCATTTTCAAAATTGAACTAAAAAACTCAGTGGTCTTTAAAAATTCCTTAAAAAAACGAACACCACTATTTAAACGTGTCTTGGAAATGTATTAAAACAATAAATATCATGTCCACAAACACTACAGCCTTCCGTGGAACCGGTAGCGGCGAGATAAGTGAAGTTATGCGCTTAACTCAAGTTCAATATACTAGTACGACGCTCCTACGCGCTCAATTTGCCTAGACAAACTTGATGCATGTATTTCTTGGCTATTGTATCTGCCAACTTGAGATTAAAATATTATTATAATAATGTATGGACATTATAGTGATCGATTTAAGATGGTTGCAGTCTTTTCGTGAAAGTTTTAGACATTATAGTGATCGATTTACGTGCAATCTTTTCGTAAATGTCAATAAGCTCTACTGCTTATTGACTATCTGTGATTACTGATTGATTACCCATATTAAACTTGTCTGTACAGAAGACACAGGGGGTTGGGGTTGGGACTTATGATGAAGTCTCGGTTATACTGATTGATAGAAACTTAGATATAATATGCAATACACGTACAATAAAAGAAAGATATAATAATAATGACATTGACACCTCACACACTAGTGCTTTAGCAATAAGGCAGCCTTGCTAAAAACTGCTAAAAGCAATATTTTCAAGGTTAATGTAAATAAAATAAAATAAAAAAGACACCAATGAATTGAGACTGCACAGCTTGTATTCACATGATTTCAAATATTTCTAAAAGATGGTAAACAAATTGATTTCACCTACTTGAAAATAGCAAACAAATCATTTTCAATTATCAAGCATCTACGATCTAGCGAAGTGAATCGATGGTAATACGAACAAATGGCTTGGTATATCATACAATCAATTCGATTAATACACCTTAACTGTTATTTGCAGTCGTGCAACACAAACAACAATATTGTTGACTATTACAAAATTAATTTATCGAATACTGTACAAATATTTGTTCTGTAAACTATTTTTAGTTCTTTTATAATGTATAAAACATAGTTTATACTTCTGTCTGGCTGGTTATCTGCTAACACATGTCATATGCAACGGGATTAAATGCAGTTTTCTCCGTTACTAAGGCACTTTTCACAGAATGTTTATAATATGAATTTGTTGATTTTTCTTTAAAATACTCGATAAAACACGATAGATTTGTAAAGATACAGTTATCAACGCCTATTGAAAACTGGCAAAGCCAAAAACAAGTATTTATTTACGCTCCAGTTTGACAGCTCATTCGTAGTCAAAATAAACTTAATTAATCAATCAAACTAAAAGGTGAAACATAAATATTTTTATGGGCTAAAAACTTTATTTTTTTAGTTTGTTTACTTTCAAACAAATCCCGTAATTTATTGAACTAGATTGATTATAAATCAATTAAAGCAGGATGCGTACAAAAACAACGTTACGGACCGGCGCGGCGCGGCAACAATTCAAGTTAATACCAAACAGTTCTAATTAACCGTAACGCCCAAAATACATAAACAAAAAAATTATCTATAAAAGGAAATTTTATGGTAAATTAAGACATCCGTTTTACACTGGGAATAATTAAGTGAGGACACTATTAAAATTTTGTTATTTGAATAGCTTTAGAAATTTTGATTTTAATTTTTGTAAGGTAAATAATATAAAAAAAAATTAACGTTAAGCAAATTGCGATATCTAATTTTAAAAGTCTAGATTAAGCAGTAGCTCAAAAGAACAAAATAGACTATAAGCAACGAAATATTATAAAACACAGTTGTTATTCGCGGCTGGCTTTCTGAACAATAGATAACAAAAAAGTTATCGTTAGTCTGAACTTGATAAAATTTAAAACCGTCGAATGTATTTTCATACGAATTCAATATAAAATCAGTTTTTGAATGCTCAAAAGAAAGGGATTGAGCATTTCTTTTCTAGTTTCTAATATAATTGGAGAATCATCCAGTTCCGGTAGTGAACAAACTCTATCTTATTTATCAACAGACATTTACGTAGGTGGTTATAATAATTTCTTAATAATAATCTCGTAGTAAGCTACTTTTATAAATGACTCCAATACTCTTATCAATGAAATCTTTGTATGAAGAATGATCCTACCTACCATTGCGTGGCACATCGTTAAGATTTTATCCCCTTCAACGAGAACTAATCTCTCGAGGACGTTTGATAGTACAATAGAAGGGTTGGGATAATGGGACAATTTTTTTATATTTTATTTGTATGGAACAGGGTCTCGTATGACGGATTGAGGTTGTTGGTTGAAAAATGTCGCGGTAGTCCATGTTGGGTATTTCTTGAGTGTTTCTTGATGTATTGTATTTTTTTTGTACTAGGAGCGGTATATCGACGGATATTATTACCTGGGTGTGTAATGGGACGAAATTCATCATAGATAGAAATAAAAGGTACAGAAATTGTACTATTTTTCATTGTGGATTTTTTGTGGCATAACTGAAAATTCAGTAATACTTTTTTTGATAAATCAAACTTTTTTTGTATTCAATAATAAGCACACAATATAAATATCTGACCTGTGAGTGAAATGTATTATTTTATAATGGTTTTGAAGAACTAATATTTAACAAAAATATAAAAAACAAAACAGATAATATCAATATTTATCTTTTTTCTTTTTTTTTTTTGACAATTCACACAGATTGAGATAGCCCCAAAGTAAGTTCGAAACTTGTGTTATGGGATACTAACTCAACGATATTATATTTTATAACAAATACATATATAGATAAACATCCAACACCCGAGGCCAATCAGAAAAAGTTCGTTTTTCATCATGACCCGACCGGGGATCGAACCCGGGACCTCCTGGGTGGCGGTCTGGCGTGGTAACCATTACGCCACGGAGTATCTTATATCTATGAAATAGACTAAGGCCGTACCTAATAGGTACGGCCTTACGCCTTTACGCCCTTTGCACAAATATCAGAGCATAATTATATTTATATCCAAAATTGTTAATAAAATTATGATTCTAAAGACGAAAGACGAAAGTGCTTTTATAAACTCACTGATTATTGATCCAAAGAATCCAAAACTCAGAACCTAGCACTATAATGGTATATTACTTCGCCTAACGATGTATACAAAGGTCATAGTTTCGTTAAACCTTGGGTTAGTTTATTAAATAATCATTAATCCAAGTGAAACGTACCTTGACGCTGTAAAAGTGATAATCATGACTCAAAATAACGTGCAACATAAACAAAATGACAAGAGACCTTGTTTGTAACGAATACCACACATGGGTATCGGAGAGGCTTTTAACATGAAACCAACTATGATACCTATAGCTAATTTAAGTAGCATTGTGAATCCCACAAGAGGCGCGTTTGAATAAGATTATCAAGAGACTAGAACCCGTTGGGAGTCATCGGTCATAAATCATAACCCATAAAACGCGGCTGACAATAATATTTTTCATTCACATCACTTCCTAGACTCGAATATTGTTAAACAAAACGAAGACGTAATGTATACGATAGATGATGTAAAATACATTGACAAACATATTGAGAAAGAAAGAGAAAGATGTATCGTTAAAGTGACAGGCGAACTTAATATTCCGTTTGATCGGACCAATTGTTAGTATTGTGTTTACCGTCGGTTTTTAGAAAGCGAAAAGAACAAGTTTAATAAGCATAGAGTGTGTAGCGGGAATTCGGGATTGGAGGACAAGCATCAATCATGTTGGACGTCTAGTCATTTTCGGCTAATCCATCGATTTTAAGCGTACATGATCAATGGAAAATTATTTGTAATGAGGTATATGTGTTTGGTGTTCGCTTTTTTGCGCTTGATTTGACTGACAGCTGGTTTTCAAATAAAACGTTTTGTAACCGTTATTTACAAAAGGTCAGTTTCGTTGATCTCAAGTAAACGAAGGTATAAATACCATAATTATCGAACGAAGATTGATATCAAAGAAAAAATATTTATTTTTGTACAACCTTAATTGTTAAATAGTGAGTTATCTGAGAATACATACAGTTGTTTTTACAAAATCTTTTCATGATATAACACAACATTAACATTTGAAAGCAAAATACAAATATTCCGTGCTATCTCATTCATTCTAAGGCCTGCATGAAAGGTTTGAGTTGTAAGTTTTGTACAAATATGCCACAAAAGAACAGGTCTGGTGTGCAAAATGTCAAATGTAATTACCGGAATTTAGATAGTCTGCGGCTAATGAATTGGTAAAACATACACAGTCATAATCAAATACGAATCCAACTAACGTTAAAGTAACAACAGTCTATCACGAAACACCATTCCGAACACAATGGGAGCGCTATCAAAACGATGCCTGATAACATATCCACGATCGAGGCGACTCTTTTTATTTCACGATGTCCCAACTAAATTGGAATTCGTGTACGTTATTGTGGCCGGGGGAATTAGATCCTACGCATTCAAAACTCCGGCTATCCTATTGAGACCTCTCGGAAGGGAAACTGGATCTGATAAGGCAGATCGTCGATAGGGCCCCGTTTTCTTCGCGCGACACCTTTGTCATCACAAAAGGCTGTTTAGTCTGCGTTGTGGCATGTGAATGGGCTTGCAATAACACGTCCTGGTCCAAAGCTTGCATCCCGCGATCGTCCTCAGATATAGTCCTCTCTCTAAAGATTTATTAATCTCTCTTTGGTGGAACAATGAGCTCTTTTGGTAGGCACCTGGTCTTTTTTTCTCGTTGAAGTATGCTCGAGGCGTGTATTCAGTTTTTGCGCGGTCGAGTTCAAGTGGGGTCTGGAAAGTGATTGCGGTTTCATTTAGCCTCAGAGATTAATAAAAAGATCAAAATTTCTAATTGTTTTATAATCCCAAGATTTATGATGTGAAATATAATTTGGTTTAGTTTATAATTTACAATATAATACACGTCACATAAAATTAATATCTCATAAATTTATCACCGGAGATTATTTTTGCCATCTTAAAGATCTGGTTAGTTAAATCCAGACAAAAAGAGCAAACAAGTCTTTGATAAAATTAAATATGCATGTAAAATAGACAGTCTACTACATTTAATCATAAAACGTCACAATATATCAAATTGAAATTAAAAATTAATTCACTTCTCAGAATATACTATTGTCCTTCCCAAAGCAACGATGCGGCGATCATGTTACCAGCTTAATTTGTCTAGATCGCGTGTAAATGGTCGGTCGTAATAAATAATGTTTTTTATCTTGACACTACACGGCTCTAGGCAGAAATTCTTACACGTCCTTTCGCTGAATCAAAACTTGTCTGTTTATCTGGTTTAGTGTGAGAATTTGTAATCAAAGATGATGGTATTATTATCTGATGAAATATATTTTTTGTTAATATGAGTAGAGGTAGGTCACGTAGTAAAACGTAGAATTTCGAAGAATTAAGTAGGTATAATCAAAGTTAGCCGTGTGAATAAGCCACATTTGGAATTATTTGAGCAGCTGTTAAAAACGAAAAAACGTAAGCTAATAGTCTAAATTATAATAAAACTAAGCTTATATTGCTTAGACTACTTTTGCCTAATAAGCAATGTATAAACAATGTATATTTCTATGTAAACTTAAAGAATATTGATGGTAACACTACCCTACGTACGAATACACATTCGTAATCATCACTATAATTATTTTAAATTCTATTACAATAAAAAATATCGGTTAATAAAAAATATTTTCAATAACTGATTTTTAACTGCCAGATTTTTAACCAACCCTACAATAAAATTTAATGACCACAGCCAGTGAATAGACCAATAATTTTGAAATGGCCGCGGGGCTTTAAATGATAAACTACCACTATTGTTACCATTCTAAAAATGTCTAAACATTGGAGTCTATAAAAGTTGGCCACAGTGCAACGTGTGTATGGTTTTGTGCAGTAACAATGACATCAGCTGCATCGGTTGTCGATGCTACATCTTGATAAGATACCCACATTTGGCAAATATACCACAGCGGGATGCCGTCAAAATATTTTAGTATCTACATCTGTATCGGCTATGACATTTTTTTTGTCATCAAAATCCCTTTTAAGATTATTGTTTCTATAGTACGTTACTTCAGATATACACTTTACTGGGATTTCTAAATTGGGTTTTGGTTGAGAATTCTGACCAGTCTTTGTAATAGAGAGAGCCAGGATGAACAATATTCTTTTTTTTCTCTCTAAGAATCGTTACACGAAGTAACTATTCGATATTCTGTAGCTCTATCATGACCTCGTTCTGCTAGGTGGGGTGAACATACGACTTACCCGCAGGTGCTCATTTGGCACCGTAATGGGTGTGTCTGTGTCTCAGAAAGACATGAAGAAAATTTTCATTTAAAAATAGTACCTTACTTTTAATAATTTATAATTGTATTTACTCAAAATGCTTCTTAAATTTGACCGTTTGTTTTATATTCTAAAAATAAATCAGTTTCCCATACTTTTCACCCTTCGCAAGGAAACTCATAAATTATAGAACTTAAAACTTCTGCCCGGTGTTTTGATCACTCCTCTTATTCCCAGAACATTGCACAAAGGGGGATCACTCAAAAAATGTTGGTTTCGTTCCAAACCTCAATCTTTTGTGTATTATATTAAACCGCCCTTTCTAAATTTATTGTTAAGGAATGATATGATGTCTTTATGTTTCGGTTCCATTGTGATACACTTATCTGATCGTCTCTCGCATTATTTATAATGGGTTTCGGGTGTACTAGTACTATATTAGAGTCACAGTATTGTTTGTGTAAGATTTTAAGTCACGCCTCCGTTTCAGAATGTGGGCTTTTGTGTGATATTAATGTAAATTTGAAAGAATAAAATATTATTAACAGTATAGTCGAGTGGTTCTACTTCCGTAGGAAGGTTATATGTTGTGTCAAGCTGCATCCAAATACAGTACTATGAACTTGTAGTAGTGTTATTGAGTACCGAAAGATTAAAAAAGTTTTTAAAATTGAAATGTATTTATTGGTCATTTACCATGATAATCTTTTGCAAAAGATCAACCACTTAAGTAAAAATTGTCATCCAAAATTTTTTGTGTGGTTAAATACAATTCTTTTTGTTACGTCGTTAAAAACTGAATGGCACACATATTTCGTTTTTGCCCGCGAAAATGGTAGTCGAAATTGAAAACTCTTTGTTAAAGTACTTTTAGTGAAAGCCGCCATTGATGCGGTTTTTGTGCGGTCAGTTTATAGTGATGAAAAAGTTTCATGTCCTAACTATTTATATCATAATAATATAGGTTATAAATTCACACAGTATTCTGCTGAAAATGAAAATAGCAGCCCAATTTTAATTTTTCCCTATTATTTATTTATTCATTTAAGCGTAATAGAATATTATGATCAAACAAATTAACTTAATAAGTCAGTTTTAAAACATACAACCATTTAGAAGAGGAGCAAAAAAGTTTATATTTATGACTGGCTGCAAGCCGTCTGCATCGCTTTTTCAACCGTTATGAGGAGAGCAGTGGAGTATTTGTAGCTGAGATGATGATGAGAGTTTATATAAGCAAACATAGTGTTTCACTATTCCGATCTCGTACAGACATAACTAGATGTAGCCAGCACAAATCAACCGCCATGAAAGTTCCTTTACGTAAAAAGTAATTTAAAAAAGCGCAAAAAATAAAATAATTCTTTAAAATGATTAAACGATACACAACCGACAATGAATCGAGATCAAACTTCGGTTTTCGCTTGCGGTTAACAGCAAATCTGTCGATTAGTATTCTGCGGTTGCCGACCCTGTCATCAACTCGTCCGACCGTGTTTTCGCAATATGAACCTTTTTAGAACCTATTGTATACTATCGCGGTTTCAGTTGACCCACTAAACTGTAACTTAACACTCGTGTTTTACGATTTGTTTTCACTTTTAAAATAGCCGGTTTTAATTTTAGGTAACTGGTTGAGAAATTCGATATGTTGAGAACGAATTTTACCGAAAAGCATTTATCTGGTATTATTTAATAAATTAATAATGGACAATTAAATAATATAGTTATTTCTTAAAATCTTAGAAATAAATAGAAATGAGGTAATAGCGAAGATGATTGGTTTCAGAGATTCTCAGTTACTGAACGAAAGATGCTTCAGGTGAGATGTTTAAGATCGTACTTCCCCATGCATTGCAGCCAATAATTATGATTTTATGATACATTAAATTGTAGCTGTCACTGTGAAACTAAAGAAGAAGAAAAGAGACAGATTGAGACTAATGCGGAACTAAAATTTAAATGCGTCTCAGAAACTGGCTGTAACTCGTGCAAAACCGAAAAGATTACAAGTATGCATACTACTATGTATGACTTATCTTTAAAGTAGATTTTAGTTCACACAAAGCTCAAATTACAGAAACAAATAAAAAATAAGAAATAGAAACAGATTCTATTGCAATAATCAAGTTCCATTCAGTCGTTGTTAGGGCATTTAGTATTATGGCACAATAAAATAGAAGACTTTACTGTATACGTAAGCCAATTTAAGTATTTTACAAATTGCAGTAGACGTCTGGAAATTTTTATTATCAACTTTATTATTTTTAATCTAGTGATCTCGTTATCACGTAGGAATTTAAAAAAATTGGGCTCCCAAAGTTTGGGCTTAGCATTGATCAGTCAGTCAATCAGGATTCATCATCATCATCATCTCAGCCACAAGAAATCCACTGCTGGACATAGGCCCCCCAAACGCTTCCAATGCGACCTGCTGGCAGCGGCCTGCATCCAGCAGCTTCCTGCGACTTTCTTAAGGTCGTCTGACCACCTTGTATGCGGGCGTCCTACGCTGCGCTTTCCGGTACGTAGTGCCTTTCCAGAATCCTTGCCTCCCCTTGTCCCACCAGCCATCGGTTCTGCACGCTGTGTGCCCTGTCCACTGCCATTTCAGCTTGCTGATCCGTTTGGCTATGTCGGTTATTTTAGTTCTGCTACGGATCTCCTCATTTTTGATTCGATCTCGTAGAAAAACTCCGAGCATAGCTCTCTCCATGGCTCGCTGAGTGACCGTGAGCCTTCTTATGAGGCCCATAGTAAGCAACTACGTCTCGGATCCATAGGTCATCACATAGGTAACACATATTGCTCGAAGGTATTTTGTTTTAAGCACTGAGGAATTTTGGATGAGAAGATATGCCGATCTCAATCAGGATTACTAAACTTTAAATCAAAAGCAGTTTTTGTCAAGAAAGAAGGAAGAAATAGCTTGAAACTTAATGTATCATTAACTTCAAAATATTTTTATGCAATTCGCTGTAAGTCAAATACAGAATAGCCGGATCCACACCAGGCGATCCAACGCGATCCAAAAGCGCGATCCAAGATCTCGGTTCAATGGAGTGTTTGATGTGGACTTACCTCGCGCAATCCATGCGGATACATCAGCCAGTACGATCCGCGATCCATAGAATCTGACTTGGAACATCTCAACATCAACATAAGAACGATACGTCCAATGTATAAAGTTTGATATGATATGATCGAACTGCTCGTCACCGGCGGGGAATCCAACCTCACACGCTAGAACCAAAATGGTCGCGTACTGCGCGATTTCAGACGAGCTTCCTCCCGCGAACGCTGAGGCTGTGGAATGAGATCCCCGCCGAGGTCTTTTCTTTAGACTATTATATGTTCTTCAAAAGGGACTTCTTACAAGATTTTTACAGGGTCCCCCGGTGATACCCCCGGTGTTGCAAGCGTCCATATTCTAGAGTGACCGCTCAACATCGGGCCGTAAGCTTGTTTGCCGCCTTAGTGGTATAAAAACATTAAATAAAAAATATACAATATAATTAAAACGCGGTCGTACTTATTTAATTATTATGTATAAAGCTTTTAATTACCCATTTCACTTGTAATTACTTCAGGTGAGTGTAATGGAGGCGATCGTTTGAACCAATCGTGTAATTAAGTCTGGATCTTAGCCTCTATTTAAAATTATTGGGAAACCGTTAATACGTTATTGGGTGCTATATATAGGTACTGCTTTTACTTTGATAAAACGTGCTGAAATTTATGTTCTATGAATAATTTAATTAACTTTACGGTCCATACAGTGGATAGGATATGGTCCTTTATGGTCCACGTCTTGGTTTTCATGCCAATGGTTCTGTTCTTCCATATCTTTTCTAGCTGTGACATGGCCCTTTTTGCAATACCGTTCCTTTTATAAGTATTATGTGAAACACTTATTATATAACACAGGTTAAATAACATTTCGCTACGCAGACAAAATTACGCGAATTAGCTAGTTTAAAATAAAAATGAATTATATCCAAATCACGTCGTGAATCCATTGCAAATTATATCACCAGTCCCAATCTGCAGTCTTGCTTAACTAAATACTAGTAACTAGCTACTAATTCATAGGCCTCTGTCTGATAGTTCCCTTATTACACTCTGTGGCAGTTAAATACTTAAAGAATTCAGCTTATCTTACCTACGTCTGTATAAGAATTTAAACTGACGATAATAGAGATTTTATAATCGAGTTCAACTTAAACCAATCCGGTTAATAAAGGTGTATACTGTATTTAAACTATGCTGTCGTATCCGTTTTGTATTTTATAGAGTTTTATGTGAGAGATAAAGTTATTGAGATAGTAAGGTTAAGAGTTCATATGGATAATGATTATTGAGGCGTGTTGAATGCACTCCACTAGGAATATCAAGTAGCGCAATCGATATAAATACAGTTGCTCGTATGTAGAATTGTAGACGTCCGGTTTTAAGACCAATAAATACATTTTTTTATTTAATGTTTCCGTTTCACGTATATTCTTGGCACTAACCATGTTCTACCATTTTTGTCGTTTAAAGGAATGATAAATCTATGTTTTGTTTGTCATTTAAATGTAAGAAGTAGCGTTAAACTTCAACGTTTTAAGATATTAGTCTGTAAGGTGTTCTTTTTTTTGCTACAAATTAGCTAGGTCACTACACGGTCCGGACAGCTTTTCACTGGCTTGACTTTTTTTTGCCCTTTTTACACTGACTAACGTATGTATTTTGTTAGATATACTGTGACCTTCAGAATTACAATTTAAAGTCATTCTACTGTCACTGTTAAATTAATAATTGGGTTAAAATGGCTTTACGTTAAGTAAAATAGCTTTAAGCAAAGAGTTGATTGTTTCTTTAACATCCTCTTCTACATAGGTAGATTAGTATATAACTAGTCTTTAATAAACAACTAGATAAATGCCTAACGCAAATGAATTCCCAGTGAATTTCGTGGGACTTGACGTTAACTCGACTTCGAATACGCATCGTGTCGGCTGTCCAAACTGTCCGATGTCCAATGACGTGGATAGTATTACTATGGATATTTTCTCATGTTTTTTTTTACATAACAAACAATTTACATTATATTTTTAGTTAAAAGCCTTTAAGTCGTTTTGTGAAACATGCCAGACGAAAGGTCTTATCTCTTTTGTCTGGCAAGCAAGCGGGACAAATTCACATCGGTAAACAAATGTGGGGCGAGCTTACCACTATATTTTTTTAATAGGGGTAAAATGGTCCGGTTTCAATACGTTGACCCGTTTAGATGCGGAAAAGTAGCCACCTAACTCTGATGGAAAGTAGTCACCGCCGCCTCGCCTATGAACATCAGCTACATTAGGGGTGCTGCCAGCGTTTGCTACAAGGAATAGAGAAAAAGGATAGAAAATGAGTTTGATTTTCAGATATCTCATTCATAGAACGAAATGCATTGCTGCGTCATGTCGATAATCTATGAGAGGATGATACTTCTGCTTAAGGTTTCACACGCCACTTTAGTTATAGGATATTAGCATAAACGCTATCTTAGCTATGTTTCAACATTCTTTGTTATGAATACTCTACAAAACAATTGCTGGTGTTTTACAAATGTTGAACGATTTTGATCTTAATTACAATGGATAAAGTCAGGAAATCAGTTTTTTTATGTCCACCAATTGTGCCGTTGAAATGTATGCATTTGAATAATCTAAACCCATCTTGATGCAGAGAGATGACTTGCTATAATACTGTATTGGGAATGGTGGACAGTACTAGTACTGATTCATATTAGGCTAGTTTAGTATGGATTATTTTAACAGTAATTAAAAGTACTTTCAAATATATGTTTAATGTTATTTCAAAAAGATGATAAATATAAGTGGTATTTATTGGACCCGTTCGACCTTCCTCTCCAAGAGCACCCGTTCGACCTTCCTCTCCAAGAGCACCCGTTCCATCTTTCTCTCATAGTGTCGTCCTAAGCCCCGAGGCGAGGTCGATGTCTAGGTCGAGGTGCGAGCCCCCCTCGGAAGCGCTCCTAGACAGTCACTGAAAATTCTAAGTGGTGAGAGCATTCCGCTACCGTGGTGTAAGCAGCACAAGATTGAAGCGATCTGGTTACTTTACTTTAAAAAAAGTTATTTATTAGTATCAACTTTACTAATCATTGAACAACGTATGAGGTATTTGATATAAAACGCGAGTTAGGTCTTATTTACTATACAATCAATTGATTTAATAAAATTCTCATTGCTGTTGTACTGGTCGCTAAAAGTTTTACAGAAAACGTAAACAAACATAAGAAAGGAATTTCATTACGTCCCTATTCACTTTATAGTTCGTGCCCTTCGAAGTTACAATGCAGGTCAATTATGGAAGTTTGCAAGTTACGTGAGCGTAAACTAAATTTCAAGCGACTTGGGAAATCAACTGTTAAAGTAATGGTGACATTTATTACAGTAACAAATAGAGTATAATTTGTTTCACTAGAATAAAAGTTACAATGACGAATTGTTGTTATTTGATCTGTATTTTTACTTCGATATTACACAAAATCACATCTGTCACTCTGAGAAGGGATAAGAATACGTTCAATTAGCGTTTTCACATGTTTTCTTGAAGGCGGTGGTTTATACCTATTACAAAGATTAATTCGTTATTCTCTAAAAAATTTGGAATTACATATAATGTCTTTAAAGATAATTCTTTCAAGTGGCAAAATTTACAGTAAAATAGGGCGAAGATAACATAAAGCTGATACAAAATTAAAGTATTTGCAACAAGATTATGCCCCAACGCAATTGAATTGACCAAGTGGTGCATGAGTACGTAGCCTGGCCGCAAGTAAGTCTGATGACATCAAGTGCATGAATGCAAACTGTAGCAAGTGCGATGAGGTGAGATACCTAGTGATAAAGTCACGTCCATAATAAGCCAACCATGCACAGAGCACTCTGTATCCCAGAAGCATTCAGGTTACAAATTATTCCTCCCCCATACTTATGTAAGTGCACCTGAATCAATCAAAACATACATTTGTTCCGCCCTTTATACGCCTGTTGTACGTTCATTGATTTAATGTTTTATGGTGTTTCGGAATGGTAATAAACAATATTGTTTTGATGTTGTTACAGACTCGTTGAGCTGTGATTTCATATTCAATGTTTCATTGTGTAGGCCAATTGACGATGAATGCATTAAAGTAAAGTAGACGTCTAACCTGACCATAGTTAATTTATTATTGTTATTAAAAATATATAAGAATGACCTAAATGTTTGTTTTGGACGTCAATTCTGCTAGCTACTATACTGTTTTTTTAATAGCCATAGTCGTCGTCCTGGACGAAGTCCTCTCCTCTCCTTCTCCAACTATCCCTCCCTAGTGTCTCTTGTTCCCAGTTGCTAACAAATTCAGTCAGTTTGTATGTCTATTTCTACTTGGTCTTCCTCTTAGCTTTTATCCAGATTAATTTGGTAATGGCGTGTGCCCTGCTACCCTGTATATTGTATAATTTGGAGAATTCATCAAAACTACTTAAAATCCTGAAAGAAAACGAGGTTATATAGAGATAGTCAAGGATAGGTATTTAGATAATTAAATCAATTTGGTATCCCGTATTCATAATTAAGAATAAATTACTAGCAATTTAGCCGATTGGTAATCACAGATAATGAGTGAGCGATAGGTTTGGCATGCCATGTATTACCTACCAGCTGGCAAAGTCTCTGAATAATTGAAGAGTGTGGTTACTACGCGAACTCACTCAAATCTCGCATGTAACAAAACTTTATCTCGTTGTAAAACCACTTTTTTTTTTATATCTTTGTTACAAAACTACTAGTTCATAACGTCATTGTTCTGTATTATAGATTTTCAATTTCTTAAACAAATGAATAACTAGCCATCGACTTACATTTGCTACTATCTGTTGCATTTAAGGAGATGTTTCCAAGAACCTTTCTTGGAGAATACCTACGTCATAACAGATATAATTAGCAGAAATCCCGATCCGTTCAGTGGATTGAGCTGTGTGTTGATAGGTTAGATCTTTTCATATTATAAACTGCACGTTTCTCCTACTTACGAGATGAAAACTCTATAAATAAGTTAAAACTAATTTAAAACTACATCGGTACATTTTTTTAAACAAATCCGATTTAGACGATCCGTTTTTGCAGGAAATTGTAATAAACGAGATACTCTCTCAAATTTCACATTATATTAATATGATTTAAACTAAAAACAACCGAGAAAACATAGTAACTAACTGAATGTAAATCTGTTCTAATTTACCGCAACTAAACTTATACATAAGGTAATTTTAGTCGCAGTTCTGATGTAGAACAATTTAGAACGACGTGACACCGTTCGACAAAGTCCGACTTGTACAGATCGAATGTTACAAAAATAGATAATTTTATTGTTTCTATACTGTCAATACTTATTCAATTAAGTACTCTATTTTTTTCTTGCTACTTTTTAAGAAAGAAATAACGATTATGCGATGTATCAAAATGATTAAAATGAAGAAGAGGCTTCTTATCTTCTCTCTCTTGACGACCTCCGTGGCGTAATGGTTACCACGCCAGACCGCCACCCAGGAGGTCACGGGTTAGATCCCCGGTCGGGTTATGATGAAAAACGAACTTTTTCTGATTGGCCTGGGGTCTTGGATGTTTATCTATATACGTATTTGTTATAAAATATAATATCGTTGAGTTAGTATCCCATAACACAAGTTTCGAACTTACTTTGGGGCTAGCTCAATCTATATGAATAGTCCCTATATATATAAATACAATGCCTTTATCTTCATTTTGGTCATAGGCTATGCTATGACTAGTCTTTTATGAAAAGAAGCTTGAAAACCACATTCACACATAACATTACCATAATGCTCTGAGAATAAAAAATTTTTTTTTTTACTGATGTGATGATTTTCATATTTTAATCCAACGTACATTTAAAATCTGTTACATCAACAAAATATTAAAATTAACTTAAAGGCAACAAAGTAATGCTACACTCATTCAAACATATCTTGTGACGGGGAACCCTAAAAGCAAGCAAAGGCATGAAATAGAAACAATGGCTGTCTTACATAAATATTTGCGCGATGGAATCGAAGTCGGGTAAACAAAGGGTAGTGCTCCACGCGACAGCGCTACTACGCAACGCTGGTTCTATGTTTTCTTACTATATGTTAAAAGTGTATACAGATTTTTTATTTACTTAAGTCTGCATTAAAACAACATAGATCCCAAATTGTACTTCTCGTTTTTATGCAGCATTCAAAATTGTCATCGAGCTGTCTGCTAGCTGCTTTTTGCTAGTCCTCTTGCAGATAGATAATTCATAATTTAGAAACAGTCTACAATACATAAGACTACCCTTAACTATATAATCTAGGATCCGTATCCAATACCACTCTTTATTACTCGTTATTCATGTTCCAAAAATATCTTCTCAGTTTTTTATCGAGGAAACTTTTGCATATATTTTCAGCTTTCTAAGTTTTTATAGATGGACTAGAGAAACCCGCGCAACTTCGTTTGCGTTTATCCCGCTTTCCCGTGGGAATTTCAAAAAATTATTTCTTATCGGTTGCCTACATGTGATGTTCACCCAAATTTCAGGTCTCTACGGTCAAGACAAAACATTTTCATATTATGTATACATGATTATTTTTCTATTTAAATACTTCTCATTACAATCTTTGGAGTGGGCGTTTATGAAATAGGCTAGCCCGACCGGTGAAACTCTTACAGAATATTGACGTGAAGCAGTAATGCGTTTCGTTCGGAGAGTGAAATATCCGAAATTCTTGTTTGCCACCTGTGTTGTATAAAAAAAATCTAACTCCTTCCTTATACTATTTCTCGCTATAAATCCTGTCTTTTCCTATTATGGGTCGGCAACGGGTCAGGGACCCTAGAATCTATGTGCCCCATAGTCGACGGTAATCACCTAATATCAAATGATCCATATTCCTGAGCTTGTTTTCCAACCACTTCCGTAAAAAATACCTACAACCTCAGCCTACAACCATCCCTACAACAACACTACGAAATAATAGAGCGAGTCGACGTAATGATATTTCCTATAAGTGAGAAAGAGACAATATCAATATGCCATTTAACCATTGACCAATTTAACTTGACCCCTGTCAAATATTATAAAATTTAATATTTAATTACTTACTGTTTATTAATCGATGAATATGATTCAGTCCGCTTTATACATAGTTAGAATTTTAGCTGTTTTTCCGAGATCACAAACAGAATAAATAGTACGAAGACCTACGACGACATTATGAAATCATTTTGTTTGAATATTTACAATTTATAAAAATATTACATGACAGATGACATACTTCACTTCACGAATGTGTCAAAATGAAATATAATTGAAATCAAAAGCAATAAGGAGTATGAGTGAGTATTGATATCAAATCGAAGAAAACTACCCACAAAATACATATTTTTCAAGAATTTCAATAAAATAAGAATCACGTCTTCCATCAATTCTCTTAAACAATTTTTATGCAAAATTTGAAGTAGATTGGACCAAGGAATCAAGTTGTCCCATAGTAACTTTACCCCCCTTTTTTACCCCCTTAGAGTTTGAATTTCGAAAAATCCTTTCTTATCGGACGCCTACGTCTTATAATAGTTCTACCTGCCAAATTTCAGATTTTTACGATGAGCGGTTTAGGCTGTGCGTTGATTCTCAGTCAGTCAGTCAGTCAGTCAGTCAGTCAGTCAGTCAGTCAGTCAGGACAAAGCATTTTATATATATAGATAGATGTCTTTCACTCAGTCCTCATATAAAAACATACTCGAGGATTAAAACATTAGACAGATGGATATACGTAAACGTAATTATGTAATTAGATATTCTTGTACAAGTATATCTCAAACACTATTCCCATGTGAATGCATTTCTTAAACATCAACTGTGGGGTGACATTGACAGAAAATCTTAGAAAAAAAGTATGATAAGGGCCTGACGTTTTGACGTTCGTACCGTTCTATTCTTGGCTTTAGTAATAAAAATTCATAAGCTACTGTTAAAGTGTCTATGTTCACGTCTTACAAATATATTTGTATGTAAATTACGTTAAAATACTAAGTAAACGCTCCTGACTTTGTTTTGCTATTGCACGATAAAATTATTTAAAAGCTTAATGGATATTGTTTTTTTTTTTCAGATTTCGGGTTGCAACGCGTGAGTGATTGCAAGCGTCTATAGGCTGCGGTGATGCTAACCATTAGGTCCTTGTTTGCCACCTCTGTGGCATAAAAAAATATACATTTATGTCATTATACCTAAATAAATTTATATTTTTTTAATTCACTGGGGGTGATATAAAATCGAAACAAACATAAACTCTAACAAAATAATATTGACACAAACACATAAGACAGTAAGGTTAATATTCTTGAACCCGCGTAAAGAAATGACAACTTACAATTGTTAAAGTGTTATGTATTAATAACCATAGTTATGACAAAAATCTACATTTTAAATTCAAATGTAATATTCAAGCACATCAATGTCTATTGCTGTAGGTATGTTAGAGCGAAGCCCTATTAGTGCGTTGCGTTGCGTTGCGTCGCGTCGTCGCAACGGAACAACACATTGTATGCCACACCTGCACTGCGTTGACGCTGCGACAACGCAACGCAAGAGGGTATGCACGCCATCGCAGCTGCGTCTCAGTTCACCCGTCGCAATGGATCACTGTCGTCGCAGCGGAGCTCCGACAACGCAGCGCATCACCCTCCCTCCCGCTTCGTCTCTTGTCCGTCGATCCGTTAAAACGTCGCGCGCGACGACGCAACGGTCTGATGGGGCATGTCATAAAAAATATATGGAAAACAACGCAGCGACGACGCTGCGACGACGCAGCGCAGCGCAACGCACTAATGGGACCTCGCTGTAGGAGTGCGAGAGTATTTATGAAATTGGGATAGCTCGATCGGCCAAGCACCCTCATGAACTGAAGATGCATATTATATCTCAATTAGACGTTTCGTTCCGTAATTACGGAACGAAGCGTAAATAAAAGAACCAGAGGCCTAACTCCTACCTCCTCTTTTCCTCCTAACCCTCTTCTAATTCCCGAATTTTTATTAAATTGATTTCTTTAACTATAAGAAAGACAAAATAAATCGTATTTTACTTTAAAAATATTTATTTTTTATTTTTAAGCAATTTAACAGACGCGCCAACTTATGTGGTACCTATCGTTTCATTATATTAAGTAATAAATTACGTTGTAATTATTCCATTACAATTTTCACTTGACAATCAATGTCCATCACACACGTTAGCAGCTATTTATCCGTCAGCATTGTTCTCTGTGGATTGGATTGTATTGTCTCATCGATTGCACCTATTTATAGGTGAACAACGTCATTCAGATATCCTCTTGTATGGTTTAAGTAATGAAAACATACGAAATATAAGAGGACACTTTATTGTTAAAGAAAATGGCGCCACTTTATATTTATTATTTTATAAATCAATATTTTGATGATGATGAGGTAAGTAATAAAATTTATTTTAATGATTGGTATTTTTTTTTTGTTTTCATCTTTCCGTATGCTTTCTGTAATAAATTGGTGCACACTATGGATTAAGTATGAATATCAGTGTGAACCCTTGATACATTGACAGTCATTAACTAGGCTTAACGACTTCTATCTGTCCAGTTGTTAGTCTAGTCAATCACCGTTATCTGTCGACAAGAATCGAAACTGACAATGTATTCGTTTTCGAAATGTACCCTCCTTCTTTCACTTCCCTTTCCTCCAACCTCTTTGGTGGACAACGCATTGGTAGCGCCCCTGGTGTTACTGATGTCCATAGGCGGCGGTGATCGCTTTCCATCAGGTGTCCAACTTGTTATATGTCTACTGTTTGACATAAAAAAATAAAAAATGATTTTATTTTATTTTATTTATTCGCTTATTTCTTATAACTTATAGATAAGGAGCGTCTGTTATTATAGTACTTGGCAGTGCTCATTGTGAGTATTCGACACATGGTAGACATGGGTGGGTCTATGAAGATTTGTGGCCCGTGGATATGTCTAAACTAAAGTCGTATTTTAAAGGTATCTTCTTTAAAGAATTACAACTTTGTCTCTTCGTAGAACGCAAATCTTATAATGTCATTCCGTTTGTAACAAACTCTATCTAAATTACAATACATTTTTTTAATAGCCAGTGTTTAGTACGATTTTTTTCAATTCACGTTCAAATACGAGCTCGTTAGATATTTTTAAGAGTAAGATTAGGTGAAAAACCCGTACAAATACAACAAAAAAAAATAGGTTTATTTTTAATTGTTTATTATTTTTAATTATAACTACATATATTTTTATTTTTATTTTTGTGAACGAAATATAGGTTCAATTCTTTGAAAAGCCTCCTTCATGAATCTGGGGGCACGGTAGTGCCCCCGGCAAGACGAGCCAAGCGGAGCGCAAGGGCACTACCTACCTTTTCTCGAAACGTTTCGTCGTTTTTTGAACTCTCATAACTTTGGTTTGGATGATGCTAAATAGTTAAAAATTTCAAGATATAATGACACCAGTACAATCATTAAACATACAAAGTTTGAATGTCGTAGCTATTATAGTTTAGATTTTATTAATGTCTTAAAACCCCCGATTTCGTCACTGATTCACTCACTGATCATCATAATTCTTAAGGTACTTCCTGAAGTCCTAGAACGCTGAAATTTGGTATGTAAGCTAATATTACTACAAAGACAACAAAAAAATCATAAAACTTGGAACTTTCATCCCCCAACCCTATAACTTAGGGGATGAAAGTTTGTATGAGATTTCCGCTTCTTAATATCCTAGAAAGCTGAAATTTGGTATGTATGCTAGTATTAGTACACAAACAACAAAAATATCATAAAACATGAAACTTCGCCCAAAAGAGAAAAAAAATTATAAGCAACTTACAAAAAGAAATGAAATCCCACCAAAAACATTTTCATGTAAAAATGTTGCCAAGACGAGTCTACCTTAATCAAAATCTATGAAAAAGTGGTCAGATCTCATGTAGAGCCAAGATTCTTGATCTATACGCCCCTACTTTACCAGGCCTAACTTCACATACTCTACATTTTAGCCAAAACGTGATGCTTGGCCGTTTTGCTACTGTTACAAAGATTTTATAGGCATTCGTTCATCGTGTGTAAAATAAAACGGCCAAGCCCCACGTTTTGACTAAAATGTAGAGTATGTGAAGTTAGGCCTGGTAAAGTAAGGGCGCATAGATCAAGAATCTTGGCTCTACATGAGATCTGACCACTTTTTCATAGATTTTGATTAAGGTAGACTCGTCTTGGCAACATTTTTACATGAAAATGTTTTTGGTGGGATTTCATTTTTCAGAGCATATACAGATGGAAGACTTTGCAAACTTTCCATCTATTAAAATATTTAAAAAAAGACGAATATTATGGTTTATACCAACGAAAGAACAGGTTAAAATAAAACCTATGAAATTGTAAATCCCACACGTGTCAGCATTTACACGTGGAGTTACTAATTAAAATGTGTTCAATTATTCAAATCTAACTTTTGTTGCGGGGCGGGAGTTCAGAAAGTATAGAAAATTCACAAGTTCCAGCTAACATTTGGTACATTTTACCATTTACCTTGGGGTAATTAATAATGGAAGAGTTATCAGCGTTGAATTTATTTGAGAACTGTTATCGCACAAATTTTAATGAAATTTTAGAATAGGTTTTAATTTTAATAAAATTGAATCTGATAATCCGCTCAAATCAGAGCAGCCCGTCTGGGGAAGGACCTTCCAGACGATCGTAGCCAAATAGCATATTGGTCTCGGCCATGCTGTGTTCCTACGGTGAGTAAGGTCTCCAGACCAGAGCTCCATTTGTAGGTTATATATATAGGTAGGTAGGTTATATGTATAGGTTTAAATGTATTGAATAAGCTTTTGAACTCTGACTCCATTGGAATTAAATCTTAACATACTAATACGCTATCCTTCTTTCTCACACGTAATATGCTATTAGAAATCTTTAACATGAGCTAACTATGTATGGATTAGAAAGTAAAGTTTCCAATATCTATTTGTCTTTCTCATGCTTTCCTATAGTTCGGATTCTAAGTATCCTATCAAATAGTTTATCAATATCCGTTTTCATCTAATAGTAGGCGTCTGCTATCCATTTAAGGGTTAGCTTATTAGAAGTTTTAGAGATCAAATTGGAGCTTTAAGCTTACTATTATTCTCTTTGATTTCGATTACTGTTTTGTTTCATTATCACTTTACTGTTTAAGGATAGATTAGTACCATTTCAAAGGAGGTATGAATTTGTATGTTCTACATCTAAAATGATTTTTGTGTGAGTACTAAATTTAGAAACGTTATCACATATTTGTTATTTTTACTAATTTCTTTAATGAAAAAAAATATAATAGTAACGTTGATCATTATGAACAGAAAGATATTTCTTGTTACTTTTTTTATATTTTGTTCACTTCACTGGTTTGAAGTAAGGTCTTCCATGTGGAGGAATCAACCGTGGATAAACTAAGTATTTTTTTTCTATCACGCTATAAACAGTTACGTCTTTCATCTCCAATATACGCCAAATACAATTTACTTTCGCACACAAGAAATAGATTTAGGAGATACTTTCTATTTATAGACAAAGAACGAGAAAATGTTTTCTGTTGCTAAATCTATTCCAAATAGGTTTTCTTTTACCTCGTACAACATACCCATTATTGGTCTTCTATCAATAGTATATCTTGAACATCTGTCAAAGAAAGCGGCTTACCTGACTTGGGCAATTTCGCCGTCCACTGGTTCCACGTAAAGGAAAGTAAGCCGGTCACTAAGTCTTTACAGCCTGGAACTTGTAATACTATTGGTACAGGAAAATCATCATGAAAGCAGTGGTAAAATTGATTGACCTATTTTGTTGTTTATTAAGAAATTTCGAGATCTTAATAAAATACCCAAAATACCTATTAAAATAATCAACATTTTATGTACTTAATTGTATTCTTTGTTTCGTAAACAAGTTTTTATGATAAGGTATTGCAAATGTGGTGACTTCTTACCATTGGATATACTTGTTTGCCTCTTCAGTAGTCTAGAAAATAAGGAAATAAAAAAAAATTGTAGGCAAGATTATTATTTATATTAAAATTAAGGTACATTATGAAAACAAGTTGAATACGATTTCATAATGTAAAATAAAATTATGTGACTGCTAATTTATAAACTAAAAATTTATTTAACTTATACAATAACCAAAACTAATTGAAAAACACATGTAAAATCTAAAAAAGTAGAATATAAAAAGGCTTTTTTTGGATAAGTAATAGCTAATTCTACTTGGATCCATAGTGCAATATAAAGTCGTTAACCTTGTAACATCAAAGCCATGATTTTACGGTGTTTAATGGCAAATTAGTGTGTAGAAAATGAAACCACTAAAATTAAGGTTGGTGGTTAGAGAAATTACACTTAATTTGACAAGTCGCTGAGAAAGCGCTTGCGCCGCGATCTTTATGTAGAGTGTAATACGGGGAATTAAATAAACAGATAACTGATTTATTTAATTTATAGGATTTTGCAGTTAAAATAAGTTTTTAAAAAGATGTTATTTATTTCTCAAATAATTTGTCTAAAATATATGCATAGACGGCGGTATTGGTTACAATCGTACTGATTCGTCATTTCGGGATTTTTTTTAGAAATTTAATTAAGAATACATCTAACATTTTATATTTTGTCGAGATTCAATCATTGATCATCTGTTATAAATTAGCAAAAAGTTTATGAATAGCCGTGAATGCAGTGAATGGCAAGATTCAGTTTTTGCCTTAACATATATAGGATAATATGATAGCTTCATTTGTTGTATCATTCTTTTATACGGTTTTACTTCATTATTAATCGCCACGGGACGCCAAGCTTGGGTTTGTCTATTACATAGCAACAAAGAAGGCAACTAAATTGTTTTAATAGTCAGAGAGAACTAAGAGTCATTATGCATTGTTGTTTTGAAAGCTATCATCCCTTCTGTTCATAACACCTGGTTTTAAATAAGATTCATATCTGTGGGTGTTATAATTAAAAGTGTTGACTCGAATGTTGTGTATCACATTCTCAAAAAATATTTTTTTTGGTGCTTTCATTATTTGGTATCAAAGTGAACATTATAAAAGTCTATTAGGTATGTACAGTCAAGAGCAGGTGGACCTTTACATATTGGACTTTGTACTATTCTTAAGTTCTATGTCATAAGAGCCAAAATTGAACTGCAACGTGCTCAACGTGCTCCTGACTGTACATAAATAGAAAATTATTTACAATTCACATAGGCTTAAAATAGTGCCTCTTAAAAATCACTAGATGTCTCAATCTAATAAGTGCGGTACTTAAAACAATAGAAGCAAAATAAACTGTACTTAAATAAATATGTCCCAACGAAAACAATGGGCTACCAAAACATCATTGGTATTAAAAATAACTGGTTAAGTTGATACTTCAAAATGTGACTGCTCACTGCGTGCGGTAGGCATGTTAGAGGCATTTGTAAAATGGTTGGTTATTATGTTTTAACGCGCCCACACGCAACGGGTACGTGCTCCAACGGAAAAAAATAGTAAAGAAAAACGAGAAACAATTTGTTGCTATAGAAAATCGTCACGTAAGGATTCTGTTTTGACCTTTGAAAGAAATCGTTCTAATCAACCTTTTGTCATCGTAGCAAAATGCTCTCAGAAGCACAATAAGGTAAAATAACTTAACAAATATCTAAAAGTCTGAGTCTAACGGCTTGGAAAAAATCCCAAGAGGTTCAACTACTCCTTGAGGACATTTTGAAAAAAGTAATCTATTCCGATAAGGCAACAAGGAGAATGTTCATTTTTATTTTCTCCATTCCCGCAGGCTTAGAGCATCTTAAAGTTACGGGTCAAGTTTCGAGTGTACAGCGGTTAGATTGTAATTATCCAATTATCGACTTAAACCGAAAAGAGTCGTGACTGCATTTTACAATGCAACATGTATGTTATTATGACACCGACGTTGTTATATTTTCTGCAGAATTCCGAAAATGAATTGCTTTATTGTTCAGAACTTCAAATTAATGTTAACATTATTTTATCTTTTGTTACTCTGGTTCTAGAGAGTTGCGGATGATATTATGAAAATGTAGTCGAAGAGAAATTAAAAAAAAAATCGTATGCGGAATCGAATGTACCTATTTTAGACCAGAGATGCTGTACGCATCCTCACCCAAATTCGTAATTTAAATTATAGAACCTCATTAGAATATCATTAATTCATATGCAACTTCTGTTTTCACGTTTATCTCTTAATTTTCTATAAGCAACTAATAAACGGTCAAATCAGATGGAGATCTGTGATCAGATTTATCCAGATTGTTACAAGGATCAATATCATTGAACACGAATCTGAAAATCGATTTAGTTTAACAATGTAATGGCTACTTTGCGGTGTTATTGTTTCTTAGCATGGTTTCTAAAACAAGAAGCAATATAATTTAACCGCTTATAAATAGGGCCATACACACAGAGGCATGACGATGCATTCGCTGCCACAGCCTTAATCTCCGTACGATGCGGTTGCGATAACATTTGTGTGGCGACTCTAGAGCAAACTACTCAAAGAACAAGTATCACAGAGTCGCTATGTTAAGTACATACGTAAATAAATAGGCTAAGATGATAATGTAATTATTCGAAGACAATGTAACTAGCAAATTTTGCTACTTTTCAATTCCAGACGACTGCTGAATTATCTGATTTCCAAAAAAAAAATTAAATTTAGAATTGGCAGAATTTTCTATTTAAGACTAAAGATCTGGCGAAGATACTGATATCTTCGCCAAATCTTAACAATTATTAGGGAACGGTTAAGGCATACAAAAGGATACCTTAGTAAAGGGATACTTTAGGGCTGGTTGGTGAAAACGAGCCTATGTATATTCGAGTTTCATTTAAGATTTTTCAGAGAAAACGTTGAAAAAACATACTATTAGCGCAAAATTACCAAGTTTCTGATTAGTTCATGCAACTTAAGTATGTGTAACTTTCGTTCATGAGTGTATCTTGAAAAGGTACATTTGCTAGTCTCTCTTCAGCAAACCATTCGAAGTTTTTAAGTGGTTTTAAAGTGAATTTAGGTTAATTATTTTTCACTAGCGAAACTTCAGGTAATCGCAGTTTTTGTTATTATTTGTGAAAGAAACATTATAAATATACTTTGTAGATTTAGAATTAATATATCTGTATTTATACGTTATTCAATTATTTAATTAGTAAGATGTGTTGAAGCTTTAAAAGTTTAACTCTAAAATGTGCCACAACCCCCACGGTTGACTTGTTTTTAAAGAAATCTTTTAAAACTTAACCAGGCCGAACAGCTACATTTTTTCCAGACTTTATGAACTTTATTTATGCAGAAGGTTTAAAATAATATGGTCTTATCACATAGCTTTTAAGTGATGTCTTGTGAAATTATCTAGTATGGGACTCTCTCTCTCTCCCTCTCTACACTCGTCCCTTCTTGGTAAATTAATTCCTTTCAATACAATTAAGACGTATATGTTATCCGAAACCGGCTTGTTCTAAACATAATAATGAGAAAATTACATTAATTGAATTGAAAGGTCATGAAAATTCAAAGGCTTTGAGTTTTACTGTAGACATAGAGATATTTCACAATATTAATAAAAATTCCAAGAACTCATTTTCATTTTGTAACAAATAACGCTTCTTTACTTTCTACTCTGTATCCAACAATATTTTATTATAATATAATATTCTTTGTAGACACATTATTGATATCGTTCATTTATAATACTTTTATATAGAATCGTAATGCGATGTAATAAATATGCATGAATAAATCCAACCCGTTATCTTGGTAGCTTAAGTCGCAAACTTTGTTTTTTAATTTATTTTGTGTTCAATATTAATAGCTTTCATACCTAGTTGCCGCGCCTTAGCCTAAGCCACAGAAATCAGAATACAAGAGATATGGTTTGTGTGCGGGGCGCATGTCGCCATTTTCTACACAATTTTCTGCACAAATGTGCAGGAACTTGATTGTTCTAAGTCGCTTGTCGCCCTATTTCGTTAGGTGCCCGTCCGTCACTATAATAAACTTCTTACTCTGTGTTCGTAATCGAACTGCAAATTACGGGCTTACGAGACTTGTGTGAGAGTGACTGTCGAGATTATTCTATTAATGTGTTAAAATATAATTGTGTGTGTAAGTGGCGACATCGGTTCCGGTACAAAAACCATCTAATGACATTTCTCCTTCTTTCTGTGTTCTGTGGCCTGAGCGAACTGTATACCTCGTATATTCAGTACTAGGCAGTAGACGTCATAACAACGTCAATCTAGATCGAAATCCATGATCGTGATCATTGATGTTGGATTGACGGATTGAGCGACACACTGTCAATATGGATCAATATTGAATGAACGTTCCAACCATATTATTTATAGAAACTTGTTGCGGACACGAGCCGATTTTGTAAATAAATAAATTGATTATGTTTTAATTATGTTTTACCCTAGTTTTACGGTTTTATTGAACACTTTGATAATCGGAATTATGTGATTATTTAGTTTAAGTTTAAATACCTTTGTTTTACATTAGAATAAGCTAATTAGATTACGTAATTAGATGTACGTGGATATTTTCACTATTTACGTGCCCTGTTAATGTGCACTATTTACGTGTACGATTGGATATACACGTTTGGGATTTTAGTTCCAAAGTTTTGCCTGAAGCAGCGCCAAAAGAATTGGTCCACCTGAGTTGTAAAATCTTGCCGTGGCGCTACTAGTAAATGAAATTGGTAATAATTTTGGCTTATGATCTTCAATTGTTTTGTGTGTTTACTGTCTTGAATATGTACGGATAGTTAACAATTAATGTGTAAAAGGTTGGTTACGTCATAGAGTATGTGTGATCAATAACATTAGCGTTGAAAACGTTAAGAATACGACGTTATTGGTCAATTTCGTATCAACTTTTACGTTTTGCATGTATAATTTAAGATTTACGTGTTTATTTCGGATATTAGTTTTGTGTAGTTACTGTTAATATATCGCTTATATGGAAACAGCGTGTTAGTTAGTTAGAATAACCACGAATATGGAGTTATAAGTTACTAATTTTAGAATGTAGAGCGCGATAAGCGATATGTGCGTAGTGTCTTTTTGCCCGAAATGTCGTCGGAAATTGTCGCAAATTACACGAAAATTATCTCGCCTCCGATTGGTCCGCATGAGGGCCAAATATTGGCTATAAATATGTCAGGGTAGCTCGGTACTGTTACAGTCCAACACAGCTCTTCAGAGAGTGAACAACACCGAGCTACACTACCAAGAAAGAAATAGTATTGTTTTAAATGAAGATAGAAATAGTACTCAAGAATAAATACAGTCCATTGATGTTAAAAGAAGCAAACCTCGTTTTCCTTTCCGGTATATGGTTCCTGGTGACCATTGCCTACCCATTGCCGCAGAACCCATCAGTTTGTCCTTCGAGCCGGATCACGGTTCGAGGTTTGACAAGGCGTCTTTAGACGCAGGCGTCTTTCGACGTGAAAAACCTGGCGTCTTACGACGTGAAAAAACCTGGCGTCTTTCGACGTGAAGATCTTTACATAAAGTTGTGCGGAGCATATTGGCGACGCACACAGCGCAGAACGCAGCGCTGATACGTGTCTTGCCGCACGCTGCTAAGTGTAGCGAGCACGTATACTTTGCGGTCGACTTTGGGTCGTTTTACGATCGAAGTCGTCCGTCGACGTAAAGTTGTGCGAAGCATATTGGCGACGCACACAGCGCAGAACGTAGCGCTGATACGTGTCTTGCCGAACGCCGTTAGGTGTAGCGAGCACGTATACTTTGCGGTCGACTTTGGGTCGTTTTACGATCGAAGCTGGTATATCCGAAGAACACCGAACGGTGCGACGTGCGACCGACGGGTTTTATTGAAGATCACCCAACGGTGCGACGACGTCGAGCAACAGGCAGCCAAACGGTTGCGTTGTACTTCGGATCGACGAGACTACGAGCCGCCGTGCAAGACTCTCGTCACGTAGTGTAGTAAGGTTAAGTGTTAGTTGTCAAGTGTTAGGGTAGTAGGTGGCACGGGTATGCCAACCACGCGTAGTATGAGAGCGTATGAGGATCCACCCGCGTCGCCGTCGACTGCGAATGCCGCAGCGACCGCCGCGTTAGGTAACATCGCGAACGTAGAAGATGCGCGGACGAACGCCGCGATGACTACAACCGCGACCGATGTAGGCCCAGTCTGTAGGGAAAGTAGGGCACCTTCTGTGCGATCACAGCGTTCCACGGCTTCAGCGGTTGCACGAATAAGGCAAGCCGAGTTGGAAGCCGAAGAACAGCTGGCGGATCTACAGCGTCGGGAATTTCAGTTACAAGCGGATTTGATTAAGAAACGGTTAGCTGCGGACGTCGCTACCATTAGAGAGGAGACGGACCGCGATAGTGTAGGCGGTAATGAACCAGCGGACGCAGAACGTCGCGTTTCCGACTGGTTGCAGCAGAATCCCAAGCCGATGACTGGGCAAGCTGAACAACGGTTCTCGGAGTGGTTACATAACACTCACATACGAGGGGAGCGCGTTGATGTCGAAACCACGGGATATCGGGATAGTTCACCGACGGCGCAGGAACATAGGCGCGACCGATCGGGCGATAGAGCTATACCTAACCGGGTAACTTTTGGCGCAACGCCGCGTAGAGACGAGTCGCCGACGCCGGCACGGTCTCGGGACTTCGGGGCAGATAGGTTAGCTGACGTTTTGGAGAAGTTGTCTAGGGACAGGGCTCCGTCACGATTGCGGGACTTGCCGATATTCAGCGGCGCCATTGTAGAATGGATGCCTTTCAAAGCCGCGATGGAACAATCGACAAAACTGCACCGAATTAGTGAAGCAGAAAACCTAGATCGGCTCCGATCGTGCCTACGCGGGCAGGCGCGTGAGGAAGTTGCCGCGCAACTTTATACGGCGACCGACCCGAAGGTCGTAATGCAGACGCTGGAACAGAGTTACGGGCAACCAGAAGCCATTATTGATAGGGCACTTGAGGACATTAAAAAGTTGCCGCGTCTGGGCACTACCGCAGGTGACCTTAACACCTTTGCAGTACGCCTTCAGAGTATCGTAACGGTCTTGTCATGCGTGGATGAGTACGGATACCTGCAAAATCCAATGTTAGCGCGGCAGGTTACGGACAAATTGGGTCAGAACATTAGGATGCGGTGGTGCGATCACGCCGCCAAGCACAACGACTCTAAAGTACCGCTGATAGTAGCATTATCACGCTATCTAATGCAAGAAGCGAATAAAGGGGTGCGGTACTCATATTCGCCGTCGACCGCAGCGACAACGGCGCAATTAGTAACAACGCCGGCCAACAGGAACGCGACAGTGGCGCCTCCGCGCGGGCGAGCGGACAGATCACGGGTTAGGGTGTATGCAACCGCGAACGCTAACGAAGTCCACACGAACAAAGCGACCGCGAACGCGAACCGAGCGACCACGAACGCGAACGAAGTTCGCAAACGTGAATGTTTGTGTTGCGGAGCTAAACACGATACGTTCCGGTGTCCAAAAGTTGTAAAAATGGAGACGCATGAAAGATGGGAGTGGGCGAAGGAAGTAGGCGTCTGTTTCCTGTGTCTGAATGACAAACACAGAAGAGTCAAGTGTAAAGCGAAAAGGTGCGGTATAGGCGAGTGCCGATCGCCGCATCACGCTTTATTACACGTGACTTACGCGCCCGCGGCGAAAGAAGAAGATAGTGCAATAACCGCGGTCACGCACTTAAGTAGGAACACCGAGGTGTTACTTAAAGTTTGCCCGATCGTGATTAGGGGCAAAGATGGTAGAGACGTGGATACGTTTGCCATGTTTGATGAGGGCTCTACCATCACACTCGTTAACGACGAGTTAGCTACCGCGATCGGGGCCACAGGGCCGGAGAGGGCGTTGCGTATACACGGCGTAACGTCGACACAGCGGGAGCCAGCCAGTAGGGTGGTTTCCCTAGCGATACGGGGAAAGGCGGAAAATAATTTCTATTCAGTAACGGCACGAACGGTCCGTAACCTATCCCTGGGAAGCCAAACTATTCGGCGGGACGTTTTACTTACCCCGCATCTGCAACAGCTGTCGGAAAGCGACGTGTGTTACGCAAACGCGAGTCCGGGAATTTTAATAGGTGCGGATAATTGGCACTTAATAGTGACACGCCGACTGCTTACGAACGGAACAAAGCAGCCCGCGGCGTCGCTCACGAAATTAGGATGGGTGATTCATGGGACCGCACCGAGGTGGGTTATGAATGAGGATTTGAGAGTGATGCATGCACGGACCGCGTCGCGTTGTGATGACGAGTTGAATAGCATTATTGAAAGACATTTCGCTATTGACTCGCTGGGAATTGCGTTAAATCGGAAACCGATACAAGCCGAGGAACGCGCCGTAGAAATGTTTGAGTCTACGGTGACGAGGGTCCAGGGACGCTATGAGGTCGGTTTACCATGGGCGAACGAAAACATAGCCCTTCCCCCCAGCCACGATATGGCATACAAGCGATTGAAGAATATTGAGCGGCGCATGGACAAATCCGAAACTTTTAGGTCTGCGTATACTAGTCAGGTAGACGGACTATTAGACAAGGGATACGCGGTTCCGTGTAATGACAAATGCGAGAACAACCCGCGACTTTGGTACTTACCGCACTTTGCGGTGGTTAACCCGCATAAACCGGATAAAATTCGAATGGTATTTGACGCGGCGGCTAAGTCCAAAGGCACGTGCCTTAATGACGCGTTGTTGGAGGGACCGGATATGTTGCAGTCGTTGAACGGGGTCTTATACCGATTTAGGGAGCGCCCGGTCGCCGTGACCGCGGACATCAGAGAAATGTTTCTGCGTGTTCAAATACGAACGGAAGATCAGGCGGCTCAACACTTTCTGTGGCGCGGCAACGAACGCACGTCTCCGCCACGAAAGTATCGTATGACGGCTATGCTATTCGGGGCAAAGAGTTCACCGTTTATGGCGCACAGTGTAAGGAATAGGAATGCTGAGGCGCACCGGGAAACTCACCCTCTTGCATTTAGGGAAATCACGGAAAACCATTATATGGACGATTGGGTAGCTAGCTTCGATAATGCCGAACAGGCCGCGCGCGCCATTAAGGAGGTACGCGAGGTACATATGGGCGCAGGTTTCGAACTCGCTGCATGGAACGCGAACGAAGCCCGATTATTGGAGCCTATACCGGCGGCGGACAGGGCGCGCGACCTGAAGGAATTAGGGGCGGGCGCACATCCATACGGGAAAACGCTAGGTATTTTGTGGGAACCGATAGCGGACGAATTAAAATTCAATACCACAATGCCGCGCGTCCCGGCTGAAGTTAGGGATGGGACTCGCACGCCGTCGAAGCGAGAGGCGCTCGGGGCGGTTATGTCCGTGTTCGATCCGCTGGGGTTACTTAGTCCATACACGATTACTGCTAAGATTATGCTGCAGGAATTATGGAAAAAGAGCGTAGGTTGGGACGAGCCCATACCCGCGGAAGAAGGCCATAGCTTTAAAGAATGGATAGACGATTTGAAATACGTCGAAAGCATACGGATTCCGCGGTGCTACGAAATTCATAACGTGACGAATAGGGAGTTACACGTATTTGCCGACGCCAGCGAGCAGGCATACGCCGCGGTAGCATATTGGCGTATGACACGCTTGGACGGATCAATAGGCGTCACGTTGGTAGCCGGCAAGGCCAAAGTGGCCCCTTTAAAGACACAAAGCATTCCACGATTGGAATTGCAGGCGGCACTAATAGGCGCTCGTTTAGCAAAAGATGTACTCACGGGACATAAAGCGAATACGAACGTAACTTATTGGTCCGATTCCAAAACTTGTTTGCATTGGATACGAAATGACTCGGCTCGGTACACGCCATATGTGGCTCACCGTTTGGGCGAAATAGCGGAGTTAACGAGCCCGGAGCATTGGCGATGGGTGCCTACGAGCCATAACGTAGCGGATGATGCAACAAGGACTGGAAATACGAATATGTCGGATGCCGATCGGTGGTTTAGGGGCCCGAGTTTTCTTTATCTCGACGAATCCGAGTGGCCGATTGAGTCGTCCGTACCGAGCACGGACTTGACGACGGAAACTGTAATGCACGCGTCCGAATCTGCCGATCCTTTCATACGATTTGAGCGTTTCTCATCGTATGAGAGGTTGCGGCGGGCCATAGCATACGTATTGCTGTTTCGCGACAAATGTAGGCGTCGGGCCACGTGTCTTAACGCGGACCATTTAGCTGAAGCGGAACGGATTATAACTCGCGAAGCGCAGAACGAAAGCTTCTATAACGAGATGCGTCGACTAGAAAAGGGAACGGCAATTGATAGGTCGAGTAACATCCGAAAGTTAGACCCGGTATATGTAGATGGTTTGTTGCGCTTGAACAGTAGGATTCGCATAACGAGCGGTTTGCCAGCGGGATTACGGAATCCGCCTATTTTAGACGGTAGGCACCCACTCGCGAAGCTATTGATCAAGCGCGAACACGAAACCAATGGTCACATAGGTACGGAACACCTAGTGAACAATATGCGACAAGCGTACTGGATAACGCGGGTACGAGCAGCTGTAAAGAGCGTTACAGCAAAATGCGGAATATGCGCGCTACGAAGAGCGCGACCCCCCGTCCCAGTGAAGGGAAACCTGCCTATCGATAGGCTCGCGGCGTATGTTAGGCCTTTTAGTAAATGCGGTCTTGACGCTTTCGGGCCAATGTGGGTCATAATAGGTAGGCGACGCGAAAAACGATGGGGCTTGCTTTTCACATGCATGGTGACACGCGCCATACATGTGGAAATGATCGCGTCTCTGAGTACGGATTCCGCAATTATGGCGATGCGGCGTATGGCGGCCCGCCGGGGATGGCCAAGTACTTTTCTGTCAGACAACGGTACTAACTTTCGCGGCGCTGACATAGAACTCAATGCAGCGATGAAAGAATGGCGCGAAACGTTAGGCGAATATGTAACCGCGAAGAAGGTATATTGGAAGTTTATTGACCCCGGTGGTCCGAATCAGGGCGGCGCCTGGGAAAGAATGATACGTAGTGTAAAGACGGCATTAGCGGTCGTTTTACACGAGCGAGCGCCTCGAGAGGAAGCATTGTCCACGCTCCTCGCGGAAATTGAGTATACAGTAAATTCGCGCCCACTCACACACGTATCAGTCGACCCAGACGACGAGGAGGCTCTCACTCCTAACCACTTTTTGTTAGGCACCGCGAACGGTGTACCGATTTTAGGTAGGAGCGAGTTGGCCGACCGACGGGCGTGGCGCGCGGCACAAGCGTTAGCAGATATGTTCTGGTCACGCTGGATTAAGGAGTATTTGCCCGCGTTAGGACCGCGTGACGACATCCGCCGCGAAAACAGGAACATAGAGGTCGGAGATGTGGTCGTAATCGCCGACGACCAATCGCCTCGCAACGTGTGGCCACGGGGCCAGGTAGAGAAGGTCTACCCGGGACCAGACGGCGTCGTTCGCAGTGTTGACGTGCGCACGCGTGGTGGAATCTTCAGGCGACCTGTTAGACGGCTCATAGTCCTCCCAACGAGGGAAAGGGGCTGCGGAGTCCTTCGCCGAGGGGAGGATGTTGCGGACACGAGCCGATTTTGTAAATAAATAAATTGATTATGTTTTAATTATGTTTTACCCTAGTTTTACGGTTTTATTGAACACTTTGATAATCGGAATTATGTGATTATTTAGTTTAAGTTTAAATACCTTTGTTTTACATTAGAATAAGCTAATTAGATTACGTAATTAGATGTAACATGGATATTTTCACTATTTACGTGCCCTGTTAATGTGCACTATTTACGTGTACGATTGGATATACACGTTTGGGATTTTAGTTCCAAAGTTTTGCCTGAAGCAGCGCCAAAAGAATTGGTCCACCTGAGTTGTAAAATCTTGCCGTGGCGCTACTAGTAAATGAAATTGGTAATAATTTTGGCTTATGATCTTCAATTGTTTTGTGTGTTTACTGTCTTGAATATGTACGGATAGTTAACAATTAATGTGTAAAAGGTTGGTTACGTCATAGAGTATGTGTGATCAATAACATTAGCGTTGAAAACGTTAAGAATACGACGTTATTGGTCAATTTCGTATCAACTTTTACGTTTTGCATGTATAATTTAAGATTTACGTGTTTATTTCGGATATTAGTTTTGTGTAGTTACTGTTAATATATCGCTTATATGGAAACAGCGTGTTAGTTAGTTAGAATAACCACGAATATGGAGTTATAAGTTACTAATTTTAGAATGTAGAGCGCGATAAGCGATTTGTGCGTAGTGTCTTTTTGCCCGAAATGTCGTCGGAAATTGTCGCAAATTACACGAAAATTATCTCGCCTCCGATTGGTCCGCGTGAGGGCCAAATATTGGCTATAAATATGTCAGGGTAGCTCGGTACTGTTACAGTCCAACACAGCTCTTCAGAGAGTGAACAACACCGAGCTACACTACCAAGAAAGAAATAGTATTGTTTTAAATGAAGATAGAAATAGTACTCAAGAATAAATACAGTCCATTGATGTTAAAAGAAGCAAACCTCGTTTTCCTTTCCGGTATATGGTTCCTGGTGACCATTGCCTACCCATTGCCGCAGAACCCATCAAAACTAATGTACTTTATTTCACTTTGAAGAACCCCAAACTATAATTTAATAAATAGGCCAAAAAATAAAGTAAGTCCAAAAAAACCCTGTGAATACTAATATTTTTTTAACGTATCCAATTTATAATATCAACCCAACGGAAGCGTTTTCAACCCCATTTTAAATATTTAAATGTTAGCGACACAAGTTAAAATTCATCGAATTCCAAAGGCCCACCCTGAACCCCATAGGAGCATAAAATACCATTTAATAACAAATTAGATCTCACCGCATTGAAATGAATCGAAAAGGGCCGACTGTGGCGGCATCTTTTTAAAGCTTTTGTTTCGTTATGACATGGTCCGTATGAGAATGTAGACTTGGAGACGTTAACAACAAAAAATATTTTTAATTTTCAGTCGGCTCTAATTTTTTATGTCCAAATTTTGTACATGACATGTATTGAACGTTTTATTACTTTAACCGGAATTCGTTTAATTTGCTACTTTTTAAATTTATTATAAAAATAATATTAAGACACTTTATGGCTAATAGTAGCCAGCCACATTGTCTCTATAGTCGATTGGACTCATTAAAAAAATATTCTGTGGTCAATTGACTAATTTAATATTTTTAATTTTTATCTTTTGTCAATTCGACCAACAACTTGCACAAAAATATATTGTTTTAAAGTTAATTATGAAACATTAATTAATGCTAGTATTGCCTAATTAAGTTTAAAATGTTTTTGTGAAAGTATCATTCGCGTCCTGCAGTCTAGCTCTACGTCTATGCTACAAAATAGAACAGAAAACAATAGAATATTGCCTGTATTGAGATAAGGAAAGGTTCGTCCAATTATATCCACACAGGTTTTATAGCAATGTGTTACAAATATCGTAATGTAGCATCTTTAGTACTAATTAAACATCCCGAAACATTGTCAAAAAGTAAATTTATACTTGTAATTTGAGATTATTTTTATCTACTTGTATAAACTTATAGGTGTATATCTTGTTCTGCTTTCCTTACCGTTCAACGTTCCTCTTCTAGAGTTCCCAAGACGAACCCCTAGGCAGACACTAATAATTATTAAGGTGTCACGCAGAGCCCGGCGCAATAATGCACATATCGAAAATAATGCCACCAGCATTGCCGCCGGGCTCTGTGTGGATCTACCATTAAGCTGTGAGAGCCCTCTGTTCCCGCAATTGCACAGTGTAGTAGTAGATGTCCGCTGTTGGACTTACAAGCGTCCAATGAACAGAAAAAACATAAGTGAATAAAGATGTAGAAGAAAAAGTAAAATTTTAAGAAAAAGTTAACCTCAAATCACCCGATTCTATTTTCCCACCGAACCGCAATCACAAAGAACCTTAAAATCATTTGTATTATCGTAAAAAACCGCTCAAGGACAAAACTACCGGAAAGTAAGCCTTGGTTCCGTCTGGTTTATTGCTATGTCAGACCTTTTAATTATTGCCCGCGGTATCGTACGATCTTTAGCGCACCGCCCACTTCCTCCATGGTTAGTTTTCTGTGGTAAGAACGACATTTATATGTCCGATTTATGTGTGGTAATTGCAAAGTTTGTTACAAAAGATGTCGAATTTTCAAATGCCATAATTCCGCATGTCAGACGGTTGGACGTTCAGAAAATTCATCATAGGTATTGAAATATCATGGTACTCATCGAGAAGAATCTCTAGCGTCTAGTATTATCGTCATTTAGCCTAGTAATTCTGCTAAGAAACTGAAGTTATAGGTACATGATATAGGAGGCGTTTGCGCTTATATAACCTAATTTAAAGTAAGTCGTAACTTTATTAACGTTATGTTTTCATTCATCGCCGAGCACATGAAGAAAGTTTATTGAACGTAAAACATTAATTTAGTGATACACGCCCACTCTAGATATTGAACCAGTGATCAAACGGTAAAAAAAAAAATATTTTCACATACCCGGTGGTTGAGTGGCTAGCAATAGATGTTTTCTATGTATAATTCTTACTTATTTAAAAAAAAAAAGATATAATTATGTTTATTTATCATCTACATACTATAATACAAGTTTTTATTAGTTTGGGATTAGATGACGGTGTGTAATAAAAATATCGAAAATTTAGGTTGTTAGATTTAGTACATCAGCTGAGGAATATGTACTTACAATATTTTAACAATATTAATCAAGATTGTTTGAAATTATTTTGTAAATAATATATACAAATACAAATGAAAACTAAACAAGCGAGGTAGGGCACAGAGGATAATCCGCTCAAATCGGAGCAGCCCGTCTGGGGAAGGACCTCCACCTTACAGAAGATCGTAGCCAAATAGCATTGGTCTCGGCCATGTTGTGTTCCAACGGTGAGTAAGGTCTCCACAGCTCCACTTGGGGTGGTTGGGAGGGTTGGCAACGCGTGAGTGACACCCCCGGTATTGCAAGCGTCTATAGGCTACGGTGATGCTTACCAACAGGCGGGCCTTATGCCTGTTCGCCAACTTTGTTGCATAAAAAAAAATCCATAGCATAAATATTTTTTTTAACAAATTTTAAACTTCTATAGCCCTGTATGAGACCAATGCAGATTTATTACTTACATGCCAAAATGTAATTGAAAATTCTTAACAGTACAAAATATACGTATAAATTGACACAATAAATACTTCATGCAGATTAAAATACAAGATACAACAAATTAAATTATTATCGTAAAGTGTTTAATGTTTAGGGTCCGCAGATAAAACCGAGACATTATTTAATGATCTCAGATAAACAACTTTTGGATTAATTGAACCCTGACAATAAGATATGGGTGCGAAAAAACCGAAATACAGTAGTATTTTTATATACCGTAAAAATATATAAAGTTGGCAAATTAAGGGCGTTGATTCGATCTAAATTAATTCCAAATTAATGAGTCCCATATTGAATTACAAAAGATTTTTTCCACTAAGCGGAGATTTTCACACGGCTCGCTTTTTATCTTGTGAAAAAAATCGTGTAGGTACTTAACACTAAGAGTAAATTAAACTGGAGAAAAGAACCGTACAAATAAAATTGCGATAATGAAGAATTTGAAGTAAAGGAAAGTTACTTTTTTTTCAACTTTTATGACTAAAAATTGTTCTAAAATTCTAATTTGTTCTAAAAATCTTAATTTTTCAACTCGTGGGAAAGTTGAATACTCATCAGAAGTCACAGAAGAAAAAAAAAACAATCATCAAAATGACAAAAAATATGACACAACAGTGATTCTCGAAAACACGCTCCTATTCTACACACTCATAATGTAAATGTTCTAAGAACAGCCCTTTATCAAACACATTTATCTCGGAACATTAGTTTTAAGGGTTTACCGTGTTCAAGAATGAATTTTAATCCCTCCTATAGATACCGCAAATTCAAAAAGAAATCGCATAAGTTAACGCCGAGATGTTATCAATGTATCTTCTGTGAGATTGTAACTTTGTTTTATTGAATATTTTATAAATATTTTCTTTAATAAAATGGTTTCTTTTTGCCTGCTAGGATGCTTGTGAATACATACCCACTTAAAAACATCAACTTTAAACATTTCCAAAAGTTACTTACCCTAAAGACGCAATGTTCCGTTACCTATTTACACAGCTCATACAAGGTTAGTAACATCATATTCTTTATGTTACAAGCATATTATGGAACTCTAAGAAAACACCTTGAGAAAAGGTATTTGAAATTAGTTTTCCGTATTTCACAGTTCAGTCAGAAACTGCACAATATGTTCACAATAAAAGCTAAGAATCCTACTTGAGACGGCGGAGTTCCCGCTTGTTTCCGGATTTCCATGAGAGAACTACAAGCTCTTGTTGCAATTCGAAGCTGTTTGTAGACGACTTGTTAGTAACTTTGAATTTAAAATAGTAAAAGACTTTAACCTTATTATCTAACTTTAAAAAGATTTACTCTTTTCTCAGTTATGAATGAAATCTACATCATTCCAACAGCGGAATATTACTCCGTCGTTCTTATTACTTGCAAAAGGGGCCATACGACACATAAATACTAAGCGATACTATGCTGCAAGCGAGCATGCTTCATAACTATTCCTTTGAATTTCTGCGCCGCGTCGCACATTTCCTAACCAATGACCTAGCTTGCAAGCAATTCGTTACACAGTTATTAATCATGTGTGACATAGTTGGATACAGTAGGCCAGTCTGGAACAATTGGCGTTCCCCGCACGTCTAGAATACAATTTGCTTTGCAATTCAATCCTACAAATGTAAACATTATACCGAAAAACCTTCGTTCTCTAAACAATAAACTGATGCCGATCCAAAACAAACAGCGCTTTCGACACAGAGCCTGCTGATAAATTGTTTGCCATACACTCGAAATCATACGTCGAGTTGAGATGAAGCCCGATATCATAAAACATTGTGCCGAAAATCGGATTCGCTGACAGAATATTAATTTTGACTTATTGCAACACTCGCGCCCCCTGCCATGCCGCATGAAAACAAAGTGAATATGTTTAACAATAAAATGTGCCATTGCGGACAATAAATTTTAGAATTTAACGGCTTGTCGACTTTTGTTGAGAGTTTTCGTCATGGTAACTGACCAAAGGGTAAAATATTTTTTAAAGAAATAATTTTCCAAAAAAATTTGTTACCTACTTATAGGTAATTTTGTTGCCATAATGACTAATATTTTAGAAACGCTTAAATACACACACCTGAGTTTCTAGAATCTATTACAAATGAACGCTTAAAATATTAGCTAAAAGGTATTATTAGACTCAAAAAGCTTTACTTTTATAAAGAACCGCCTTTAGAAATTCACGAGACCGCAGATATCTTAAAAGTGACAGCAAACAGAGCGACTTAAAAACTAGAACATGTTATTTTTCCGAGCAGAAATGGAGGAAGCCTAGCACAAAGAATTTAACTAGGTCGGTCTAGAAACGAAGCGGCGGTCATTAGGGGAATAAAAGGAAGAGGCTAGTTAAGAAATTGTATTGTGTCAAGAGTCATGTTCAAACAAAAGTTTCTGTTTTGAGATGGTTATCATTGTTTCGTTTACATCTGTGTTTATCTTTGTTGCTAGTGTTCACATCACTATGTATTACCTACATAAAAGACATCGTGTCCGTCGTTCAGTGATTTGGCTGAAAGTCTGAAGAGTAGCGACAGTCTTAAAATTATAGAACGATAGAAAACAATTAGGTAATTTTTAAACGGTTTTTCAAGGAATTTTGTCTTTTAATAGGAGCGCGAGTGTATATGGTCGACTTTGTACTATGTGTGGAAATCACCAAAGATTGGTGTTTGAATAATTTCGGAAAAAAAAACAAATTAAATAGTGCGTTTGAATTTAATATAAATTGGCCATAAATAACCCAGAATGATTTAGCAACTTAACTGGATAATGACATTATTAAAAAAATATATATTTAAAAAACAAGCAGATTGTAAAGTAAAAAAATTATGGAATAAATTATAATCAGATATTTTCGTTCAATATGATGTTTACTTATTTACATTCTAAATTGTTTTTTTAATTAATTACCAAATTGACAGCCCTGATGTTCAAGTTTACGCTCCAATAGCCCTTTATCGAAGCTTTTTGTAATGTTTTTCTTCGTTCGGTTGACGGAAATAAAAACAATTGAATTGGAAATAAAAGAAAACTAAATTGAATGTTCAGTACTGTTACAGAGTTGAGCAATTTTGTAACTTTACACTAATTGGTAGGAGCGGAGAGGCCATAACATTGAGTTACAATGTACCACGTACTAGAGCGCTTATTTCTAACAATAGATAGCACGCTGTATAAAGTTGTTGATATATAGCAGGCATGGTTGAAACGAGCAAGCCTTAAAGCTTGACGATTTATAGTGCGCAATGTAAAAAAATATACGGAAAATTACATGTGACGAATGAAAAGTTATTTGTGTATACGGTATAGGTTTTTCTAAAAAAAGAATTAATATTTTTTCTATTTTAAAATGAAGTCATCTACATTACAGTGTCCGGTAAATTAATTGAAAACAATAGTTATAAATAAATTTATAAACTTCTACTTGTTTAATAAGTAGCACAAGATGTCGAGACGGTTAAACTGTAATCTGACAAGTACCAGTTACACTATCTGTCACATAAATGTCAGTTCTTCTGATAGTTTTATTCGAAAACTGAAAAATTTTAAAGAATAAAAAATGTTAACGATGAAAGTTATTATTTGACTGGTATTTGTGTAAAATAAAATAAAAAAGTAAATAATATAAAATTAAATATTGTAAAAGACTAAAACAATGACGCGTGTGCGCAATCATCCGTCGGTAGCGGTAATGACGCTGCAACGCCATTGATATCCGTACAACGCACGATTTAGCTGTACGGACTATTTGCCTCCCACCGGGGACCCAGTGATGTATTGTGCGGATGTCGAGTGACTTTTGTTTCAGTTTAGTGTTATGTTGATATGAGTTTTCTAGTACGAGGGTTTAAATGGGTTCTGTATGTTTGTTACGAATACGTAGCCTCTATGATGGCCTCTATGCTCTATGTGTGGTTTTAATATTGGTCATTTTGCGTTTGTTTTAAATGCTGACCGAAAAAGAAAAAAATAATATTAAAACAAAAATCTTTTTTTTATTAATAAGTAGTTTCCTATAGTGGGTTCAGTTTTTATTTTATTTGATATACCTACTTACGGTCTTCAATTCTTATTTGTTGAAACATTATTTATTTGAATAATAACTTACTAGAAGTAGTGTGCACCCGTTTTGATACACCTCAACTGATGCAAGAAATGGCACCAAACGCCGAACTTTGCCGAACGAACCACTCCGTAATTGTCAATGTCAAAACGCGCCAAATGTGTGTCTCTCGAAAAAAAAAAATAGCGGTTTGTGCTATTAAATCGTGTCACAAGTTCACAACACGTCTGAAAAACAAAAGAAATGTAATGATATCACTTTTCACAGGAAAGTTTTCAATATTTCATAGTATTTTGTAGTTAATTATGAAATAGAAACAATACGATTTTAGCGTATTATTTTAATGCTCGGTGTTGCCCGATTGTGAAAATGGTTTCCCATTTTAACTATTTTTATTGCTTCGACTGATTAATTTTAAAACAGCTGCTGCTGCTACTGATATTTACGTAGGTAAGTGACACGATCTCTAATGGAAGTCCTTGCGAATTAACGATATCATAATATCTAAAATTTTGTTACTAGAAAGTTGAGAAATTTAACAAACTCTATTTATTTCCCCGATTTCTGGAAACTACACCTCCATTGGCAACATTACGCTAGTGTCAAGTGCAGGTCACCGACATTTCATCGAGCGTTTAACGCGTCACTTTTGACAGAGCGCTTGTATGAAGACACTGCTTCTAGTAAGTTATTTTATAATCTAATAAAGTCTAATTTCCTTTTATCCGCTATCTAGGTAAAAATATTTACAATATAAAAAACAAAATAAAATTGATATTTTAATTGGTAATTAACGAAATAAGGCTTCTTTATACTGACTGCCAACGCGAATATCTGTCAAAAGAATTCCCAACTTGCCAGCTGACTACGCAAATCACCCCGAGGCAGAGTCTGACATCTGGTTACAAAAATACCACTTTTAGTAATAAGTGTGATACGTAGGTAATAAACGTACTTTATAAAAAAAATCGAATGCGATTGTAGTAACCACTCAAAATAATATTGAACCAGTTCAATCACAAAAACAGACCACAATCAGTCTTAGCGATAAGACAACTATTTTACTTTTGATACAATATATTATATATCCTTATAATGTTTATAATTATTTTATCCGTTAACCCAAGTGTAAAACTTATTACTGGTTCCGTCCAATCTCTTTTGGTCTGATTCTAATATAAGTGTATTTTTTTTAACACTTTTTGACAAGGGATACGTACGTACTCGATTATTTTGATCACATAAAGGCGTCAATTTTTTATCTAAATGTTAATAATATGAATGAAATTCAATGAAAACAATAAAGCATTTTAAATAACATTGCATATGTATGAGAAATTCAATTATGGATACAGTTATTACATTGCGTTTCGTATGAATTCAAAAAATCAAAAATGTACATTTATTTCTTTTCACAATGCACGTGCAAAAAATGGACACTGGAGAGGACATTTAAAAAAAATATCAATGGATAGATGGATCTTATGTCATTTTCGTATATTTTACAACTACTATTAATAACAATTTTATTTTCTAATCGGTAAGGGTGGTGGCGGTGTTGCGATCTATCTCCGTGCTCATATTCCTTATAACATTATTTCCTTCTCCAATGTCCTGCACCCATCCAATGAAGCCGAGCACCTGTTCATTGAAATTTTGCTTTCCCACACTAAGGTTCTATTAGGAGTCTTCTATAGTCCTTCCCCTACTGTGAATTATTTCTCCTCTTTGGAAGGTCTTTTGGAAAATCACCTCCCCGGGTCCTTCGATCATGCTATTATTAGGGGCGACTTCAACACCTGCCTCCTGAAAAATGACCATCGTGCCGATTCCCTTCGTTCTGTTATTGAATCCTGTAATCTTTCCTTCCTACCTCTCCAAGCCACGCATTATTTTCCAAACTGTAAACCCTCACTCCTGGATCTTATTTCTGTATCCTCTACTGATCTTGTTGCCAAGCACGGCCAAATCGACGCTGAAGCCTTCTCCTACCATAACCTCATCTTCCTTTCCTTTAAAGTTCGCCCCCCTAAACCCAAGTCCAAGATTCTCATGCGGCGTAATTTTGGTGGATTGAATGTTGATGCTTTGCGACGCGACGCGGAATGCTGTGATTGGTCTGGTATAGCCACGACTCCTTCAGTGGACGATCAAGTTTCCTTATTTAATTCTACTCTCCTTCAGCTGTATGATCGACATGCACCTATTCGTCCAGTCCGTGTGAAACATCTCCCCGCTCCGTGGCTCTCTGAGGAGATCAAAGCTGCTATTGCCAAGAAAAATCACCTAAAAGGCAAATACAAACGTGATCCTATTAACTTCCGCGATAAATATGTTACTGCTCGAAATCGTTGCAATAGGATGTGCAGAGAAGCCCAACGTAAACATTTTCACTCGTCTGTTGAAAGTGAAAATGGTGACCCAGCTAAGGTGTGGAGGTTTCTAAAGTCTTTGGGAGTTGGGAGAAATCGTCACGCGAATCCCATTAACATCAACTTCGACTGTCTCAACAGGCACTTCTCTACGTCCGCTGTATTTGATAGCAAAATTAAAAATAACACTTTAAACTCACTTTCATCTACACCAACTCCTGACTTTTCTTCCTTTTCTTTTAATCAATTTACCGGCTGTGATGTTAAGAAGAACGTGTTAGCTATTGCTTCGAACGCAGTGGGAGCGGATGATATCAGCCGTGCTATGATCTTGCCACTTCTGGATATCCTTCTCCCTGTTATAACCTCCATTTTCAACAATTCTATTATGAGTGCCGTTTTCCCAACCGTGTGGAAAGATGCCAATATTACCCCCTTGCCTAAAAAATGTAACCCGTCCTCTTTTTCTGATTATCGTCCCATATCTATTCTTCCTTTCCTGTCTAAAGTCCTAGAGCGCCTTATCCAACACCAATTGAACAGCTTCCTTTCCATGAACAATCTGTTGAATCCTTTCCAATCGGGCTTCCGGCAAGGTCATAGTACTACTACCGCACTCGTTACAATTGCTGATGATATTCGTTTCGGTATGAACAACTCTCATGTTACTGTCTTGACCCTTCTGGATTTCAGTAACGCTTTCAATACTGTCGATTTTGATGTACTGCTGGGCTTGATGCGTTCTATTAACATATCTCCAGCGGTTATTGACTGGTTTCATAGTTATCTGTGCGGTCGGCGCCAACGCATAACAATCGAAGATAACATCTCTTCTTCCTGGTGCTCCTTGTCGGCGGGTGTTCCACAGGGTGGCGTATTATCCCCTTTACTCTTCGCTCTTTTCATTAACGGTATTACTTCTCACCTTAGTTCCTCCTATCATCTTTACGCCGATGATCTTCAAATTTACCGACAAGGGCACATTGATGACCTACCTGCAGTCATTGGCGCGATAAACAGTGATCTTGACTGTATTTCCGGTTGGAGCAAGGTTCATGGCTTAGTTGTTAATCCATCTAAAACGCAGGCTATTATAATAGGCAGTTCGTGGTTCATTTCCAAAATTAACTGGGCTAATCTTGATCCAATCATTTTTGACGGGGTGCTTGTTCCTTATAGTGATCAAGTAAAAAATTTAGGAGTCTATTTTGATAAAACCCTCTCTTGGTCCCCACAGATGAAGGAGATTAGTAGAAAAATTTTCGCTAGTACGAACTCCCTTCGCCGGCTACGTTACTTTTTACCCGCGGAAACCAAAATTATGCTTTCGCAATCCCTACTCCTCCCTATCCTCGATTATGCAGACTCTTGTTTTCTCGATCTCACCGAAGTCCAACTTAACAAGCTTGAGCGTCTTCAAAATCTCTGTATCCGATTTATTTTTGGCCTCCGTAAATACGATCATGTTTCCCAGTTTCGTACGCAGCTCAAGTGGCTCCCCATCCGTCAACGCAGAAACCTGCATACTCTTTCCTTACTATATTCCATTCTTTTTAATCCTTTAACACCTCCTTACTTAAAAGAGCGCTTCGAATACCACAGCTACACTCAGGGTCCCACACTTCGTAGTGCTTTTAATCTCCGCCTTGTGACTCCTTCCTACTCCACAGATTTCTTCTCCAAGTCCTTCTCCGTTCAAGCTGTTCGTCTTTGGAACGCGCTGCCTCTTTCGATACGTCAAGCTCAAAGTATAGATTCTTTTAAGACATTGATCAAATGTCACTATCTTTCAATGTAATTAATTTTCAATTTAAATATATAAATATATATTTATATTATTATTAATTTTTTTTATTTTTTATTATTATATTTACCTTTGTTTATGTCTATTATTTTTACATAATGTAGTTTGAAATTTATTGTAATTATTGCGCCACCTACCTATTTATTTTTGTCAGTTATTTCTCTTTCAGAGGTTGCCTGGAAGAAATTGCTTGGCAATAAGGCCGCCTATTGTACTATAATAGGCATGACGACAGTATCAAAAAATCGTCAATTTAATGTTTGTAAGTGAATATTCAAATAAAAAATAAAAAAATCACTGCTTTAGTTTTGTTTAAAAAAATCAGATTATTAAGATTTTCAATAAAATAAAACATTAAAATACCTCAATCGGCCATTTTGATTGAAACACTAGCAGGTGTCATGGCGTCGGCTCTGACGTCACGTCTCGGTAAACATTACTACAACTTCTTCGTTACGCCAAAGACACAATGACATTTTTACCAAGACGTGACGTCAGAGCTGACGCCATGACACCTGCCGCTGTTTTGGCGCACTATTTGAAAATGATTTGAAAAATGGTTTTAAACTTCGTTAAACTAAAGTTTATTACCGAAATAAAGTTTATTTCATAAATAGTAAGTGTGTACCCACATTACGGAAGAGGTTTTCAAAATCTTTCGTCACGCCTATACTCGTAATTCTCTGTAATATTTTTACTGTGTTTGGTGCAATAAAGAGTTTTTGTATTGTATTGTATTGTATTGTACTACTAACTAGGAAAATAAATGAATATTCCTGAACGATAGATTAATTAGCCATCACAGTTTAGGAATTCACTAGATTTTTAGTGAGGGAACGCACGAGCAACTTTGTCTCTACGACTTAAGGCCTATCCGCACACAACAGTGCCGGCACCTAGGACCAAGTATAAGAATTTTTAGGATAGGCCTTAAGTCGTAGAGACAAAGTTGCTCGTGCGTTCCCTCCCTTAAGGTAAACACAATTTTTTTAATTGCTTGGTTTTCGATAGGCACGAATATTCAAACTAAATACTTTGAAGTCGGACGAGAAACGTTCTCTAGGATACATTGAATTCATTACCTTTAAGTGTAAAAAGGTCTACGGTAGCCTATATAAAGGGCAGTTCGTGTAACTCAGAACCCAAGCCAAATAACTCACAATTAGAGTAAAAAACGTCGAGCGGTAAGCGCTTTTTGATGCGATCACTGCTGTTTGCTGTGCCGACAAGATTTCATTAGTTTGGCAACTGGATGTCGGAAACAATTGATGTTTCATAACTTTTTTACATCAAAAAGAAGCAAATTGATCACTATAAAGTAATAAATTACGAATTATGGTTTTTTAAATTGACCTATAACAAGCTGCTTTGCATAATCAATTTTTCTTGCCATCAGTAGAACCGATGGTTTTGTACTAAGAAAAAAATCTTGTGCACATTCAAAAATTTTTGCATTTTTAGGTACACAAGAAAAGAAAAATATGCAGGTACACAAAATGTAATAACAGAGTAATTTGAGATAGACATTTCCATTAGTTTTGCGGCAAACCGCTCCCCGATACGGTAATATAACACCAGCAATTACGAACACAAATATTAAATTACCCAGTTTCACATAATTGCGGATTGCGAAATGCCGCATCCGATTTGACCAGTCGCTTTTTTCCCCACATTCTCATCTCTGCAGTTTTTGCTATCAACCACCGCACTGTCCATCGTTTTTACTTCACCACTGTACAATTTTTTGCTCCCAAACTCATCTCAGTATGTCAAGCGACCATATTTTCTAAAGGTGCCCCACTCGATCGTCTCCGTAATTGATCGAATCAGCTGTAAATAACCTTTGTTTTTATCCCAACAAGAAGTTCGCTCTGAATTTTTTGCGCTAAAGAATTCACTTGAAACCCTTCCAGTGCTCATTCAAAAGCCTATATTTACTCATGTTAGTTACATTTCTTTTATTTTATCAGACGGCTCTCTGTATCGAGTTAAACGAATCGCTCAGGAGAATCGAAAGGATAACGCAACGTCGATGTATCGATAAGCAAAACCAATCATCTGAGCGTTTTGAGAGGCGTTACTGCCGGTAAGTTATTGCGACAACATATTGAAAATCAACATATTAAACAATCGAGTTTGCGAGTCGACGGATCATTCAATTAAATCGCTTTGAACAAACGATGAGATCAATATCGCAGTTTTAATAAAACAGATGGAGAATGGCTTCCATATCCGTTTGCTTTTTCGTTGCGCAAAAAAATTTCGTGCCCATCGAAAAAGCAAGCAATGATAATAGAAACAGAGACAGTGCCCGTTCAAAAGGGTTATCGTGTTTTTATTTGCGCCTACAGAGACCTTTTTAGAATGCGTTAAAAGGAAACGACTCGCAGTGTGCGTGGGTGAAAAAATAGGAGGTCGCTGTCATATGGCTTGTTAGTGTGTGATACGTTGCATGCAACTGGAAATTTCGTGAGTTTTACTGTGAATGTTCGTGTTTTATAGTTATTTGTAACGTCGTCATTGGCAGCCCCATTAAATTTGTGTACTCAGCTTATTATGTACGTTTACTTTACTTATAATTAAAACAAGGTAACTAAAAAAATATATGGAATCTTGAAATGTACCTACATTATAGTCCACGACTCAACAAATAACAAATATTTCCGCCAAATAATAAAAAACATAACTTTGAACTTGCGTTCCGTACCTCAAAAGGAAAAAAGGGAGCCCTTAATTGTAGGATCACTGTTATCCGTTTGTCTGTCTGTTTATATTTTCGCACTTCATTTAATAACCCTCAAAAATAGCAGCACTATTAGTAACGCAATAGTTATCATTATTTTATATTTCTTGTACATGTAAAAGTATATGTTTAATATCAAAAAGTATAAAAATGAATCAGTAAGAAGATAGATAGATAGATAGAATACTCTTTATTTGCATTACACACAGGAAAAAGTACAAAAAACAATCTTACAAACTAGTGTAAATGCAACAAGGCGGCCTTATTGCTAAAAAGCAATATTTTACAAGGCAACCTTAAGGTAACGAATTTCTGTATGGAGTAGAGTGGGCAGGGCTAGCAAGATATATTATGTAAGTTTAACAAAAATCATAAATCAAACATCATAAGTAAACCTTTAGCTTATAAGTACAAAAATTATACTAATACGAAATTATTGTCAATAAAATAATTTAAGCAATGAGAAGATTACTTAATAGCGTATTTATAAAACTGATTAATTGTATAAATATTTTGAGTTTGTAACAAATGTCTCATGAATAAAATAATAAGTTGTTTGAAAGAGAAATAAATCGCATTGCATTTGAATGGGATTAGTTCTAAGGTCGTGTACAATCCGACACGTAAATATCCATTTAAAATATGCAACAAAAGAAAGCGTTTATTGCTAACGATATTGTAAGAGTATAAAATTTTACTTGCAAAAACAGTGTAATTTTGTCTCGTTTCACCTATTTTTCAATCTAGCTTAGTTATGACCAATTCTTCCTGATAATCAATATCAATTGATAAGACTTCTAAAGATTTTTAATTTTATAGTCGTTTTGATATGTTGTGCAGTCAGATCCATACATTCAATAGAGTATTAGATTTTGACTGTTACGGCTTAGTATTATTTACTTAACGCCCGAACCGCAGAAAGATCATTTGTCAAATGCATACTTATCAAAAAACTATCACTTTATTTGACGAATAATAAGTTATTCCGGAGTAGTGAAACCAATCAGACCTGCATTTTTGTTTTACAATTATTAGTCAGTATTTTAGCCCCTAGTTATCTAGAAGAAAATTTCATCCTCTAGTCGTAAATAATTCAAGCTCAAGTCATGCATTATACGACTATTTAATAATATATTTTATAAAGGGAAACAAATTTTATAATTTATTACGAAAGATAATAATCGCATTCCATTGCGAACTGTCAAAGTTTTGGCGTACGCCATTTATCGATTTATCTTTCTACCGAGCTACCTCGGTAAACTTATAAGTATGACCTGACTGTACCTACGTATTATACTGTTACTGTTTAAACATTTTAGCTACCCCAAGGATCTTTATTCCATGTCACAAATGAGATATTTCACATGTCACAGAATAAAGTTGTAAAACAAAGAAAAATAAATTATGATAATATTATAAGTGAACATAAAATGGGAAAAGCAATTAATTTAAACAATACTAAGGATCGGTTTCACTAGTGCCAAATAACTATTTATCAATTAGATAGTTTTTTGAAAGTTCCAAGTATGCATTTATAGCTACGAATATAGGTACAGACATTTCCCTTTTGACGTTCTAAGTAAAATTGTTCCGTTTGAAAAGCCCTATCCAGTGAGGGGTGGGCCCAAAGTCCTTTTACACTTATTAACTTAAATAATGAGTTTAATCATCAAAATTATGTTTTACTTAACATAGCACTTTTCTTTTCAATTGGTGTGATACAGAATCTAATTAGAAAAATGTTGGATATTTTTAATTTTTGGACTTCGGTCGTGCCTTTGACAAACTTATAAGAAGCTGACTGTACAACGCTATAAGAAAGCGACCTAATTGGAGAGTTACCAGCACGCCATAGCGTGACCTGTCGTGGTGACAGTTTGAATTCTTAATTATATAAAAATATTGTAATTGGCTGCGCCTCTACCACCAATGTCGTTCGCAACCTTGGAATTTCGGAATCTGTTTAAAATTAACTTACAACTATTATTTACCTAATTGTTTTTATTTGTGTAATCCTTGCGCTTTATCGAAATATTATATAAATACTGTAATTTATGAAACTGATAAGTCAAGTCGAGAAACTGGCCTTAAATCTATAATTATATGAATGTTCTAGGTCAAACTAGGGCAATATTTTGACCTGGCATGACCTTAGTCTAGCTAGAATATAGTACTTTCATGTTTGTATAGTTTAAATACCACTCTTATTAGAAAAGCTTTTTGTAGGTTTTAATTAAAACGATTTCGAATTTCATGTATGAATTCAATTACTTTATTGAAAGATATAATTAATTTTGTTGTTTATAATATGTAATTATGGTAAATTTTCGTTGGTAATCGTTCCAATTAACTAGCCCGCATTTCAGTGCAAATAAATATAATATTTCTTCTACACATCGACTTACTATAATTTAAACCAGTTTGAAATAAACACAGTGAGTTGCGCGTTGTCTACACGGATTAAAACCAACAACATATGTAAAGATGCTGCGTCAAATGCATGGCCTGCTACCAAGGCCAGTTTGGGGGCCTAGCGTATATTGGTATGAAACCTCTTGTCTACACTGTTTTAAAATCCACCTTAGCATGAACATGGATATGACTCAAAACATGAAGAGACGAAATGTAAACAAACGCATTTTATTATAATCAAAATAAGATGAACTCTTAGATAATATAATATAATACAATTACATATATAAGTAGAATTAAAAACTGTCATATTTAGCCAGCCTAAGGATTTTTTTTTTAATTCTATTTTATTTTTATACCACAAAGTTGGTAAAGAAGCATACGGCCTGCCTGATGGTAAGCATCACCGTAGCCTATAGACCCTTGCAATACTATGGGTATCTCTCACGCGTTGCCAACCCTCTAATCCCCCGAATCCCAACCCCCTAAGTGGGGCTCTGGAGATCTTACTCACTGTAGGAACACAACATGGCCGAGACCAATGCTATTTGGCTGATCTTCTGTAAGGTGGAGGTCCTTCCCCAGACGGGCTGCTGCGATTTAAGCAGATTGTCCGCTGTGCCCTACGAGAGGTTTTTTGCTATTTTTACTAGCTGTTCATCGCAACTTAAAAGTATTAGATGTTTGTTTATAACTCGTCTCTTCGTAGTTCGAACTATAGTAACAAAAATAACTTAACTTAAAAGCTTAAACTTTAATAAAAGCTTATGCAATTATTTTTCCACTTGTAAGACAAAATGAATTATATTACTTAACTAATAATAAAATTGTTTCTCAAAAAAATATCTATGAAATTCGTTTCTCATGTAAGTAATTATGTTACCCATGTTACCATTAACATAAAATGGATCTTATAAGACAAGAAACCCATTTTAGGGATATGACCTTTTAACATCAAGTAGGGGTGTAAGTAAAAAACGTATAAAACTAGGGTCCTTGCCCCGTTGACGGGTAGAACGAGTTTTATTACATACGACATGTTGACGAATAGGGCGTAAACAGAACGATATTGTGCCAAAGAGGAATTTAATTATAGGTGTACACTAACATTGTAATATTTGCTTGTAGGTGATCTATGAAATTACACATCCAGCTTCTACAATAAACGTCAAGTTTATGTAACTACGCCTGTGGCACGTTTTAATATATTTGGACACTATGCTTGGACGAACTTACAAATTAGGTAATAGTATGTTGTAAACATAATATTTATTTATTTGTTAATATTCACAAATACGGAGATTGAGAAAGTATGTATTTACAAGCAATTTCTTTAGTACAATACAGTACGAAAGTTATGTATAAGTTCAAATATTTGTACACTTCACTGTCTTTGAAGGTTTTGACAAATAATACGAAGATGTGCAAAGCATTATTCATAGTCTTGTGCAATACTAATGAAACAAATATTCTAAAAGGTAAGTGACGCTGTACTTATTTTATTTTTTATTTTTATACCACAAAGTTGGCAACCAAGCATACTGCCCGGCTGATGGTAAGCATCACCGTAGCCTATAGACGCTTGCAAATACCGGGGCGAGGGTATAACTCACGCGTTGCAAACCCTCCCAACCCCCCAAATGGAGCTCTGTAGACCTAACTCACCGTAGGAACACAACATGGCCGAGAAAGCAAATTGGCTACGAATTTCTGTAAGGCTACTTATATCAGGCTTTTAATAAATTTTAAAACTATCAAAAATGTTGTACAGTTGCTACCCTACGTGATTTCTGGTACACTATGGTGGTTCTTTTGAAAGATTATGATATGCAGCAAACTAGCAGTAGACTCATATTACTAACAATAGAGCGAACAGATATTTAAAATTCAATGCAACTAGTAAAGTCAAAAATTTAAACTAGAAATACTAATGAAATGGAATAGGAAGACGTAGGCATAATACTTATTAAATATGTCTGTGTTTTATTTAATCTATGCTGTTTAGGGCACGGCACCAAAGCGTTGCGTGACGAAATAATACGGCACGCACACTGTCAAATGATAACTCTGCGTCTATCAATTTTCAGAGGAATGGAACACTACGGAGTGCTTAAAGTTTATTACTGCCACAGTAGATAAGCCAACCCAATAAAGCAGTCCTTAAATAAATAGTATTTGGGTCAGCTTAGTGACCTTTGCATTTTTATTAAGTTTCGTGTTTAGTAAAATATTGTGGCAATTGTATTTTTTATTACAATTAAAGGTGTTGTTACATTTTTATCACTCCATTTTAAGGTGCTAATAAATTTACTTGCACCAGACTTGAAAAAGACGTCCGATACGGTAATGCACACAGACTGTGTCAACACTGGATTTAAATATATAACTTCAAGAGATGAATTTATTTTTTCCAATAAGATTTTTCATTGACAAATAAAGATAAACTAGATTAGACACAGACAATGTCGATTTGCTATTTGCAATTATCAAATTGCAAGAGATTCAAGGTTTGCCTCTTTTTCTGCAATTTTACATAGTGACATGTAAAGGTGAGCGGTTAAATTACAAAATTGTATAAAATTAAAAATTGTACACAAAAATGACAAATTGTTCAAATTCTTTCAAATTGTGATCATGTTTTTAAACATTTTACTTGCAAGTTTTCGTTTATCATAATTTTTCATATCTTTAAACATGATCATTATCATAAATGTTTCTTTTTTCTATATAGGTACCACAAAATTGGCAAACAAGCATACGGCCCGCCTAATAGTAAGCATCATCGTAGCCTATAGATGCTTGCAATACCGGGGGTATCACTCACGCGTTGCCAACCCTCCCAACCACCCCAAGTGGAGCTCTGGAGACCTTACTCACCGTAGGAACACAACATGACCGAGACCAATAACTAACCAATAAGAGGATACTAACTCAACGATATTATATTTTATAACAAATACATATATAGATAGACATCCAAGACCCGAGGCCAATCAGAAAAAGTTCGTTTTTCATCATGACCCGACCGGGGATCGAACCCGGGACCTCCTGGGTGGCGGTCTGGCGTGGTAACCATTACGCTACGGAGTCAATTTAATAGTAATAAAGTTAGACTTGTTAATATTCTTCTAATCGCGTGTAATATCGACAAACTGCAATACATTTATATAAACTAGACTCGATGACAGTTTCTTATAAAATTATTTTATCGTGTTAATTGTCATGCAATGTAAAATTTATGATACAACGTTTGATTTATGGTTGTATAATATTACTGCACTGTATATGGAAAGTAAATAAATTAAAGGTATGCTCACATCACTGAAAGCACCATTAGTTTTATTAGTAGGTAGTCTAAAATTAAGGTCCAACCCTACCATGAAACGACATTCCTAAAATACCTTTTCATGGTTGACACGCGGTTTTATTACAATTTTTGTATGATTTTGGCATAGGTATATTACAAATGAACCGACATGTTAAAACAGACGCCAATCGTCCAGGCATTGCGGGTTCTCAACACGGTTGCAAATAAGATTGACATATTCACCTGTCCATTGTCGGAATTCACAAGAGCGACACTATTCGTACTCAGTAACGAAAACTAAGGTACAGTATTGAATTGGGTACTAACCTGTAATAATATTGTATTGTATATAATTATAAATAAATAAATAAATAGAGTCAGAAGTGGTTATAAACGACATCCTTAGTCAAAACTCAAATGAAGTTAAGGTTTTCGTAATAATTTCCACTGACTCGTAGAAATTATCACGAACTAGTGAAACCCGCGCAACTTCGTTTGCGTGTTTTTATTTTTGCACAGCAGCGCCATCTATATCAGACTTTTTATCAAATCCTACGGGAATCGCGTACTTTTCTGGATAAAAAGTACCCTAAGGTATTAGCTATACCTACATACCGAATATGATAAATGTTGGCCCAGCCATTTGAGCGGGAAGAAGTAACAAACATACACATAACTTTCGCCTTTATAATATTAGTAGGATTCCAGTTTGAATATTAAATCAGGCAAAACCACTTTAGACAAATGAACATTGGTCAAATCCACTTTTGACTGCGAGAATCGGTCGTATCCACTTTTGCAATAATTTCAGTTAAACGTAGTAGTGACTGTAGCAACCTGTAGTCTGTAACCTAAATATAAACGCTATCAAATACTTTCAAGTTACCAAATATAGCCTGACAAAGAGAATGAGTTCACATCGTCAAAATTAATGATAGCAAATTAAACATATTTAAACTGGGACCGTAATTTTTCTTCCTCTCCACGCAAATTAACTACATAGAACGTCACTTAAGCAGTGCAAGAATTTACATTTGTAATTATAATATATTTATGATCATTGATTTTGTTGCAGACTGTAAATGGGTTTTTAACTTAAAAGACACAAATAAAGTATTTTCATTTAAGACTTATTCTTGTAGAAAATGTACCTACGTCTATGCCACGACAGTCATTTGACCTAAGCCTGTGGTTGATTGCTTCGTATTTGAGTAAAAATAAAATTAGGAAGATGATTCCTGTTTCCTTCCCCCGTTCTTCCTCTTCTATTCCTTCATAGGTGGACAACGCCAACTTTCAAACAATCTGTTGCAACGCATCCTAAATTCTTGTAATCGTAATCCGTGGATGTCCATGGACAGTGTTGATTTCTTACTATCAGGTGAGCCACTAGTACATAGACTTGATGTAAACTCAAATAATTTGTATAGATTTTGTTATGAAAAACGAGCTGTCATTACAAAATCTAAAAAAGTATTGCTATTTCGTATAACTGGAAATGGCTGTTGAAATCTTTATAAAAAGGTGGGAATTTAAATCGAGTTTGGCGACGCTCTAACCCTTTTTAGGGTGCCGTAGTAAACTACAAGGAACCGTTATAGTTTCGCCATGTCCGTCTGTCTGTCTGTCTGCCCGCAGTCTAGCGCCTAGACGCTTGAATCTGGAAAGCTGTAATTTGGTATTTAAACACATAAAAGTACTTGAAGAAATATATGAAAAAAAATTTTTTTTGGGGTGCCTCCTCCATGTTGTGGGGTATCGTTAGATAGGTCTCTTAAAAAACATCGAGGGTGTGGTAAGATCATTTTCTGATACAATGATCCGTACGTGAATTATTTACATTTGACGTGTCAATTTTCCTTTTGCACGGTGCCCCCCCTCCACCCTATCCCCGAAAGTCTTGTGTTTAGAAATTTGAAAAAATTCATGGTAGTAGTCCATTTGGTGAACCTACAAGGAAAATTATAACGGTTAAGTAGGCACTACTAGTTCCCGAATAATAGCCAACGAACTTATGAAGTAAAATTTCTTTGACGAAAACGTACAAATGTCATAGAATATGGCATTGTACTCATTTGCAAGCTAGAAATGCGTAGCCGTTACGGAACCCTACAATGTTCGTGGCCCGACACGTACTTGCCCGGTTTTTGTTTTCGTATCGTAATTACTTCGGAGCGACACGACGTGACGTCGGATGCATTTGACAGGTGGTGCATTCAGTAATTGTGCACTCAATGCGGCTGCAGTTTATATTAAAAAAATATTAATGGAAAATAGTAAAGAAATTAAGGAAAACTCCGAGAAATCGTAGTTATGTTAATATTTTTATTGACCTGTTTGTTATGTGATGAATGTTGTTTAGTATCCATAATTAACACAACAGGTTTAACTTACTATGGGACCAGGCGATGTACGAATTATGTACGGTTTATTTAATAATAACTACATCAGTAAAACGTTTTTTATCTTGAGACCAAACAAGGAGTTTACGTAGTTGAGGTTTATAAATTGAGCAGGTACTTTAAAAAATGCCAAAACAGGGACAACCGGTAACTAAATGAAAATGTTTAATACCTTTAAATAATATTTTTAAACTACATATCAAATGTTAGTTACTCAATATGTAACAAGTTGCGAATGAATTTTTTACTCGGGCTTTTAAATCCCTGCCTTCAATTTGGCGCGTCCCCTTGGGGTGGCTTTTCATTCTTAATTCGAAACCCTGATTTAAGCTTTCACGGGCCAAATGAAAAAGTGTTTGTGTTTTAGATTAAAAAACAACAAAAGTACACACTAAGTTTGTAAAAATACAATTACCTACAAATAATATGCAAGTACTTAAACGAAAAATTGGGCTACTAAATATTTTAGTACACACTTACACGGTAAATGACATTTGCAATATCCATACAAAAATAATTACTTAACTCATGACAAATAACCATCAAGGTATTAATTAACTTCAAAATTAACTTAACGTTGTGTCACCTAGAAAAAGATCGTTAAAAATAAATTTTTACATAGCTCCCAGGCCTCCCTGTAATAACTCGGCCGTCAGCTGTTGTGGGCGGGATTTCAAAAAGGAAGGTGACAGTTAATCGACCGACGTTAAATATAACCGGTTGACGCGAATTACTTCCATATTATAGCTTACACATGAGGGGACTATAAACTGTACATACCTTATAATTATTCTTTATTGATGGTCACATTGAATCGACACTCATTTTCTTTTGTATAGTTATAGAAGAACAAAGGAAGCCAGTGGGTCACCTGATGATAAACAAACGCGAGTCGACGGGTTAGTAGTTCGACTTTTCCATCCACATACACCTTGTGAGCACTCATTTACTGAACTATAGGGTTAGGGAGGCTACTCGTCCGCGTCTAAACTGGGCCCTGATCTTTTAGTTTAGCTCTATAGTTACGAGTTTAAAAAAAACGATTCATGCTGGATTTTTTTAAGAGAGGTAGGGCACAGCGGATAATCCGCAAGTCGGAAGGACCTCCACCTTACAGAAGATCGTAGCCAAATAGCATAAGTCTCGGCCATGTTGTGTTCCTACGGTGAGTAAGGTCTCCAGAGCTGCACTTGGGAGGGTTGGGAGGGATGCCAATGCGTGAGTGATACCCCTGGTATTGCAAGCGTCTATAGGCTACGGTGATGCTTACCAACAGGCATTATTACTGACTATGCATGTTTGCCACCTTTGTGGTATTTTTTTTTTTAAGTTATTGGTTATTATAAAAGAAGAGAAAGTAAACGCGTCTTTAGACTGAAAGGTGAACATAGACTGAACATCTTAAACTCAGTTCAGTTCAGACTTTTCTGGAAAACTCATCTTGGATCATTCTGGAAAGAAATAGGAAACGTTCATGTCCACAAAAACACATAACACAGTTTAGTGATCGTATTTGCCAATGCAATTTTATATTTTTATATGAGAATCATTACTAAGTTATAAGTATTAAAGAGGAAAACGAAATTGATCAGATTTTGTTTTGAAGCTGTTTTTGTACATTATTCAAGTAGATTTTTCATCATAATGTCACATGTATATCCTTATGTCCATAGATGTGACTAGAATGCGGTGTGTTGACTGATTTTGGCTGGTTGCGTAATGGTTTCAGAGTGTAAGTCAGTTTGTACCCACTCATACTTCGCACCCAGCGAATAATAAAACTAGAATTAAAAATATACTTAAATATATACCTATATATATATATTTTTTTAAATAAGTAAACATGTAGAATATAGTTTTATAATGTAATAGTTTGTTAATGTTGAGCCGCGTTGGCGTTGCAACTGCTGCCGATAAACTAGTGATAGTTTGGCAAATTCATACAAAATTTTATGTAATGTGTTTTTGGAAATAAATAAATTAAAAAAAAAAAATATCAACTCAGTTAAGTACGAATAAATTAATGTGTGCTTGCCTTAAGTCGACTTTATTCAGTGCAGGTGACTGCATCTTTAATGAAAACTTGAATTAGTATTTACTGCACGATGCGACTTTTATAATTGCTATGATCGAAAGATTAGCGGCTTCTATTCCTAGTTTACATTTATGGGTCTATCATTCAATTACTGAATATCGTTTGAAAGATAATTATAATGATATGTGTTTTCTAGTAACAAAAATAGATAAAAATATAATCAGTCGGGTAAATAGCCATGATATGTCACTGTGTTTCATACGATAAGTAAGAGAGCCGGAAGCCCAATATCCCTCCTGCTTCCTACTCCGTTTTTCACTTTCCTTCCTCCGTCCTTTCTTTTTCATTCCTCCAATGCATCCATAAACTTGTAGTCGTGGAGTTCCATGGGCAGCGGTGATTGCTTACCATCAGGTGACCAGCCAGCTTGTTTGTCCTCCTCTGTCATAAAAAAAGATTAACCAGTAGATGTTTTCGTTCAATTTTGGCCCGGCAACAGTATTTCTGCGTTACGCGATGGTTGTAGAGAATGTCTTTAGGCATTAAGTCCGCCAATTATACTCTCAATCGTGCAATAAAGAATAAATAAATAAATTAACTAGAACCATTCACCGCCTCCTAACTCATAAGTTAGGATTTGGGCGCTAGAAGGCGTTGGTGAAAGCCATAAGCAAAGCAAATTGGAAAAAGCAGAATATCTAATTGAAAAATACTGCAAAGTTCCGTAATAATTATCAATTAGACATCTTGGGGGAAGTATCAGGGGGAAACATCCATTTTATAATTGCTGTTAAACAAGGCTAACAATTATGGCCCGTAAAAGTAATTTCATTCTAGTTTGTAAGTTTTCGTCTACTTTTATGTAAAATTTACTAACTTATCTTAAGGTTTACTACCTCATTTTTCAATATAAAAAAATGAAATAGAAAAAAATATCATTTATTTTTACAATACGATAACCTGTAGGTATGTATTAATATGAAAGAGAAATATTTTATTTTTTATTTCTTTCGCAAGTCTATCACACCATTTTACTTCAAAAAACATCAAAGAACAGCAAAAAAGGTTTCTATGTTATTTTTCTTTTATGTAGCATTTTCTATTCAACAGAGTACTATTACAGATATTATATTACATGTTTACACAACAGATTCGGAAAACCCTCAAGTTCCGACTCAGGTCTTTTATACCCCACTGCGGAATAAATCACAAAGAGTGTACTCTCGTACACATGTGCCCGTTGTAGGGTTACCATGAGTGCGTCGTGAAATTCTTGATTAAATTTCAAAGATAAAACCAAACAGCGATGTGAGTCGTTTTATAAGTCGTTTTTTTTCAATTTTGATTTTATTAACAATGAAGTTTTTAGTTTGTCAGTTTGAAAAAAAAAAGTCTTTTGTTAAATAAAAAATTAAAAAAAACTATCCAAATTGTAATATTATTAAGTGTTAAAAATTTCAACTTAATTATAAATATTATTCTATAATAATTGTATATTAACATAACACTATTAAAACTTATATAATTTGTAGTAATCCCAACAATTAATAGATTTGTTAACTTGACAGTGCCAACTTCAACGAAAATTAAAAAGAATATTAGCTAATGACTGTTTATCCCAAAGAGGTAAAACAAAATGGTAAACATACTTGCAGGTAGTGCGCTTTTGCGGTTTCATTGCGTGCAGGAAATTCGTGAATGAATCAGGTGAGCACGAGAGTCGTTTTTGCATTCCCACGCTCGTTCGATCAATGAAGGGTTAACGTTGACGTGATGAAGATACTTTAATAGCTTCATTTGCTTAGTTTTTAAACTGTTCCGTTTAGGTAAATTACGTTATTTTTACGTAAAGTGTTATAATTGTACCAATTTGCGTAAATTCTATTTATCTTCAACTAATAAATTGGTTTTATGACAGGATATTACGATAAGATGACGGGTTGATCCTAACATTTTTGTACTTATAAAAGTTGACATGAATTGAATCTTAAAATAAATATTCTTGGACGAATCATACAATGCCATCTAGTCCCAAACTAAGCAACTAAGCTTGTACTATGGATACTAGATTGCTGATAAATATACTTAAATAATTTTTTTTTGGAAATAAATACATATTATACATAGAAAACACCCAGACCAAGGCAACCAGACATGTTCATGCACACAAATGCCTTGCACAGGATTCGAACCCGCGGCCCTTGGGATAAAGTGACCATTGCTAGCCACTCGACCACCGGACCTGTCTGAGCGTTTGGATGCAATCGTTTTTGATTAGTCAGTCAGGACTTTATAATAAATTTTATAATATACTATAATTATAACTTTAATAATATACTAGGTTACCATTCTTACATTTTATTTTGAATGGTATTACATACTAATGAGAATAAACGTCTTTAATTGTAAGTTACGACGAAGTAGGGGAAGTATTTTATAGCTTTTATTGCAAATTAAGGAAAGAAACAGCGGGAGGTTCATTCGAGTCATAGATTTAATTTTTGAAAATTAGACGTAACGATAAACCTTGCAAGGGGTCCTTTCGACGTCATAATTATAAAAAAACAATTTCTTCCTTGTTTACATTTTCCTTTGAAAAATTTCCTTTCGTCCTATGTTTAACTATATTAACTTGTTTGTCGTTACTTTTTTTTTCTTTACACACCAAGTCGATCACAATATTTTTATTTGTAAATTTTCTTTTATTAGCAAATTCTTTAAATAAAACGTTATGAAAACGAATGTCCTTTGTGGTCGTTTACTACAGAGATGTTTACTATCAAGATAAATTCCCTTTTATTACAAAAAAAAAACGCGAAATATAAGTTTAATTTAAACAAGGGAACTCGTCAGAAAAAGTAATAATTTAATTACAAAGTGTAGATTGGCGTAAACAGATGGTGTTACTTAGAAGCAAGAGATTTATAACAGGTGAATAATCTTGTTTCACGTTACCTGAAATCCGGTCGTTCTCTGGAGAAATATCTTGTTTAATTTGTAAGCGGAGATGAGTTATGGAGATACAGGCAAACTAGAAAGTAATATAATATGACATTGCGTCAGTACGGAATAGTCGTGGGGGGTTGAGACAAAGGAGGGTCGACTAAGGTTATTATTTATTATATTGAATATTAAGCGTCAGTTGCACAATGTTCTGACAAGTTTCAGATAGTCTATCTATCAGACAAACCTTTGAGACCTTTTTTATGGAAGAGGTTCTCAAACAAGCTTGCAGGTCATCTGAAGATAAGTGTTCACTTTCGCCCATGGAACAGAGAGACAACAGGGGATTCCCTTAACTGAGGGAGGAAATAAGAAGAATAATATGAAAAAACTAATGCTGCTACACGTCGATTTTCTTTGAGAGGACGGTTTTTATCCGAACGAGCTAAAATTCTCTCCATTCGTAGTCTATATAAAAGTTGTGTATATTTTATAACTTAAAATTATTTTCAATAAATTCCTTTAACCCTTAAAAATAAAAGTGTACTCAGCGGAAAGTGGATTATTACGATTCACAATAAAAAAATTAGAAAGCATAAATTGGAACAAGTTTATCAAACAATCTGTTTTTAATGGTAGCTGATTATGAATTGTAAAATAATCTTATAACTTCGACTTTGAGATACATAATATGATACCCATGTTGTTAACCCTACATTGTTTTATTAAACGTAACGTCCTTATTTCGTGTCGAGTCAAAACAAAAAACTTTACGTCAATTTTTTAATACCTACATAAATGTTAATAGGGGAAAAGTTGTTTTCACGTATATAAGAATTTTACCGATACTAAACCTTTTATGAATTATAATAAAAGGGGGCGTATTAGCAAAAACGTCACGCTTCAATAATAAAATACGTACATAAACACAATTTTATTGGTGAGCGGTAAAATACACAAATCGCTATGGTAAAAAAATCTATGCATAGCTCCCTATAAAATATAAGGAGAGAGCCAATAAAGAAAATGCTATATTAAGTTCTGAAAATAAGGGCAGCGCCACAAATGTAGTACGTTCCGGCTGACTTTTATAGGTCATAAAATGGGATAATGCGTCCGAATAAGCGTATTTCGGAATGGTACAAATTTAGACTTGAGGTGCCTCGGCCCACCATTCGATATGAGCCAATATGTAGCTTCGAGGGCTGTTTACACTACACGTAACGTGTTTATAAAAATAAATTATTTTTAGCAGGCACTGTTAAAACGAAACCTAATGAATGTCACAGGAAGCCGTTGAATGGCTTGGAGTTATAATAAATATAAACTAAAATATACGTTCAACAAAAAGCACTGGCACAACTGTAGCATTAAAATTACGGTCAGTTTGTGGAAAAAAATACATACTGAATAAACTGTTTTATTTGTGTACCTAACCTAAGTTCAGACATTCCGTCCCAAAAAACGCGATTGCGTTATAACTGTAATAAAACAGTTATTACAAAAACTATTATGTTTCTTATCATATTTTCAGTTCAGTGACTGCTACATAGTACAGTGACAACAATTTAAAACTGAGATGACACAACACTTCACACTTCATTTAACAGTTTGACAAATAGGTGTCGATGTGTGAATTGGCTCGTTTGACACTTACCACTGTACGTATTATGGACGTACAAATTTATTAAAGTGTTAAATAGTAAATAAAAAAATCTAACAAACAAGAAAATATTTATGGATCAATAATAGCGGTAGGATATACTAGTATACTAGTTGACAACCTCCGTGGCGTAATGGTTACCACGCCAGTCCCGGGTTCGATCCCCGGTCGGGTCATGATGAAAAACGAACTTTTTCTGATTGGCCTCGGGTCTTGGATGTTTATCTATATTATTTGTTATAAAATATAATATCGTTGAGTTAGTATCCCATAACACAAGTTTCGAACTTACTTTGGGGCTAGTTTAATCTGTATGAATTGTCCCTATTTATATATTTATTTATTTATTTTATTTATTTAGTATCTCTTATGCTCACATTTGTCTATTACCGGATTCAAACCCGTTGACTCTTGAGGTAAAATTTGTTATTTTGTTTTCGAAATATTGGTAGTATATTTATACAAATCAATCTATACTAATATTATAAAGAGGAAAGATTTGATTGTTTGTTTGTTTGCATTGAATAGGCTCCAAAACTACTGGACCGATTTCAAAAATTCTTTCACCAGTAGAAAGCTACATTATCAGGGAGTGACATAGGCTATAGCTTTTTCCGAAATTCAATGTGGTTCCCACGGGAACGGGTCCGGAACTTCACGCGGACGAAGTCGCGGGCAAAAAAGCTAGTATTATTTAATTTTGTACACTTTGACAAGGCAAGGCGATTGCATTATGTGAGGACCTAGTCCCTGAATTAATTATTTTATCTTATCTATCTTTTTAATTGACAGGTCTGTAAATCACAGTCATTATGCATAGTGTGCACTGCGAAATAACGCGCGATTTTATTTTTTGCGGTTAAAAAATTATTATATTAATTTTTTTTGAGGTTTCTTAAGACGCATAAACTTATCGTATAGTGTAAACACGCCTACATATTGCGCTCATATCGAATGGGTCGGCACTTAGGTAAACTTAGCGAGGAAAACCGCACTATTTGTTGCATGTTGTTTATTGATATTTTCACTACGACCGTTCGAGAGGGGTACTGGGAATACTTTTAAAGTTCTAGATTGTATTTTATAAGGTGATTATAGTATGTTTAACTTTAAATAATGTTATTGCAATCACTTTGGTTAATGGAACAATTTTTTATATTTATGCGGCAGGGGTGTATGTAAGATAGACTTTTGGCTATTGAATTGTATGTGGTTTGATTACCAATAGAGGGTAATAGATAATATTCTCAAGTCTAAATGACATTTTGACACTATCATTGGCAAATTATGGAAGAAAATAGAATCTCGTTTTGTTTGAGACTTAATTATGTACCTAATAAATTTTTCTAGCTTTGTGATTGACTTGAATTAAACTAAGGCAGCGACGGTCAGGTTAATAAATAGCCTCAAAAGACTGACACTAGCGAACCAGCAGTTGACACGACACTAATTTTATTGTTAAAAAGGGTAAAAAATAACCTTAATTTACAAAACCGCGACTGTGAAAAACAATGACATTAAATATTTATAACAATAGACCAAGAGATAACTTTGTAGATATGAAAGCAATCACAATTTTGTTTTGGGTCAAACGGCCGTTCATAACGAGTTCAACAATAAAAACGTGGATGAGTAGCCAGGGGGCATCCAAACGGTTAACATCAAAAGTCAAACTTACATGATATTATATTGTATCATTCGGCATACATTGTAATTTTTTGCCAATGTATTATCAAAATTTCCTCGTCAACCAGCAATGAATACCGAATGGAAAACAAATTGTGGATTGCTTTCTGTCTTTTCGCATCTCATAGTAGAGGATGATGGAATTCTGAGTCAACAAATACGGTCCTTCAAAATGTGTCTCCCATATAATAAAACTGATTCCTATTTTAATGACCTTATATTTCCACAATGTTTTGCAACTCCTATTAATACGATAGGTGTAATTTCAAATTAGTGTTGTGGCAATTTTTTTCTATCGATAATCTGTAATTGGGCAATAATACAATTAATAATTTATTTATTTCATAATGTTTAATTTTGACCACTTAAAATTCATTATCTTCAAAACTATCTTATTATTATTAGGCCCGTGGGGTACCAGTGCTTTGTCCTTTTTTAGGGACATCGCAAAAAGGCTGCGACAAACCACTGGTGACTCAAAGGCTGGCAGTTATTTCGCTCAACGGATATCTATCGCCGTTCAGCGAGGTAACGCTGCTAGCATTTTGGGCACCCTGCCACAGGGACCATGTCTTTTTAATGCTTAGTTTTAGTTTTTTTTTTGTTAGTTTAGTTTTTAATTTTTATTATTGTTAGTTTAGTTTTAATTAATTTTATTGAATTTCATTGTATTTAATTATGTATTTTACCATAAATCCTTTATATTTAAAAAATATATATTATGTCATCTTATTTATATTCACTGTGTATTTGTTCGCCTAAATGCTATTTTCTCGTCATAGTAGTTGTCGTCAACATTTTATAGCAAATCACTGCTGCTGGAGATAGGATTTTAAGGTGAAACATCAACCATCAACATCCAGATCGACCTCCTCATCTATTCTTATATCAATCCATCTAGCAGGTGATCTGACAGGTTTATGGTACCCATTTTCTTTCACTTAACATTAATTGCTGTCACGTGTGAACTGCTGTATTTTGCGATATTATAGTCAGGTTCCAGACGTTTCAGCGGAGGAAATGCTAAGTGTAGAACCCAACCTGTATACCGGCACCTGCTACCAGGGGCCCGATTCTACTAACACAAATGCACCAATGGACTCTCAATGGTGTCTCAATTGTGTCTCAAAAAACTCAAAAAATAAGGTTATTGTTTAAGTCCATAACAAATGTCAAAAACTATTCCACTGATACACTATCGGCATTCTTTTGAGACACGATTGAGACACCATTGAGAGTCCATTGGTGCATTTGTGTTAGTAGAATCGGGCCCCAGGTGGTACGTCACAAACGTTCATATTTACACCTGTTAATATTAACAGGATATCGAAAGTTACATCGACACACCCACAACACTACCTTAATTTTGTGTCATAGAACACAAAATTGAAATGGGACATAAAATAACTCCAGAGCCGTTTACAGAAGTAATTTCTACTATTGTTATTGACAGAATGAGTATAGTCACAGTTTATAGTTCATTAAAATAACTCAGTCCCTTAGGGAAGCAATTTTACGTGGCTTTAGTGACTAAAATAGGAGCGGCTGTAAACATCCGTAAGCACGAAGTTTTAAATTAGTTAGGTACTATAATAAAATTGTTTATTTACCTTTCAACTACGTATAATTAGGAATAATATAAAGTTTACCTTTTAGATATTTTATACTCTGAATTAGTTTAGGGTTTCATGAAGTTGAGTAAGTGTTTTATTCACAGGGTGTACGTTCTGTCGTTACAATATAGATCTTAATGAGATATATTTTTGTCATTTCTCCTACTTCTTTTCAAATTATTGATAATATATGAATATATTTATATCAGTATGACGGCTTGGTGACGCATTGTTAGTGACTCTACATTCGGATACCGAGGGCACGGATTCGTAAGCTATTTTATGAACATGATATTATGTGCTAAAATTTTACATTTCGCCATCTAGATCAAAATTATATTCTTATAATATTGTAGTTCATTGCTCTGTGTAGGAGTCATTTGAAATTAACATGCAAGTGACAACTCTCATTGAACTGTGGACAACTATTGTTTCGTTATCTTGTATCAAACTTGTATCAGCATTTATTACAAGATTTTCTTCGTGTCATTCATTCGTTATTGTATAAGAACTCGAAATTTATTGTAATGATTTGTAGACGTATTTTATAAACACTAATAAAACAGGTTTGGGTTGGGCCATTTTAAAGTCTCACTAATCTAAAGTATTGTTTGCATTTTACTGTGCAACGTATCCCTAAAATATAAAATGGGCGACAGGGGAAGTATCACCTTCTCACATAATATTGGCAGATGCTGCAATTCATTTCATTAGGTGACTGAGAAATCCAGGTCCATTTCCTTTCACTTCTCCTTTTCGTTATACGTTAACTGGCGTCCAAACTAGCGTTCTGGATCGCGACGCTGATACGAAACGGAGGTACGGTGGCCTCAAAGATAGGAGGACCATTTTAGAAAAAAAAACGCTTGCACATCTTGTACGCGGATTTTTTGTCAGCTCCGTCGCCTCCGTCCTTTTCTTTGTTACTAAACAGGGTTTTTGTTTATTAGAGCCACATGTGACCACTAGGATGTTGGATGTTGCAACCAAAAAACATCCTAAAGAGTACGGTACGGGCAAATGATCATATCTGGACACAACTTTATGATTTATAAAAATCTGTCAAGATGTTTTTACATGAAGAGTTACAAACATTGTCACAAACTTTTGTCATTATGACAATAGTAGAATTCAAGCCGACAAATAATAATATATTTGATAAAACATATATTACGAAAACTGTTATTACTATTAAGATTCCATGATCTGATGAAGGTCGGAAAAGGGTAGACCTTTGGGATACAATAAAGCCAGTTGTGGCTAAAGTTCCTAAGGGTCTGCTACTAGCTTTTGGAATGTATAATTTACTATAGCATTTAATATCATTTGGAGGTTTATGTTAATTCTCTTTGTGTATATGACAATATTAAATATTTTGTTTTGATAATGTTACAGTTATTTTGACTTAAGAAGGTCTATTGAGGAGAGGCCTATATCTAGCACTCTCTTACAAATATTTGAACTAATAAATGTGAAATAAAATAAACATTTTATTTTAATTAGTACCAAACAATAACCTATTGATTATATCCACAATCACAAATAAAAAAGATACGACGTATAAAGAGAAGCAAATTTTAACGTTCATTAATTTCCATGCTTCCGATACATCTCGGAGATAGCACACGAAAATGCAAATAAGATATTGATGCCATGTAGATAATGATCATTTGTATATCCCTTTTAGAAATAAACGTCTATTGTTAGAATTTTCATTAATATTTATCGATACAGAACAAAAGGCTTTCATCTTAAAGATAAGATAAACCTGTATAATGGTGGCATTGGGTCGTTGGAGCTTCTTAAGGATGCAGTGTGCCGTATTATGTAGCACTAAAGTTAGGTAGTTCAAATTAATACCAAATTGAGTAACCATTTAGATCGCTAGACGTTTGCTGTAATGACTATGATAGACTATGAGCCTATTTCACCACATGTCCCTCGCGTGTACATCGCCGCTCAAAAAACGCTTGGGCTCTTACAACATTGTAGTACTATTGTTTTTTTCGCGTACCGCGCCGCTCTTAGTTGCTGCTGACAGCGACATGTTCGTGACCTGGCCAGAAGACTGATGCTTCTCTTGTTGTGTAGGCGTTAAGCTATGATAATTGTATACCATTAGGGCCAAGTTAGTGCTATAAAAACATGTTGCCACCTTAGTGTAAAGAAAATAATTGGATAGCAAGAACATCTAAACCGATACATGGATATTATCTGTGACAATTGCTGTCTGATTGGTTTAGTTACACAGAACAACTTCCGATCCGAACTCGGTGGGCAGGAACGTGACCGGACTACACAATCAATTTGACGCTTTCTGCGACTAAGAGAACCGCTTGGACCTAAGGTTTAAAATAAGGGAAATTTTAAACTACTATTATGATTGTTATAAAAAGGACGTATATTTACTAAAGTTTAAAGTTTTGAATAATAGCAGAGACGTTGGAGTAAAACTTAGATATTATCCTCTCAGCCACAAGAAGTCCACTGCTGAACATAGGCCTGACACAAATGTTTCCAGTATAATTGATTGGAAGTAGTCTGTATGGCGATCGAACGACATAAGGACAGTTGGAAGCCACTGGAACCTAGAAATATAAATGGAAAGTAATCTCTTTCTGAAAATGTTTTCCGATGAATTTATATTCTGTCCCTCAAAAACTCCAAGTAAGCGTTTCCTAAAGAAAAAAGTTGAAAAATTGAAAGTCAACAGCGATTATTCTCAAGAATCTTAACGCTGCGGAAACATAAAACGGTCTTCGGAAATTTTGCCTTAATTATTTTGTTTATAAAACAAAGACTGGGAATTGGTACCATCAATCATTCTTGAACGTCAACAAAATATGGATGTTTGCGCAACGGGCTGTATCTCTCCGGAGATCTTTCTACTATTATAAATGGCATTAAACGCAATTATGAAACACACACACATAATTCTTTTTCCATCGTACAGATGAGTATCTCATGGGCCAGGCGTGAGACTCTTTATAGAGAATAAATTTTAATTGGTACACACAAACTTAGTTTTATAAAACACGTTACGACTTAATCGCCACAGAATTGGCGGTTAATGAGCGGAAAGATTGTAAACGTATTAACAACGTGGGCAGTCCGAACACTCCGAAGTTCGAGGGTACAGAAACCAGGTCAAAAAATGGAAACAGCGAGTCAATTAAAAAAATCAGTCGGACCATTCCATCATTGTTGCGTTCACTGTTGAAAACACGAATCGTTAAAACTTGTTAAAGTTGTTACCAACTCAGAGTTGAACAAAATTCGGTAAACATTCAAACGGAATGTTCCGAGTCGATTACTAAACTCTTAATGATGTTAACGTTGAAACAACAGCGTAACAAAGTAATTTGAAAAGACAAAACGAAACCTGATGATGCGTGGTTGAATTATATGTGCGAGCGGCTAACGAATGACTTGGGATATCGGAGAGGATCGATGCCGTCATTTATATGAAACCTAATCGAATAATTGATTATAAGAATGAAACAATAAAGTGATTAGTTTAACAAAAAGTAAGACAATGACTTATTATTCGACAGATAGGTTCCTATTGTTGGTGTACAAGAGTGGGTTATCTTGGCTGGAGAGGTCGTTGGCCGCTGTCTGTATCATTTGTTTATACGATCATCGTTTGATATTAATCTTCTAACGATGAGCAGTCAGATTCCTCGGACAGATATCTAAAGAGTTACTTCCTAAATTATATTTATAATTCGTCATTTTGGCTTTGATAGATAATCAGTTTCGCCGTTTAGCGCTGATGATTATCATCTATATCTCACTGCCATTTGAACCGCAATGGGACCGTTCGATGGATTGTTGTAGGAATACATTTAAATATTTTGAATTGAGATGTTTATAATGCATTAATGAGATATTTAAATCATGTTTTTGTTTTGTTTAACGCCTCGTATATATTATAATTTGTTTTATTACTTTCCTTGAATTTTTTGTTAAAATCAAATCTTAAGTATAAATAAATTAAAACAGCGAACAGCAGCAGCTAAATTTGTTCGTCGGGTCTTCAAATCTAAGGTCATTTTGATAAGGTACAAATTTTGCCTATTTAGTTGTAAGAATAATGTCAATATTGTTTAATTTTGTGTTTTAACGTTAAAAGTACTATTTAATTTTTTCTTTTTTTTCTTTCTCATTAAAAGCCGTAAGCCCAAATTTTTGATAAAGAAAGGTAGGACAAAATTATTAGACAGGATTTGAATAGGCCAATTTGCAAAAAAATATTTATCATTGATTCTTTGACATGAAAAACCTTACTTTATGATTCAAAATTCTATCGTTCCTCTATCGAATCATATTTATTTATATCTTTGCATAAAATTTTACTTCGTAATTACTTATGCTATAGAAATTGTCACTAGATTTATCAAGAGCGTCTGTTTAAGAATATTTATTGCCAAGTATATAAATCGCAGATGCAAACTCCTTATAATGTAAAATCATTTTTTTACACACCTACACAATGTCCTTAGGAGGTTATATGAAAAAAAGCAAAACATACGGAAAAATATATCAGTATTTCACTAACACTTAATAAGTTGGTCGGAACGTAAGCCGATTATCGTTGGGCGAAGGCAATAAATTGTGGAATCTTTATAATTTTTGACGCCCAATGCCTACTCATAAATTGAATATAGTTAACTATGCATCGAATCCAAATGTATACTTAAGTAGGCATTATTCCTGAGATAAAGTCGTTATAGATATCACGCGGAGCTCCGTTCGAACATGTTGGATAGTTATGTCATATAATTTTACTACTTACTGCGATATAATCCGAAAAGTACGGTTTAGTTGGATAGAAAATTTTAAAGAATTTAAAAGATCTTTTAAAGGAATTGTTTGTTTTTTGAAACTCTCTCTCGGTTAACTTTTATATTTTACATCTGAACACTTAAAACATATAGGGTCAATTACTAGTCGTGTGACATTTAAGCGAATTCTTTTGAAAATATTTGTCCGCTTCTGTATATGTTAATGCTAGGGACACTGACTTTACCGATAGATAGCTGAAGAGTGGTTCATTTTCATTAAAATTCAGAACTCAATTCGACATACATATTTTTATAGTTTTTTTTTTATAAATCTAAGATTATTATCTACATCTACCATAATATTATAAAGATTTGTATTTTTGTGCTTGTGTATGTTTGTAATGAATAAACTTAAAAACTACAGGACCTATTTCAAAAATTCTTTCAACGTTGGAAAGGTACGTTATCCCCCGCCCAGGTAACATAGGCCATATTTTTTTTATTTTTATTGGGGTTCCTTAGTAAAACCCGTACGAAGCCGGGGTGGTCCTCTAGTCATCCTTACTAATGTTATAAATGAGAAAGTGAGTTTGTTTGTTATTCTTTCACGGCTTGACTAAGCAGCTGATCATTATGAAAATTTGCATACATATAGTTAGGGGTACATATAGTTACGGGTACCCAACATATGCTACTTTTTATACCGTGAAAGTATGTCGTTCCAATGGGAAAATATTTTTTCAAACGAGATCTATGTCATAAAATTAACGCGAGCGAAGCCGCGGGGAAATGCTAGTTAATAATAGAATTACAAAATCTTTTAAAATCCGAAATAAATGAAGTGTGCCACCACTAGACATGTCCCAAGACTAGGTATTTGCCCTAGTATACTTCAGGCGACTCAATAATGACACCTTTACGATACTGAGGAGTAAATAATAATTTAAATTCCACTAACAGCAAGATATTTTATAAATTTTGCTATAAACTTAAAATTTATTAGTTTTAAGGTCCTCCTTGAGTCGGTCGTTGAGGCGTGTCATTATATTTTACTATGTTTAATAACCGATTAAATGTATTATAAGTTGCGGTGGCACTATCATTTTTTATCACTTTATTTGCACCTTGACAATTATTGTTTTATATTATAGCTAATTGAATAGTAATACACAAACTGTTTAAGTCCCGTTACTTATGTGAAGACAATTAGCGCAAAAGTTATACCATTTAAGGTGTGTTGTGTCGCGACAGATGAATATCGGTTTCATACATTTATGATTTGTACCGTATATTGAGTTGCCTCAACACACATTACATTATATTTAATTCTATACATTAAATTAACGGATTGAAATTAATGTTAATTACCAAAACTTCTTACACTAGTATATTTATTTATATTGTCTCGCTTCCAGGCAGACTTTCCAGTATTTACTTGTCGCATAGCGTCTCAACATTCTATAGAAGTAGTTGGTAGAATGCGGGACCCTTAATGCAAAAAAATTACCGCCGCACACACAGGGGCACAGAAATACCAGGAGACTTCTTTTAAGAAAAGAAAGGAGAGGAGTATAGGGTTAGAAGAAAACTTGGGTTTCCTGATTTCTCACTCACCGAATGAAAAGCATTGCTGCTTCACGCCGTTATTCTATGAGAGTCCCCCAGTCGAGGGAGACCATCTCATATAATACTCTTCCACTCCAGAAAAACAACTGGATATTTTAAGAAGTATTCATAATCTTCTCTCTACTTAATACAAATATATAGGATGGCTAAACTCATCTACATAATATAGTTTCGTTCTTTTTTGTTGGTAACTTTGTTTCCAATCGGTTTATTTATTGATATAGTCTGAGAGATTAAGCCATAAAGCGGCGCGGAGCTGGGCCCCGCGGGTAGTATAAGCATTATTTTACAAGTATTAGGTGGCGTGGGTTTATAGATCCGGTATGCTACTGGCGTAAATCAATTGTTTATTTTTAATCTTCAAATAATCTCACTTTAACTTACAATGTAGTATTTTTGAAATAACGACCAGGCCACGACTTTTGGTTTGGCTATAGCGGCAAGCGGAGGTGGGCGGCGTCTGCGAGCGGACCGGTGGCACTTCCCCAAGTGTGGCATCTTGTGGTGTCATTCTACATTCATTTGTTTATGGTATGATAATGTAGTATTCCAATACTAGCGACTGCAACTGACTGCACTGGCCAAACTGGTCGCGGTCACGCGTTGCGGTGTCGTAGACCACTCGCCACACCGCTGTCTACGACAACTACGAGTTAGTGGCTTGACCGTAATGCCGGCTCTACACACTCGCGAAGTTGAGTGAAAACGAGTGTGAATGGCCTGTTCGTTCCACTTCGTCTTTAGTTTTCCTTTGTTTTCTCTTCATGTCTAACTTTGCTTCACTCCAGACAACTTCGCAAAAGTTCAGAATTTCGGTGAGCTAGTAAATGCATACTATTCTCTTATGAAGCAATACATTTTTTTAGCTTATAATATAGACTACGAAAATCAAATGGAGTCGAAAAATGTCAAAGAGTGATAATCTTCAGTAAGACTATTTTCTTGATAAACTATCGGAATATCAAAATCTATTTATCTGATAGATAACTGAAACTTAACATAAACTAGTGAAACGGACCCTGAATGCTATTTTGACTTCAAACGATAACATTATATCACATAATTTATAACATTATTCATATTCAGAATGAGTTTATTTAATTTGATTGTTCAGTCACTGAGTTCCTATTAAGACTAAAATTAATCTGTACCATTTCTTGAAACACATCAAATACGAGTGATGATCCAAAAAGTCTAATGTGACAGTGCAGTCGACAACTTACCAGAAGCAAATTAATAAACTTCTGTTTAATATTATTCACTTACAAAAATATGCTATGATGTGTTACACATAAGGTTTAAAATAAAATGTGAAGCGTTTCTCAGACGGTGGTATAACGTGGTTCAGTTAAAGATGTCACTCATTCGAAGTTTAACGAGCGACCTAATAGCGTTTTAAAGTTCCCGAAATCCTTGAAACGTGACTGCAGCGTCAACAAATTTAAAACTGAGTCTGTCGGCTTATACCCTTGATGATTATGCTTTGAACATTTTCATCTCACCATGCCTTTGAGTCGAAGTAGCATGATCATGTTTATCATTTTGTGTGCTTTTAATTTCGATTGAAGTTTGTTCATATTGTAGATGCAATTTATAGGAAGGAATAGTCTTTACGTTTATGTGAAACTTATTGTTCACTAGCTGCTGCCCCCCGCGGTGTTACCCGCGTTTAATTTTAAGCACAGCAGCGTCATCTATATTAGATTTTAAACCAAATCCTATGGGAATCACGTACTTTTCGGGATAAACAGTACCCTATGTGTTGTGTTATTCCAAGGTATCAGCTACCTACATACCAAATATCATAAAAATTGGTCTAGCATTTGCTGAAAAAAAAATTATGATAAGGTTGTATTAAAACTCGTATGTTATCTTTACTGTGATTTCATGTGAATAATTGAAGTACTATTTAGCGTTTTTTGTGTTATTAGACTTTTTTCACCAATTTGATCTCATCATATGCCATGCCATATCCCTTAATCATCAAGGATACGGGTCTCCGTCCAATCGAAAAGGGTTCTTTGCCACGCTGCTGCTCAAAAATACTTCAAAGTAATAAGAACTTAATTTACTTTTCTTTGACATAAAATTATGCAAAAAATCGTTTTAGCTTACCATTGTGCGTACATAATTTGTTTAACAAAGGTTAACCACTTAATAGAGGCACAGACAAAGTGAACTTTTCAATGCAACCGACCGTAAAACTAGAAGCTTCTCATAATTATGTAATTTTCGTTGTTGATAATAAATGTTGTTCATGGTAACAACTTATCGAATTTTATTTATTATAGAAATGACATGTACTTTTTTTATAAATTATAAAAAGTGAACGTTAAGGTATTTTGCTAGATTTACAGAAAATGTTTAATAACCGTTTTCATTTTGTAGATAATAATATTTTTATTTATTTACTTATTTTAGGTATCGCTCTCGCGTTGCCAACCCTCCCAATCCTCCCCAAGAGTAGCTCTGGAGACCTTACTCACCGTAGGAACACAAAATGGCCGAGACCAATGCTTATTTGGCTACGTCTTCTGTAAGGTTGGTGTCCTTCCCCAGACGGGCTGCTCCGATTTGAGCGGATTATCCGCTGTACCCTACCTCTCTTGAAAATCATTTTTTCAGTCAAAGGTATGCACATTTTATAGGATAGACATGTAAAAATATAAGTTCGTAAAATGTACATTCCTGTACTGAAAACACAACTCGCGATACCAAAACAATGTAACAAAATATTTCACTGGGAATGTTATTCTGGAAATCTGGAACAGAGATCTGCATTTCCAAGTATATTTTTGAATGTTGGACTACATTATTATTGTTATTCTTTCGTAACATTATTCTTTTAATCGTGTCTTCATTTAGAGAGCCACTAATATTCTGTTGAAAAAAGGCAACGCAATAGAAAATTAAAATTCCAGAATTCTCTGACGCGTACATTGATGAGTATCCAAATGAAATGCATTTTTACAAAATGATCGTCAATAATTGATTAATTGTCTACTTAATTTTTCAGGTCTGTAAAGCTTCATAGACTACTAGCTTTTTTGCCCGCGACTTCGTCCGCGTGAAGTTCCGTACCCAGTCCCGTGGGAACCACATTGAATTTCGGGAAACGCCTATGTCACTTCCTGATAATGTAGCTTTCTACTGGTGAAATAATTTTTGAAATCGGTCCAGTAGTTTCGGAGCCTATTCAATTCAAACAAACAAACAATCAAATCTTTCCTCTATATAATATTAGTATAGACAACACAGTCAACACACATTAAAATCCTTTATTTAAAATAAAGAAAGATAATACAAATAGCACCAGATCTTGAAAATACTACATTAAAGTGAAACCTTATCAAATCAACTACTAGGTGTAAAAGAAAAAAGCAAAAGAAGAAAAGAAAAAAATAATAGCAAGTTCTTTTTTTGAAATTTGACAAGTACAAGAAAAAATCTCAAAACGTTACATCTTAAAAAATAGGTATATTTTCGAGAAAATTTTGGGAAAAAACTGCGCGATTCGATTCCTGCATTATTTATAATTACTACATACGAAACCCCCGGTGGGCGAGTCCGACTCGCACTTGACCGGTTTGATTTTTACATAAAAAAGAACTTGCTTTTATTTTATAAACGAGAACTGTGTTATGTAAATAGCTGTTTCAAAAACAGCAGTTACCGTGGAAAATACCGCAAAACTAATTTTCACGATAAAGGGAAAACATAAAAAAACGTCGTCTCACTTTTAAACTTAAAATGTTGTTAACATTTTGTTTCAGAATAAGTCACGGAGGAAAAATAAAAAGTTACCGGCTATCGTGGTTATAGCTCACTTGAGACTACAAAAAAGGTACTGAAAACTTTTTAATAAGCATAACATTTTTGTTATTGTTGCCTCTTGTATTGGAATAGGATGACGAGCGAACGAAAAATTTTATTGTATTATACGGGAACGAATAGTAAGTATTGTATGTACATTAAAAAAATGCCGTATTAAGATTTTTTCAACATTACAATAAACAGAGATTAGGACTTCTTACCTAAAAAAGTATTTTTAGAAACTAGTTAAGCCATAATTATATCAACTATCTAATACAAATTGTCTAATTTAAAGTTATTTTAAAGTTTCACATCGATGTGGAATAGACATGCATTGATCACAAAAAACTTAGGTATCACAAGGTAGTTCAAGCATTATTGAATTTCACTGGAAATCTTGTACCGACTATATCGGCGGAATATACGTAAAGAGCTGAATTCTAATAGCAATAAAACCTTTGTCTAAAATTAAGGTGAAAGTTGATAAAAATCTGCTGCGGTTCCGTCCTTGCCTTTAAAACTATCTAACTTTAATAAGATGTAAAATTTGCAATGTTAAATTCTAAATCCTTTGTTTCCCAGTTTGCCGATGTGCAAAGGCTTGTACTCGTAGGTAACCGTTTGCAGGATTGCGCTCAAGAATATCGGGTGCTGCATTTTCAGCGAAAACGTAAGGATTGTGTTACTATCCCAATATACTGATACTTACGCTGTCAAAATATTTCAATTAGGTACGTTAATAGAATTACATTATATTTTTGTTAAAATTGTGTAGAAGTTCTAAACTGATAATCGTCTTTGGCACTTCATTTCATTGATTTGCCCTGATCATTTGGTGTCGGCATAGTAGACAGTTCTTCTTCTAATTCTCCTACATCAGCCGTCACTACTACATCATACACAATTAAGTAATGTGAAGTAGAAAATAGTCTAGTCATACATCGGTAAGTTTCTGGACATCACTTCAAGTGTACTGCAAATTTGACGGTTAACTCAAACATGAATGACCAACACTAACATTACAGTCTTCTTGCGCATATCTTTTTTCACACAATCCATTTATCTTTAGCACTTCGTAACAAAGAGATTACAATAATACTTTATGTGACATAAAAACCGAATCATCTATTTCTTAACCTTGGCCTAGAAAAGTTACATCCAATACTTCTCAATAGCAAATAACATTCCCATCTCCTATGGGACCGATAAGTGGCATGATGCCTTCCATTCCAATAAAACTTGGAACCGCGGGACAGACTGCTTGGTTTCAATATCGATAAATCAGACCTTTATTTACATTTCATTTATTTGAATAGTCTATTGTAGTTCTCAATATTATTATTATTATTAATTTTATTTATTTAAACAGTTATAACTGTTTAAATAAGCTTGGATTGACATATTGTGCCAATATTTCTAAATCAACCTCGGCGTGCACCCCTTTATTTATTAGCCAACTGGTTTAGTCACCATTACACTTCATTTATTCTTCTCAAGATTGACAGTGACAAAACAAGTTTTAGTTAGGGTTTTGGCACCAACTACGATAGCGTCCACTTGGGTTCGTGATTAGATATTTAAATTCTGTGAATTTCAAAATTTGATTCTTAATATTGATAGTGTAATGTGTAATGTGAAGCAAACATTGGTTAAAGTGCATAGTGATTGGAATTTATGACCAGGAACTAAAAGTGCATTATCGTGTTGACTTCAAAATCCGCCTTCCTTCACTGAAGAAATTTTGCTATCATCTTTCTTCGGGGTGTCTTGGCTCAGAGACTGTATACTGATACTGAGTAGAGATAGCATGAATACACTGCTTTGAATTACGTTAACAAGCATAGTTTGATACAATGGAATCTTCGTCTGAAGTCCAATTGCCAAACGAAAGAGAAAAAAAAGTTTTAGTTAAAAAGTAAAAATACATTTTCATATTAGGTTTTTTTTATTATAATGTAGATGATGAATTGAAACGGAAGTTCAATTGCGTCGTTGTCAAACTGTCTAACAAATAAGTTTAGCAATCTTGCTCCATATTTGGATAGGTCTAATAGCCTTGTTGCCAGCTGTTGTTGCTAGATGACCAGCCAAGTTGATGACCATCAGATGACATGAAAACCTTCACTAACCTTATAGAAGAATAAAGTAATGTTTCTCCCTACCACAGGATCTCAGTATGGTTTAAACCCCTTCAAAGTGATCCCAGCAGAATGAATACGGATTGATAATGATGATGATAATGACCAAAAAGCTCTACATGCAGTGTCGCTTGGAAATAGTACTATCTAGTAGACTAATAGTTAGAGATTAGATGTAAGTAACATATCTTTTTGTCCCCATAAAAGATGCTTAGGTGACCAATGCTGCCAATACGTTCTAAGACTCCTAGATAATGAAATCAAAAAGTTGTTACTTTATTCTGAACCCTAATCTTATGAAAATAAGATACAGAATCAAATTATATTGACAAACAAAAACGAGAAGTAATGTTTTAAAGGTAAAACTATCAGTGCGAAGTTTACGAGCGTACTACGAACTTCATTTCAGAAGGTAATCCGTTCAATTCAAGAGTTGGATGTGAACTTTGCTGGCGAGCAAATGAAGCAAATTGGATTTCATTTCCGACTTCGATTCCCATTTTGTGATTCTACTTGGAATCTTTTTATCGGCAGCGATTGCTCATACGTAAACCGTATATAGTTCTACCTTTACTACTTCATGTTGATTAGAAAGTATTTATTTAATTTTATTGACCACAATGCATAAGAACGTACTAATACAATCATCATCCTGGTCCAAATGTGTTCTGTTTTAAAAGTCAGATCTTTATAACGTTTTCTTCAAAATTTTGTTTTAGTCTTCAGCTAAAAAATCTTTGAGATTATTAAAATCCTAACTAAATATTTTTTGTTACTGTTGAAAGTCAATGTTTGATACGCTGCCCAACGTAGTCTACTTCGCCAAAATTCTCTACAGTTCCGTCCTAGTAAGTACTCGAAGTCTAAATATTATAAAATTAAAATAAATGTCTCTACATCCTTACTTCCTTATCCTTACTAATATTATAAAAGAGAAAGTGAGTTTGTTTGTTTGTTATTTCTACACGGCTTGACTAAGCAGCCGATCATTATGAAAATTTGCATACATATTGTTTGGGGGTACAGAGCCCAACATAGGCTACTTTTTATCCCGTGAAAGTATGTCGTTCCAGTGGGAAAATATTTTTTCTACTATAGAGGGCGCTGTATCGGCCAACAGATGGAGCCACAAGTCGCGCTATGGGTTGTTTTGTTGTCAAACGTGACCTAAGTCATAAAATTTAAGCGAGCGAAGCCGCGAGAAAAAGCTAGTGTATAATAAAAACGTTATGAAAGTAATAGAATACGACTTATGACATTTCGTAGTAGTGAAATTTAAGCTTTCACATTCAGTTTAATCTTACCAACTCATATTAGTCGTGTAGGATTACCAAATGGACATTAAACACTGCTGAATGAGTGTACTGATGCGTTTGAGACGATAAAGTGAGTCGTGAGCGAAGGATCGGTGGCAGTAGCCTCGTTTACATCGACGTCTAGTGTAACATAATGAATAGTTAGAGAACATGGAAAAGGAACATTTTATTTTATTAAGTAAGTCTGATGTAGCTAAAGTCGTACCTAGATGAGTATAGCACAGGATCGAGTTGGTTGGTGTACAAAAAGAGATACCTATGCTTAGCAGTGGGCGGAAACAGGCCGAGATGATGATGATGATGATGATGATGATGATGATGATGATGATGAAGTCTGATATGGAACCGCAAGAGTTAAAACGTGAGAGTGTAAGAGGTCCAGATCCACTTTGGTCACTGCGTGATCGTGGTTAGTAAGGTAACAAAGTAAAAATAAAGGATTGCTTATTCGAGCCGTATTTTTAAATAATTGAAAACTACTTAATTTTTAATATTAAAGTTTATCAAAAATGAATATAATTAAAATGATAAGCCCCTTAAATATTGAATACATCTGCATTCTGGTCCATTTAGTTGGTCGATTAGTAAAGTATTATGCAAATTAATCTCATTTTCATTAAAATTGTTTTTTTTTTGCAAAACTCGTTTACTCGACCGAAATCGTGCAAGTACTCGATCCTGTTGTAAACAAGGCATGTCAATTAAGATAATTAAATCGCTTCGGATCGAATCTCGTCGATATTGAACTAATGCATTCGATAAAATTTTGTTTACATTTGACTCAGCTATGCGGATGTGTGTTCCTGTTTATTTTTTCCAAGTTTTTAACGGTTTGGATCAATCGTAACTATGGCAGTTAATATTAAATGATCGACAGCGAAACAACGTAAACATCGAATTAAATTTATCTTTTTCGACGGTAATTTTTAAACAAAAGATCATTTTCATCCGGATTTGACTAAATATGGGTAGTGGGTTTTGCATGACTATTTTGTTAATATAATACCTAATTTGCTCATTTTTGGACTTTATGAGCAATTTTTTTGTCAAATTATTATATTACTTTATAAGAGATATCTTGAGACTTGATGCGGTCAATCGTACAAAGGATTTTGGTAAAACCCATTATCGGGATTATAATTATGTTTTAAAATTATTTAAAACAATATTTTATGTAATATATCAACTAATTAATTATATTCAGAGTTTTGGAAACCCAGTTACCCTAAAAATAATGAATTGCCATAATAACTTTTAATTAATGAAATAATTAGTTTAAAATGACCACCGGTGGCAGGAGTTGGTAATGAACAATTTTGTATTCAACGTCAACTTTAGTTATCGCGCAATTGGTATTAAGGCAGGAGTCACGTCGGTCGTGCAATTAAGCCGTCGTTTCTGGCCTCTAATTTAGCTATCGCAGGTTCTTAACCTGAATATATTGTGGCTTAGTAATTAACAGATAGGATGGGGTACTTTTATAATGTCAGATACGCCACCAAACAAGATTAGTATTTTAAATGTAACGCTGTCAAATGCGTTACATTTAAAAAAAAATTTTTTTATATCTATATTAAGCTACATTTGAGAGACTATTGTTAATAATTTCAAGTTCTGTTGTCGATCAATAGTCGATCAGTTAGTCTAATAAACAAGTAATGTCTGTATTTTTTAGGATAAAAATTATTCCATTTCAATTAAATATTCTAATATATGTGCCAAATTAATATCATTGGATTCGTAACAATTTATTATGCAATGCAATGCTATTTGGCTACGATCTCCTGCAAGGTCTACTTCTCCGATTTGAGCAGATTATCCGCTGTGCCCTACCTCTCTTAAATCTGTCATTTAAGTATAATTTAGAGTAGGAGGAGTTACAGTAAAACATTACAAATTCTATTATGCTATTACAGCAGACCTTTCCGGGTTCAAACTATTATAAATATCGCGGCAGTCTTGCTCTGTCTGTTTGTCCGTAAGCTAATTCCAAAAGCTAACAATGGTTTTCCGGTAAGCTAGGTATGTGTCTTATATGACATAGCCTTAACAATTTGTTGACCCTTTTATTGACTTGAATATGTTAATGTATGAATTATAAGATATGCGGTAAATACAATTTTGTCGGACATTTTGATGTTTCAGTATTCATTTAATTTAGCCTATCAACGAATATATGAAAAAACTATATGGTATGTAATGTTTTAGATACGCAGATAAAGTTTTTAAATAAAAACATAAGACTGATCAACGCCAAGCCGAAATCATTAGACCTAGAAATCTGAAATTTTGAAAATAACAATCATTTCACCAAAATAAACTCGTAAAGAATGTATGGAAAAACGGATAGCCTTTCATGCAAAAAAAAAACGGCTTTGATAAATTTGCATATTTGTTTATTTTCTTCCACAAATAGTAAGTAAACGAAACTACAACGGTATTTACAATTAGAAATTAAGTAGAAGAGAGAAGCATTAAGTTAGACATTGTATTGGGTATGTGCTCCTAGCTCACCACTCACAACCTCAAGAAAAAAATGCATACAAAAGAGTTACTGGGTTACATGGGATAGTTTTTATTCCAGAAATCACAAGGAATCGGAAACCACTGGATTCGTGGGTGAAACCATGATCGTCCGCTAGTTGCTCATAATATTATGTCTGTATATTAGGCTAATCAGTTTTCTGTGAATCTAATTTACGTTTTTGAAGGGTGCTTTTAATTGGATCTTGATCAGTAGACTGTGAAATCTTGTCAAGAATTCAGTTGGCAGCTGAGCTAAAACGCATTAGTTTGGTTTATGCCTAATTGGACTAGACAAGCGTATGATTTGAGGACCCGTTTGTATATTCTTAAGGTACGTTTTTATTCATGCGTACAATTTTCTAAACAGCATAATTCTATTAAAATTATTTTCTCTATAATAATTTTAGGCAGATAATCATAATTGTGAGGGACTTCGTATTAACAAATATATTCAATGTTACGTTCTACCTTATATACGTAGATCTTTGAATATTAAAACAAAAATCCTGCAGCCGAAATCAATGAATCTTGAAATTTGAAGTTTTGGACAGAGGTTTTTTTTTATTTATTATAACTGAAAAGTTCAGTTCGGGTGTACTAACATCCTTTTCTGAGACACTAGGGCTCTCACCGCCAAAAATTTACAGTGTCTGCCTAGGGGCGCCCCAGAGGGGGGCTCGAACCTCGGCCTATGGCGACACTGGGGGAAGGCGAACGGATTGGAGAGAAGCGGCCGGGCACGTGCCGGTACCGCGAAAACCGAGTCCCTACAGGAGGATGGCGCGACGCGCGGCCCCGCCGGCGGGGCCGATATGACGGACGTGTGTGTCTAGTTTGTGTCGCGGAATCTAATTGTTTATACGCCTCGATGGCGACTGTAATGGAGTCGTCCGGGTCGTTGAGGACGTGCCGCGGACGACGTTTGGACCTGCTGGTGCCAGCCGGAGCGGAATAATCCCCTGCGGCTTTCACCAACGGATTTGGGTGATGATTGAGCGAGTCGAAGAATTTGACAGAGCATTGCTTTAGGTGGTGCGAGATGGTCGGCACACCTAAGTCAATGTGGAATTTGGACAGAGGTACCCCCTTATATCATATTTATATGATGTAGACAAGCAAATAAGACAAAGTCTCATAAAGGCTCTATAAAGTTCCCACGATTGTGTAGAGAGCAACATGAAACAAATGAAGTTTTGCCGTAGTCATACTCTGATCGTGCGTGGATACGCATCACAATAGCGATTTGTCTACGTTAAATTTTGTCGCTAAAATGTTGCAGTAAAACTGCACCTAATAACTAAATTCCAAATGTATACAATATCATATTGATTGTGATACTTTATTTATTTTTAATTGCACTTTTTGTGGGGTGTTAGGTAAATTAATGAACGCGTCGAAATATAATGAACGTTAATACGTGTACTTGTAATGAAGAATAATACGTATTGCTTTGAGCAATCAGCGTAGAACTTGGCTATTTTGGTTTCCTTCGCCATTTCTATTTTTAGTGGTCACTTTGCTGTCATTTCCAAGTAATGTTAGCAAACCGGTATAAATTTAAAGAATACTAGCGAAACCCGCGCAACTTCTTTTTAATTTTAAATTTTTCTCTCCGTAAGAACCATCCTCGTACTTCAAGGAATATTCTAAAGAAAGAATTAGAGAAATCGGTTCAGCTGTTCTCGAGATTTGCGCATAGCAACACATTCAGTGATTCATTTTTATATTATAGATTTATCTATATTATTTAACTAAAAGGCTGAAATGCCAATTTGTATAAACAATTTTATTGAACCAAAATCTACTCACCGAACTAATAAATTAGGTAACATACAGCAATGCGTTGCGTCATTCGGTGAGTAAGAGGTAGAGTGAGTTTACGAAAGCCCTAATCCTCCTCTACTCTTTTCTATTTATTTTCTCCTCTCCTTTCTTTTAAAATAAACGCCACTGTACGCGAGAGTATGCTACAGTAAGCAAGAATACGCCAGAGTACTCAACAGTACGCCGCGCCGTATGCTAGAGTACGCCAGAGTACGCTAGAGAACGCCAGAGTACGCAAGAGTACCCCACAGTACGCTAGAATACGCATGTATACGCCACAGAACGCAAGAATACGCATGCAACATACTTTATACACCCGTACATCTATCCTCACAAATTATAGCGTTTATAATACCTATTAGTGATTATCAAAAATACTTAGTTCCAATTTACATACATTACACAATTTATAACAAGGATATCTGAAAGTAACTTCTGTCTGTTACGCCTACACGACTTTACCGCAAAACCGATTTTGATGAATTTCGTTTTTCTTATTATTATTTATTTATTTAATCCTGAGCAGCCGAAGTCGCGGGTATCAGCTATCCACGCGGGCGAAGCCGCGGGTACAGCTAGTTATTATATATAAATATAATTTTCTACATCACGTATCACAAGTTAAACCGTTACAAATAAAACTTGGGCCGAAATCGGATTACGTATGTTCTAATCCAATGCGGACACTGACGCATCTGATGTGTGTCGCAATGATGGAATAAATCAGTAAATCCGTCATCTCGATTTGTCGTAATCCGATTATAAGCTGGTCTGAGATATGTAACGGAATCGATTCGTAAATCGAGCGCTAGATAGAATAGTTACATGTCAGTGTAAGTGTATTTATTTATAGCTAAATTATGACAGTCTGGTAGTGTCGTAGTGGGCATACTCGGGTGCAAAATTATGCGGGTTTAATCTCCGTTTTATGCAATAAAAAAAAGTACCCTCATTGTTGGTACTTAGGAACTTATTTATATGCATTGGTAGTCTGATTTAAATTTAGATGCAATTATTAAAAAAAAAAATTACCAAGCCATTTAATTTGTTGCACCACGAATGCGTTGGCTGCTACCAAGATCATTCCTTCAACGCAACGCGCCTTATGGCATTACTGATGTTGATAATCAGCTTTCCATCATTTCCGATTCTACTAAACAAATGCACCAATGGATTCTCAATGGTGTCTCAATCGTGTCTCAATAGAATGTCGATAGTGTATCTGTGGAATAGCTTTTGACATTTTGTTATGGACTTAAACACTTAAACAATAACATAATGTTTAACTTAGTTAGTTAGTTACTACTAGTAACTTAAGGTTACAGATGGCCCGCTTGCTTGAAAGAAATCGAAGCAACCTTAGAAACATTCATTAATATTTCAATATAATACATAAACGGTTAATATAACACTCTGTTATTATGGTATTGTTTCAAGAAGTGATTCTAAGTATCAATTTTGCAGTCAAAATTGGTTCAACTGAGACACGTCACGACACATAACAGTTAAAATTGACACCAGTAATCGGCCTGTGACAAAACCAGTCCATGATTGGACCAATTTCGAGAACGTTTCCAAAACGTTAAACATGATATGCAATTATTATTAAAAGGAAGGAATTTAAGTTTTTGTTCTTTTTTGAGGGCGTAACAGTTATCGGTACAATTTGAGATTTATCATGATATTTATCGAGAGCTGAATAAAAGTAGAATGCAAGATATCATAAACTTATATAATTTTTTATTTATCTTAATTTTTTTATAAATAACTAGTTCAACCCGCGCAACTTCGCTAATGTGAGATACACTCTAATGAAGTTGCGCGGATTTCATAAGAATTTCGGAAAATTCTTCCTTATGGCAAGCCTATGTCACACATAAAGCACACCCTCCGAAAGAAAGCGTATCTTTTTCGGGCCCGATTTTGGAACGAAATGTAGGTATTTCATTTTTGGTCCGAATTTTCGGAATTTCGTTTCATGGTAGACCAGTAGGTGTCTATGATCAGCGCATTAGGCTGTGCGGTCATCCGTCAGTTTCATTGATTGACTATACATGTCGCTGCTTATAAACTAAAGTGCCACAACTCGAAATTTTGTTTTTTTCAGGAGAGCGTTTTAAAATTTTAATTTCGTTTTTTTTGCTTTTTTGGTACTCATACTTACAATTATTTTGTGTAATTTTATATCATTCGATGCGTATTTTAAATTTCTATAACTTGTTTATTTTAATATTGTGCTAACTAGAACCCAACGACGACTAGCAGCACATAAGTCCCTTTAGTTTATAAAAAATATCTTGTAAATATATTAATATTTTGATTAAAAGGCCACAAGTCGAAAAAATAAAATGTTTTATTTAAGAAAAATAGTCGCAACCTTATTGGATAGTAACACACTCATAACTAAAAATTAGAACATAAAAACCTCTTCTCTTCGCTAGGCAAAATTTTAAAAATAATAATAAAATATTAACTTTTATTACAAAACAAGTGTTTGGCACCATAAAAATTAGGATATAAATAAAAATAAACACTTCTAAAACCTCATCAGGCACAATTCCGAACAATGCTTAAAATTCTTCGTGTTCTGCTGTCCATTCTGAAAAAGTAAATCGATTCATATAACATTAATATGCCGGCGAAGTTGACAGATAAAGACAGGACAAGAATCAGAGACAAGAATGCATAGGTGTGGGATCTAAAAAAGAGAGAAGAGTGAATTGAATTGAAGAAGCCGGGAGGGACGTTCGAAGTTAATAAATACTTACACGTTTTAGCGTATGATCTTATGAAAAGTGCCATACTAATAATAATATACCTAGTTTAAAGCTTAGTGTCCCCTAGAAAGAAAACTTGCACAAGTTAACATGCGCAACATAATTATATTATGGTAAATCTGTTATTATATTGCACAAAATAACATTATTAATTAATTTTGAAACGACCCCGAGTGCTCTAACCACGTGGTTAGAGCACTCGGCTGGATATCGAGGGGTCGAAATCCCACCTGGGGGGGAGGGAGGTGAAATTTTTCTTTCAAAAAATCTATTTCACAATATGAATGGCTAGTTGCCTAACAACTATAAATAAAAATCATAAATTATTAATTAACATCATAAAAAATAAATAAAGTATTTCATCACCAAACAGAAATAAAGCATTTTGTCTCTAAAGAAAACATCCCAAACACAACAAATGTTTGGGGCAAAACAGACGTTTCACAAAAACAAGTTCTAAGCTTATAATAAAAAACAACATAATTAGGCATTTTTATTTGCTACACGGCCATTTTTAAAAACATGGCACTTTTGTATTAAAAATAATTTGTGTACTTACATTTTTTTATGTGCGAAATAAACGCAATCCGAAATGTGGCCCTGATGCTTATAAAATTCACTCACGATACAGTTAATTTTTCGCGATGTGGCCCTTTAGCACAAAACAGTCGTGCGCTCGCGCCAATTTTCGGGTTGCAACCGAAAATATGGCCGTTTTGCTCTGAACTTAACCACCAATGTCCCAAAATGCCAAACGGACGTTTGCGTAAATATGTGATTTATAAACCGATTTTGACGAGTGTCTTCGTGAAACATAAAAACTATGGTGATTTTGACCACATTTTTGAAATAAAAGTCATTTTCGAAATTTTTGTTTTGTGACACTTTAGTTTATAAGCAGCGATGTGATCGGACTTAAAATTTAATAATGTATGAAATCTATCACGAAATAGCTTTAATTTTATCATTTAAGTGCAGCCATTAATACACTTACTATAAACCGTAATTATCAGTTTCTACGTCTAATACAGAAAGTGCCAGAAGGCATTCCTTGGAATGGAACAATGGAATATATCACAATGGCATTTTATGTTAGAAACATGGCTGTTGGCCAAATGACTACGAGCTTATACCATCTTGCACCCGCAAACGTTACATTAATAGTTGAGAAACTTGCAATTACCTAAGGATGTTAATTTATTTTTTGGTCAGGAAACTAATTTCTTAAGCAGTCAATTGTGATCCACGATCACAGTGTAATGAATACGTCAATTCAATACATTATACCGTTGTCTGTGCATTACACGAAACAGGATCACTGATCATGATCACGAATCTTGCGTCACTTCGGCGACTCAGAAATTTCTTGCCAACTGCCACTAAGGTTGCTCTTGCACAATTCCTTCTTCTCCCTATCCTTGATTATGCTGACACATCGTACCCGGACCTTAACGTAGATTTGCTAAATAAATTAGATCGGTTGCAGAACTTTTGTATTAGGTTCATTTATGGTCTACGCAAATACGATCACGTGTCTGAATACCGGACACAGTTGAAGTGGCTATCCATTCGCCAACGTAGGGACATGCACATCCTTTCCTTTCTCTACACCATACTTTTTAATCCTTGTACTCCCTCCTATCTTAAAGAATTCTTCACCTTTTCCTCCTCATCCCATAGCCTGTCACTCCGCTCCACTGATAATCTCACACTCCTTATTCCTATTCATTCCTCCAAATTCTTCGACCAATCCTTTTCTATCCAGGCTATGAGACTATGGAACAATTTGCCTGTAGCCATTAGAACTGCAAAATCCATCGATTTATTCAAACGACAAGTGAAAAATTATTTCTTAGATTTGAGTCTTTGATTCCTTTGTTTGCCTTTAAGTACAACGACATTTTTATTTATTTTATTATTAGGTATATATGTATGTATTGTATAATATAATATAATTATGTATTTATGGTAGGATGAATATGAATATTTATATAATATATTATAGTAAGTATAGTGATATGGTATAATATTTGAAGTTATTTATTCATTTTGTTTTAATATTTAGTTGATGTCCTACGTTTCTATCATTTTCTTGTTTACCTAGTATTTATTCTCTTGTCTTGCTAGCCCTGCCCACTCCATACAGAAATTCGTTACCTTAAGGTTGCCTTGAAAAGATTGCTTTTTAGCAATAAGGCCGCCTTGTTGCATTTGCACTAGTTTTTAAGATTGTTTTTTTTTTTTTTTTTTTGTACTTTTTCCTGTGTGTAATGCAAATAAAGAGTATTCTATCTATCTATCTATCTTGATCAAGATTGACCGTGTCATGGGTGTACAAATAAAATTGAAGTTTGTGTTCGTATTGGCCAAACAACGTCGGTCAACGTCAACTATGTACAATAGGGGTAGGTAGTTGTAGTACAAAGTCTTTGTAAAAATTCATCATCATATCAACCCATAATCATCCCACTACAGGAATACGGGTCTCCCTTCAATCGAAGGTGATAAGAGCGTACTCTGTCACGCTGCTCCAATGCGGATTGGCAGAGGCCGGTGTTTTCAAGCCGCCCGAAGGCCACCGACTTGACTGAGGGCTTAACGTGCCCTCCGAAGCACGGAAAAGTTCGGGATAACGAAACTCATCCAAACGCTGGCTTGGGTCGACGTCGCTTAACTTGCGTGTTTAGCGACATACAGCAACGCCATTTATAAAAATTACAGTGAAATAAAAGAAGAACTTGAGGACAACATTTTGAAACAGAAATTGTCAAATCAATTTAAAGTCATACCGTTAAATACACAAAAATCAAGTACCAAAAGTAAGCCAATATAACTTGAAGCGTAAATCAAAAGTGTACCGCGTCGAAAGCTTTCGAAAAATAAATCGGATCGCTGTCAATTAAAGGTAGACGGGGAATAATGGTCCATTTTGCGTATATCGACCAACATTGCATCGATGCAGATACAATCTAGATACCGTTAAATGATTACCTTGAGTGACGTCCAAGTAACACCCAATTAAACGAACGATACATTAAACGCGATTTGGACGTATGAATCGCAGGTTTGCATGTTCATTACTTGATATACTTTTCCTTTTCACTCCCAAAGTATCCGTATGAGATGGTGAATATGTCAGAGATAATTACAGAGGAGGCGAGTGGCTAACTCCGAATGTTTATGCATACCCCTTGATGCTCGTGGAGTGGGATCTGCAAGCGTCAGTATGTACTATAATTTGGATCACACTTTGATGTCCGTTATACATGACAGGGATGTTATTTAAAGACTGAGTCATTTTTTAATTTATATTACGCAATACATTCTTACACTGGATATTTAAAAAAGGTACTACCAGATCAAATGGCTGGAGACTAGAAAGGCTTCATAGAGGTTGACATAAAACAGTTTGATATTTTTTTACTTTGACTCTAGAGGTAGAACGGCGATACAAAATAATGTAAGAATTTAAAACTCAAATATGCAAAATACTTGAAAAACTTAGCGATTACAGAATCGAGGTAGGTACCGTTGCTAGAGAAAAATCTTTTCAAATTGCATTGCAAGCATTCTTATTACTATTATTACATACATACATTCTTATTATTACATTAACCTTACCCATAAAAGTTGCCTAAAATTATTTATTTATAATATTAAATTGATTAAAAAGAATTTGTTGCAACTTTAACTTTAAAAGGACATGAGAATTTTCATACTTGACCACAACGTCATTGCTACGGAGTCACTCTCACAATGATTTCTTGCATAGTGCTTTATAAATGATCAATGATGTTGCATTATTATAACCTATGGGGTCTTTCACACCCAGCAACTGACCGGTAATTATGGCGTGCCTCTTTCACCGCTCTGTTATCTCTACATAGCATCTCGCATATATTTGTTGTTTGTATGCTAATATCAGTACATTCACTTATGAATCGTTCTCTGTCTATTAGTCCACAACTATATTAAAGTTATCATACTCAAAGAGAATTATTTTATTTAACCAAAACGAGTTGACTCCACTTACCTCCACTCCACTCCACTTCTCCACTTCCCTTCACTTACCTATTACAAATGCTTTAAAATTGTCTTTTCTTATCCTACCACCAGTTTAGACGGCAGATTTATACTAAGAAAATGCTAGTACTTAGATATTCTCTTTATAAGGACGCATAAAAGCATGTCATCTAGTTCTTTTTTTTGTGAATTTTCAACATTTGAATGCAATAATTACTATTTGATTTATCTCTAGCTTTAATCTTTATTATTCAAATAAAGCGTACGTTATCTAATAACAGTAATGTTTCTTTTAAGCACAACTATTACAGCTTTCACCTCGCAAATTCCGTCATTTTGCCGCCTAAAGCTTCACGAGAAACTCTCACTTCTATTACCTCATTTCGTAGTATTACCTCCATATGGGCTATAATTTGACAAATAGAGAATTGGATGCATTAGCATAGAGCATACAATGTGATGGAGATGACGCATAACTTTAACTTTATAACAATGTTGCTTGAAAATAATTTTATTCTTAAATTTATCTGCCTATACCCTTACACTTGACTAATTGAAATTGTTACATAATACCCATATGTAACAATTTCAATTAGTCTCTAAGGATTCCATATTGTTACATGTACTGTTTAATAAATAAATAAATAATTTTGACATTTTTGACGGGGAATTCGTATACCCTTTGAGATGTTTTACGATTAGTTTGAAGTTAATGTGACAACCCCAATTTCATTTTATCTTTTATACTGACATATTAAGAGTTATGAGGAGACAAATAAACATACTTACCTACAATGTTTTTATACTAAAAGTGAATAAAATAGTTTAAAAACAGTAAAAATAGTATAAGAGATCTTTAGAAAAAATTAAACAATGAACCTTATTGACGACCTCCGTGGCGTAATGGTTACCACGCCAGACCGCCACCCAGGAGGTCCCGGGTTCGATCCCCGGTCAGGTCATGATGAAAAACGAACTTTTTCTGATTGGCCTCGGGTCTTGGATGTTTATCTATATATGTATTTGTTATAAAATATAATATCGTTGAGTTAGTATCCCATAACACAAGTTTCGAACTTACTTTGGGGCTAGCTCAATCTGTATGAATTGTCCCTATATATTTATTTATTATTTATTTATTTATTTATTAGCTGAATTAAATCTACCACTGAAGAATCTCCGATATTTTATTACTCTAAGTGCATTAGTAAGCATTTCCTACGTAATAAGGTACTACGTACCATGACCGTGTAATTTGGTACAGTTGCGAAGATGCAAGTTTGACCATAAAAACTTGATGGTAACAGCTACTATTTGATTTCCATATGGGCGTTGCAATCGGATAAAAGATGGACGGTAAGTGATTTTTTATACGTACGTTACAATGCTATATTTTTTATTTAAATTGGATTACGGGATCGTAATTACAATTGCGCAACTGTCTAAATACGTGTTTAGATAAATATAATAAAGTAAGTAAAAATGAGCGGAGTATGACGAAGTCCGGCAGATGGGTCGACAAAGTCAGGCTTTCTGGGGGAAATCGGATTGGGTGGGGTAGACAAAAGCAGGCTTATTCCTAGCAGAAGTAGCAGACGGTCGATGAAGGCTGTTGATGATAATGATGTATGAGTTATAATCCATTATTTTACTGTTATCCTCATAGATTTAGTATATACTAGCGTATAGATCGGCAATGGTTTGATTAAGGCGAGACCATAAACAAAATACACTAGTGTGCGTGTGTGCAAGCAAGATATATAATTTTTTGGATTTTCCTTTTTGTTTGATTTACATCCAGGCACTGCACAGGTAACCATATTTAATCACGTCTAATTAACACCAAAACTACACATAAAAACCATAAATTTTGTAAACATAAGTGGGATTTGTTTTTAACACGACTGACGTCAGGCCGATACAGCCCGATAGCGTGTATAGGAAGAATGTCTCGCCTATCTATCTCGCTCTAACAAACGCGTATGCTATGATCTATCTCTTTTGCATTGCCAATCTAACTAGTATATAATAAATCTATGGTTATCCTAGACTAGCTGTGACCTTATGTTTCGCCCGCGTGGTCAAGAATAATTAGTGGTCTTATCTGACTTCATATTTTTATGAAAGAAGGACAAATAAAGATACAAACAAACACACTTTTCACATTTTCAATAATAGTATGGAGTATATTGTTAATAGACTAAAATAGTATCCGACAAGAACTATGAAGACTAAAATAGACTGAACTATAGATAAGATCATGAGGAAGGATTATTGGATACTCGGAAAAAATTATTCCACACCGAACAGCTAGATTTATTGTCGTCCTGTCACCATTGCCAGCGTTTTATTGCCTAGATACTTTATATGGCTTACTATTGTCAGTGAGAATCAAGGATGTTATTAAAAAAGTAAAGGTATGATGGTAAGCGATCCGAGGATAGTTAATATATTAGATAAGCTGCGGTTTTACTAGTCATTTAGATAAACTAACAGCTTACTTCATACAGCTGACAAACAATCAAGCTGGGGCCCGATTCTACTAACACAAATGCAACAATGGACTCTCAATGGTGTCTCAATCGTGTCTCAAAAGAATGCCGATAGTGTATCAGTGGAATAGTTTTTGACATTTGTTATGGACTTAAAAAATAAGTTAAACATTGTGTTATTGTTTAAGTCCATGACAAATATCAAAAACTATTCCACTGTTACACTATCGGCATTATTTTGAGACACGATTGAGACACCATTGAGAGTCCATTGTTGCATTTGTGTTAGTAGAATCGGGCCCCTGGCTACTTGATGGTAAGTGGTTATAGTCGACTGCGAACATCAACAATAACAGGAGCGCTACCGATGGATTGTCGGCTATCTAGAGGGAGGGAATAGGAAGAAAAGGTGATAGGAAAAAAAGTTAGGTTTCCGTATGTAACGTATTGCTGTTTGACGCTAAAATTCTATAAGAGGGTTACTCCTGTTGAGATGGCCTGACATTTCTAGAAATCATATGTAGTAAGGCATAATTTTATTGAAAACGTTTTTGTTTTACAATAAAGGCTTATACTGAAAAAACAAAGTATATAGTGTATATACATTCTATTGCATCCGAACACATACGACTAAATGTAGCCTATAAGATCACAATATAGCCATAATGTCACAAAAGCATATCGCACAAATTGCCTTATAACACTTGATAGGCCATAAAACATTTTTCTTACCAAATACAAACCTACTTTGTTTCCTTAAGTCTCCCCATAACCACCCTCGTAAACCACATGTGCTAATAAAACACAATTTGTGAGGCGAGATGCTAAACTTAAAACTATAAGAACGGTTTATGTGTCGTAAACATGTTACTTCAATAGTCTATAGCACTATTTATTTTAGTAAATAATAATACACTGGACGTCGAAAATAAGTAGTACAGTTTTAAAATTGCAATTACTCTTAAAACTATAGAAGTTAGAGTTTTGAAATAAAAATCAATCTTTATAAGACGATGTTAGGCATGAAGTTTTTATTAAATGAAATGAAATTGTCTTTTAACTTTTTCTTTTCTAGCTTTTGTAGTTTAGGAGATATTGCAATTTTAAAACTGTACTACTTATTTTTGAAGCCCAGTATAGTTGTTTATCTAACTAACACGAGCTTAATAGCACCACTGGCAAGGTAAAGAAGATTTTATTTTACAGGCTCTACGATATTCGCGAAGATAACCGAAGTTACACGAAGTCAAAAGACAAAAGAATGGTGAAGACGAAGTAGGAATTTTTCTTACAAAATTATTTTCAAACTATGACGAAGTAGGACGAAGAGCCCGTCCACGCATTCCTTTTCGCTCAACTTCGCGAGAGAGTAGAACTATCATAAAAGCTGTCGTGTCAGTAGAAGCCTGTGGGATACACGTTCGCTATGCAGACTTGAGAGCGACTCTCCATACCTATTTACACATCATGAAGGGATATGAGTGAGGAATTAAATGCACGTTCAAATATTTATTTTTATTAAGGCTTGATACATTGACATACAGATTAGCGGGATTGATCTAAATAAGTCTGAGATTAATTAATTAACGGTATCACTAAATGGTATTAAGGTAAGTGTCATATGCATCAGTGAGCGGCATTATGTGACATGAGAAGCATTGAAGGCAATTTTTTTAAATGTCACCTGACCCGGATTTCGGCTTTTTTCTTACAAAGTATAAAATATAGTCACTTATAGGTGGTTGTTTACTGGTTCGTTATAATATCAGAGGTTATTTAGACTAGTTACTAGGTACTAGTTAGTTAGGTTAGTAGACTAAAAATTTTGGTTACTTTTAGTAGCAGTTATTGGCATTTCTATAGTGATTCTATATTGTTTTTCGATGCACTTAACTGTGAAAAGGTCAAAAGTGGCAAAATTTCAATTAAGCTACGATTATTAATTCCAGTCAGTAAAATGACAAGTGCAACTGTCACTGAACACTGTCCTGCAACACTGGAAATGTCATTTGACTAATTGGAATTAATAATCGTACTTTACGGTTTTTTAAACCCTCAAGTGCAGCTTTAAATATGTCTCCACGTATAAAAAAATTTATGATATCAACCCATAATCATCCCTCTGCTGGGATACGGGTTTCCCTTCAATCGAAGGTGATTAGAGTGTACTCTGCCACGCTGCTCCTATGCGGATTGGCAGAGGTCGGTGTTTTCAAACCGCCCTAAGGCCACCGACTTGGCTAAACGACTGTTATCCATTGACAACAGCCGGGACCGACGGCTTATCGTGCCCTCCGAAGCACGGAGAAGCTCGAGATATCGAAACCAATCCAAACGCTGGCTAGGGTCGACGTCGCTTAACTTGCGTGTTCATATTAAAGTGCGACTCACAGCGACGCCATCGGGCTCCTATAAAAATATTATTTTAAGTAAACTACAGTAAAAACAAATCATCGTGTATAATCTACAAAACAAGAAGTGTGCGCGGACACATTCTCCAGCGCAAAGAAAACATTAGAAAGAGCAATCAAAATAAAATTATATTTATTTGTGGTGATAGTCATGAATTCGGTTCCGGTCCTAATGGCTTCGCGGCAGGTGGCGGGAGTGAGCGAGACAAAAATTAAAACAATACCAGGTGTGGCGCTAATAAAACGTGAAAGGGTTCTGTACGTTAAAATGTAATTAACACGTTAGTACCAAATCCGTTTCATATAAATGTTATGATGAAAATTTGATAATATCTTTTTTTGCTAGATAGGATCTTATTTTTATTTGTTTCACTTGCTTTATGAGGTTACTCTTTTCTGGTTTTGTTGTTTGTTTTTTTAGAAACAAAATAGTATATTATTTTTAAAGTTCACAGAGTGCATGTATATGTTCTGATGATTTTAATTTGTATCTCAATTCAAAAGGTTTGTTTTTTACATAAAAAAAATCAAAATCATTTATTTTATACAAAATTTGAGTATTAATTTTTTTACATACATGACTCCTTGACCTTACTTGACCCCTTGTGATAGTATATAAAACAGAAAAAGAAAAATATAAATTAAAAAAATTGTATAATTAGAGCGTAGGCCTTCACATGCTCCGTCTCAAATCATGTTGTACATACATAATTATTTTTCATATTTTTGTTGAATAAAATTCAATTTGGTTTCAGGTTTTAGTTTATTTCACATTCGCCACAATTGCACAAAGTTCTCATGCTAAAGTTTAGATGTATTATATGAAAGTGGCAAAAGTCTTTTAATATTTCCAAATATGATCGCGCGGAACCCCAATAAAGAAGTTGATTCACGCTCTCAACTATAACCGATTTGACATCATGTCGCCAATGACACCTGCGGTGAGCGTTTGTTTTTGACATACACACGCCCGGTACAACGCCACAAACTTAACTGTGCCGGTGGCCAAAACAAGAACTAATGAATACGTCTTGACAATTACCTTCAATAGCTTCGACCCTAGTGCCCTCGCCATCGGCACAGATAAGTTTGTGGTACTGTTCACATTATAACATCTGTCAAAATTTATTAAACTCTTAAAACAGAGTAATATAACTCGTTCGTTTATATTTTTATGAGCTTCATCGACGTGTAGGCACAGTTTGATAGCGTATTATGCTACAGCAATGAAAGTCTAACTTTAAAATTAACTGTCACTTGTCTAGTACTGTCAGCGTAAAAATTAGACCTAGGAAAAATGGGAACATACATAAGCCAAATTACTGTTTCGTTTTTATGTTTGGAAATATGCAATGTAAAAATTTGATAAGAATTTTAAGTCATACAAAGCTAGTTTGGCGACGGAAAAAATTTGAAGAAAAAAACGCACCCCTAAAATTATTTTCATTTTCATTTCATAAAGTATATGGTGAGGATATTTAAAAAGAAAGTTTTTTTAAGTAAGTGTAAATCTGTAGTGTATAAAAATGATTTGTCTATTCATTTTACTATGAATTCTAAGAAACAAGGTGTGAGTTATTTAGATACTAATTCAATCTGAACAGCTAATTATATACAGCCCATAGTTTACTCATAGCAACATTAATTAATATAAATGAACAGAAATTATGAATCATATTTACATATTTGATTTGATTTCCATTTTTTTATAGTTCTATTCGTATTTATATGAACAGTAAATAACAGAACATATTAAAATTGTAACGAGATTATTAAATTTTTTGTGTCCAATAAAAATATTCCTTTAAAGGATATAAAACGTTTTTTTTTATGAAACAAATAGTTTTATTGAAACTATGCTTACATTAATTTATAGGTAATTTTCCTTGTTGCGAAATCACTAATTTGTAAGTTAAAGTTGTAATATATTTTTGTTTTTATACCACAAAGGTGGCAAACAAGCATACCTGATGGTAACCCGGCCGGCCTGATGGTAAGCCGTCACCGTAGCCTATAGACGCTTGCAATACCGGGGGTATCACTCACGCGTTGCCAACCCTTCTCAACCCCCAAAGTGGAGCTCTGGAGACCTTACTCACCGTAGGAACACAACATAATATTATGATGATAAAAAAAACTCGATAACTTTATTAAAATTATCTAAGCATATTATTTTTATGGAACGCACCAAATCTTAGGGATAAAATTATTCATGCACACACAGAACAGAAACCTAATTTTCCTAAATAAAGTAAATGAACTAAACAGAGAGCAAAATTCACAATCAGATAGGTTGTTGGAAATATCTATGTAGTTGGAGGGAATTATACGAGTACTTTATGCGTTCTGTAGTTAAGACATAAACAAACGAGTACCGTACAAAATTAGAATAACAATAAACATCTACTGGGATTACCCAACCGAATTGGGAAGTCGTTAAACCCCCACACCTATTTGCAGTACAAAAAATATGTCTCATTGTATGAGTCCAATTGCATTCACCCCCTAATGTTGGCTCCCCTTTTGACTTGACGATGGAAAATTATAGCTATTCTCTGGGCACAAATGGTGAAAAATAGCAACGATTTGTTTTCGATTTGGTTTTGTAACAGGTTTTAATGTTTTACTAACGACTAATCAAGTTATAGTACAACAATTTTTCAAAATGAATTATGATTTCGTTCATAAGTTATTAGTTTGATTCACGATGAATATTTGCCGCATCTCCGGAATAATGGAAATGAAATGAAAATTAAAGCCACCAGCTATATCCTATTGGATGGGCAAAAAAGACCTGGACATAAGAAGAGATGGGAAGATTATAAATTCACAAATTTGAAAAGGATTGGAAGGTTTTAAGATTGGATTTGATTGGAGAAAAAAAAGGAAGGCGTTCGCCTAGCTGGACATGGATCTCGATCAGCTCTACGACATATCTAATTGCTATCTAATTGCTATGTCTATACATGCATGGAAAATTACATTGTTTGTATAATGTGTAGCTAAAGATAAATAGGTAATTGTGAATGAAAACATAAAACAGGTAGTTAAGACACTTTTCTTTTTAAATAATTTAAAAAGGCCAACGTAAGGCGCATATCCCGGCGATTTTGCTCGCACTCTCGAGACCGACTGTAAAACGCTAACAAGCCATTCATACAGTTTTTTCCATAAACGAGTTACACCACATAAAGAAACAACCCCTAATGACTTACACAATTATTTATAATTGGATAGATTTTGTACCAACCAAGTTCATTTGCGGTGATGTATATGCAAATTAAATTCACCAATCTGAGTGCGCGATTCGGTTTTGGCGTAATTAACTGTATTGTACGGAATGTAATATTAAACATTCCGTAATAAATATAAACATGACTAGCTTTTGCCCGCGGCCTCGCTCGCGTTAATTTTATGACATAGCTCTCGTTTGACAACAAAACAACCCATAACTCGACTTGTGGCACCATCTGTTGGCCGATACAGCGCCCTCTATAGTAGAAAGAATATTTTCCCATCGGAATGACATACTTTCACGGGATAAAAAGTAGCCTATGTTGGGCTCTGTATCCCTAACAATATGTATGCAAATTTTCATAATGATCGGCTGCTTAGTCAAGCCGTGAAGGAATAACAAACAAACAAACTCACTTTCTCATTTACTAGCTTTTTTGCCCGCGACTTCGTCCGCGTGAAGTTCCGGACCCGTTCCCGTGGGAACCACATTGAATTTCGGGAAAAGCTATAGCCCATGTCACTTCCTGATAATGTAGCTTTGTACTGGTGAAAGAATTTTTAAAATCGGTCCAGTAGTTTCGGAGCCTATTCAATTCAAACAAACAAACAATCAAATCTTTCCTCTTTACAATATTAGTATAGATAATATTAGTAAGGATGAAACAAGACAAATAGAGAAAGTATGGCGTTGTAGCGAAGATTAATCTAATAGCAGCAATGAGTAGTCAGGGCAATGATTTGAATATAAATAATGAAATAGAAAAAAATGGAAAAGTTTGACATATACGTTTGATATAAACTAATCATTTTAATTTTTAAAAACAAGGATTAGCTAAAACTTGTAGGTATTATCACCGTCATTGTTGATGAGATTGATGACAATAACATGAAGTGCGTGACAAACGATAATTAAACTTTGATATTTGTTAGTTAATAAGGAGGTATGTGTGAGAAAGTAATATCTTAAAGGAGGTGGCTGAAAATAGAAAATAATGCACCGAGCTGCTGCCTCTTGTATCACTGCATCACACACTTTTCTCCTGCAATTTTGTTATTGTCAACTTCCTGATTAATGTTTACTTAATCTAAATGATTTATCTATCTATTTTTATACAGCAAACGAATGTACTATTTTCATACCATTTAAAATTTAATAGTCTTACAAAGAGTTAAACACTGCTATTTGTATGTAAAATGACAGCACGGGAATAATAAATCACTATGGAAAAATGAACGTTCAGAAATATTGATCGACAAGATTATTATGCATGTGCATATAGAACTAGAAGATGCAATGATAACTTGACAAGTAACATTGACTGATATGTATTGAAATCGTTTAAATATTTATAGTTGGAGCTATCACACGAGTATATTCGCCTAGATTTTTAATTCAAAGAGCCAATAGGTTTAGACTACGTTTGTCTAATGCCTTCGAATTAAAAAGTGTGAAGACAGTAATGGATATAACGTTTTGACCACCATACCACATTGACAGAGCTACATTACATCACGGTTATTGAGACGTACTAACAGGAAGATGCTAAAATTAAAAATATAGGAAAGCCTTTTTGCGTAATAATCTCTATACGCAACATCCTCATCAGATCAACCCATAATCATCTCTCTACAAGGATATGGGTCTCCCTTCAATCAAAGGGGATCAGAGCGTACTTTGCCACGCTGTCATCCATCAACAATTGTCAATTTAGAATCTTCTAACAATATGGGAAATATCTCAAAATAATCTAATAAAATAACTTTTAATATAAGTTCTTCGCAAAAGGATAAAAGATACTGATAAAAACATATTGCAAACCGACATTGCGAAATAGAAGATTTATTAGCCTCGCTGTGTATGTGGTGAAATTATCTCTCGTCTTTGATTTATTATTAATAATGATCCGGTATTAATTCGCTTGGCTTTGGATCTAATGGTGCATGTCTGCTGAGCTCTGTAGCTTATCGTCTTGGGAGATTAAACATACCTAACCGTAATATGTTGTATTTCGATTAACCCATCATATTGTAGGTAATGATTGGACCAAGTATTGTGCCCTGTGGAAATTCCGATTTTTCAGTTGGGTAATTTTAACGCCAATAAGCGCTTTTGTGGTATTCCTAATTATTAGTATACTAATTTACGTAGCTTGATAATCAAGTTATACATAATGGCCATATAATAAAGCCATTTTGTCTTCGTATACTAAAAGAAAATATGCATATTTTTGCTTACATGTTACATGTCATCCCAATATTGATTAAATTTAGATCCGTAATAGACTTCTCAGTTTAATACTGATTGATATCTCGCCCCTATTTTATAGAACCAATCATATTTCCCTAGAGCCTAAGGCAGTTTTGTCTGTCTGTCACACTTTGCAATTTCCATTTCTAATACCGTGACGTTTACTTCTCTTTCTTACAATATTACTTTGAAAGAGATAGCTACAATGTATTCGATAGCAGGCGGTATATTTTGATATCATGGTACAGGAGCAGGAGTAAACATATTCCCATGCCTCCCCATGCAAGGTAAACTCGACCCCAAAGTTCTAGGCTCCCCTAATAAGCCGTCGCGTTTCACCTTAGGGTGCAATGACGTTGCCACCAGCAAAGATTAAGCCGTCTTGTTTAGTGAACTTTTGCTGCTTCAGTAATTAATATAATATCTAAAATTGGAATGGCTGGTCTATTTGATGGATAATGGTTTCAGGCCATTTTAGAATTTAGTAGAAGTTTAGAATTCTACAAAAATGAATATAAAAATGATGATGATAATTTTTGATTTTAATACAAAAGCTAAAAGGAAGATGGAAATGTTGAAGACGGTTGGACCTGAATGATAATATTACTATTTTTAAAACTCGCAGAATTTGGAAACTATAGCAATGGCCAAGAATTTCTTTGCGCCAGGTTAGTCAATAATATTATTGCTTACTAAAATGTGAATATGCTGGTCTGTTTTATTTAATCTTTGTATGTTTCGAGGTGAGGTCACGTGATTAATATGTGGGGAGCTGTCGTGACTCGCACGATAAACGCGGGCCCTGATCATCAACAAGTTGCAAATTAATATTGTACTGTGAAAACAGGAGCATGTGTGTATTTAAGCAGCTCTTAGAGAGTCCTAGCCAACATACCAAAGATGAATCTTGTGCATGAAGACCTTATCAATGTATTAAAATTTATTTTTTTTAGACATCCTAAAAACTCGTTTTGTTTGCAATCAAAGTTCTAATGAAACGAACGACATTTGGTTTTGGTTTTACCCAAAACATATCGTTTCAGTTTATAGAATACAGAAATAGGTCGAAACTTTCGTCTAAATTCATCTAGAGTATGTTTTTATAACACATATTTTTAAAGAAATGTATAAGTAACATACTTCATCATTTGACGGAGCATAATGTAATATGATATAATATTATTTTATATTACCACAACCAGACTCCCAAGTAATACCTACTATACTTACGTTGACTTGTGTCTAAGTTTCTACTTAAACCGTGTAGCTGCGACCGAATGAGGAAAGTTTCTTATTGTTATGAGACAAACAAGATCATTTGTGTCACAAGTTGTTATTTGTTTGATGAAAAATAGTCATTATTAAATAATTCTAAGGTTTCATTTTTATTTATTTTTAGTGGCATAATGTCTTTTTCCATAATTATTTAATAATTTAACTATTATTATTCTATTTCCTGGTCGTGTTAATAAGATGCATATTGGTTAAATGTAGAAATTATAAAGATGTGATTAAAACTGAAGGCTAAGAAATTTTAAGACAGATAATCATTTTAAATTTTTTTTCCCAGAAAATAATCAGTAAAACTTATTGATGTCATCCCGCACAACGAATTTAATCAGAAAGATATAAGGAGGAGTAAGAAAGATAAAACAAGAGAAAGCAACAAATTAAGAAACACAAAGTAGTAAATTATTTATATCAGAAAAAATATTGATGTGGTCATTATTATATTCTACAATGGTTAAGGAATATTGGCTGTAATCAATATTAAAATATTGTCTGATAAAAATAATGTCTACTTAGTTACTTGTTTCTTTTTCAATAATGTTGTGCCACCGGAGACCATATTTCTTAACTTTTAAATCCATTTTAGCAAAAGTATTTTATTAGCCAAGTTTCTTTTCGCTTTAGAATCCCTTTCCAATATTTATGAAGTGTAATTTTATTTTCTAGATTTCTAGCTTGTTTGTATTCAATTTACATTTTATTATTTTCTTCAATTTTATATCCAAACATCTTGTGTAAAATCAATGATATGATTGAATATTCAGTAAATCTAATTTTCTGCAACAATTCTTACACAAATATTAGTTTAATATTATTTTTCTATTATACTACCTCATGTTTCATACCATGGCTTACCTTAATGCTAGCAACCAAGCCAAGTCTACCACGACCAGAATATAATTGCTTGGAGCAGTCACATAATTATGACATGTAATGTAATAGATTTTTTGTTCATTTGTATTTTAAATATGACTGTAGTTTGTAGATTAATTTTGTATTTAGTCGATTTGAATGTAATTGATATCTAAATAATGAAATTATCCTCGCTGGTTCGTCCGAAGAGGGCTTTATTTATTATACACATGTAGTTACACGTACGGTGACGCCAGAATCGCACTGAATAGTTGAGATATATTCTTTTTTTTTTTTTTTTGTTGTGCGGGCAACCTAACGGATGTCAATGTCACCCGTTTCCCGCTTTTGATATGTCATTCACAGTGCAGTGCTCCGCCAGGTCGCAAAGCTAATTTTATTAAAAGTTGTTAATTAGTGTAAAGTTTTAAAATATGGGTAAAAGAAAACATTTAGATGATGATTACGATCATATTGCAAGAAAATTGAAGAAATTGGAAAGGAAGTTAAAACGCCGACGAGGAAAACGACGCGATTCTTCGAGTTCGTCTTCTAAATCTTCAAAATCTCCAAATTCGATGGTTTCTGTTTATATGCCTATGTCATCAAACAATGAAGGTAATAATATTATTTGTTACATGATAAGTTAGCGTCGTGGATAAGTCTAACGCTGTCCCTTCGTTAATAATACTGTAACATGTATGAATCACGGTGTACCTACGTACATCGTGACATCTAACGGACAAAACCATACAAAATACATGATAGGTCATTGTTGAATATCCTCACTGACAATACATGTAATATTTTATATACATGTAAACAATTAGCTGGGCAAACACTGCTTTGAAGCCGTAGCTCTGCTAATTAGCGTGTATTTTCTCGTCGTTTATTTGTTTGCTATATAAGATACCTGTTTAGGTTTTCTTAAAAATATACAATATTTAAAGATTTATGTGGACCAGACGCGCGCCCAGTACCATTGTTGGCTGTGGTGCATAGGGTTTTTTAACACAAATTATGTAATTATGCATTGTCATATTGCAAAATAACATTACAGATGGCTTACACGAAAATCAGCAGAATGAGGAGCCAGCCGAGAACATCCAAACACCGGAAGTAGATGGTGCCATTTCAGAACTGTTAGGAGATGATCCATCGGTCACTAAGTCCTACAGTAAGGAAATAAATTTGGGTCTGGCTGTACGTTTACAACATATCGCAACTACAGGACTATCGACGGAACTTAGAAAGGAATTACAAACAAAGTATCTTCCACCGAGTAATTGTACAAAGATAAATGCCCCTCTCTTAAACGCCGAAATAAAAGCAGCTGTCACTGACATTGTGCTTAAAAGAGATAAAGGGATAGAAGTCAAGCAAAAGGTACTGGGTTCGGCGATATCTTGTCTTGGGGAGGCGATATCTATGTTACTGGAGGAAAAGGATAAAAATAGTGCTGTTATCAAACTTCTTATGGACGCTGGCCGTCTGGCATGTGATTGCCAATATACTGACTCGACCACTCGTCGAAATTTTATACTCTATAATCTCAAAAAGGACATGAAGGATCAGATCAAGAAAACAATTATAGATAATAACCTTTTTGGGTCAGACTTTTCTGAAACACTAAAGACAGCAAAACTAATTTCTAAATCCGGAGCAGATTTGAAGGCAACTCCCGCTTCAAAGATCACACCTAATAATACACAAGTAAACCGTAGTAGACCACAAGCCACCTTCACACCCACTGCCAGAAATAATTTAAACTGGAAGGCTCCCCCAGCTCGCAGGCCCCAGGGGACACAGAGAGCGAGGCAGCCTGCTCCGAGGAGTCAGCACGTGAACTCCTCAATGCCGTCGTCCTATCGGCCGCCACCGGCGCCGCGCAACCGCCATCGATAGTAGACGAGGTGAGACACGCCGGCAGACTAAGTTATTTTCATCATCAGTGGTCACTTATTACTAATGACCCTCTTATTCTGTCATGGATTTCTGGTTATAAAGTTCCTTTTACACGGCCAGTCGTACAAACGACTATTCCCAAGCGACAAATTTACACAGAATCTGAAAGATGTCAGCTTAAATTATGTATTGACGAACTGTTGTCAATAGGTGCTATTTCTCGTTGCCAACCGTGTGAAGGACAATATTTGTCTAGTTATTTTGTGGTACCCAAATCAAACGGAAAAAATAGGTTCATACTAAATTTAAAAAATCTTAATAAATTTATAAATACAGAACATTTTAAATTAGAAGATTTGCGTACTGCAATTAAATTAATTTCAGAAAATTCTGTTATGTGCACGGTAGATTTGAAAGATGCATATTTTTTAATAAAGATTCATGAGGAGTTTAAAAAATATTTAAGGTTTCAGTTTGGAGATAAAAATGAGTTATTTGAATTTAATGTTTTACCGTTTGGTTTGAGTACAGCTCCCTATGTGTTTACTAAGATAATGAAACCGGTTGTGAAATTGCTTAGGTCATGTGGATATATATCTACAATTTATTTGGATGATATACTACTTATTGCTGATAACTATGATGAATGCATAGATAATTTACAGTGTACTTTAAATCTTTTAAAAGCATTGGGATTTGTCATAAATTATGACAAAAGCAACTTTCATCCTAGTACATGTTGTATATTTTTAGGTCATATAATAGATACAGAAAATTTCCAAATCAGACTACCGTCAGAAAAAATTATTAAAATCAGTACTCAATTAAATCATTTTAAGCGAATAAACCAATGTAAGATAAGAGACTTCGCCCGGTTAGTTGGCCTTCTCACCTCTGCTTGTACAGCGGTAGAATATGGGTGGTTATATACTAAAAGTTTTGAAAGATGTAAATATTTGAATTTAAAAAATGACCCAGATAATTATGATAGATTAATGAATATACCAAATACATTAAGAACTGATATTGAGTGGTGGTGCCAGGCCTTAAATGGAAATCCGGTTAATAATATAAAATATGATGAGTATGTTTTGGAAATTTTTAGTGATGCTTCTACTACGGGGTGGGGCGCCGCGTGTGCCGATCAAACTGCGAGTGGTACTTGGACTGTTGATGAAAGATCTGAATGAAAGAACATATTAATTATTTAGAAATATTAGCCGCCTTCTTCGGCCTTAAAGTTTTTGCAAAAAATTTAAAATATTGCCAAATACTACTTCGTATTGATAATACCACTGCCATCTCATACGTAAATCGTATGGGAGGAGTACAGTTTGCCCACCTCACGCAAGTGACTCGTGACTTATGGCAATGGTGTGAACAAAGACATATTATTGTGTTTGCTTCATACATAAGTTCCGCAGAAAATACTATAGCAGATGCGGAATCTAGGCGCAACCATCCGGACGTGGAATGGGAGCTCGCGGATCATGCTTTTCAAAAGATTATCAACCGATTTGGCAGACCAGAAGTTGATATTTTTGCAAGCAGGGTAAACAAAAAATGTGAAAAGTATATTTCATGGAATAGGGATCCCGATGCTATTGCGATTAATGCGTTTACCGTCAACTGGTCAAATTTTTTGTTTTATGCTTTCCCGCCATTTACTATGATTCTTAAAACTATACGCAAGCTTATCAAGGATAAGGCAACAGGTATTATAGTAGTACCCTGGTGGCCAACTCAGCCGTGGTTCCCGGTCTTCAAAAAATATCTAATATCTGCGCCCTTATTTTTTCCATCTGGTCAAAGTATCATTTTGTCTCATTCCAGCAACCGCAAAGTACACCAGCGACTTACCCTGGTTGCAGGAATATTATCCGGACGTCCTTGATAAGAAGAAACGTGCCTTATTCATCAATACATATAATGATAGCTTCGTTATCGGACGCATCTATTAAGCAGTATGATACTTGTTTAAGAAAATGGTTTCTTTTTGTTTAGAGAACAATCATAACATATATCAGATATCTATGCCGCTTATAATAAGTTTCCTCACGCATTTGTTTAACAATGGAGCTCAATATGGTACGCTTAACAGCTGTAGATCTGCGTTGTCGTTGATTCTTGGTCCTCAGGTTGCTAGCGATGAATGTTTAAAGAGATTTTTTAAAGGCATTTTTCGGCTCCGACCGCCGTTGCCGAAATATAGTATGACTTGGGATACCACACTGGTCTTAAATAAATTGGCTAAATGGTATCCCAATGAATCATTAAATCTAGAAGATATTTCTAAAAAGCTTATTACTCTTCTAGCACTTGTCACAGCACAAAGAATGCAAACTCTATCGTTGATTAACATAAATAATATTGAACGTTTTTCAGAAAAAATTATAATTAAAATTCCTGATCATATAAAAACGTCGCGTTTAGGGTCACCGCAACCCATTATTATTTTACCATATTATCAAGATAAACCTGAATTATGCGTTGTTAAAACATTAGATACATTTTTGAAAGTTACGGAACCCTTGCGTACCAATCAGTCTCAGTTGTTCTTGAGCTTTAGAAAACCCCATCATAAAGTATCGTCACAGACGATGAGTCGTTGGGTGAAAAGTACGTTAGAGGAGTGTGATATAGATGTCTCGACTTTTACAGCTCACAGCACTAGACATGCGAGCACTTCAAAGGCTAATAAGTTGGGTGTAAATATCGATTTAATTCGAAAAACTGCGGGTTGGAGCGATACCTCCAAAACATTCATTCGATTTTATAATAGGGATATCATTAATAATATTGATAATGGTTCTTTCGCAAATACGATTATGTCCGATGGGACTGCTTGACAATTATAATTGTGGTAATTATTATAATACTTATTGTTAAAGGTATATTAAAAGTCATTACATTTCGTTTAATAAAGTCGATTTTTCATAAACAGTATACTTCTCTCAATATCTACATGTGTATAATAAATAAAGCCCTCTTCGGACGAACCAGCGAGGATAATTAGTGATTAAACGAACTTACCTGTACGTGAAGTTCTATCATAATTATCCGAGCTGGTTCGTCCGAAGAGGGCTTCCCTCCCATCCCCAATAAGGACCCCATATGAAAAATCGAGGGACCCTCTGAACTAAATGACATATCAAAAGCGGGAAACGGGTGACATTGACATCCGTTAGGTTGCCCGCACAACAAAAAAAAAAAAAAGAATATATCTCAACTATTCAGTGCGATTCTGGCGTCACCGTACGTGTAACTACATGTGTATAATAAATAAAGCCCTCTTCGGACGAACCAGCTCGGATAATTATGATAGAACTTCACGTACAGGTAAGTTCGTTTAATCACTAATAAAATGGTTTACTTTCTTAACTACAAAAACAATTAGAGCGCGATTCACCGTTTCTAGGTAGCCTAAAACTTGCAATATTAAATATTAAGAACTGTCAACATAATTATTACAGATATGCTAGCTAGATCTTGTCAGCAAAAGCTGAAACAAGTCAGCATAATGTATTTTTATTTAAATAATTATTAGATTGGTCAGAACTGGAGATGGTGGGAGGTCTGTGCCCTGCAGTAGAACACAACGGGCGGCTAAAAAAATATAATTACAAGTTAAGCATCTCTTATCTTGTCTTATTTATATCCGTTACACTTTATTGGTGTCCACGTCAAAATATCTTACGTTATCTCCCGCATCAGCTGATCGTGTCAACACGCTATTATTTAGAATACAATGTACCGAGCTGAAATATGAGAACAGATAATATCGGTGCGACGTAGCAGCAAAAACAAACTAGTGAAAAAGAGAAGCTTCCACGTATTCATAATACGTATCTCGATAAAACATCATAAAGAGGCATTTTACTTTAATGAGAGGTATTTCATGATAAGCATTAATTAATAGTTTTTACATAATTACTAAAAATCACGCACTACATAGGTACTAAATTCACATCAGAAGTGTGCCCGTCCAAATATTTGAAATGGTGACGAATAACTGTATAATATTATTAAAATTTTATTCACTTGCTATTGTTCTTATTTTAAAAAAATATGTGTAACCTTTATATAAAAATATCTAATTAACGTTGAAAACCACATTAAAAGACTTGTCTATATAATTGCTCCAAGTCCTCACAATTAGTCTACGTTCTTGCCATTTAGTAATATCATTTTTATTTCTCCACGAATACCTTGTTTTTGGTCCTACAATCCCTTTGTAACAGCCTAGTGGTCCATATTGTTTTTTTTTTTTGTGTACAACTTGTAACATTTCTTCATCATCATGCTCTCAGTACGTTTTCTTTTTCCATTCTTCCCTATCAGCCAGCACTTCAACTCTTATTTTCTGCATATCTTTTTTCACATAAAAAAAATGTTTACCCTTTTATGTCGTTAAATTGAATGCGCGTAAATTGGACATTGGAAGTGCAAGACACCACTTATTTGATGTCAGAATACATTCTCGACCCAAATCGTGCAAAGCTCGCGTGAAGTAACGAGCTTAAAGCTGTGAGATTTCTCAGCACAGTTAACTATCTACCATCTGGCCTAATGCTTCGTTACATCTGCCTTAAATATACCAAACTTAACTAAAAAGGATTTGATTACAATCTCACTATTCAAAACAATGACATTTAAAATTATTTAAATTTTTGTACTCATTATTAAAAAACTTGATTTCAAAAATAGTCCTTTCCTTGGAAGCATTTACATAAAACATTCAAGTGAAATAGAAACAAAACTATAAGATCTAAAACAACATAAATAATATGGTAACAGTCATGGAAATGCGGAAGGCCATAAATCTAGAGAAAAAATTAAAAATAGAATACATAAAGACGTATTTGCATAAACAATGTTTGCAACGATACGAGTAACGCAAAACAACGGGCCTGAAACAATCCCAGTCCATTAGGAGGAAACGAGAAATTCGCGCGGCGCAAGGCATTAGAATTTACATTCTAAAAAATAACCCTACCAGTTTAAAGTGTATGCCTTCATCACGACATCCTGCACATAAAACATTCGCTTACATAATGAATAGTAATTTATGCGGACGGAAAAGTATCAGTCGATGTACCAGGTTAATAGTACTAGAAACAGACCACACAGGGTCCCCCGTTAACTGTATTTTAGACAGCAGGAACAGCTTACCGCAGTTAATAGATCCATAATTAATACTAGAATTAATGCCTTTCAGATGTTTTACAGTTAGTACTTGAATGTTGACTCTTATTAAACCAAGTCTATTTAGAACGAGAGTTTTAATTAACAGATTGATTTCTGTAATCGTTAATCTAATCTAATGGTCTGTATAAATGACATACATATTTTGATTATGAAATAATGTTGACATAAAACTTATAATTAAAAATATGATGTTAATTAATTAGTTAGACCTGTTAGACTGATAATGACTCTAATATTCGAATTTAAATTACAGAAAGGACGGTTGTAAAAAGAGAACAACAAAAGAGAGGAGTTTAGGATACTAAAGAATAGAGAGCTAATATAGAATAAAGATGAAGTTGCTTTACATAATGTCTCATCACATCTCCTAGCTAAATATTTTCATCTTTGCCAGGTAAAGATAATTGTATTTAACATACTTTCGCACTTTATTGAATTCTCCTTAAGAATCACAGTGATAAAAATAAGGTTTTAGTTGATCTGTTGCTAATTATGTTTGATAATCTGTATGTATGTATATTGAATTTTAAATGCAAATGCGGCTAGTCGTGATATAGCGTGCCAGTTTTTGTATGCAATATCACTTTTTCGTATGCTTAAAGACACTACATTACGTGATTGCTTGAAAAAACTTGAGTACATTTTACTTGCATACGGTACAACCAGTATCATAAAAAATATTATATTTACTTTTACATGAAATTAAATATAACTTCATGAACTACGTTACACAGACAAGCACTATTAAGAAGTCGCATGTTATTTACAATGGCGAGGTAAAGTGGTTCCGCGGCCGTATTTGCATTTCATTACCGCACCTACAGTTCTGTTTTGTTTGCCGTTTGATATGAAGTGGATTGCATTAAACGCAAATTGTTTTGCATGTGCAAAAGTTACGCGTGTTTGTGGTGCAAATAGTGAGACTTTATGAGTTGCAATTATTTCTTCATTCATATTTTAGCATCGCATGCTTACTAGGGTGTGTCATTTTTTTTAACTTCCAAATTTTCAAAATTAATAGAGTTCAAAAGTTGTATTTTGGTGTTCAATTACATACTACATTTACAGATTTTTAAAAAAATAGGACTTTTGGCTCGCTCAAGGGTCTAGAAATATAGAATATTCGAAAAATAACGTTCTTATCAGAACGATTCTATTTGTTGTAATAACATGCCTCATTTATAATTAAATGCAATTTCCCTGATTTTAAAATCGTCAATATTGGAATAAAACAACGAATAGGTTCATTTTAACAATTTGTTATCGTTTATTACCTACCTTTGTTCGGGTCACTTTGGTTTGTTTCGTGCTTTTGCGCCACCCGAGCTTCGGCCGTCTTCAAACTCAATAAAACGCCCGTTTTTGTTTACCTTGCTTTAGTTATTATTGTGATGATTACTAGTTCGTTCTCTGTTGTGAAGTTAAACGAATCAAAATGTCATTGAACCCTAAAAGTTGTAAAGAAGCCAGGGGTCTAACTAAATTACGTATTATTGAGAAATATCCAGAAATATTCAAAAATACAATTTTACCAACCTATGAAGATGTTTATGAGTGGACTCGTCATGAAATGAAACAGTCAAGTAGCTTAAAACCACAAGCAAAAGTCATCTCTTCTAAAGTGGCTCAATCCGTTCTTGAAGTTTGGAAATTAGCAAAACTGCCGAAAACTTGTGAAACCAGTGAAATCACACAGTTCGAACCTATAGCAGTTTCATTACCGGATCTGTCCACAACAAAATTAAATACGGATCAAAAATATTTGTATGATATCTGTCTGGCCATATCAGAAAGAGTGGTAAGCTATGACTTAGCAAAGAGATCGCCAGGGAAAATGTCGCACGCTAGGTGGCTAACCTCTGCCAACAGAATACTACGTCTTTATGTGTCAACAGAACGACCAACAAGTGATTTAATTTTGTTGGCGAATTATGTCTGTAGAACTTACACCGCCACCTGGTTCCAAATAAAAATACATAGCTCTTGTAAACATGGCGCTAGAAATTTGTGGTTCCTCATCAAAAACTCAAAATATCTGGCTGATAACATAAAGAGTGTAGTGGATCCAGTCATTCAGCGTAATGCATCAGGTAATGCATACTTTGCTTACCCTGAAAACTTAATGTTGTCAATGTTGACAGCAAAAGCATAAGGGACCTTGCGTGTAGGAGAGTTTTGAAAGCTCGTGCCTTGCTAAAACCATTGTCGAGATCTTTTGTTAAACTGCAAAACATTTCTTTTTGAGCGAACACTATTACGATATGATTTCGTGGCAGGAAGAAAACTGTGTACTAACTGAACCACCGCTTTTGCACCACTTAGAAACTGAAAAGCTACAGACAAATTGTCGCCGAGGGTAATATGGAAATTTTCGATTTTCCTACATTTTCCTGTCACTCACAGTCTGTAGAAAGATGTGTAAAACTGACGACTGAAGTCGGTTTTGTCGCAGGAAAAACAGCCAGAGAAGATTTTATTATAGCTAAGAAGAGATCCAGGAAAATTATGCCAAAATTTAATTCTAAAAAAGACTTTTAATAATCTTTATTTGTCTTTCAAAATGATGTTTTGTGCAGTATTCAATTGTTTTCTATATCTTTGCAGAATACTTTAGTTGATTCTTATTTTTAAATAGTACTTCTTAACGAATTCATGTAATCCAACGACAAGAAAACAAGACTTACTTTAACGCCAAAAACTGTCATTCTAAGAATATTTAGATTGTTTGAGCGAGCCATAAGTATACTAAAATGCCAACTTTTTTTACATTTTCTTCTAGCTAAGTTCAAAATGCAACTTTTGTGAACTATTACGTTCAAAAATTAAACACTTTTTTTTTTCACCATACATAGTGACACACCCTAATGCTTACATTCATATTGGTTGGATAAATTCTCCAAGGGCTAATGTTAGGTTTTCATGCTTTATGATAAAAAAGGGTCTGTTTTTAACATCAGTTGCCAGCAAGTTTTGTTTTCTACTAAAAATGGAGCTGTGGTGTTTTCTTAAGGAAGAGTAAACCGACTATAATAATGTTTATAGTTATTTTGTGGCTATTTCAGAGGAATGAATTTCAAGGCTAGTGCGATTTTTTATAATAATTAAACAACTCTATAATGATAAAATTGTTCCGGATCTCATTTGAGTTAGTAAGTCATTACTTATACTTACTAACCCAAATATGTGAATAAGTATTGATTTACTAACTAAAATGAGATTGTGTATTTTGTTTAGAACACGTGTCTGAGTAGCGGAGATTCATTTCCGAAATATTGTTGAAAGACTCTTTATAAAGGAGATATTGGATTTAGATTCGATTTACCGAAATCGCTTGAATGGTGTCAAAGCGCCCCCTCTGACGGTATCAAAAAATTATATCAGAACTTTATCGTCAATGCAAAATTGCAAAGCGAAGTTTCCGTTTCCATTACACTATTAAAAATATACAACGTTATGACACGATATTTGTTAATATTGCACAGATTTTTATTCATTAACAATATGAAGCAGCTAAACACTATCGGTATTAAACAAAGATCATCCCAAGTAACCGACGTTGAAACTTATAAGGTTAACTCAAGATTATGATACAAATATTTCACATTCTCCGGAAAAAGACTTTTATAAAATTCTTCACAACAGGACTATTTCAATTTAGGAGAAGTGATAGAGTTCTGTTGGATATAAGAGATGTATAACAATTACTCAAAAAATCGTTTAGCAAAGTAACAAAAAATATCGTGACGTGTATGATAATGGATATACACTGTAACTGAGTGGGGTTGATGCAAAATCGTATGTATATTATGTTATTTACGCATGTGTGTCACGCTTGCATATTTTATTGTATGTAGCACAGTGGAATTTTATCCTGGGAAATCTACCTTACTACGAATAGGTGAAAGATTCGTCTAGTTTATTTAATACTGCCGTATCGAATTTAATGTTAGCTATCCAGCACGAGCTGGAGAACTATTTGGGGTGCAAATAGTGGTGATTTTGAATAGATTTGTTGTAGTATTCTCAAAAGTGCTCTCACTTTAATACTACTAGTCTACTAGATCGGTGTGAAGTATAAAAAGCAAATCACGGAAGCAAAGAAAAGCAAAACTAAGTTAGTTTTGTTACGATTTTTGTTTAATATGAAAAAAAAAATGTCCACGTTTATATCCGCAATTTTTTTTTTTCATTCTAGGTTGTAAGTTGTAAAGGTTCAGAAAGCTCTTTAGGCTGACATGCTTATTAAATAAAGTCTTCAGGATTTGATTACTGCCTCCACGTGTTTTCTAAGGTGCTTCGTTTGATGGCATACAATAATCTCTTAAAGAATAATTAACTAATTCTAAAAAAACAATGTCTCTATTTATCTCTCAAGTTCGTTGCTCTTGTTTACCTTGCTATACATGCGTTACTAATTCAACAAAAACAACCCTCAAATTTCAATTTTCTATTATTGTTTGGTCTATATTGCGCCTACAGTTTTTTTATTTATCCCGTTCTCATTTGTGTTGCAAATTAATTCTCGAACGCACTTACAGTTTACGAAACGCTCGAAACACATAACAGCTGACGTATCTCACAGGAGTTATGCATAAAGACAGCATTGTTTTATTCATGTTAATTTATAAACTGTTTCAATTTTGCTTTGGTGATCATTGAACGGTGAAGTGAATTTTGTTTGTACAATAAATAAAATTGAAATTCAATTGATAAAACTATTCTCTGTTCAATTTTGAATTCAAATATTAAATTACAAAACAACAAATAGTTGAAAACTAAAAAACTTATAGTATTTATTAAAATAGGTTATGAATGTTAATATGAAAAAGTTGAAGAGTTCTCATTCGTTTGATTTGATAAAAAAATCTTTGTAAATTCTGAAATTAAGATACCAAATCATTCAAGCACGTAATTAGCACAAATAATTTCTCAAGAATACTAGACAGGTGATTGAGATTGAGTTGGTGACTTCTAAACTAATAAGTTATTGACACAATTAAAACAAATTGGCAATGAATATAAGGATTGAATCGGACCTATGGTTCTGTACTGTCACGTTCCTAGACGAAGTTGAGTAGAACAAAGTCTTATTATCTTGCATGGACTTAGAAAAAAAGGCGGACGAAATCTTGCTAAGATAGAAATGAAGCACCCTAATGGCGGCTGCGTAACTATGTGTGAGTGTGAAATGGCTGGCCGGCACGCACACATTCACACCATAGTAAGCCGGCCGGTTCGTACGTATATGCGAGGTGGCCTACTATGGGTACTTCACTTTTTAGTTTCAGTGATGGTGTTCGCCTTTTTTTCTAGGTCCAGGTTATCTTGTTCGCTTAAACGCTTTATTCGTTTCAAATAATATTGAAAATGATCTCTAATAATTGTGAAAATTAATAACCATACCACATTTTATGTTGCAAAACTGCAATGACAGAACGTGTGTGAACATAAATTAATCTCCAAATACGAAATAATTAAAAGGGTTGTGACGTGTAGTTTAACGAGTATAATATTGCATAAAGCGATCCGAGCCCACTCACTCATGTCCTGCATTGTTTTATGCACACAATGCAATGATGTAAAGTGTCTAGATATTATTGGAAAATAACGGTTACTCAAGATCGATGATAGCCCAGCGGGTATAGGAATTAACTTATTAACCGAGTGGTTGTTCAAATTCTGGTGTGGGCATGTACTTATTACCTACTTCTAGTCTCGAATACATATTTATAATTGTCACTGTGCTCGACGGTGAAGGAAAACCAACTCAAAAAAGCTGTGTTTTAAAGGCAGAATCGTAGTAGTTGGATGCGTTATGCAATCATTTTGTGTACCCCAGACGTCGTTTTGGGATAATAGACGCAAAAGGAGCTCGAGCTCGATGGCGTCGCTGTGTGTCGCACTCTAATATGAACACGCAAGTTAAGCGACGTCGACCCTAGCCACCGCTTAGATGGGTTTCGTTATCTCGAGCTTCTCTGTGCTTTGGAAGTCGGTGGCCTTCGGACGGCCTGAAAACACAGGCCTCTGCCAATCCGCATTGGAGCCGCGTGGCAGAGTACGCTCTAATCACCTTCGATTTAATAGAGACCCGTAGGTATCCCTACAGTGGGATGATTATGGGTTGATATGATGATGATGATGATTTTTTATAAAGACTTTGTACTACAACTAACTACCCTTATTGTTTGAAGTTGACCGACGTTGTTTGGCCAATACGAACACAAACTTCAATTTTATTTGTGTAGCACCCATGACACGGTCAATCTCGATCAAGATTCGTGATCATCGCTTTGATAATGATGACACGCAAAAGGAGCCGTCAATAAATAGGTAGAATATTTATTTACTTTTCGTTTTATTTATACAAATTATCCATATCCAGTTAATTTATGTCAATGTAGTTAATTCACAGATAATACAGGATCAGCGATTCATCGCATTTGCCCACGGACCAAATGATATAATTGTGTTGCAATTCACAGGTTTATTTGTTTATGTGCTTATCAATGAAGGTAGAAGTTCAACGAGAAATATGTAACGATAAAAATCAGGCCAAGTGCGTTTCAGGCATCGAGAATCATGGTGTCGGGCCACGCACAGTGTAGGGTTCCTTCCTACATTTGCTACGTTTATTTGCTTGCAGATTAGTGCATTTATAGGTACGTTTTCTAAAAAAAAAAGTTTATTAACGATTTGTCTAGTAACCACTTTTTTCAGATTAGTCAACTTTTTGCATCACTACTGAACCCTAAAATTGTGTTAGCACAAAATATAGAGATTAAGTTAATTTATTATAATAGCAATATTAGTAAGTCATAAAAATACAAACCGTTTCTATTATTCTCTTTAAATAACTGTCTATTTCTCAAACATTTATTACAAAATCATTCATATAAAAAAGTCTACAGAAAATAATTACGTTTCATTTTCGTTGAATTTATACAATAATTGTATTCCATCGAATTACTTTTAGAAATACTACATAGATTCCTGAATTTTGCCTATAAATAGATCACGGTAGTGTATCAGCCAAGTTCGAATAAATGGTTATGATTAATATATAATATTAACAATTGAATGTTATTATCGTCAATACGATCAGAGTAGAAATATGTGAGCAACATAAACGAACAATGAGATATAATTATACCACAATGAACTGTCACTAGGAATTCAGGATGGCGGGCGATCCTACTGATATCTGTTTTGAGTTTGTTTAAGGCTTTAAATCATAAACTGAAGCGATTTTTTTTTGTTATTTTGACTTTACACGGTTGGCAAATGTTACATACACAATGTATGACAATGTGTCATCCATCACAGGCAGTCACAGAAATCAGAAACACAAATTAGATTCAAAGTATTAATCTGTGAACAATATTGTAGTAATTTATTAATTCAGTTGTGGATTTTTTAACTATTAATAATTAGTAACCATGTCATTGCATTACAAAATATAAAAAAACACGGCGAAAAGGTGCGTGGTCAAGAATAAAAATAAAATATCTTCTTTTTATAAATTTCTCAAAGCTGTAAACACAGGGTTTTTATAATAATAATAATAATAAACTTTATTTATTTGTTACTCCACAACATGTATGAATGGTACAACCTGTATCATAGGGGCCACAGTGACGAGGGAGACATAAGCGAAAAAAATTAATTTATACGGAAAATATTATATTAATATGTGTCTGTCTCCCATGTCACCAGGAGGGTACAATGTTGTGGAGAACTGGCGCCTGAATTAGTTTTCCGAAGAAACTGTATTACAGGTCGCCAGCCCTCCACCCCGTGGCAGGCACTAGGAACATTTTTTTTTTAAATATTTTTATAAAAGAAGTGGATATAATTATAAAACACTTAACAAAAACACAAAGATGAGTTGAGCAGTTAGTTTTGCTTTGCCAAGGTTAACATCCATTAGTTCGATAAGAAAAATAGTAAACGTTATTGTTTCGATACTACCCACGAACAAGTCGAGATCGGTATCTACAGGACAGAAAAAAAAAGGGATGTATAGAGCATTAATGCAAAATTGAGACTAGCCAACCGGATGCAACAGGGACTCAGTTTCAAGGTAATTATGTCTAAGGAGCCATTTGGTTACAACTTTCTTGCAGGTGTATTTTGTCATGTGAATAATTTGATTCTTTGTATTGACGGTTTTATATAGGAAAGGTCCCAAGAAATCAAAGAATTTTGTAGCAAAGGTTGTATTGTAGGAAATTATTGGCAACTGAGGTCTTTTATTGCGGGTAGATAATTTGGGGTTATATACTAAATTAGAGTGTTGTTTGAGGATTATGGATAAAATAAAAAGGCAGCTTTTTATTTTATCCAAAAACAGTTAAAACCTGACAATTGTTATAGAGTTCATGTGTCGGAAAACGAAACGGTTTGAATGTGCTAACTTTGAGAACGGCTCTTTGTGCCCTTTCAAGTTGAATGAGATGGGACTTAGCAGTACCTCCCCATGATGTATTGCAATAGACTAGTAGGGATTGACATAGTGCCAAATAGGTCATTTTCAAAATTCCACCATTTGCCACATGCCTTAACTTTTTAAATATATAAATTAACTTTCTAAGCCGTGACGTTAGATGAGAGATGTGGCTCTTAAAATTTAAATTTGAGTCAAGCGTAATACCTAAATATTTAACAGTAGATGCTCTATTAATTTTGACACAATCACAAGAACCACTGCTACAACGAGGAGTTTCCTTTGTGTGAGCAATTATGCGGAGTCCTTCAGGGAGGACGGGGTTTTTAATGCCATAGGTCATGTAGCAGGTTTTATTTATGTTTAATGTTAATTGGTTTTCAGACAGCCAATGCCTAACACGGTCGAATCCCACTTGAGCTGTTTTATATGTTTCTGGCCAGGAGCGACCAGTAAAAATCAGGACAGTATCATCGGCGAAAGATATAACTTTGCCTTTTGCGAGGGATATATTGCAAAGATCATTTATTTAGGTTAAAAATAAGCTGGGGCCCAAAATACTGCCCTGGGGTACTCCGAAACGTAGAATTTGATCGCAACTTATGTGGCTACCGATTTTAACACGTTGTATTCTATCAGAGAGGTAATCGCTGAATAATTTTAGCTGAATTCCTCTAATACCAAGATGTTCTAATTTGGATAATAGTATCGGAATAGAAACCGTATCAAATGCTTTAGCAAGATCTAAATATATGGCTAAACACTTGAATTTTGAGTCCAATGCCTTCACAATGTGGTTAGTTACAAAATCCACAGCGTGGGCTGTAGATTTTCCTATGCGGAAACCAAATTGGAACTCAGATAAAAGATTCTTATTTTCCAGATATTTAACAAGCCTGACCTTAACGATCCGTTCCAATATTTTTGACATGGCTGGTAGAATTGAAATAGGGCGATAATTGTCGATACTGTCTTTGCTGCCTAATTTATGAATGGGGTGGACTAACGCAATTTTAAATACTTTTGGAAATATTCCCTTATCCAAACAGAGATTGCAAACGTAGGTTAACGGGGGAGCAAGCCTCGTTTTATAACACTTAATAAAATCCGAGGAGATATTGTCCCATCCCACTGCTGTGTTGCCCTTCATGGAATCTATAATGCCAATGACCTCGTCCTCATCTGTATTATGCATTACAAATGATTCACAAACTCTAGGGGAAATGTTAACTATAGATTGTTTGTCTGTTCGATAGATGGACTTATTCAGATTTTCAGCTACAGTCGAAAAAAAGTCGTTCACATAATTAACAGATTTTGTGGGTGTATTTTTAATATTTAGTAGCTCTTCGGGTATTGTTTTTGTTTTTTGCATGTCGGTGACATTAGGAATTGCTTCCCATATTTTTTTTGTGTTAGACCCAGCACTCTGCAATTCTTCCCTATCATGTTGACGCTTAACCTTTTTAATTAAATTATTAAGGAAGTTACGATACCTCTTATAAGTTGTCATAAGTGTTATATCAGAGGGGTTATTTTTAGCTTTCTTATGAAGGTTATCGCGATGGCGCATGCATCGCAACAAACCGGGAGTTATCCACGATTTGAAGGCATTTTTACGTCGTGGAACGCTAATAGATTTGGAGTTACTTTGTATGCAGTTTTTGACTAGGTCAACAAGTAGGGCAGCAGCTGTGTTAGGCTCAGAGCAAATATAAATAGGGGTGAAATCTAGGTTTTCCATATCTTTGGACAGAGATGAATGATTAATCAGTGTTTTAGTTTTTAAATTGCTTTTTAAATAATTTTTTAGTGGTAAAGAAAGGAGAACAGGCAAGTGATCAGTAATAGCCGAATCAATCACTACTATGAAATCATACATACAAAGGGCTTCATAAACAAATTGTCTTTTGTTATTTAAACAATGCTTTACACTACATTCCGTGTTCGCTTATCCCTTGCACCAAACTCACAGACAGGGAATTAGCAGAGGCCGACGTAACTTGAGCCGGCATACATATGCTCTTTATTTCATTTCATTCAACCAACGAGGGTTGACATTAAATTTATGTCATATCCCGAAATGTTCGCGACATCCAAGTTCAACATTGACATTTACATTAAACAATACAGGCTGTTGTATTGTTACATTTCTTTTATTTCAATGTAATGTCAGAAGGTCGAAATGTCAAAATGACAAATTGACTTTTTATTATTGATGTGTTTTATTTTTTAGAAACATTAACTTGATACATGTATCTAATGGGTATTTTAAGAGGGTATCGTAAATGGCTTTAAAAGTGGTACCGTATTAATGGAACTCAATTTTTAAGACTCGTGAAAAATATATATTTGTAAGCCAAGTAAACATTGACATGTCAGGAAGTATTAATTTCTTATGCCATTTATTTACAGATAAATTTTATTGGGAAAATTGTTCTTATTGTATTTAAATTGTATAATCTATAGTTAAGAGACTTTCCTGGGTTGCTTTTATCAGGTCTGCCCTTGTGCAGGTAGAGCATTAAAATTTAGCAAACTCACAGTCAAAGATTTACCAGTGGCCAACAGAATGTGAAAAATATAGCTGTTGACGTTATTATTCTATAAGGTTTTGAAGAATGCCGAACAATAGTTAAGTCATTAGTCACAAATATTATAACATCAACCTGTACACGCCGGTCAACCGTACGCCGCCCGTAGGTTAATCATTTTATTCGGCTGTATACAGTTACAGAATTATTATTGACACACCAACTGTCGGGGGTTCGCGGCAAATTGAATGTGTGATTGGAAAATCAATAATCTCATTATGAACGTTTGTTGCCAATGGAAAATAATTGATGTTTGTTTTGTGACTAATAGGATGCAATTATACGATGTCTGTATCAGGTACTTGGCTTGAAATCGACTAAGCTTGCTAATCTATACAAAGAACCCTTGAAAACATTGCCTATACTGCCAAGTCTGTGGGTAATGTAAAATTTCGTTTGAACCATACATTGTTGCTTACCCGGGTGTCGTGCGGTCACGACAATATATCTGAATATTGTTCTCCTATTTCTTAATGCAGAGCAAAAAATACAAGCAACAAAAACAAATGAAAGTACAATTTTTAATTAGTTTCTTAATTAGTCTTCAACTGCATCAAAATCGAATTATCGTTTGGGTATAATGCCAGATAATGCTACACTATAGACACAGACACACACGTCAAAGTGATAACCCTTTTTGGGTTGAAGGTTAAATATAAGTACTCAATGAATCCGTGTACAATATCAAAATTCAGAATTTAAAATAGCACATTGAAACATCAATCCTATAATCCTTTTTAAAAAAAAATATTTTCAGTATTCATCGCCCTATGCTCTTTCGATGCTGTTAATTGCACTTCGTTATATGAGTATCCATCATTTTTTTCTATAAAAGAGCCTTCAAAGGATACTCGATTGAAAAGCAAATCGCTTCCGCGATTAATATCAGCGCATACGATCGACTCGCATCGATGGAACGAAATCAATTTCAAAGTTAGTACGCCGATCGACATCTCGAGTACCGTTCTTCATTAACTCGATTTTATCGCGAACGATTTTAATAATAATTGGAACTCAGATTTTGATGTGGTGATTAAGATTTTTCAAAGTTTCTTTGATAAATCCACGCGGCCCGATTTCGCTTCCGTGTAAATCGTTATCTTTGAAATTTGCTGTAATGATCGCGAAAGGTTTCTGGGCCACAGGCAATTTATCTTTTTGTTTTAAATGATTCGTTGATAAATTATAATACTACAAAGTAACGAGAAATAAATACTTTAAATGAAAGAAAAGATTAAACAAATAGAGATCACTAATGTTAGCAGTAACATTAAAACAAAGTACGCAAGTTACTTACAAATACTAACTGGAAACGATTATATTCATTTATCTGCCTTATCAGATTTATTACCAAATGCATTGAATTCTTGCATTTTATTGTTTTAACTTCAGACTAGACCATTACGGCGCGGCCATGAGATTTTATCTCTAAGCTAAATGTTTCGTGAATAAAATTGGTCCCGCTCATTCGAATCGGATCTCGATCGCTCGATGTATCGATACCAGCTCGATACGATGCTATCGGTTACATAATTATAGAGTAGTGTAAAGGTAAGTTTATACGTTCCGAGTATCTTCACTCTGTATGCATAATTCAAAATTTTTGTTGCAAATTTCTTTTAAGTTATAAATATTAATTTTGATTTTTTTACGTGTTGCTTTCGGTAATCAAAGTCTGTGTTAAGGTTTTTAAATAATTGCCTAATTTTACTCGTTATAATCAAAATTTAAGCGTAATAATCGACCAATATTAGTTGGTCGTATTCATTATTCCTTAGTGTTCTGGTATCCGTAACTGATTAATCCTAGTTTACTTTAGGACCAGCTGGCGCTGTGTGAATTGGGTATTACTTATCTATTTATTTAATTAATTAATATAGGAAACTGCAATTATATGCATATTAAAAAAAAAAAACTGATGTCAATGACATCTGTTTTACAATTTAAAGATACTCTCCTTGAAACTTACGCACATCCTTAAACCTTACGTTTTTGATAAAGCTGTGAAAAAACCACTGTTTGTTAATAAAATATAGTAAAGTTCCATGAATATGAAAAATTCAAGCCTTTAATCCCAAACGGCTTAATCTATGCATAGATCTGTCAGTAGGTCAATCAGTTCATTTCCCGTTTTCCATTCGTAACTCTACGGTTCAGATGTCAACGTATGTACGTGACATAATAGAGAGTTATGTATATTACTAGATGATTGGTGACTTCACTGTAACGATGACTCTATCTACATTATATATATAAGTAAATATAGACGACGTCTACAGAGACCAATCACGTCTACAGAGACGTCGTCTATATTTACTTATATTTATATATATCATTGAGTACGTATCCCTGTTGGTCTACATATAATATAGTTTGTCATAATCCCAAGGAATCATCCTTGAACGAGATGTACATTTATATCTCAAAGAAGTTTGCAAGTCTCAAGGAATTATGCTTGATCTTACATCAATTTAAATGTTCTCCAATAGTTCTAGTCACTGTGTCAGAACAGTAAAGAGTAGTGCAGCATAATAATGATTTATCAACCACTATCATCCCACTCTTAAAATACGAGTCTCCATTTAGCCAAAAGGGTTATAAAAGATACTCCGCCAAGCGCGTTGCCAGCAATTGGGGAATAATGCCCGATTTACATTGGTCAAGTGTTTAGCGAAGTGGCCAGTGCAAGTACAGTGACAAGTTTTTAGAGTCTGGACAGTGACTGTTTACTCGCCACTGTCCGATCAGTTCACACTACTGTCCTTGCTCACTATACTTATCTACTTCGCTAAACACTTGACCAATGTAAATCGGGCATAACGTACAATTGCCTAATACTAGAAAACACCGAAGATCAACACGAAACATTGCAAAACATCACCATTAACTTTGTTAAACGCAAAATTCAAACCATCCAAATGGCAGTGATTAAAAAGACATCAATAAAGGGTTGTTGAATAAATACATGAACATGGAAGGGCTTTTGAATGTCTATTAATTTACTCAGTTTGGAGCTCGTCACGTCGGCTGCTTGCTAATTTTACAGAGGCACACGTTCGCTCACACAGAGATTAATGCATACACACAGTAATTAAAGTTCGTGGAGCGTATTTACGTTTTAATTTCTTCTTTTTGTGTGCTTCCCAATTGGTGTCTGTGAGTTAGTTAGTGTTCCAGTCAACTGGATGATACACTGACTACTTAACAATAGTATTTTTTATTTACTAACTAGCTGTTACTTGCAGCTTTGCTCACGTAAAAATTTGCCTATGTTGGGCTCTGTACCCCTGACAATATACAAATTTTCATAATGATCGGCTGCTAAGTCAAGCCGTGCAAGAATATCAAACAAAAAAACTCACTTTCTCATTTATAATATTAGTATTATAGTAATGATACTTTGTAATTTCATGTTTCATGTTTCATAACTAACTATGCTTACGTTATTAGCACTTATGCTAATAATTACTAATAACAACATTATGCTAATAAGTGCTAATAACCACTAAATAAAAATCTTTGGTTTTAGTTCTCCAGTCTGGTTCCTTTATTGATTGACCTTGAGGACTAAGCTGTGTTAAATGTGTCAATTACGATTAGTTGAATAAACGCTAACATCCTGCTATAATCTATCTAATTGATCAGGTGCAGAATTATGTTTATTAAAATTGAGAACCTTACATAGTTTTTATGAATGCAAATTTTGATTTATTGACTAATATCCAGAGCCGTATGTCACAGCCCGACATTTACAAGTACGAAACAATAAGCCACGTTGGGAATTGCTCAAATAAATTAAAATCCACAACGGGAATACACTTTGGCGATAGAAGCCGATTGTGGCTATCGTTTGAATGACAACCCTGAAAAACCCTGATAAATATTTACTTAGTTACTGCTGCGGCGCAACGACCCTGGATCCTGGCCTCCGATACGAGAAGACGCCACGTCTTGCGGTCTTGAACTAGTTCCTTCCAATTTCCAGCTCCAATAGCCATTAGATCTTTCCGTACCTCGTCAAACCAGCGGTATTTAGGGCGTCCAACTAGGCGTTTGCCATTCGGACGTTCCCAAGTAAGCTCTTTTAGCAGCACGCTCATCCTCCATTCTTTCGACGAATATTCTGATGAATATTTGGGTCTTAAAAATATTAATATTTTTTAAATTTCTATCTAGATATAAAGAATGAATTCTTTGAAATATTTTTTTAATAAAAGTTCTTGAGGTCAATTTTATTATTGGAATAGTCGCGTTTGAAAGGTCAAAGCTACTATTTTGTTTTGTATTTCAAATTAGAAATGGTTTGGGCAGATTGTATTTTAAATTAGGTATTTTTAGTTTTTTAGTTCATTTATAAATTCAACGTATAATATCTAAATCTGTAAATCTACTTTTTGATTGAGTATAAAAAAATATTCTCATTTTTATAATAACCAAAACTTTTTCTTCACACACCATAGAAGAAATAAGCGCGATGACATGAATTTTATTCTTACACATCTATGTTCTTTCTACAAACTTATGTAACTCATTTCAAGTAGGTACGCACGTAAGATTTTACTTCAAACATTGCTACATTATTGTTGTTGCCTCAATTATGATGTTGTTTCGGTCTTTTCAAATCATAATTGAAACAAATGACGACTCGCGCTAAATCTTATTCGATCGTAGAACCTGGCCACTTATAAAATGTAATGCTTCTCTTCCAAAATCGAATGTAATGTTTATTCACAGCATCGACTGCGTAACGATAATACAATGATATTTAGTTTTTATTTTACTAAGTAGGTAATAACAATTATCCATTCTTTAGCTACCTAAAGCACCCGAAGTGTCGTGGAAGGGTTGTTGAAAGGGACGTGCCCCGCATCTGAAACGGCCTCGTAAACTCGCATCGCTTTGAAATGCAAATTAGATTTTTTTCTTCATAAAATCTTTTCATTGAATATTTCGAGCCGTACTTGTGGATGAATATATTTCTTTCCCATTTCCAATGATAAAATGAAATCCTCAATACCTACTCTCAACTTTTATTGGCATTAAGAGTTTTTGCATTTATTAATTACAGATTTTTTACGAACACTCTTTTATTTTTTCTTATAGCACAAACAAGTGAAACTTGACTTAATTTGATACGCTATATTGTGTTTGTGTTATTTTTTTACAAAGATTATACCTACTTACTATCAAGTACTGTAATATACTGTGTAAATATTCTACGTTAATGAAATAATAACAGCGATCTCGATGTTTTTCCTGATTTTAAAATTGACAGCTATTAAATTTATAAAGTTTTTTGGAACTCACATTACTCACATTAAGATTATTGATTGAAAAATGAGACATTACAAAATTCAAAAATTAAATTACTTATTTGATATTCATTGCAAAATGCGTGCACACATGAATAATAGGGTAAAAGCGGCAATGATGGACCATTGTGCCGAACGCCCCTGCTCTGTTGTCACATAATGTCAGTATCGAGGGCTCAAAGTGTCACCCTCTGTGCACTTGCCACACGTTATTCAGATATGTTCGTGAATTTGCTTCGGTAGTATGAATGTTGTCTAATTCCATTGTTAACGCTTTGGCATATGGGCTACACTGGGGAGGTTTAGCGCAGATTGCCAATATGCCCGAGAGATTTAACCGTTATTTTGAGTTTGTAATTGAATGGTTTTACTTACACTTATGTGCTTAATGCTTTGGATAATTAAATAGGAAACTGCTACCTGCAACCAATTTTATTACGAATAATGACCAGAAAGTATATCCTAGACATAACACATTTAGGCAACAAACAATTTTATTCATATATAAAAAAAATAGGTCATTCTATAGCCGCAAATATACCTATGTCGAATTTTGCACGCCATTGTTGTGTCCAAGTAAGAGATGGAACTCGAAAAAAAAAAAAAAAAATTTTTTCTTAACTTTATAGTCGACGTTAAGTAGTGTATTTTGTATTTGTATTATTAGTTAATAAAATATTATTTTGTATTGTTTTATGTGTATCACTCACATAGAACAACACAAAATAATATTTTACAAATATTAATTACATACACAATATCTAATTAATATCTGTTGTGTTATTTGTTCTTGTAATGAATTTTGCTTTAGCTTTAAATCAAATATGTTTTACTAATTAGAAACTCACAGTTTAATGTGTGTGTGATATATACAAACATTAATCCTTTTCTAAAACATTATTAACTATGTAAACAAATTAACTTTTATACAATAATACAGTCTTAGAATATCAAACAAAAACGTAATTATCATTGGGGCGAGTACAATAGCGGTCGGGGTGGGGTCCACATTCTAAACGTTTACCCTAATTTGTTATTGGTGTATGTCGCTTGGTGGACTCGCGGTTACCTTATGCTAATAAATGGGTCCCACTTCGCCAATTGACACACGTTTGAACATGAATATGCTATTTGTTTTATTTATTCAACAAATAAATTAGAGTGAGTTAAGAGAGGCAGGACACAGCGGATAATCCGTTCAAATCGGAGCAGTCCGTCTGGGGAAGGACCTCCACCTTACAGAATATCGTGGCCAAATAGCATTGATCTCAACCATGTTGTTGTTCCTACGGTGAGTAAGGTCTCCAGAGCTCCACTTTTTACAGGATCGGCGACGCGCGAGTGATATTTTTCATTAAAATATATATGTCTCAATTTATATTGGTTTCAAGTTTACAAACTACATTAGTTTACAAAATACATTTTTTAACTAATTTTATGTGCGTGTGTGTGACATCTCTAGACTTAGACAAGTTTATTTGTATTTTTTTATTCGCCTCTCGATACGTATACGAGGGTAAAACTCTATCTTATACCTATTAATTTGTCATTTATTGGTAATAAGTGTCAATTTTATACTTATAAGTTCTTTATGTCAAATAAAATTATAAGTGACAATTTTATACTAACTTCTTTAAGTCAAATAAAATAGCACCTATTGAAAAAAAAGTGACAAATTAAATAACATTAAAAAATATTACTTGATTACTTTTCTTCTATTTTACTACTTTTTCTACCACTTTTATTACTTTTGTTAAAACTAATTATTTTGATGTTTGTTCTTCTCAATCCTAATCTTATTTGGCACGGACACTTACAAATTTATCAGGGTACTTGGTTCATTTATACACAACTAGAGAAACCCGCGCAACTTCGTTTGCGTTTATCCCGCTTTCCCGTGGGAATTTCTAAAAATCCTTTCTTATCGGTTGCCTGCATCACACACCCAAATTTCAGGTCTCTACGGTCAAGAACAAACATTTTCATATGTATACATGATTATTTTTCTATTTAAATACTTTTCATTACAATCTTTGGAGTGGGCGTTTATGAAATAGGCTATCCCGACCGGTGAAGTACCACCCTTTTACAGAATATTGACGTGAAGCAGCAATGCGTTTCGTTCGGAGAGTGAAATATCCGAAATTCTTGTTTGCCACCTTTGTGGTATAAAAAAAATATCTATCTCCTTCCTTATACTATTTCTCGCTATATATCCTGTCTTTTCCTATTATAGGTCGGCAACAGGTCAGGGACCCTAGAATCTATGTGCTCCATAGTCGACGATAATCACCTAATATCAAATGATCCATATTCCTGAGCTTGTTTTCCAACCACTTCCGTAATAAAATGTATAAGTATATGGGTGTTTCAATACCTACAACCATCCCTACAACAACACTACGAAATAATAGAGCGAGTCGACGTAATGATATTTCCTATAAGTAAGAAAGAGACAATATCAATATGCCATTTATCCATTGACCAATTTAACTTGACCCCTGTCAAATATTATAAAATTTAATATTTAATTACTTACTGTTTATTATCGATGAATATGATTCAGTCCGCTTTATACATAGTTAGAATTTTAGCTGTTTTTCCGAGATCACAAACAGAATAAATAGTACGATGACCTACGACGACATTATGAAATCATTTTGTTTGAATATTCACAATTTATAAAAATATTACATGACAGACATCTCACTTCACGAATGTGTCAAAATGAAATGTAATTGAAATCAAAAGCAATGGAGTATGAGTATTGATATCAAATCGAAGAAAATTACCCACAAAATACATATTTTTCAAGAATTTCAATAAAATAAGAATCACGTCTTCCATCAATTCTCTTAAACAATTTTTATGCAAAATTTGAAGTAGATTGGACCAAGGAATCAAGTTGTCCCATAGTAACTTTGCACCCCTTTTTTACCCCCTTAGAGTTAGAATTTCGAAAAATCCTTTCTTATCGGACGCCTACGTCATACAAACAATCCACCCTTCAAGTTTCAGATTTTTACGATGAGCGGTTTAGGCTGTGCGTTGATTCTCAGTCAGTCAGTCAGTCAGTCAGTCAGTCAGTCAGTCAGTCAGTCAGGACAAAGCATTTTATATATATAGATATCTCTATGGCATTCCTTCCATTGCTTGTAAATGTAAACCGTTGCCGGAACATTTTCGCTGGGATACTAGTATAGGATATAGCGATAATGGGATGCATAATTTATTCTCGACCTTACAAAACAATACACAAAATCGTCTCAGTCCATTATATTGTCTGACAGTACAGACCATTCACCAATGTACTGATAAGGTTGCCAGTAAAATAATGTACAGGATAACCCACCATCGCAGATTTTAAATTAAATAGATGACGCTGGTTCTTTGCGTGTTGTTTATTCTCGTAAAAAAAAAAAATATTGTTTCAAACTCTCTCACTATCTCTTTTAAATGTCATGTAAACAAGATGGCGCTTGATATTGAAACTTGATTTTAACAATTTAGTTATTAGAATTGGCCCGCAGGCCACTACTTTGGCGGCTAGCTATGTGGAATCGCATTGTCGTGCGTATAATTTGCTCCCCATCCACGCTCTTTTTCCATGTCACATTAGATAGTAAAATTACATAATTTATTTTGCAACCAATAGGAGAAACGCATTTAAATCTTAATACCAGATGTCTCAAGCAATCTCGTTTTTTTCTTTCTGCTTCTTTAATATGTCTTCTTTTTTCATAATTCGTCAAAAACATTAATATCTCTCTATTATAAAATATATTGTATCTGCAGTTAGTATATTTTAGTATGTATTCTAATATGATATTTATGTATGTGTTTAGTATAATATGTAATTATTAGTATTATGGAAAACCTTGTTTTACATTCTATTACCTATTTATTGTAGGTATGTCATATAATTTAAAATCGCATTCGTGAGTATCTGGACTTCTCAAAGGTTGACTGGTAGAGAGTCTGCCTTTTGTACCCATATAATGTGGTCAATAAAGTTTAAATAAAACGTATCAAAGAGAAGGGTCGATTAGCGTTTTCTATTTGTATATAAGTCAGTTCCAAGTACAGTGTGACAAGTCCGTCGTACCAGTCATTTCTCACGCATACAGATACCGTCTAGTAGCTCTGTGTATTTACACATTTATTTGAAGAAATTGTGTTGGGAATTGATGGCTTTTCATAACATTAACAATAGAAGGGATATAGAACGAGTGAAGCAATAAGATTTGAGAGCCGGTTTCACAGGATCCTGATAGTTGCAGCTAACCGTCAGATAATTTAATATTTCTAGATAATTTATTCATTATTTTGCATTCATGAATTTCTGCAATTTCCAATAGTTGGTACCGGTCGTGGATGTAATTTAGCATTAAGTTCGTCTATTGTCATCATTATGAATTGTGATCAATAAAGTTAAATTTTTTTGTTTAATAATTGTACCTTATCAGTGACCTGTTTTGCTTGTGGCAAATCTAGATGTAAATAAATACATAAATACATATGGACAATTCATACTGATTGAGCTAGCCCCAAAGTAAGTTCGAAACTTGTGTTATGGGATACTAACTCAACGATATTATATTTTTATAACAAATACATAAATAGATAAACATCCAAGACCCGAGGCCAATCAGAAAAAGTTCGTTTTTCATCATGACCCGACCGGGGATCGAACCCGGGACCTTCTGGGTGGCGGTCTGGCGTGGTAACCATTACGCCACGTAGGTCGTCAAAAAATGCATGTAAGAATTGGCAACTCAGACAGCTTTACATACATATATGTTTAAAAATCTGAAACTTTACCGTGGTTCGTTGACTACGTACGTACGTCAAGCTGTCGACGTCAACTGTTGTTGATAAATGTCAGTTCTTAATTCAAGCCAGTGACCTTTATGTGGCCTAAATATTGACACCAGCTTACAGTTGACACGAATTCCGGAAGAACTCGATAAGAAGCACGAACTTGTGAAATCGGTGGGTAAAGGTAGCACAAAAGTATTTACAAGTTAATCTATCTCCCTAAAAGATTGGTTAAGTCTTAATGAGGAATTAAATCAAATACGAGTACGTTGTATTAACTAGCTGTAAGAGCAACTTACCTGGGGCCCGATTCTACTCACACAAATGCACCAATGGACTCTCAATGGTGTCTCAATCGTGTTTCAAAAGAATGCCGATAGTGTATCAGTGGAATAGTTTTTGACATTTGTTATGGACTTAAACAATAACATAATGTTTAACTTATTGAGAGTCCATTGGTGCATTTGTGTTAGTAGAATCGGGCCTCTGTATGTCAAACTCAATTATTTTTAATTGGACCTCTTTCGAATCGTCACTTTATTTTCTACCACCTGTTTAAACAGCAGATTCGTAGTAAGAAAAACTGATAAGAAATTTAGCATTTGCTTGTTTATATTTTTCAAAATGTACTACAACTTACCGTCTAACATTGTAACTCATAATAATGAGTTAGCTTTATCGCTCAAGGTTACATGTTCCTACTCAGGAGTAATAAATCAAAGGATATTATCCTTAGGCTAAGCGTGTATTGCCCTGTATTAAGACTACATTAGCCTCGTGAGGTATTTTCGTATAATCTATTTTAACTATTAATTTAAATTGAGATTATCTGTAATGCGTCTTGTGTTAATGTTATACATACAGGCTCTAGGCTCTATACTCGCGAATTTAACTAAATTTAGGCGAATACGATAGTGTGGAGAGCTTCGTTTCACTTCGTCTAACTTTGCCTCGGCCTACTTTGCAAGTGTTTTAGCTGTTTCAATGTACATATGTAAATTTAATTAGCAATCATTAATTCACGGCTACGCTCGCGTGCACTAATTTTAACAGTTCAGTAAACAAACTCACATGTAATAATTTTACGATATTAACAAGAATAATATCACGTGTTCATGCGAAATCCTTAACACTAAGCAAGTCGTGATAAATCGGATTTAATCGCACTCTCGTATCATGTCAAAGAGTAATAACCGTATGAAAAGTGTTACCGTAGGACCATTAGTTTTACTACCCCCTTAAAACATATAATCCTTAACACAACAAGCTAAAGTTCATATTTCTTTGGCAACATATTGACGTCTATCTAATACTATGAAATTAATGATGTCTGTTTTGAAAATCGTTTGTTTGCCTTCGTGTAGTGTGGCGGAAAGTCACCGTTGGTCATATTTCATTGTCCCAGACAGGTTCGATTATGTTAAGATTTATACAATTTTAACATGCGCACGCAACTTTTCGTGTAACTATGCAAAATTTCTATTTTAACATAGGTACACTGAAGACACGTTCTGATCATTTTCTATAGCAGCACGTGTTCGACCATCGTTGGACATAAGTTTTTTTAAGTTCTCTATGTGGTCTCTATAAGGTTCTGTGGTCTTCTTAGTCACTCTACCATTTCATGATTTTTATATACCTACCTACAGTTGTTAGGCAACTAGCCATTCATATCTTGCTACGTTCTCTTTAAATTGTACGGTTCTTTGGTCTTTCCATCATATCGATGTCGTTATAAATGCGGTTGTATAACCGCCAGAACCTATGGTAGGCGGTTGACTAACAGTCTGACTCTTCAATGCGAGGTCTCCACAATTTTCTCATCGTGGAGACCACCGCAATGTTACGCTCTTTCTTCACTTTATGTTACATAATTACACTTGTTACCTATTTACACAATTCTATTCAAATGAAATCATAAAAAAAAGTAATAGCTGGTTTCAAAATTTTCTTAGCTCCAAATGTTTTTCGCCAATTTATCTAAAATACATTGCAAAACCCGTCCTCGATATACATTAAGTTTATTTTAAAAACAATAAAAATGTCAGTATACTAATAAATAATAATCTTAGAAGAATAATATAGAAAATTTTGGTCCAGATTGTAAGTAAAGCAAATGGCACTGAAAGCTTAGTACCCGCCATATGTCTGAACCATAAAATACATGCGGTGTTAATTAACTCCATTCACGGCACGGTCTGTTTTTTATTGAGAAAGAGTGAAGTAATATTTTGCCGAGTGGGCATACTGTGGTTTAAATATATATTTTACTAGCTGCTGCCCGCGGTGTGGTATTACCCGTTTTTAGGGTTCCGTAGTAAAGTACAAGAACCCTTATTATTTCGCCATTTTCGTCAGTCTGTCTGTCGATCTATCTGTATCTCTGTCTGTCTGTCCGCGGTCTAGCGCCTAGACGCTTAATGCTAGAAAGCTGTAATTTGGTATGTGTACACATATTAACAATGTTAACAAAGTGATACAAATTTTTGAAAAAAAAAATTTTTTTGAGGTTCCTCCCCTACATGTAAAGTAAAAATATTTTTTTTTTCACGCCCACCCCATGTTGTGTGGTATCGTTATATAGGTCTCTTCAAAACATTGAGGGTGTGAAAAGATCATTTTTCGATACAATGATCCGTTTCGGAATTATTTATATTTATCGTGTTAATTTTCGTTTTGCACGGTGCCCCCCCCCCCCCCCCTCCTCTATCTCCGAAAGTTTTATGTTTAGAAATTTTAAATAAAATCATATTAGTAGTCCATATGCTGAACCTTCAATGAAAACTATAACGGTTAAGTCGGCTCTACTAGTTACCGAGTAATAGCCGACGAACTGATAAAATAAATTTCTTTGATGAAAACTTACAAATGTGATAGAATTTGATATTGGACTCAACTGAAGGCAAGCAAAGCACAGCAAATACGGAACCCTACATTGTGCGTGGCCCGACACGTACTTGCCGTTTTTTTTTATTAATTTTATGCACAGCATCGCCATCTACTTTATAAAGCGCCATTGACCATCAGACTTTTGACCAAATCCTACGGGAACCGCATATTTTTCGGAATAAAAAGAAGCCTATTATGTTAATCCAAGGTATCACCAACTTATATACTAAATTTCATAAAAATGATCCCAGCCATTTGAGCGTGAAGCAGTAACAAACATCTAAACTTTCGCCTTTATTATATTAGTGGGAAGTGGGATAATATTAGTAGGATAATTAGTAAAACCGTGATTACAACACCAAAAAGAGGATTTCGTTTTTGGTGTTGAAGACACGGTCCAAAACCCTGCAACGCGAGACCTAATAATAGCGAAATAGATAAGTCCTCCAGCCTCCGCAAACATGCCAGACGTTCAAAAGATGAAAAAATATTTATTCTTGTCACATCGCAATGACCAAAATTAATCGTTCTATTCTTGGAACATACGTCATCATTGCGTGTGCTTCAATTACTGGCATTAATGGCATTAACTACGAGTTAGAATCAGTGTTTTCTAGCCATCAGTTCAAGATCTGGCTCACTGTAACTTAGGTAGCAAACTATATACCCATCAACGATGGCAATAATATTTTAAATTCTACTGTATTTTAAAATGCAAAACCCGAATATATCGACTCCATATAAAACACCTCAGACAATACCTTGACATAAAAGAGACGCTATTATTTACTGTTAAAATAATGATTTATAAAGCGGAGATAGCTTGATTTACGTCGGAGTTCACAGATAGCAGCTCTCGCCCCGAAAAAAAGGTATAAAAAATAATCTTTTGTTCTTTGTCGCCCCACACATTATTATGCAAATGCGGTCTGTCCCTCGCCTGATTTAGGAGTTGCATTGCCGATTCACGAAAACGTTGAAAAGTGCATAAGTTTATATCACAAAAACAAATCAGTTGCTTGGTGAATTTTGGTTTTTGTAGCTGTTATTTTGTTTTATTCATCAGCATTCAAGAACATCAGGAAGTAGACCGGGATAGCTAACACCGATGAGCTGTTCCGTCGTGCGAAGAATAAAGAGGACTGTATCAAGCTGATGTATGAACCTTCACTAGTTGGAGACGCACCACAAGAAGATCCTGAAGTGATTTGTAAAATACAATGCATGCTTTGGAATACAGTTTGAGAGTGATTCTACTTTTACCGACAATGGTGCCCGTGGAATAGTAAAAATTCCATGGACTATGTAGGTATTTAATAAAGTTATTTTCGAATAAAGTTTAACATATTTTTTAATTGAAATGGGGCTGAGATAAAGATAATGAAGGTGTTGATTATCGAAAAAATAATAATACAGGAATGTAATTGTCAATGTATGTATGTAATACTGGCTTCATACATTTTTCTAGTTAATAAAAAAACTTGTAAAATAATAAGAGCTCAATTTAAAGTTACAAAAGAAATTACAACTTCATTGCAACATGCTGAAACCTACTTCGTCGTTCTTTTTTGGTGATTTCGTAACTTAAAGTTATTTATATGAAAAGAGCGGACGTTCCGGTAATATTTTTAAAAGTTAACATCAATTTATAGTGTATGATATCGTCAGACAAATTGTCGGCCACTCTCATGTCATAGTATAAGTTTTTATTAAATAATTCAAGTAAGAGTGTAGTAATTCTTAACTAAAGAGCGATCGCATCTCACAGAATATCCGCATGAAGCAGCAATGCGTTACGTTCGGTGATTCTGAAGACAAACTTCTTTCTATTCTCCTTTTTCTTATCCTTTCTCTTTATATTCCCTTCCGTGTAGCGGGCAACGCATTGGTAGCGTCTGGTAATACTGAAGGTCATAGCCGGCAATAAGCACCTATCATCAGGTTGCTTGTTTGCCAAAAGTAGGTTATGCCCATTTCCACAGACATTTAGTGTAGTGTAGGTTTAACGTAACTGGAACAAATTTGTATGAGTTAGGGAATATCTACGCTAGGATCGTTGGTGAAAACGGGCTTTATGTTTTACATCTTTCAAAGTTCTTTACTGTTTATTAACACACTATGTCTTCAACTTTCAAAGGCGATACTGAAACTGGTATTGTTTTAGTTTATCTGCGTTACTTAGCGATACCTCGATCCAAAATGGTGTGGTGATTTACCTCTTGATACTATAGTAGAGTTACCACTCAATTCCATATAGAATTTTGTGTGACCGTTAATTTTATTAAGTGTCAACAAAATGGTGTTTTTACCTATCTGTTTGGTACTGATTAAACTGAGTATGGCGTATCTTTTCGATGTTTTACCTCGGCGTATCTTTTTTGATGTTTTTTAAAAGCAATAAATTGCTTAACGAAATAGAATCGAGTTTTGGTTATCGTCTATTATCATCGGATTAAATATATTGATCCTGTAATAGAAGTTGTAACACAACCTTTATCCTGGTAATTTTTGCTTTTGGGTGCAATTCATATAGCTCTTTCTAGCCATCTGATTCCGATGTATGTAATGAAAACTGACATTCTACTTTTTGGGAAATTATAAATATTGAAATTATTCATTCAAAAGTTAATAAATCGTCAAATGGCTAGAAGTATATATTTTTTTGCAATTTAGTCACTATTTTGCTTATGTTTTTGAAATGTTGATAGCTCGTAATTGTTTATTATACAACTTTAACTACAAAAAATGTGGCCGAGTCACAGAATAAAAGATTACTTTTTAAAAGTTACTGGCAGAAAATGAAAATTAAATAACGTAGACTTATTGTTGTTTAACACAATACTCGTAAGAGTATCGTAATAACATTTTTAAAAATAAATTTATTTTTATGAATATTTCAAGCACACGCGACTTCTATGCGATTAGAATCCACAATCAGTCATTCCATTATAATGTTTTATTCTAGAAAAAAAATATATCCATTCAATCACGTACTAACGTTTCTTTAATTGAATTTTAAATCTGTGACTGATCCAGAGCTTAGTAATGGGCATAGAGTTTTAGACAAATATTTTTTACTTAGAGCTACATTACCTGAATCCTTAACTTGAGAGAGAGATGTTGTGTGAAGAGAATTTTTTATCAAGAAAAAATTCTATCATATTAAAGAGGTTTTACAAAAGCACGCTCAATTTTTCAGCATTAAGGCCGCCCTGTTGCTTATATACTAGTCTGTAATTTTATGTCAATTGTTTACCTATTTTATTTTGTATTACAAATAAAGCATATCTATCTAATCGACATACATGGATTGCTTGAAACAATCAGGGCGAACTGCTTCAAGCTGCGACTTCATAGTGAACTGCAGTCTACGTCTACTACACAAATATACGAACCGCTCAACAGTTGCAACTGCTTTTAGGCGGTGGTGCGGCAAAGCTTTAAGCTGTTGACTATGACTGCCCGTCTATGTGGGCTCTAAAATATATCTAAAATAAAAAAATAAACTAGGTACTCCATTATCGGTATACTTTAGTCCGCTATATGCGACAAATGAAGTCACACCCGCGCACGTGTCAAAGAATTCAAACCGCGCAGACGGGTCACATTGACATGGCGTCACCAATTCGTGTTATATTAACATTATTATGGCTCATTATTATTCATCAATCTTATTCCTAAAAGCATAAAGACTATTATCAACAACGCAATAAATAGATATAAAGCTAAGTAGATGCCGCTTTGACCACGTTTCTTCGATTGTCGAGGACCAAGCTAAAACTATAAAAATGCAGCGTATCTACTGGACACAAAATGACAAATCTTAATTATGAGTTAACACCATTTTGGAAAGTTAGGTACAATATTAAATCGTACTGATGCCATCATGCTTTTGTTTTCTTTTTCTACCGAAGCTCATTTACATAATGACTGAAAGTATTGCAAGTGGAGTTGCAATTCTTTCAGTCATAAGAGCAATTTTCCTGTCATTTCTTATAACACACTTAAATTTATCTTCGAATTTATAATTCACATTAATTCCCTTGACCATCTTGTAGTATCTATTTAGATTTATGTCTGAGCGCTTAACCGAGGTAGTCGGAGGAAGTGATCCGTCAAAGTGCGGGACGTAATCAACGCGCGCAACATTATAATGAGCTTTAAAATCGTTTCTATTTATTTTAATGGTTGAACTTGGACTATGAATCATAGCATTGTAAATATTATGACTAGATTTTATCTTACAATGTAAAACAAGAAAGTAAAGCCTTAATTGGTTTGTGGTGAGTGTTTGTAAAAAATCTGTGAAGTGAAATTAATGTATGGCTTCCTACGCAAGCATGTAGATTTGGCTCGTTGATAGGAAAACCAAACAACATTTTACATTATAATAACTAAATATAATTTCGAAAATATTAAACTTATGAAAAACTAATGCTAAAAATAATTACTAAACGTAATTCGTGCCTTTCTTTGTTTTGTTTTGACAAAAATATTTTAACTTTGTTTGTTTGATGTTTCAACATTACGTATTAGGAATTAAGATTCACTTTCATTGGAATTGTTATTGAAATTATATTCTAAACTAAGTTTAGTCATTGAGTTGGGTAAACTTGGGTATGATCAAGTATCTACGCAAAAATAGACAAAAGGGCATCATTCGAATTCGATCACGATCTCTCCGAAAAATGTGTAACAAATGTCAAGAGCAAATGTTAAGGTCTTTAAGCTATGTTTTCACAGCAACGACATTTATTAGCTCATGCCTCCATCCATAAGAACACTATTAATAAAATTAACTCAAACATACCAAATCATAATTTGAGTCGGTTTCATTTCAATTAACACTTTGAACAAATTCTTTCTTTTAAATCATCACAGCGCGTTAATTGGAAAAGAAGCGATACTCGTTTGATCTTACCATTTTGAAAATACAATATTTCAAAGAAATATATAGGTACCTACTTTCATATTATATTTTCTCAGAAATATTTTTCCTATGAAATCCTTTGATCCGGAAGAAACGTAGGTTTCGCGGGTCTCTTTAATGTCTTTATGACCGATCAGGCAATCGTGACCTTTTTCCAAAACCTAAACATCTTTCATAAAAAAAAATATCTATCCTAGATGATTCTTGTAAAAAATACTATCATTTACTCTAATCGGGAAAGTGAGTACCTATTTGCAATGTATTTATATTTTAACATTTTATACTATACGAATTAAAGAACGTAACTATTAATTTCAGATGATTATCATTTTACTGTAACCATATTGGCCGTACGTGTTAAAGATAACAACTCCCGACCATCAATTAAAGTATCTTGCTTCCTTATTCAAAAATTATGCGACACAAGAAAATGTCAATGTCAAAGCAATTTGTTTGAAAAATAACAAAACGTGGCCAAAGGCGCACGGGGAATATTCACAACGGTATCAGATACCGCGGTGTATATTATTAACAGCCACCGATAGCGTTCGCCTTAACGATTGGAGGAGCCACATTCAACAGAAGCTCGTAACGAAGTACTAGTTTCTTACAATGCTATCTACAGGCTCGAAACCAGTTATGATGCATTATCAGATCCTATGCTCGGGGTGGCATTAAAACGTCCGCTCGACTCTGCTTTGTTTATTAAATTATGTCCACGGTCCCCATAAATATTGGTGAGATGCGTTCATTTAGTGAAATACCGATTCGACTTACGATACTGCATGAATTATGCCGCGTCCCTAAGAATATCGGCTTATAAACAACGCTGAGAATGGAAAAATAAGCTTTATCTAGATTGCCACAATATTAGATGCGAAGCCAGCGATAGTTAAAATTAAAACCGACCAATTTCTCAAAGTAGATATAATCGGCGGGTATTAAAAGTAATTGAATGAAAAACAAACGAAAGTCACGGACGAAAGAGAGAAATAAGGAGAAAGGGAAAATTCAAGATGTAATGACGAAGATAATTTCAACCAATTACGGGAGCACAGAAGTGCTGCATCGGCTGGATAAAAATGGTCTGGATTCGCAAATATGCAAGGATGGTATTAAGTTAAAATACGAGTGAGCTACAGGTTGAGAAAAAAGTAATTTCATTTGTGAATGATATATCGTCGCTGAAATTGTTAATGTTACGAGAAATGTCGAAGTAGGTGCTTTTTCATATTCATTGAAAAATTTAATCGACTTTCATGGATTTTTTTATGATTATACCTAGCTTTTAACTAGTTTTTAAGACTTCACTTATTTTTCGACACCATAATACCGAATTCTTTTTGAGTACATTTTTTTTCTAATAGTATTTAATTAAGAAAGCTTTGGCGGATTGAGGTGATTATTATATTTTATAGTAGATTCTGATAGAAATATAAAATAAAGGACCAGCCTTTAAACATCAAAAAGATTAAAGTGACCGCAGAACGCCGCCATGCGTTGATTTTATCGTAAAGATCTCGACTCATTATTCCAAAGGCCATCTACGTATATTGGCGGCTTTGGACTTAGGGTTTAAAAATATATGAACAGAGTCTGTTTGTTGATAAAGTGTATTGAAAATGAAATAAACGTTAGAAAGAATGATGCATATAAACTTAATTCTAGTTTAAAAACAAGATTTTTCTTGGTCAAGAATGTAAATCTGTGTGTAATATAATAAATAAATAAATCTCAAATTGCGGCGTCACTTTGTTTGCTTTATATAAAGGATTAATAAAATACCCAATAAACAAGGTCGGGACAAGCCCACCACACATTCCCACCACTGTGTCTCCTGTGTAGCCAGGATCAACAACGGCGACCTCAGATAGACAATAAGCAAGAAGCTTATTAACGTCCCGGGGGAGAAAACTACAGCTGTCTTGGAACTCACAACGAACTTAATCAGAAAGAAGATAGTCGGAGTAGGAAGTGTTGAAAGGACTTCCCTCCTTAACAACTACGTGAGAAACAATATAAACAAGGTCGCTTAATCTGAGTATTAAGGATGTCATCAGAAAAAATAAGATCGAAATAAATAGACCGTATTCTAGGCGAAATAACTCGATCCACTGAGTATACTAAATCTAGCTAACCATCCAGATCATACCTGGATGATGTTACAATGTGTACCATGTAACAATGTTACACAATATTACCAAATCCGATTACCAAATACCTTGTGGATCACGACAAATGACTGGCGTTTCATATCGGCCTATGAAAATCGAAATAGTATAAACATTTACTCTGGTCAGATCGTGCTTCAATTTCTATGTTATCTATTCGTCTTTTGTTTCCGTGACAGGTGCATTAGTGATATCGTACAACAATTAAATGCATCGTTTTGCTGTATCACCATGAGTGGGTGGATAATACAATGCAATGTTATTGTACTGATATAGCTATATTGACAGATAATACCATATATGAATACCTGGTAGTCATATATTTAAACAATAAACAAACTGGCTGCACAGTAATTTTATATTATTACAAGTCGGTCGGTGACGCTACATCTGAAATCATAAGAATACCTGTGTCTCAATTTTTTTAAATCATTTATCATAACTTTATTGCTCATCAAAATTATCAAGTATAAATCTAATACCCCATTAAAAAAAGAAATTGCGATGCTTTCAGAACACTCTTACCTAGCAGAAGCTTTTTCCCTAACAACAATGAGCTAATATACAAAATCAATCTCAATTAAATTTTATAAAAAGAAAGTGCCTCAGGCTACAGCACTCGAGCAAGAGAATATCTTTTGGCTATTAAAATAACATATTTTCACGCACCAAAAATTTTGAGATTCGAGTCTTTTAAGTCTCCCGGTTTACTGCTTTTAAATGGCAGGTAACAGTTCGTTGTGGATGAGTCGTAAAAGTTCAGCTATAATTTAATGATAAACTTACATAAGTGTGGGATGACGACCGGAGTTTTTTGGTTTAAAAAACAGGATCTTATTCCAATTACAATTACGTCACTATGCGTTCCAGTTACATTCGTTCATCCATTTCGAGTTCAATGTAGGGTTATTCGTCAGCTTTCTCTTATGTTTTAGACGTTATATCAAAGACTGCTTTCTTTTCTATCTCATGCTATATCCACTGCCTAGTATCACTATGTAGTTGAGCTATTATGTCAGGCAATGAAAGCAATTTTTTGATTTCGATTAAAAATTTATTCATTATTTTATTCTTAATTTCTTCAGTCACATTTTATTGTATATCAACAATCTCATCTCCGCCCACTATCAACTATAGCATTACATAGTTGTATTGCGATTTGCAGATTACTAATGAAATATTATCATCTTCATTTCTATCAGAAATCAGCTATTTCACAAATTAAGTCTTACTTTTATCAGCAATTTGCAATTTCATTTAACGTCATCAGTTAACTACATCCGCCTTTTTAGTTTAATTAACATACTTTAAGATATGTTTAATTAAACGGACTGTAAAATAGCTTGGCAAGTTGAAACCGATTTATCGACGGCTTTAAGAAATAATAGCCTATTTATTTTAAAGGATCATATATTTTGTGGCCATTTTTAAATAGTTTTTACTTAGCAGTGTTCTCAATGATACAATGATCACTACAAAGCTAATCGTGGCTCTCATTCTTGGGGTACACAGCTATCAGTTAAGTTATTTTATAAGCACACAGTTGATACATTCGGAAATACTTTACCCTGACAAGTTGCAGTGGTAAATGAAGTATGCTTCCCCGCGTTCTCTTTTAGCCAATGTTCCTGTGAGAGTAGACAGGGCATTGCGGCATATTGTCGACATTAGTTGGGTTTGATCAAGTAAGGGTCAGAAGACAGTCGTGAGTCTTGATTGGCCAATTTGATCGTTTTCAGAATAAGTATATGTCAATGAAAAATCGCAAATCAATCACTCCCTAACCGTAAAATAACTATCTACGTGTGTTTGCTTCCATACCATCGCATCATGAAGATCTTTACAAATTTCTGACAAATTAACCGCGTAACAAATATATTTCAGCTCCTATAAACTATCAATTTAAACACGTAACACTAGACTCGTACAATAAAAGCCATTCGTTCGACAATAAAACAGAAGAGTCTATTGGCAAAGCATCGTATATCGGCCGCTGTGCTGTGGCGCCGGTACACATGGGATGGTCCAGTACAAGCAGACTATTATTTTACTACCGACGCACGAATACATTGTTCGGGACACACCTTATTTAGAACTAACCCCACGGCATAAAGTAAAAGAGGATAAGTTAAAAAAAAATTTTTTTGTTGTATTTTTATTTCTTTTTGTATACGAGGCTCTGGAACCAAGTATACATATGTAAAAAAAAAATGACACACTATACCACACAAGTGGCAAACAAGCATACGGTCGGCCTGATGGTAAGCCGTCACTCACGCGTTGCCAACCCTCCCAACCCCCCCAAGTGGAGCTCTGGAGACCTTACTCACTGTAGGAACACAACATGGCCGAGACCAATGCTATTTGGCTACGGTCTTCTGTAAGGTGGGAGGTCCTTCCCCAGACGGGCTGCTCCGATTTGAGCGAATTATCCGCTGTGCCCTACCTCTCTTATCACTAGTCATGAAATGGGTAATAATAAAATACATTTTTTTAAACTAAACTTTAAGACGCGTGATGTATGTAGTTTGTATTTTTTAATTTGCCTATATATTTTTTAATTCCATGTCACCATGTTTATAACTCTCTCTTTGAAGATGGTTTTGAAATAAAAATTACAACTTTTATTTAACTTTTAAAGAGATTTTACATTTAATTACAGAGGTTTTATGTACCTAGTAAGAATACGAGAGTAAGAACATAATTTTCAGAATAAAAAAACACATTATTAAACTTACACCATTTTGTTGCTATCCCCTTCTGCATTAAAGGTCAGTACAAGTTGTGCTATAAATAAGGTATTTAACCAATGTGTGTGGGCCTGGCCTTAAATACGGTGTATTCATCGGAAGAGGTTATTACTACAGTTCGAGTTATTTGGTACTTACGTCTACACAAGCTGACTCCTTGGAATTCTATTGCCGACAGTTGAAATACATTACATATGTACGTCTTTAAAAAAAATACAGATGTGTATTTTAGGGCGTAAATGTCGGTGTCTAATATTGACAATTAGTTTTCATCCATAATTAGCATTATTATCTTTGTTCTGAATCAATACAATCGTAACAAATGGAAAAATATTCATTTATTTATTTTTGAATATTTGTTTAGAACCTCTTTCGTTATTTGCTAAGTACCAATGAGCCTATCTACCTGATAAATGAATAGTTGTTATTATGGTATTGATTGGATAGTTTTTACCTATTTGAAAAATAAAGAACAGGCTTCTAACCCATCATTATTGTGTTTCATCTAAACTTACATTATTATGTGATCAATGTCCCTTACTGCTCAATATACTATCTTCTCGGAAATTACAGGGGTGACATGTAATATAATAATGTCTGCTGTAACATAATATTATTGTTATGGCAAATAAATTTAACTGACCCATTACTGATTCCTGTAAGTGCACCAGGTTTTACGAGTATTATCTTCGTTTTAAACCAACAATAAAGTTAAGCATAAAGCTAGAAGTATACTTCTGTGGTATGTTGTGGCGTGGCGTGTGAATTGCGGAAGAAGCATATCGTAGCATAAGAGCAATCTGACAGATACTTGATAACGATGAAGCAAACCCTTAACACTAGACTCGTACAATAAAAGCTATTCGTTCGACAATAAAACAGAAGAATCTATTGGCAAAGCATCTTATATCGGCCTTATATCGCCTATCTGTGCTGTGGCGCCGGTACACATGGGATGGTCCAGAACAAGCAGACTATTATTTTACTACCGACGCACGAATACATTGTTCGGGACACACACCTTGCTAGAACAATTCTTTTTTAATTGATAGTATGGCGACACTCATGTACCAACGTAAAGTTGCTTTGTCAGTAAAATATCCAAGGCAACTGCACTCCCCGCATCGGTAGTGAGTGATATTCGATCATTTCGATCTTTTGAATTGGTCGCTGTTCGTGTTTTTGGTAAACTACACGTGTGATAGGAATTCGTCGCTGTTCGTCGACTACGTACTGTCGACACACGAGCAGCGACCAATTCGATCATTGAATTACGACAACATTAAATCATCACTGTTCAATTTACCAAATGAACATGAAGAAAGCAACGCAGCAATTCTTCAAATCGAGTACAACGCACCTGCTGCACTGCAATTTACACGCATAATACGCATATTACCAACTCTGTGGCGTCCTAACGGTTCGACAGCTTTTTATTGTACACACAGTTCTAAAGCAACACTGTAATAAAAAACATATCGTCCATTCCTCTCGCTCCGCACGTTACCCTCCTAGCATTATCTCCCGCTCCCTAAACACTGTATTTTCAAATCGGTTTTACTGCTTCCTTGGTCCCTTCCTTTACAATAATCTAAACCGCCAACTTGCACTGCACAAGCTTACCAAGTTCTCTTGTAAAAAGATTGTTACAAACTTTCTTCTGAAACTAAATTATCACTCCACGGAACTTATGCTTCGACCTAAAATTTAATTCTTCATCTGTTATTCCCCACAACAACAATTCACGCAGTTACAAATTATACTCATCCACAACACGCAATCACACACACACACACACACACACACACACACACGTACACGCACTCACAAACACACACACACAACCTTACACTCTACATGTATAATCTTCTAGTATTTTTGTTAATTTTGTAATTCCAAAAAAAAAAAAAAAAAACTTTTTCTCTAGTTACTAGTCCACTACCTACTTTATTGTTATTTAACTTAATTCTAATATTATTATATAAATCCACGCGGGGAGAGGCTGGTGTGCCGAGATACAAGCTCATGCTTAGTTCAGCCACCAGTCTCTCATAATCTTAGATTTTAATCACCCACTTTGTTATAATAGTTATATTGTACACTTAAGATTTTTGAGAGAAATAAATCATTCATTCATTCATTCATTCATTCACACATATAAATATTTAGGAAATAATATACACACATAGATATATAATTTTTGTATAAATAATAAGATTAATAATTAATAAAGTCTCTTCACTTTGGATTGCTGTTTCAATCAACACCTAACCTGGTGTACCTCTCGCTGTGGCCAAGACACCCTTAGCCGTCAGTACGATCGGTTGCATGAGTCTGTGCAACTGGCAGTGAGAGGACACTATGTTAGCTCAGTAAGGTCGTCAGGGGAAACCCTGCGACTTTATACAATCACTTTAGAAAAACTACCCTTGTACCTTTAAGGGTAAGGGTAGGTCCCTTGACTGAATAGTCATATGATTAGGTAGCTCTTCCGTTATCGATGCGTATTAATTGATCAGATCATTGCGGAAAAACTACACAATGACATGTTGTCACAGTGACAAACTAGTTTAAATACTAGAATTGAATTCACTGGAAATATTGTGTCAAGTAATGATGAAAAGGATATAATGTATGATGGGTTCCATAGTCGCGAGAAAAAACGCAACGCAACAACACACCACAGAAGTATGATTCCAGCTTAAGCTATATAGATGGCGATCTTTATTTTACTGTCGGTCGCAACATTATTGCGTGTAGTAAAATCTAGAATTTTGTAGTTTTTCGTAATAACTCCATCTATGTACCTTGCATTATTTAGTTGTCATAAAGGTTTGATCTGTTTGAGATAATATTACAATGTAATTATTCTATTTTCTTGCTTCTATTGCTTTCTACCTGCTAATTACTAAAATTGCATCCTTGTTCTTTTAAAATCCAATCGAAAATGAATATTTTTTTTTTCAAATTCAAATGTTTATTTGCAAAGATACATAGTTAAAAGTGTCCCGCCACTAGGTAGGTATATCCCATGATTAGGCATTTACAAGGCATTTACCCTATATAAATTGAGAAATACTTATTGGTGATTTTTTATCAAACTTAGAAAAGAAAGCGAAAAAGATTATGAGATTGATATGATTGTAATGTGTTATTAACTTTAAAATTTGTTCCTGCAGTTCATAACGATTATAATTTTTGTATTTCTTTTTGTCAAAAAATTGAAATCCTTGTTCAGAAAATTTCATATTTAACTTTTTTTCATTTGTTTTCTTCATACAAAATATTTAACTTTATTTTATGCACTCTTCTACACTCTTAGCTAAAATTTGGCTATCAAAACTACAAAAAAGGTAGTTTTGTAAGAAAAACAATATAGACATTCGAAAAGTAATAAGTTCAATAAATATTCCGCCTACCACACAATAAATGGGAACCCGATAAAAGCGCGCTCCGTACGCTATAAACAAACAAAAATATGAATCGAGATTAAGACACAGTATTATAATAAAAACAGTATGGACAGTTTGTGCAATATCTTGTAGGTAATCGATTTGTCAAAATGTTACGGATCTTCTTTTTTTTAATGGAGATTGGCAAACGAGCATGCGGCTCACCTGGTGTTAAGTGACCACCGCCATAGTGCTGGTCGGATGGTGGGAATCTGAAAAAAAAAAAAGATTGTATTAGTACATTTTATGAGAAGATTATGATGAAACAAAAAGTGAATGAATGACAAGAATATGACTTACAAAACATAAACAAAAAATATAAAAATTTAAAAATATTTATAAATAGAGTTCGGTTTGCCACACAGTTATAAAACATGTTTGCATTTATCAAATGGGCTAGCTCGACGTAACGTAACACTTTTCAACGATGATTAAATAAATAAAAAAGTCTTCAGTCCACAGACGGATCACATACCATCAAGGTGTGTTTTACATCATCTTCTATATTCTATACTAATATTATAAAGAGGAAAGATTTGATTGTTTGTTTGCATTGAATAGGCTCCGAAACTACTGGACCGATTTCAAATTCTTTCACCAATAAAAAACTGCATTATCAGGGAGTGACATAGGCTATAGCTTTTCCCGAAATTCAATGTGGTTCCCAAGGGAACGGGTCCGGAACTTATCATATATCTATTTAATTATTTAATTTAAAAATCTATTTGGGGTAGGCAGTATAGGTGGACCTGACATTCTTTACTGTTTTTTCATTATTATGGATAAGGTAAGTAATACACGAGCGTATATTATCGGCCGAGCGTAGGTCGACATAAATGGTAGTCAAACGAACGCAGTATGAGACAGTGTATCATTTGCAATTACATGTTATTGTACCTTTGTGCCATTTTATGTTGCTTCCCTTTCGCTCAATGTGGCATTGTAAGCAAAATAGATAGCCATATATTCCTGTCAATTTTAATACGGGCGTCTAATGTGTAAGGTTTAATATCATTGGATAACATAGCACTTATTAATGGTAAGACAACATTTGAAAGTTAAGTATAATACGGATTGTTGACAACCTGCATCTCAAATAGAGACTCTTTAGGTAATATTTTATAAATTTATGAGTACCCCTTTTATACATATTTTACAAACAAAGTTTTTCTGGTATTCTATAAAAATGCTACATTAAATACTTGTCAAAACTACTTATAAAAAACATTTAAATTCTGAACAAGGATAGAGAAAGCTATGTACAGTTTTTCAATTAGACTGAAGGAACTAGCGTACTCTCTAGGGTCTTGCACGTATAGCTAGATAATAGTAGTTGGGGTAAGACAAAACCCACCAGGCATTCTAGAAACTGACCGTAACTGGGTTTCGCCATACAAATACAAATACAAATAACTTTATTCTGCTAAAAATGTGGCGGATACAGATATTTGAAAATGTCATAAGTTTCACACATTTAACCAGACTCTGGCATGCAAAATATATCAAATTCAATAGGTAGTAGAAAATTTATAAAATAAACAATTAATTGCCATTTCTTTTCCTAGTGATCATTTATCTTTGTTTCCGAAATGGTGCTAGTTTATAGAGTAGCTTATTAACTTAACATTTAAAACATTATGTAAAACATAACTGCGATGGCGTAGTCTTTTATTAAACTATTTTTTTTAAATATAAATTCCTTAAAATATATTATGTTTTACTTATTTGTTGACTTACGAAAAACATCTAAACGAATGTTAATTAAAGGTAAAATTTCTGCGAACTTGTAACTATATTAACCATGTAAATCTATACGATGATTACATGTAATAAGTAAATAGCGAAGCTAATATAATATTTAGACGCCCACACTTCATGTTTTCAGCCGTGTTATCCTAGTAACATCTTAAATCAAAACAACTTACATTATCAAAATATGGTTTTATTTGCGACTTAGAAAATAATGCTAGGGTCACTTATTTAAAGTGTCACACTACAATACCATTTCGATCGCCATAGATAGATTAGAAATTTTTAGGTACTAATATTATGAAAAGAAAAGATTTGTATTTTTCTTTGTAACTAATGAACAGAATTGTAAAATGAAAAATGTAACTAATGTGAAGAAATTTCAAAAATTCTTTCACCGTTGGAACGCTGCGCTATTCCCGGGTGACATACGTTTTTTTAAAATAGGGATCCTAAAACCCACCCCGACACGTGCACAAACGAGGCGGGGCGCTAGTATTTTATAACGTAATAATACAAAACCACGAATTTTTTTTTTAAAATTACTATTTGTTATTTTTTCATAACTTAAATACTATTAAATTCCTATCACAACAAGTCCCATTAGGCTGTAAAAACATGGATAAAACCTTGTGCGGTAAGCTTAAGAGCAAACGTTGCTAATCCTTTACGCAAGCAAACGCAAAGCTTAGCGAATTCAAGTAATCCACTAGGAAAATCGGCATGTTTCTGTCAACACTCGGCAAACGCGATTTCCTTACTACGCGCCTAACTTCTCTACGTATTTACATTTTCACATTCAAAATACAATACTAGACAATGATATTGGTATATGAAAGTTACAAATTCTTGCCAGTTCCTCTTAGTATAAATCTGCCATCTGAAGTAGTGGCAGGAAAAAAAATTTACGAATCGAAAGAGCTTGTAATAGACCCATTTGAAATAAAAAAAAATGACTGAAAAACAACAAAATAAAGTAATATGACATTGTTTTACCCTTATATCTCAGAACACTCTGTATTTCTGTAATAAATGATTACGGGTAAAGTGTATTTTGCCATAGACTAACTTTCTATGACAATGTTAGGGTCATGCAGTCTATAATATACTTTCACAAGAAACGAAGCTGAGTCAACATGCGTAGCGTACAGCACAGCAATAAAGTCACAGTCTTGACTAGTGACTCACTAAATAATTAATCGTAATTTCTACTAAAAATACAAAATCCTTTACTAATCTGATAAAGTAAAAGTTACTCTATCTGTTGCGTGGGCAAACACGCGGGGGTGTCTTCAGTTGACTTTATTAATTTAAAAACGATCATTAACATTTTTGGAATCTCATATAACGTTCAATTAATTAATTAAATACTTTATTACTTACTTTAAAGGTGTTATATTTTCTTGTTAGGTTGTATTAATAGAAGTATCGCAACAAACCAGTATTAGCCAGGGGTAAGAAGAGACAGCTGATTGCTAATTGGCTGTTTTGTGTTTCACAGGTAAACTGCAAAGTACTGTAAATTCCACGAAACCAGCAGTTGGGGTGTGAGTAAACGAAAATAGCGATTCATCACAAGTTTTAATCTGTTCCAAAGTTTGGCCCACTTGTGGCTGATGACATAAACTGGCGTTTGAAACGCTTTGAAACGCGCGTCTTCGTACTAAAAACTTCTTAGGTGCTTTGAAAGCCTACAGCTCTGGCGACTTTCGTAGTAAATCATTCAGTATTTTTTTAACTTGACTTTAAATTTTAATTTTGGTCTATTTTTCAGAATCATCGGATTGACCTGCGTGTCGAGTGTGAAATTTTGCATCGAAGGTGAAAATTATGAATATAATTATCTATTCCACATTATGTGATCTAGATCTCTTTAACCCGCAATGCATCTGCCCGACAGAAATCCAAACCCCTGCGATTGGATAAGACCCACACCTCAACAATACAATAATAGTGGTTGATGACAAAGTCTAACGGTCACCATAAGTAAATATTATGAGAAGTTTTTAATATATTATGTTTAGTATACCAGAATACCTACTCCTTCCTGTATCCCACAGCGTAACATTAGAACACTCAAAGATAAGTAAATAAACGTTCTAACAAAACGCCCGTGTGTGCATATTTTATCTGGCAATGTTTGGACGCTTTGGTTAGCGGTTCACCTTTGCAAAGTATCCACATATTTTATGAAAATTCCCTCCACGAGAAATGAAATATTTTTACATTCATTGCGTGACGATATGAACGCACGCAACCACATTTTGATTTATTTCGGGTTACATTACAATACGACCCGAGAATTCGGCGGTCACATTATTGGGATGTTGAAACTATGTTTTACAAAACTATTTTACCTTTTTGCGTTTTCTATTGTTGTTTAATAGATGAAAAAACGTATAAAATCAAGACAGACTGACAGATCTTTAAGCCTTTATATTGCTCTCTGAAAAAGATAAACTTTTTCTTATTCTGTATTTTCTACAAATTACTATTGTCATTTTTATTTTATAATTGTTTGATTACAGTAGATCAACAGTCAAAATATTGAATGCGATGATAATAATTGACATTGTAATCTAAGGGCCGCTTGTTTGATCAGTAGTTAAGTATTACTAATGGTAAAAATTCGTAGCAATTTTTAACAAATCGTTAGTTTTTTCAACGAATTTTAACCATTAGTATACTTAACTACTGATCCAACAATGGGCCCTAAGTACAGCTTATATTACTTACTCATGATTCTATCAATGTGCAGCGTAATGATTATTTTTTAACAAAAAAGTAAACGGACAAGAAGCATGGCGGAGTGAGATGTCCACCTAAAAGATTGGCAAAAATCGCCTTGGACAGAAAAGAGTGGAAAGATATTAGAGACCTTTGCCCTGCAGTAGGACATTCCAGACTCACAAAAAATCCTCTAGTTTTTGTTGAGTTTTGGTGTGTTAAGAGTACCCGGATGTGAAGCCAGGACTAGTGTTCTTTTATTAATTTAGTTTATGAAAAAGATACAACAAACATATATTATTTACATCTTAAGACATAATATAATAACATATTTTTATTTAGAGTACAAATTGTAATTGTCTAGGGTTTATAGATAGCTTACTGCAGTAACAAGTATAAAAGCAAGTCATAATGTTAAATGCAAGCGAACATAACATTTGTACAATTTGTACAGATCTGTACACAACTATCGACAAGTTATTAGATATTTTCATGACATTTAGTCCCGTTGGTACGGCAATAAATATGTCAAACTTTAGACATTGTAAGTGTATCCGTTAAATGCCAAAAGTTACTTGCATTGACATTCTGAATAATACAAGTTGGGCCAATAAATCAAATACACGAAAACCAGAAGAAAACTTTCTATATGTACAATAAATCAATGTACATATACGCATAGATTTTTACAATAGCACTACACTTTATAAAACTCGTATCTATATGGTTGATGCGATAAAATTTTAAAAATATCTGTATACAAAAGGTTTTAATTCATATGTTTCCAATAATACATGCGTAATTCGATTATTAATATTACAAACGCTAAAATGTTTCTGGGAAGATGAACAGATGTGTGGATGTCACTCTTTCATGCTTAATATCAGAGGTCTCGTCAAAGGTGGGCAGCGCATTTGTAGCGCCACTAACGGCCGGTATTGCTGATGTCCATATGCGGCGGAGGCCACTTTCCATCAGGTGGCCCGCTTGCCTGTTTGCCGTATAATATAAAAAAATGCTTAACGGATTTCTTTGAAAATGGGAACCACGAGATTTCACGGGTAAAACCGCGGATATCGGCTAATCTAGTAAATTAATAGAATGCACTTTGAAATTATGAAATTTAAAATGACTTTGAAAATTACACGAATACTTTCAAAATTCTACCTCTACAACAGAGTTGTAGCACAATAATAAATAGTACTACGTAGTTGTAGATAACAAATATAATATAGATAGAATATAGATGGTTCAGCATTAAAAAAAACAATAACAGTACCTACCTCGAAAAATAAAAGGAGAATTTAATATAAGCATTCCTAAGGGACGATTAAATGGATACCGGGTATTGTCGAGTCCCTTTACTATGACTGACAACATCAATTAAAAGTTGACAAGGCGGTGTAACCTTACAAAGAGACCCGATAACTTATAGCAGCTTACATTAATGGACTATCAATATTAAAAGAGCTATTTCTGTGAGATTTAAAACACGATTACCAGACGAAAGTTTAAGTACTATCAGAGATTATGGAAATATACAGCAAAATTGGTTTTCTAAATCGGAAATTCAATTCGATTATCTCAAAAAATATTTATATTTCAAAATTTTTGATTAAAAAAAACGTATCTGACAAGCATAATTTAATTTCCCTGTGTTCCCTTCGGACTATGACATAGGATATTTAAGAGGTACATTAGAGGTCTCCTCAGATGTGGGCAACGCCTGGTGTTGCTGATGTCCATAGGCGGCGGTAATCACTTTCCATCAGGTAGCCCGCTTGCCTGCTTATCTGCCGTATTACATTAAAAAAAAACATTTTTAGTATTCGTTCAATAGATTTTGTAGTTCATTCACTGTACATTTTAAAATAAAACGAATTGTATATAGAATGCTATTATTCAATATGGACAGTAGTTAAATGCTTTTGACAAAAAAAACAATGTTTTTGTTTTGTGCCAGTGAGTTTTCGATTTGTAATAAATCACGGGTTTAATTGACTGAGAAATAAAGGGATTAAATGGTATCCTTTTTATGGGGACCTTGTTATATTGTTATCCCTCGAGAATGTTCGGACAAATTGGACTTTCTTTCTTGGACTTTAGACAGAGATAATATTGCAAATTATCTATCTGTCGGATACGGGCATGTGTACGAGTCAGGTAGTGCAGTTGTGAGCTTCTCAGATCTGATGAAATCTCTCTCACTTTGATAAAAACCAAAATAACCTTACTTCTAACACTTCTCATTATTTCTTTCGAATTTCACGCGTGAAATTGGTGTAGGGTTCCATTTTTTAATTTTTTTTGCACTGTTTTTTTTAGCCGGCATATAACGGTGTAAAAAATCGTTAAAAAATATAAAAAAATTCATACATGTTCAATATTCCCATAAGATTATATTAATGCAATCATTATTGTGTAGATTGGTTGGCTTTGTGAAAAATGACCTAGATCTGTCTGTTCTTTTCTATCTCTTGCATCCTTCTTTAACAAATTGCATACTTTGAACATAGTCCATGTCTTCAGTAGTAAAATAACATAACTCTGTGATGAAAATACAATTCCAACCAAAGGAACTTGTTTATTTTATACTACCATATATTTTACTTGGTGTTTACGTGTTTTGAAAGCTAAACTAATAGGGGTATTAAAATTGTAGGAGTCTCGCATAAAGGAGATTTTACAAAAGGTAACGATGTGTGTTTTCAAACATGAGCGTCATATAATTTTATAATACTGGTCGACAAACTAATTTGGTACCATCAAAACTTAAATCTATCATCTGACGTTGAAAATTAAGCTTTAAAGTATAGATGTATAAGGGTTTAGGAATAATAATTCAGATTTTTTCAATTGCAAAAGTAACTTTGTAAACTTTGCTAAGCCATCGGTGGCTTGACCATCTTTGTTGGAAGCCAATCAGTTAATCCTCACAAAATTTTAACCAAACACGTACAGCAATAAACAGCATGATACTTTTGAAATCGGGTTATAAAAATTTATTAAACATTTAAATTTAATATCCACCGTGATATTATCAAAGGGATATCCGTATGGGTCTGATTAGAGGACCATAAAGTTACATGTTATGTGTTTGCATTATGAAAAAAATCTAAAGGCTATTTAGCTGAACACATTGGCTATTATGTATGATAAATTGTGCAATTTATGATCGGTGTAAGAGGAACGAGCTATAAAAATAAATTTCCGATAGTTCAAAGGAGACATTATGATGTATAACGGCTGGACTGTAATCCTGCGGAGGGTAGGTAGAGTTTAAAAACTAACAAACTCGGACTGTAAAATGACTTTTTCGTCAATAACGTTGTAAGATTGTAACTAACAAAAAATTCTCATTTTTAATAACATGCATTAAGTATATACTTTAATGCGCAAAACACACTATTGGCAGCGGCAGCGGGTTGGGCGCGGAAAACGCGCGCTGTCGTAATCTCCGCCGCTAATGATGACAGCCGATTCACACCGCTCTTAGGTGATGACGTTCATACAAATACATGAGATACAAATGCTCCCGCACTTCTCCCGACCCGCTGCCTCTACACAGTGTGTTTTGCCCTTAAACAAACATGACTTGAAGTGGAATTACGTAAACGTAGAATAAAGGAAAGTCTGTTCCTAATAAAATTCAAGGTCGAATAAATATGTGAATAAACTTTCAATGCTTATTACAAGGCACAGGGCCATTACGTTTTCTAGGTACATAATATACTGTTTTTCATAAACATTTTATATCTGACTTACGCCTCGTAAAGATACGAGATAAAAATCCTTATTTCCCGCACACAGAACCCTAAACAGATCATAAAATAAACAAATATTTTGTACTAAAGGCGCTTTCATATTATGCCCTCGAAACGCATATTGTAGCATGACAAATTCATAATCGGCAAGACGGCGAACGTCTGCGTCGTATTAGCTGAGGAATTTATGAGCCTCTAATCACGGACGCGGTTGGCGAGACATCTCAATTAGTCGGCGCGATGCACGCCTCGCCTATTCAAATGCGATTTTTACGACTGTATGTAAGCTCCTTAGCTTTGAGTATTAAACTTAGGGTTTTTTTAATTTATGGAACTATTCGGAATAAAGTGCAGGCCGTTTCTTTGTGATAAGCACTGGAGCTTATGTTTATAATAAAAAATATATAATAATATAGACTTATTTTTTTATTTTATTATACCGTCGTTTTACTTTTACATGTTGTAGAAAAAGTCTTGGTGGTCGAACCGTGGGATTTGTTTTTACATTTGACCAAAACAATTTGCCCAAATACGTTTTATTGTTCTCTCAAATATAAACTAATCGTGATTTTGAGGAGATGACTAAAGTTTGCGTATTTTGCCTTATTCATTTGGACAAACATTAAAAGATTGTATGCAAACAAAATTAAGTTTTTTTTACTTAATTGCTCTCAGTGGTCTCAGACAAAATATACGGATTTAAGTGGTATTTTATTATCCACTCAAGCGATAAACATATTGAATGTTTTAATTCAGAACTGGTTTGTTTTACTCCGTTCAGATTGGATACTTTCTGGTCAAATTAATTTGCCCTGGGAAGCTTAAAGTACGGCCAGTAAAAAGGTGTCGCCAAATTAATGTGGATATTTACGACGTGTAATGAATTCTTTAGGATGGCTATTCTTGCATTTATAGGCTAATTTTAAGAGTAACTTTATGAGACCGATTTTGGGGACCATTGCGGGGTTTGTTCGAGTAATTTTTGTTTTGATACCTAATTAGGAGGTCTTACTTGGGTACTTAAAAACATGTTTTAAAGTCACTGTACTTTTATGGCTCTTGTGACATGGATTTTATTATTTTGGCAAATGATTTGACGCCCACAATACACATTTAATCCGGTATTTAATATGGAAATGTTAACAACTGTTGTTTCCGATTCGCGAAAATTATTTCTTAAATTATTTTTTCCCATTTTTAATTTAAAATTTTAATTTGAGAGCTAAAGTTGGCTTAAGAAACTTGCTGTTAATCGTACTACCATTTTTGTTATTTAATTGTTACTTAAAAGGTACTTTTTTAAAGTTGGTTTAAGAAATTAGCCGTTAATGTTGCTACCAATTTTGTTATTTAATTGTTACTCAATAGGTGGATAATATTTTTTTAACTAGTTTATAGAATTTATTGGTTTTGATAAAAAGTTAAAAAAAACTTTACTGATTTTTTTATTTTTTATTTCACCTGTGAAAATTTATTAACTGAACCACTATATAGCTTATAAACAAAACCAAACCTTGAATAAGTCTTATTTTGCATAGATATTAAAAAAATTGACATTTATCACAATAACTTATGCAAAAATAAAAAAAATACTTTCTCATCCCTACAAGAAGGCGTTAATCATAGTAACATAGGGAGGACTTAAAAAGTTGTACTTATTCCTGTACAAGGTACAAGTACAAGGCGACTTGCACAAACGTACTCGTGATCTTTACTAGTATTTCATAAATAACATTACAAATATACATACAGTGAAATAAAAAGCATTACGATGTTAAGATTACACGAATTTGATATTTCAATTTATACAGAGGGAGTTTAATGGATTTATATCGTTCTTGTATTGTGTTAAGTGGAAATTATTGGGTGTGTAAAGTGAAAAGTGTTATATTGCGTGAGTTCTTTGTAGGTGTCCGAATACTTTGGAAGAACAATGGAACACTTGAGGCATTGTAAGACAATTTTGGGTAGGTAGGTATAGGTATCTATTTCTACGAAAACTTAGCATCTTTACCAGCTAGGCCACTCTGCAACGAAACGCGAATTTAATTTCGATTCTGTATAATTTTAATTTAAAATTAACAATCCTAATTCGTTCTCTCGAAACTTTATACTTTACTTACTAATTTGTTAGTGTACAATCCGATTTCATTTAGTTTAGTATTTAGTTAAAGCTAATATAGTCTCTTGAGAGTACCTAAACGTAACAATACAATACCGATCGCTCAAGATTGGTTTTAAGAGTAGCCTAGGAGGGGGCTGATTCTCGTAACAAAAACCCGACTCTATTTCGATTCAAACACACTCGCTGTCCCGTTCAATTCCTATTTTGTATGAGTGAGACAGCGATTGAATTTGAATCGAAATAGAATCGGGTTTTGTTACGATAGGGGGGGGGGGGTCGCACCGGCTATCGACCGTGATATTACCTACGTGGCAAAATGGCAAAATTTTAAACACAGTATTCTAATATTCATACCTTCAATGATCTCATAGAGTCTTGATTTCTACATGAATTAAAAGGAAAAGTTATTATATGTAGTTAGGCATAAATTTTTTTTTCACTTCTCATGCTCAGAAAGTGTTTATTTGCGCAGGATATAGGCTGCACAAAATCAAATTTTGTGCACAAGGGCAAAAACGTATCTACTCATAAATGTATCTATATTAAGGCAAAGGAAATAAGCCATACAGCCAAACACAACAAAAAGTTCAGAGATAGAATTTGTTATTTTATAATATTTACTTTAATTTATTTGCCTTATGTGTTTTTTAAGTCATAAAAGATATTAAAATTTAAATTAAAGTACGGTAGGTTATTTAATTAATTTAAGAAAATTATTTTATTACAAAATTAATTCAATAGTAGGCTGTATAGGTCTGCAGCCCAAGCCTAATTTCAATGTCGTAAGATTTAAAAAAAAAAGCGGCGGGAATGGGGATACAGGTCTTGTTTTTCGTACGTTTATTTATTTATTTCCTCGCAATCGAAGTGAAAAGCAGAGTTTATAACTCGTCCACAAAACCATTTCTATCCTCGACATTACTATCAGCCCTCGCCTTCGGCTCGGGCTGCTAAAAGTCTCGGATAGAAATGATTCGTTTTGTGCACTTGTTGTAAAATCTACTATATTTTAATTTTGGCTTTTTTTTGCTGGCTGCTTTTATAACTATTACGGGTAATTATTACTATTCATGATTGAAAAAAGTCAATAAAATAAAATAACTGAACACAAAATAACGAATACAACAAATCATAATATCTTTTGCAAGAAGATGTAAACACGTTATTTAACTTGTCAGTATAATAGTGAATATGCCAATTTAACATAATATTTCACAAAAAACATATGTTCAATGTTATAAAACTGTTGTTGCATTTTTGCTGTCCACTTCAATATTAAGTTCATAAAAGTCACGGGCAGTTATGGTCAACGAACTGATGCTATAGGCATGTTATACGCTGGCTTAATTAGTAAACGCTAGCGATTTTTATTCAATACTTTATATTATGAGAGCCATAAGAGTACCACCATACTAGCGTCTAAGCAACACGACGGCACTCGAATGAATAATGTCTTTTTTCGGATCATTGTAATGTTGAAGGGAATGATTATATCTATCCATACATTACGGGCAACGCAGATCCACAATAATCCACATATGAGACAGATAAGAGTATCCATCCACGATGCACTTTTGTCTGTATGTATACCAATTTAGTAAACTGACACTTCAAATAGTCTGATGCACAAAAAGTCCAAGGCAAATCCAAAACAGTTACTGCCTTGTCCCATGCTGGTGTCACCCATGGTTTATAAATCTTGAACTCTTCCTGGCAGTTGTTACTACGAATTGGAAGCATATAAAAATAATGAAAGATTTTTTCCGAGCCTCAAGGTATTGTGTCCCACTGGGTAAAGCCCCCCCCCCCCCCCCTTTTTTTTCTGTCTCCACTCATCACTGTACAACGCCGCCTCTGGTCAGCCGTCTAAAAAGTTATTATTCTTTATAAATTATTATAATACTTATTCCTCCTATAACTTGTGCACCGTGTAAAAGAGAAGCAGTGATATGGCTCTCGCATCATCGGTCAATTACAAAAAGGTAATCCCGCGGAGCACTTAATGAATCATTATGGCTAGCGGCGCGGCTCCACGGGTGATGGACCCGATTTATAGTCTGAGCCACATTTTATAAAAAACTTTTTTACTCCTTGGAGGAGGAAAACAAGCTAGAGAGACCCACACACGAGAGAGAGTTCATGAGCCACAGTCCACAAATAAAAACCTTTTTTTCTTCTTGAAAGAGGAAAACAAGTGAGGTCTATGATAATTACCGTAGATTTTGTAAACCCGTTCAGGATGTATTTCCCACTGATTTGAGGAATTTATTAAAGACATATCATGAAAATGACCATTATCATAAAGCACAACTATCCCGCTATTGGATTTATGTAACTCTATTCAATTAATGTTTTGGAACACAGTTACATTATTATTTTGAAATTGTTTTTGTATGAAAATTATTATTAGCTATCAATATAAATCCAAATTTAAATTTCCAATGGTTCAAAGTAAAGATAAACAATAATTTGAATTAATTTTGCTAAGTTTTCAGAAGTTTTGTTTTAATAGGGCAATACCTAATTAAGAAGTTCGAATAAACGTTGAGACGATAAAAGAAATTTCTGACTTTGTTAAACACGATGAAATTCAAATCATATAAAATATTAATGAAGATGTTGAATCAAATACTGATTATCTTTTTAACTTTTTGTTACAATTTTATAGTGCTGGTTATATTTTGATAGGTGATGAACAACACTTCTTAACAACACACAGAATCGTTAATTCTCTGTCAACTTTAAGAGAGAGTAGAAAGTCTTCTATCTCGTCACGCGAATGGAACTTCTGAACTATCCATGTTTTGTCGTTTATTTTATAAAACCATCAAGATTGTTTTTATACTAAAGGCCACCGGCTTCATGCTCCCGAAGTCCCGAATAGTATATAATATTTATCAAATGAAGTGTATTTTTTTTTATTATTCTTTTATGGTTTTGACGTTACTTACTTAACGACGTGCCTCTACATGACAAGTAAAATCGCCTTATATTTTAATTAGCCTACTCTAAAATTTAGTAGTGGAAAAAACTATATTATGGTACGCACTATAGATTCTAACGAGCCTTAGGCGCGTCCGACGTTTGAGCGACTCGAAGTCAAAGGGGAGTCGCGTCAACATCACTCATAGGGACCTAGTGTGACCTTGCCTTATTCCGCGTGAAATGGAGGCGTGGTGTGATAGTTCACTGTCGGTAAACAAGTGACTGCGGGATTTTGTGAACTTGAGATTGGGATGAACTTGAACTTAGACCAGACGTTAGATCAAAGATAGTATGGATATCTTTATATTTATCTATAGTCAAAGGTTTGCTAGATACATGACATGACGGAGACTTGCTTGTTATTTGATACAATACGTTGCTGCTTTACATCCATTGATATTATGTATGAGGATGGTTCTTATTTTCTAATTTGTAATAATAATTTCTAAAGTTCATTTGGCATAAATATTATAACAAACGCTAGAAAGATCAGCCCCCTTGGCAAAATACACAAAGTTTCATTGTAAATTTCAGTAGAATTTAATTTTAGTAGAGTCCAAGTTTTTTAAGGATTTGCTCTTTGGGATATATGGCACAAAAGCATGATTACTTGTAGTTTTTTGTAGTTTTAGTAAAAGTCTCAGTCAGATTCAGATTATTTGTATACTTTTACTCGAGGAAGTGCCTGTGCCTAGTCTCTGAATGAATATTTTTATCGTTTATCAAAGGTTAAAATGCGAACAAAATCTAAAGCGAGCAGAGCCGAGAACAACACAAAGTTTTATTATTATGTTACCTAGATTCCAGTAAAGCCAGCAGTTTTAAAACCTAATTATAATTAAATGTACAAACATTAAAATATTGCAAACAGTTCTTAACTTCCGTCCCAGGAGAGCGCTCAAAATTACATTTTGAATATTTATTTGCGAAGGAGCATCGCGAATCACATTAATTCCCGCTTTATTCCACTTTTTGCGAGCCAAAGAGTTCTCAAAATCACCTAATTAATAATTTATTAAGCTTTTAAAGAAATGGCGGACAGGGTAATGAAGATTTAAATATATTATTTTCCAACGTGCACATGGAAGGAAAGATCTTGTGTAATTTACCTATTTGTTGGAACGCTCTTTTATTTTTTGATTGCTTTTTGATTTTAAAATTTTTACTGGATTCAGCTCTAGCTTTAAGACAAGCTTGACGACTAATTTTCATAATAAATGAAGCAGTGAATGAGAAATGGTAGTGCAGTTCACACCGATATTCTGTAAGAGGGTGGTACCTACTTCCTCGGTCAAGCTAGAGTATTTCGTAAATCATTTCCCACTCCAAAAACACGGTGACTCTGTACTTGCAACATTTTCATCACAGCGATACCTAATAGTGATCCTTGGCAGATGTAAATTGTTTACCACCCTTGTACAACATGTATGACACACATTTATATAGGCTGGAAGAAATCTCCTAAAGGGATAATACCTTTGTACACTATATTAATTACTGTAACTGTGTATTAAGATGTGCAATGAAGAACATAACAATCCCTTTTCGATCATTTAAAAACCAAAGCAAAATTTTCACTTGCGAACGGCGAAAGATATTCAATTTTATTATATGTGAGATTTGCGTTTAAATGCTGTTACCAAATATTACCAAAATGCCTTAATAAGTAGGTAATACACCAAACAAAATAATGTTTCGTGAGAAAAGTAATATAAGCATTACAATTATTTATGACTTTCAAGCAGAACTGTGAATTAGAATCGTTATACAACGTTTCATTATAATTTGTTTGGCTCGATCCTGATGGTCTACAATCATAAGATTTGCCTGAAGCGATCAATATTAAAGCCCCGACCATTATAAAACGATCCCTTAAACAAACAAATTATGTAACATTTAATGTTATAATTAGAGATCACGTTATACTGGTTAGTGTTTCTCATAGAAATATTGCGGCACAAACAAAAATCATGTCTTTATTAAACCAATTAGGTTATTTCGTATGGTACCTATAAATAATATTACATGGTAATGAGATTTTAAAATGTGCCTTAGATCTCACAAATTAACGTTATTACATAAAAATATAGGTAGCTAAATAGATATTACAAAAGTTAAATTATAAAAAAAGAACTTTGTTTTATATTAAGAGTGTTAAATTAATACGAGCTATTTCTATCTGAAAAGGTCCTACTTAAACCATTATACATTCGCGCAATTTACGAACTAAGGGCCAAGTTGGTGTCAGTGTGTTCAGGCGGTTCGGGCCACCTAATAGTCACTGTTTTGGCTTGGCTTAACGACATATCCAACGCAACAGTCTCGACAGGTCAAGTTCAAATCGTTTTCTTCCTTTTGGCAATCATGCTTCAGAACTATTACGAAGAAGGTATCAACGACGAACAAAATCAATTTTATTTGTCGTCAACAAAAACAAAAGAGCGTCAAAAAAAGAAAATATGAAATTATTATCGGCCAGCAAAATAAAAATGTCTTTGTTCCAAATTCAAAATGACGGACCTGTAAGAAAATAGTTCGTTTGTTTTGGAAGGCTGGGTTCGTCCCCATTCGGTTTCTGATTACGCGTGTGTGGGACATTCTAAAAATAAAACGGTTGGGACCAAACACATGTCATTTGTCAGCGTTTCGCTTTCATGACGTGAAGTAATTTACGATATCCTTCGATGTTTCCTCCAAGTGGCAAGTAAATATTAATAAATTATTTTTCACAAATTAAATAAACAACTCATTTGATACAAGTTGAACTCTATTTGTTTGACTTTGATTTTCGTTCTATTTAAAATATAGATTTTTAACGAATAAATTATTTTTAAATATTTGATGTACGTACATAATGTTAATTTGATTTTGTTTATTTTAAGTTTATATTGTTTTTTTTTTTGACTGTTTGTATATTGTTTTTCTAAATAAATTGTATTGGTTTGTTAATTTTATTGTTACTTAGAAATCACGCACAGCTTAAAAATTTGTAGGAAAAAAATTGTAACAACCTATTTGAATAAACACATTTGAGTTTTCAGTTTGAAAAGGGCGACGGTCCCAAAATCATATGCACATTGGCGGGAGTTTTAAAGCGATTCGTATTAAGATTCCAAGTTAACGCCCTGAAGTCGTTATTCACATGACGTATAGCGTTCAAAATTAGGTCGGATTAGTGATTTCACGGGCTCTTTGGTTGATTTCTACCAGTATTGGTTACTAGCTGTGCAGGAACAAAAAAGAGTAAGAAAAAATATTTTACGACTGAATATGATTGATGTCTTAATTTTTGTATGGATTTTTTATTATTTAAATAGCTTACTGTATGATCTTTACGGTTTTCGAATCGAACCAAATTCCATCGACGACGGGCGGAACCGAGGGCCAACGTGTCGTCCGAAGCACGGAGAGGCAAACGAATTTAACATTAAATAATAAAAAAATTGCCAGCCTTTGAATGCTTATTTTATTATCACCGGCTCTACACTCTCTATTCACTACAGTGAAGTTAGGAACTGAGATATAAGACAAAAATAAAGTGAAGCCGAAATGGGACAAAGAGGCCGACTATCGTTTTCGCGAGAGTGTAAAGCTGCATAACATAGCCCATAGGTTGATGTTTACGTCGCGAGTTAGCACGTGCTGGATTGCATTATCCTCATATTTCAACTTACACATACAACTTACTCGTGCAAGAAACAAGCTATTGTACAGTCATGTAACCATAACATCAATAACTTATAATCTTTGTACCATAGTTAACAATCACATCAGTTCAGTGATCGCGTAAATTGTCCCCTAAAGGTGTGAGCGGAGCACGCACTTAGAAAAATCTCCTGCGCCCGTGGCGGTCGGCGGACTGTGTGACTTGACTGTTCAAATTGGATGACTACGAAATCATAAATACAGTTTAGATTTTTTTTCGTAAGGTTTTTTTTTGTTATACTACAAAGGTGGCAAACAAGCACACGGCCCGCCTGATGGTAAGCATTAAGCATCACCGTAGCCCATAGACGCTTGAAATACCGGGGGTATCACTCACGCGTTGCCAACCCTCCCAAGCGCCCAAGTGGAGCTCTAGAGCCCTTACTCACCGTAAGAACACAACATGGCCGAGACCAATGCTATTTGGCAACGATCTTCTGTAAGGTGGAGGTCCTTCCCCAAACGGGCTGCTCCGCGGCGCGGATTTGAGCGGATTATGCGCTGTGCCCTATCTCTCTGGAGTAAAATTAACGAAATTAGTTCCATAGGGCGAGAACCACGCGGACGTGATATGTCGGTCTACAGGTATTAACCTACTTCAGACAAACTCACTTAAAGAGTCTGCCATCTGAACTGTACATACCATGACCGTAACAGGACCTTAACAAAAAACTTTGACCATATGCAAAAAAAATTGTGCACGGTCGGCGACGTGACGAACCGATTCGATGGGAATTATTTTATATAAATTCATGTAAAATTTTTTTTTGCATATTCCGGAACGGTTACAGTCCTGTTACGGTCAATGTACGGTTCAATATGCATTTCTTTACACTAAGACGACCTCCGTGGCGTAATGGTTACCACGCCAGACCGCCACCCAGGAGGTCCCGGGTTCGATCCCCGGTCGGGTCATGATGAAAAACGAACTTTTTCTGATTGGCCTCGGATCTTGGATGTTTATCTATATATGTATTTGTTATAAAATATAATATCGTTGAGTTAGTATCCCATAACACAAGTTTCGAACTTACTTTGGGGCTAGCTCAATCTGTATGAATTGTCCCTATATATTTATTTTAAAAAAAAATACTAAAATCAATTTTATTGTAATCATTGTAAGGATAAATAAAGAAAATAAGACAACGCTCTCTATCGCCTAATATGAACAATGATTAACACGTACTGACGCGGTGTAGCGACCGGTAATTTGATGTTGCTTTTCATTGGCACATTATGCTACGTTTTATATACCAACAGTACTATTAAACTAACAACCTATGAGTAAATATCGAGATATTGCTTCACAAAAAAAAACTAATAAGATGCTTGGTACATTTATTTCCGCGTTACGGTTTAACCCCTTATAACGGGTAGTTCATTATTTATTTTTCTACATTATTACATGGATCTTTTTATGTCAGGTAAACTCAATAATTCTAAAATCTAATCTAAATCCTCTGCCAATCCGCATTGGAGCAGCGTGGCAGAGTACGCTCTAATCACCTTCGATTGAAGGGAGACCCGTATCCCTGCAGTGGGATGATTATGGGTTGATATGATGAAACTCATGATAAAGTTATAAATGTAGAATGAGACAGCAATTTGGCTTCATGACTGTCATCCATCGATAACAACCGCCACGTGCCGTCCGAAGCACGGAGAGGTTTAACATAACGAAACCCATCCAACAACTGGTTACGGTCGACGTTGCTTAACTTCCGTGATTCCTTTATAGTGCGATACACAGCGACGCCATCGAGCTCCTCAACATTATATAATTATAATAAACTTGCATTTCTATGGACTCTCAATTATTCTATTTCTGATTGGCCTCGGGAACTTTTTCTGATTGGCCTTGGGTCTTGGATGTTTATCTATACTAATATTATAAAGAGGAAAGATTTGATTGTTTGTTTGTTTGCATTGAAAGCTACATTATCAAGGAAAATTCTTTCACCAGTAGAAAGCTACATTATTAGGGAGTGACATAGGCTATAGCTTTTCCGAAATTCAATGTGGTTCCCACGAGAACGGGTCCGGAAATTCACGCGGACGAATTCGCGCAAAAAAGCTAGTCTATAGATAATATATTTGATTGTTATAAAATGTAGTATCGTTGAGTTAGTATCCCATAGCACAAGTCTCGAACTTACTTTGGGGCTAGCTCAATCTATGTGATTTGTCACTATATATTTATATTTTATTTATTTATAAGTATTCTATATTCACAATTAAGATACATAGACCTATCAAATACAGCAATTGTAAACTTGTTCCTTCAATCCCGTTTTTAACCCCTGAAGCTAAATGGAGGTTGTTATAAGTTGAAAGCCTTTATCTCTTTTCGTGTATGTGTGAGAAAGTGTTGTTTAAACTTGCGTGTGTTTATGTGTGTATGTGTGTGTGGCGTAGTACTTACTGTCGTTTCTACTGCTATGGGAGTAGTACAGTCAAGAGCAGGTCGTCCTTTACATATTGGACTTTGTATCATTCATAAGTTCTATGACTTATGAGCCAAAATTGTAGGTACTGCAAGTGTAAAGCTCGACGTGCACCTGACTGTACTAACATCAAAATTTTACTTCACGTATTATATTGTACTTAAAATTAATTTAATACTTCAGTGTGGAAAACTTCAAGTGGAAAACTATCCTTAACTGTACCTTTTTTAAGGTTATCGTACGAATACATCGTGTACATTCGTCACAAAGTAAATTCGGCACGTAATAAAGTGTGTCTTTAATTGTGACGAATTTACTTCCAATTTATTGCATAAAAAAAATTACGAATTTACGTGTAACAAAATCTACAACAATTTCTTTTTGTTACAATCAAGTAAAAATTAAAAAAAATTAAGAATTATGCTATCATTTGTTTCAAAATTTCATTATTTTTTTATTGTAATCGTAAAAAAGTTTTATTTTCAAAATCAGGTGTAACATTACCTATCTTAAAATTGAAACATTAAAAAAGTTTTTATTTAAAAATACGGTCATATTGTCATAGTAATGTTACCCCTGATAATGGAGACAATTCAGTTACTTTGCATTATACGAGTTTTCTTCGCAGTAAAGAATTAATACGAGAAATACTGAATAAAAACAGATGCGCTATTTCTTTGTATGCAGTTCAATAGGTAAAAGTCTGTCTTTTAGTAAGCTTTAAGTCCTCAAACACTAAATTCAAACTATTTAGAGCCGGTTTCACCAGTCCCGAAAAGCTTATTCGTCATATAAACTAACAGTTTTTTAAATGTTATAAATATATATTTGACGTTTTTTAATTAGCAAATAGCCTATTTGGGACTTTAATATAGTAAGTATTAAACATTTATTTTTTCTTGCTAATATGTGGTGAAACATTAATTTTTGCACTATTTGCTAATAAAGTCTAAAGTTATTTTTTATTATATTTTTTATTAATATACGTATAATAAAAGATATAAGTAATTAAACATTCTTGTAGCTTTTCTGTGCAATATTATTCTTAGTTAAAATAATTGAATAATTTAAGGTAAATTAACGAAAAATTATGTTACTCATCAAAAAAACTATTATACGAAAAAATTATTTACGTATTTTAATATTTAAAATGAATACTCTATAAAAAGATTCGCTTCTCTTTTATTTTTCTCATTAATCTTTGCAAAGTTAAGTTGGTTAAACGCCTCCCGGAGGTCTCATAGAGGCTACCTCTTTAATCTACCCGCGCAAAATATAGCACATCATGTATATTAATGTGGTGTGCTCTTATTGCTTCTATTGTAGGAATTTATTCATTGCAAGAGATGCAATTTTTTAAAACACGGCTACGTACGCTGTTGAATTAAGAGGGGTGAAGTTTTTGACATAAAATTGAGCTCTGAATTTAAAATGTTTTGCAAATAAGTTATCACTTTTATGGGCTTTCCACATTGAACCGGCAATGTTTCTACCAATATTTCTTCCACTTTCCACCGGTTTTTATTTCATTATCCGGCATTTTTAGAGTCTACTTCTTTGTAAATTTTAAATAGACCTGTATGTTTATTGTTCATTAATCGTCACTACTAACGACAAAGGTTTTTGGCGACCGTTATAAAGTCGAAAAAATATTTACCTTTTTTCATCTTATTCCACGAAGCGTACAACTCAACCTATTCCTAGATTCGTGTGAGTTTGGGGGTGTACCCGGGAGTTGTTTAGTCTTCCTCTATAACCAAAAAGGGTTTTGCTGGTAATTCCGCAGGAATTCAGTTAATAAGTCACATAATACCTACAAAACTTAACAAAGCCCTGATTTCCATAAAACCGTTCCAGCCAGACAAAGAAACATTTGTAAATATCACTGAAGAAAGGTTAAACATTATTTTCAATTGTCTACCTGCTGTTTCAATTCAACCTTTATTGCTATTTAAATAAGGCTATTAGGGAACTTAGTGCTTAATGGAGATACAAGGCCTTGACATACTTATCTGATCGATGCAAGGTGAGTTCCTATTGTGCTTTAGAAAAGATCCGGCTGGTTACTTGTAACAGTAACTGAAGCACGACTTTCTGTGTGCTTCTTATGTAATTTATGAAACAGTATCTTAATGTCTAACCATACGTAATAGCGAGCGGATGTTCTGCGATGAGTTCTCCATCTAGATTCTACTTCTACTACTTTGCAATCATTTCGTACTTTATTATCTTATCAATCTATGTATTTTTTATGAGACGTAAATATTTTCAAAACAATGAAAAACTGACAAGGAACTCTAATAGTTTCGCCATGTCCGTCTGTCTGTCCGCGGTCTAACTCTAAGACGCTTAATACTGGAAAGCTGATTGGACATGCTTACACATACATATGGTATGGTAGATGTAAAACAATATCTGAAAAAGTTTTATTTTTCTCTTCATGTAAACTGATAAAACAATGATAGGAGTCGTTGTTGATGATCATCTCAATATTCAGATTATTTTGGGGTATAACAGGATAATCATTGCTTTTTCTCGATATTTTACGAAACACAAAAATTTTAAGTGTATAGTTACACTTTCAAATATCTAACTGTTGGTATTTGCGCAACAAATTGAATAGTTCATTATCTCCTAAATTGTTCCGTGTAATAATGAACTGTCAATCGATCAAGTTACATAATATAATATTACACTATTCAGATACCAAACGCAGGTATTATAATGTCCTTGTCAGTTTTAAACGGTAGCCGGTTTACAAAGAGCTAATCATATGGTTGCAAGGAGTCGTCTTTTATTCGTGCTACGTACGGTAACAAAGTTTGACGAATACCATTTCTTTTTAGAAACGTTGTCTTTTCAAAAGAATTACAATTACATCGGACATAGGCCTCCCCCAAACGCCTCCAGTGTGACCGGTTAGCAGCGGCTTGCATCTAGCATCGCCTTCCTACGACTTTCCTAAGGTCGTCCGACCACCTATCCAGTACGCGGTCGCCATTCCAGAAACCTGATAACCAGATAGGTGCCCAGCCCAAAGCCACTTCAGTTTGATTTATGTCGATTACTTCCGTTCTGCTACGGATCTCCTCATTTTTGATTCGATTTCGTAGAGATATACCAAACGTGGCTCTCTAGATAGCTCGCTGGGACATCATTACTTCTATAGATTTCAAAATTAAAATTAGATTTGATTGTTATGAATAGCTTGATCTGCTATCGACTATAGTCATAGTACTAAAAGGCACTCTATAATTAATTGTCTTTGAATTTATTGTTATTATTTTTATCTCAATGAAACTGTGAAATGATAGCACAATGTTCACCGATAATGCCGTCTATGTGTACAATAAGTTACGGCGATAGAAAGACAGATGAATGGAGGCTCTATTCTCGCGGTATTTCAATATTATCGCGAACCTTGTCAGGTGAACAATGGACCCGGGGCTGAGATGAAGTACACTCGTTACTTACAAAAACCCGAATAGTTCGCCCTCGCTGGCTCATTACATTGATATCAAAAGTTCTTCTGGTTGTATATTTCGAGCCGGAACTGAGAATTTTGTGTTTTCACTTATAATAAAAAAAAATGTTTGTTGCAACAGGATTAGTTCCACCCAGTGAATGAAAATGTTCACTGGTTTCACCTCTTGCTAATAAAATCCTGAATTCTTTTCATTACATAATATTCTCTAGAATACCTACTCTTAAAATATTTGGTGAGTTTAACTCTAGCCAATTTTAATATTAACTGGTATTTTCGATCTTCAACTTCTAAAAATTACGTATGCAGTTGCATACGTAATTTATAGAAGTTCATTATCACAAATACAAAATGCCATTAACTTACACAGTTTATGCATACGTCAGAAACAAATCCGATCTAGAAAATAACTCGTGTCGTCATCATGCGAGCATCAGTTAGTTAGCAGTTTACTATCTCGCAGACCGTATACTTCTTTGTCAAATTGTTGTATGAAAATAAACAAAATAACGAATGCCACACAAAATCGTAACAATATTAGGTTAGATTATTGTTTATTCAATTGTTCAAGCTGTGATATTTCAGTAGAATGCTGTACGACAATTCGATATTTAGGTAACTGCTAAAGCTTGTCTATTGTGCAAAGTGAAACGTTCCTGTTTATAGCTTGGTCTAAAAAAGAGTTTGAAGGCGATTTTTTAAAGTATTTTCTTGCCATGAAAACAAGCTTTAAAATGGTGTAAAATAAAATGTATATTACACACTTTTAAAAAAAATATTAGACATTTTATTATTAACTACATGTATACTACTGCAGACTGCAGATCCCGCTTCATCCAGGTTTTAAGAATTCCTTGGGCCACTACTTTAAAATAGTCTATATGTATAATTGGCAAATTTTGTATTTATCGCCTCAATTGAAACAATGAATTACTGACTGTTCTGACCTAAAAAGTTTAAATAGAGCTAGATTTTTTTTTATTTTATTTTTTTTATGTAAGATGTTGGCAAACAAGCATGCGTGTCACCTGATGTTAAATAATCACCACCGCATAGAGCACAGAGACACCGGCGAAGTCCCTGAGCCGATTATAATTTATTATATTATATTATTATAATTTTTATTTGAAGCGATTATTTAAATTATCAACGTTCTCGCTCGACGCTTATGACATGCACTTAGAAACTTGCTATGTTTTATTCAGACCCGCGACTCGTTAGCGTAGTGCATTGTGGCCGCTATACAAACCAGCACAGTGGCCACATCCCAATGCATGCCTGATTTTTCTTTCGCAATCTTTGTAAAACTCCGTTTTGTTTGGAAAATCAAATGAACTCGAAGTCCCTGATTAAAATTGACTCAGTTTACCGCATCCAGTCTTTGTTTGGTATGCACGATTTAACTTTGATGAAAACTTTTATAAACAAAGTAGGTATGTAATTTATTAAAGTATTTATTTGTATTTTTGATAATAAACTTTTAAATAAAAGAAAACTTGTTTATTCATAGCATTTAACCCGAATCTATCTACACATAGTATTCTTTTGTTTGTTTGTCCGCTAACTGGTGGCACTGGTGCTAAAGTATACAACGTCATACTAAAAAAAAAAAATCACAGATTTCGTGCCTCACACGACTATCGTGCACATTGGAAATGAATCTACGGAATTCGAAAAAATATTGTCGCTGAGCGACGAGGTGCTCGATGGCGTCGCTGTGTGGTGTGTCGCACTCTAATATGAACACGCAAGTTAAGCGACATCGACCCTAGCCAGCGTTTGGATGGGTTTTGTCATCTTGAGCTTCTCCGTGCTTCGAAGGGCACGACCCGTGGGCACGACCCCTTCTTTATAAGGCAGCGGGAATATATTTCCCACCATATTTTTTTGGATTTCTTTTAAAACGAAACTAGTGATCGAATTTATTCCTATGGCAACAAATTGTGGATTTCATATTCACATTTTTTATCTAGGAGTTAAGAACGGACGTCATAATATTTTTTTTTATCTGTGACAGTTACAAGTTTAAAAACAACTGAATTTCGACACATGCTGTTAAATCGCATTTTCAAATTTCTTTCTAAAGATAAGTTGTTATTAAACTTAATGTCTAATGTATATTGCATTTGGAATAAGTTTAATTTTTCATTATATATTTACGAGGCTTTTCTTACACGGTTTTTTTGTGGTGGTATAGTAGATTTTACAACAAGTGCACAAAACGAATCATTTCTATCCGAGACTGAAGGCGAGGGCTGATAGTAATGTCGAGGATAGAAATGGTTTTGTGGACGAGTTATAAACTCTGCTTTTCACTTCGATTGCGAGGAAATAAATAAATAAACGCACGAAAAACAAGACCTGTTTCCCCTTAATCCCCTTTCCCGCCGCTTTTTTTTAAATCTTACGACATTGAAATTAGGCTTGGGCTAGACCTATACAGCCTTTTATTAAATTAATTTTGGAATAAAATAATTTTCTTAAATTAATTAAATAACCTACCGTACTTTAATTTAAATTCTAATATCTTTTATGACTTAAAAAACACATAAGGCAAATAAATTAAAGTAAATATTATAAAATAACAAATTCTATCTCTGAACTTTTTATTGTGTTTGGCTGTATGGGTCATTTCCTTTGCCTTAATATAGATACATTTAAGAGTTTACTTTTCTGCCCTTGTGCACAAAATTCGATTTTGTGCAGCCTATATCCTGCGCAAATAAGCACTTTCTGAGCATGAGAAGTGAAAAAAATATTCCCTTTGCCCGTGGGGTGACCAAATTCAAATTCAAAACTTTTATTTAGAGGATAAGCTTTCACAAACACGTTCTCTTGTCAGAGTATACAGTTGTAATAAATGATTTGTATAAATCTTGCACGAGACGCCAAGCGGCAAAGGCAAGGGCACTAACTACCTTTTCTCGAAACGTTTCGTCGTTTTTTTGAACTCTCATAACTTTGTTTTGGATGATGCTAAATAGTTAAAAATTTCAAGATATAATGACACAGTACAATCATTAAACTTAAAGTTTGAATGTCGTAACTATTATACTTTAGATTTTATTAATGTCCTAAAACCCCCGATTTCGTCACTTGAAGGCGTAGAGTTTGTGAAGTTAGGCCACGCTAGGCCTTGTAGAGGTAGGGCGTGTAGAGTTAGAAGCTTGGCTCTACATGATTGAGATCTGATAACTTTTTGACAATGCGAGTCATTATGGTCTCGTCTTGGCAACATTTTACATGAAAATCTACTCTATATACTACTACTATTTCGGAAACAAAAGCAAAATGACCACTGGTAAAAGAAATGGCGAAAGAAAACCTGTTACGGCCTTTTTTGGCTTTTATAAATATATCGTGAAAACTAGGTGTACGTACAACATTACGTCAATAAAAAGTGCCATTAATTTGTCTTAACATAAAATTAAATCTAAAATATAAAATGAAAAATCGGTGTTAAAGATAGGAGCAGACCCGGCCCGCAAGGCAGCAACCGTTCTCGTGTATTTTCGAGTTGAAGTGAGAGTCAGCCTGCCAGCCCCATTACTGGGCTCACCATCAACAATATTTTGAACAATATTGAAGGGAACAACAGTAACCCGACCCACAATGCCACCGCCAGTTTGGACAATTTGCGAATATGACGTGCCCGTACACATTAACGTCCTTGTCACCAATTATTTAATCTAAATTATATTAAAATGTAAATAATATAAAAACAGACCCATTTGGATGACACTACGACGCGTGTACATATTACAATATTGAACACAATTTTTTATTTATGTAATTTATTGAACACGGACTGGCTTTTCACGACAAGTTTTAGCATTTCACCTTCGCAAGGGGGCCAGGGACTCCTTTCATTTAGATACTCGTTGATACTATAGTACGCTTTACTGGTTAAGAATTTTTTGATATTTAATTTAAATCGATTATTGAGCAATTTTTTTTATATATTCTGGAATTTTATTATACATAATGCAAACTTTGAATCATAAATAACTTGCCCGCTTTCCTAAGCCTGAATTTAGGAACAGCTAATTTATTTCTGTTACGCGTATTGAAATTATGAATATCCACACCTTATGATTATAGTAGTATAGGTAGACTGATTTAACAGTCTCCTATTACTACTGTTATAGTTTTTCCCCGAGACGTCAGTGTTCTTTATTGCTCATTAACTATTTGCTCGCCGCTGTGTTTTATTAAATTTTATCGTACCTAATCAAAATACCTAATGTAAAATCAGTATGAAAAATTAAAATTATATTAAAATTGAAATGGTCAGCTCAGTTATACTAAAAAACTTTCATAGTGCGATTCAGAATCTAACAGTGCCATCTAGTGAATTTAAGAGGAACAAAGTTTTAAATGGTTAGCTCAAGTTAAAAAAACTTTCATACACAGTGCTACTGAATTTAAAAGTGGTCGTTACGATACTCTGCAGTGAGTAAAAATTTTAAAATTATTAGGCTGGTGAAAATTTAAATGAGGGGTAACTTCTATTCCTGACATCCGGTTCGGTTCGATTCGGTTCGGTCCGGTTCGGTTCGGTTCGGTCCGGTTCGGTCCGATCCGGTCCGGTTCGGTCCGGTCCGGTCTAGTCTGTTGTCGGTAGTTATGGTGTACCAAGTTTTAAGTTTGTAAGTGCGAGAAATATTTTTTTCCTTACATAGACAGGGTAGAGACTTTTAAATGCCCATAACTTATTTTCCTGACATCCGATTTAAATGCGACAAAGCCTATATTCTGCTCCAAGCGGAACTCTATCTTCCTGTGAAAACAGCATTAAAATCCATTCAGTAATTTAGAAGATGTGCACGTTCAAACAGACAGACAGACAGACAGACAAAAAAATTTAAATAAACATTTTTCGCTTTTATTACCTTTCTCTAACTGTTCCCTCTCCATTTTTGCCAAATATGTTCAGACATATCGGGGTCTACTGTTCTATTATATGTATATAGATTTACAAATAGTCAACGAATTGGAAGACATTTTGTCCTCCCGATGTATCTGATGATGGTTTTGAATCTGTTGAAGACGAGGTTCAATACGTACTGTATTGAACGATGACGAGCCTAATGACTGGCCTATGGCACCGACACCTGATCCACCTAGCAGCATCATACCTCTCGAAAGTCGAACCTAGCAGTTCATCTGTTGATTTTTCATCTAGCCCTCCGTCCTCCGTCGTCCCATCCCAACGCGATCATTCTAGGCGGGCAGCAAGATTTGAAATTTTGTCCAATATATCTGGTACTCAGCAGACCTCAGAACCTCAAGCCACACGGGCAGAGGGAATATTTTTACCACCGTGTTTTAATTTTTATTTTTTGAAAAACATAAAAAAAAACAATCTAAAAACATAGTTTTTTTTATCTACCCTAGATGCTTATTAAAGGGTTAAGCCGTCGGTCCCGGCTGTTATTGATGGATGACAGTCGTTAGGCCAAGTCGGTGGCCTTAGGGCGGTTTGAAAACACCGGCCTCTACCAATCCTCATTGGAGCAGCGTGGCAGAGTACGCTCTAATCGCCTTCGACTGAAGGTAGACCCGTATCCCAGCAATGGGATGATTATGAGTTGATATGATGATGATGATGAGCGACGATAAAGTTAAGTTGAAATGGTTACAAAATAAAACTACAACGTTTTTGACTTTGTTCAAAAAGGTTAAGCTACAGGGCAAACCCTTAACCCAATCATCTTTGTTTTAGGCTCAAATTATAGCTGACTAAATTGTCCAGACGAGTTTTTCTTAAATTTTTGATATCATTCTTCGTTTCCAAAATATCGAGCGCCAAAATCAAAAACTCGGAAAGAAATGACTTTTATTTTCACAATTTCGGCCATAACTTTTTTGTTTTTGACTTTCTCAAATAATTCTTTTTGCACCTTACAGCTCTCGTAAATACGCGTCTTTTGAGCCTTTTATGAATATCATATCTTTACAACTCTCTGAGATATAAGGGGATCGCACTTTTTCGTGAAATCAAAGCCTATACTGAAGCGAACGAAAAGACATTACAACATTTTTGAATTCCCACGAAAATTACAAAATTGCACTAGACTCGTTTTATTCTTACATAATTACAAAACAACTTTCATTCTTTTATTTTAACAAAACAAAATAATATTAACGTATTCTAAAATGCAAGTACCATAACAATGTTATAATTATAAATAAAAAAAAGGATTCTCCCCATGCAATATTTATGGAAATATTTTAATTGTGTGTGACAACTGTCAATTTTGCAATATTATTATACAAGATGTACAATAACAGGAAAAAGTGTTTAGGTACTTTTATTGCTTCATATTGGTAAATTATCTAATGCCCGCAGCCCGCACGCCCGCACCCATAAGTAATATTTTTACACCTCCCATCTGGATAATTTTAATTAACATTTTATTTACCAATATTCAAGTAGCTTCAAAAACCGCAAGAGAAAAAATATTTGCACAAGAAATTTTGTAACAATTTGCCAAAAATAATAATAAACGAGTATTATTTTATAATTTTCACGATAATAAAATTTATATTAAAAACTTGCCTACGAGTTTTATTGTATTTTTTTTTATTCAATCTTATTTTATATTTACACAGTACCTATACATGTAACAAATAAAGTAGTAAACATTCCATAAATGTGGCAAACAAGCATACGGCCCGCCTGATGGTAAGCATCACTTGCAATACGGGGTGTCACTCACGCGGTGCCAAAAAGTGGAGCTCTGGAGACCATTCTCACCGTAGGAACACAACATGGCCGAGACCGATGCTATTTGGCTACGATCTTCTGTAAGGTGGAGATCCTTCCCCAGACGGGCTACTCCGATTTGAGCGGATTATCCACTGTGCCCTACCTCTCTTTTTACTCTTCTACATATTTTTGATGATGAACTTTTTTATTGTGTCTTTTTTAGTTGTGGCTTCTGAATAGGTTCTGAAATTTAGCCAGTACCGTATTCATGTAGCAGGGATATTATTCAAAGCGTAAGTACAGAGGCATGCGAGAGATTCGAAACTTCAACTCCTTATTCCCGTCCCTGGTAGTGGACAACGCATTTGTAGGTCTCTGTATTACTGATGTTCATTGGAAACGGTGACCACTTTCCATCAGGTGGCCCACTTGTTTGCTTGCCCTATCATTTCTATTTTTATGTATTCCTTTTTTTATATATTATATTTTGTTTGACAGTATTTATGCATGTTCTAAACGTCTGTACTTGCACAGTTGGGTGATTCGAGAAATGTCCATCTAATTACAGCCCATCGTTCATTACAAGCAATTTGCTTATTCCGGTTTGTATGACGGTCACTGGTTTGACATCTGGTGGTCAATAACATATTATTATTAATGTCTGTGTTGCAATTTCTTATAAATTACATTAAACCCTGAGATTACCTTAAATACCTATTTTGTAAATATCAATAAATAATGACTTGTAATACAGAGAGTCAGATGCGTCATCGGACAGTAGTCTGTTTTTTTTTGTTTAGTTTTGAACAACATTATAATGTTTATAGGAGAAAAAATGCATTTGTCACAAATACAAAGAGAAGCGCTGTGTAATTATTAAAAATCTAAGTAAATTTGAATTTCGCGAGCCGTGATATCCAGCTTAAGATATCCTAAAACGAATAAAATACCAGATGCCTGAACAGCTATGAACATTTGGAGTTCCAAATGTTCATAGCATCATGAACATTTGGAACTCCAAATGTTCATAGCATCTCTTCCGTCCAGAGATGTGATATTCTTACACACGTCAACGCGGAACCTCCATACTTTGAATATATCGTTTCAACATGTAAAGACAAGGGCCATATAAAAAGCTTTATTTCGGATTCTTGCCGGTTCTTCTTAGCACAAATCTGCCGTCTGAACTGGTGGTAGGGAAAAAAAAAGTGACGATTCGAAAGTGCTTGTAATATGCCTATTTGAATAAAAATATTTTGATTTGATTTGATTTGATTTGGATTGATATTGAGAGGATATTATATTATATAGGTAAATAATCACTTTTCTATAACGTCATCAAATTAAACTTATTAATTTACACAGAGTACATACTTATCCCTTTAGATTATATTACGCGTTATAGAATGGTTGAAGATCAGGTGTGAAGTTATTACGTCTGGTTAAACAAACAAAAAAAGTATATAAATGAACTAATTGCATGTAATGCGTAGGCGCACGACGGAAACCATCAAATGTATACAGCAGCTTGTCAATTAAACACAGAGGAAATTAACAGCTTACATTATGATCTAAATATAAAGTCTATTTTTGGTCATCACCTGGCGTTGTCACAACCCGTAAGTCCTGTTATGACTGACCATTGCTCATAACAGCATAAGGTTAGGTTTACATAAAACGCGACAGAGTTGCATGATGTCGCACGAATTCAGATACAGTAACTCACATGATGGAACTTGATTGAATCGCTACTGTGGACCTCGGGACAAGCCAACCACACATTCCCACCGATGTGTCTCCTGTGTACCCAGGATCAACAACGGAGACCTCAGATTGACAATAAGCGATGAAGCTTATTTACTGAGGACCTACTGAGGACCTGTGACCATAAAAGTCTAGCTGATAGACGGTATCAAATTGATGTCAGATTTGCGCCGTAGCGCAGGTGACACCCCGCTACTTCAGAGCCAGAATAGACCATGTTTAAAGAATTCGAACATAAGTAACTCACATAATGGAATGGAATGATTGAATCACTACTGAGGACCAACTGGTCATAAGTATAACTGATACTGATACCTAGATGTTGTGAGTCAGCGTCAGATCTGCGGCAGGTTACATCCGCCGAAAGAAACTGTAAAATCATGTTCCAAGAAGAAGAAAAACAAAATGAAGGATATTTTTGTAACCTTTCTTTCTATCTGTGCAAGACAGTTAATTTAAGAACCATTATATGTTATGAAAATATTTATACGGAATTTACAAGTTACAGTGCAGCGAGTTACTTTATTTATTTTTTAACCTAATATTAATTTATAGACAAAATCGGAATGTATAAATCGCCCTTTATTTCTGGTTACCTGTAAACCAGTAGCCTTTATAAAAACTAACCATTATAGTACATGGTAGTGTAATGTTGTTTGTCCATTTTGATAGACGACAGGTGCTCGTGCAGATTTCTAGATTATTAACATGATCTGAAACAAGTTTTTGTTCAATCTAGATCCTTGACTCATTCAAGTTCTGATGCAGTATTTATAAAATTATGTCGGGGAACTTCTACATTCGTCATCTTTGAGAATTTATATACCTACCTACTTTGTCATAATCGCGTGATTCAAAGTAAATTTTTAATTATTGTGACACTCTGAAATGTTTTTCATAAAATAACTTTTTTTTTTCTACAACACAAACCAATTTCATTTATTTTGGAGGTGAAAGGGGATAAATAGACTGTCTCAACTTTTATAAGAGGGTTGAATTTATATTTGCATTTGATAGATATGGCATTTTACACGACATGGTATAAAATAAAATAAAAAACCCTAAAGAGCACTCAACTGTCATTACAAAATTACATTATTTTTATTATGTAAACTTTAAAAGAAAATTTTTTAACATGCCACCGCTATATATCTATTTATAGGCTTTGTCTCATGCTCATGTCGTAGCTATTATTACAGCCTATAACGTAATTATTTCTTGTTACAATGTACAGCATTTTACTATCCTTGATGGCAGGTGATGGTGATGTAGTTGGCCTTCGTTGTAATGCAAAGATTAATCGTTTCAGACACAATAGTGTCACAGGTTTTAAACGACCAGTAACATAACTTTAGTAAACAGTACTGGTAAATTGAACGAGTCAATTCAATACATAGTGTATGAATTTCATTAAAAAAATACCAATTTTTAAAAATATCCGCTCAATTAGAACGGTTTACTTAACTGAACGTCTTATTTGTAACAGGAATGAAACAACTGTCCAAAATGAAACAACAAGAAAAAAAAATTAAAAGACAACAAATAAAAATTTCATTTCAAAATATTTTCAAAAAAAGGAATGGCTAGTTGTCTAACAACAGATGTATAAAAAACAATCATAGACAATAAATTATCATTTACTAAAACTCTATATACAATGACGTTTACAACATTTGCAATTTAAAAAAACCTAGTCATAAATTGCAGATTTCAATCTATGAAAAGGGTAAAATTAAAATTACGCTCAGAATTCTGTTGCAAAACGAAGAAAGAGCATTCAAATGACTGCGTGCATGGAATATGCAAAAGAGACAAGAAAAACATATTGGCCTATCTGTAAACTTATCGCGCAATCAGCAAGTTTTATATCTGGACGCGCAACGTTCTTTTCTGCCACTTTTTATTGTCTTGTGTCGCGCGACCTGCCGAGTAATTATCGCGAAACTAGTATTTCAAAAGTTGCCTGTAATTAACAGGTTGAATGCAGCATCTGCTTACTTTTTATTAACCCTCAAAACATATCTTTGATTATGACACTCCGTGCCCTGCAAATAAAGTTCAGTTTCGTCTATAAAATTTCTGATCTTCATCACAAAAATGATGCAACGGACATTGTGTTTTATAACTTTGCAATTAATGTTATATTTCTTTAAATAGACTGAAGGTTAGTATAGTTTTTCTGTTTCTGATTAAACACATGTCTTCTATTATTTCAGACGTTTAACGTTCCTTGCCCGTGGGCTTAAATATGTTGTATTACGTGTGATTATAAGGAAATGTAAAGTTATTATCGAACAATTTTTAAGTCATCTGCTTCTTTGAATGCTTCAGTAAAACTTTAACTACACCATTATGACATTGTGACAAATGTTTCAACAGCATTAATTCTCTAGGAAATTCCTTCTACAGTCGTGTAGATTAGTAAAGTTTATTATTGATTTTTATTTTTGTTTCGCTACCCATCACTAGATGTCGCTACGTTGTTTCAAAATTAACATAAGTGAATATTATTCGCATTTAAAACTATATTGTTTTAAATCACGACTAAAACTCAAGCACGAGTTAAATTTTAGGGCAATTCTCATGAGCTTAAAGCAAATAAGAATTCACAAAGCCGGACAGATAGGGGCAACAAATCAAGACCTCCGTCAACACATCTGAAATTCGCTAAAAAACGCTTCCAAACTGCCATTAAGCCCAACAAAGTGCCGTGGACGTCATAAAATATATTTTCCGATAGTCAAATTGCAGAATCGGCGTTGCCCACAAATCTTTTCCGATAAATTTTGCCCTGCTACGGTACTATTTACGCGAACTCACACTTTATTCGCACCATAAACTCTTTCTTCAATTTATTTCTCATCGGGACCTCCGATGCGAAAAAACCAATTTATGATATCCCATTATAATAATTACCAACTGTCATGTCCTTGTGAATTAGAGCATATTTTTTGTAATAGTCGATAAAGAATGTCGGCTCCTTCGCGATAAGTTATGGTCGTTGGAAAGACGATTGAAACTCGATCGTTGGTTGTAAGAGGTAATGATTGAGACTATTGAAAGTATATTGATGTTATACCTTACACCAGATGGAGAGACGACTTCAAAAGAGCTGCTGGAGGTGGTTATGAAGATGCGGAAGGCAGAGGATCGCATTTGGTTGAAAGCATTGGGAAAGAACTATATCCAGTGAGAGATACAGGCTGATGGACACGTAAACAGATACAAGCTGCTGAATACAGACAAAAATTTTTACTTTAGTAAACAATTTGTTAACCTTGCAGACATTATAATCATAGAAACAATCATAATTCACATTATCTTATTTTGAAATCAATATAGTTCATATCGAGATAGTGCCAATTATTGACCAAGGTCCACACGGTAATCGATTTGTGAATTATGCCGATTGAATGTGACTGAAATGAGTCGTTGTTACAGAGTCCTTATTATAATTTGTTACTAATATAAGCGAGAGAGTCTGTCGAGTCTTGGATTGAATGAATTTGGATGAAATCAATAATTTTTTGTTGAGTTTCTAATACAATAAAAGTTTACCATCCTTTTTATATTGTTAAATAGTACGTACTGTACGAACTAGTCATTTCACTTTCGAGTTTTCTCATAGTAGAGGTGTTATACGCCTGTGGGCCGAGGTAAATGCATTTTGTGAATTATGCAGCTTGAATGTGGTGACTGAATGTTTGGTACTACGGACGGACATGCACCTGTGACCTATAAGGATTTTAATAAAGAGTTGAATATGAAACTTCGATAAATCATAAGTGGAACTTGCAAACGACCATTAGATTGACTTGTTATAAAGTCAAAGTCAAAGTTGGACTCAGAAGGTTTCAAACGTGGAAATCCTGCGACGCGTCAACCAAAAACGGCAACTTATGGAGACTGTTAAGAAGAGAAAAGTTGCATATCTCGGACACGTGCTTAGACATGACAGATATCAACTTTTACAGCTCATTCTAATGGGAAAGGTTGCCGGAAGAAGAGGTGTTGGGCGCAGAAAGAAGTCTTGGCTTCGCAACATCCGAGAATGGACGGGAATCGCGAGTGCTGCTGAGATCTTTCGGCTCGCGAAAAACAAGACCGAGTACACAGCGCTGACTGCCAACCTTCGCTAGTCGGAGAGGCACCCAAAGAAGAAGAAGAAAGTCAATATGAAGTCCAGATATAGTATCAACCTCTTTTGACAGAACATTAAGTAACTTTATGGCTCGTGACAAAGGCGCAAATTTTAGCATGTTTGTCCTAGCTGGTGGAACCCTGAAAGTCCATCCAAAGTCCAGACCATCGAACCACCGCACCGGACTGACCGAAATAATAAATATACCGAGCTTTTCCGTGCTAAGCAGAAAAACATTGACACTAACCCATAGTTTGACATCATTTGAGGAAAGAACAACAAAAGTAAACATAATATAGTTGTTTTATTTTCTGGTATTATCCCTGAGAAACTCAAAGTAAGACATAATTCAACCTAACATAATCATGTTGTAAAATCTAAACAGACATTTATTGACATAGCAAAAACGGACAAATCAGATAATTTTATTAAGCCGTAAGATCTTGGAACATATTTCTTTGTGATCAATTGGTTATCGAAATTATGCGGCCTATTACACAATCCATACTTTATTGGTCGCATTTGGTAGGTAACCGGTGCATAAAGGCGAACGGATACTAAGAACAATTATATTTATTTAAAATACAATTTTTGGGAACGCAATTGTAATGCTGTTTTTAACTTTAAGTTAGGAACATGTATTACCCAAGTGTTTTTTTTGCATATAATATTCTATCAAGTTATTAAAATTAATTGTACAACTATTCTTATACTAAAATAGCTTTTGTATTGAAAATGATTGTTCAATAATCAGACAACTGTTAACAAAATTATTCCACACGTAAGTCTACTTAGTCAAGTTGTTACCTAGACTTAAAAATTAGACTAAGAAGACATAGGTGAAAGTGAGTTTATCTATTTAGTATAATTTTGAAAAACCAGTTAACATTATTACATCTATAATCCTTGAAGAAATAGACAGCAGAGCACAACAGTTAATTAGACAAACTACTTTTTTTCCAGCCACGTTGCAAGCATGTATTTAACCTTTTCTTGTATCTTGTAAATCTGTATTAATTAATAAAAAACGTCTTTTAGTAAAGGTTGTCATTTAGTATACAATTATGTGCACGTCTCTTAGTGAATAAGTTATTTAGAGGAAAGGCCGCTTATGCATTGTCCATTTTTAATGTAAATATTGTTAATGCAATTAACCCTTGTGTATTTTAATCATAATAATATTTGCAACTATTTCAGTATGCGCCTCTCCTTCTGTTATGAAGTGAGAGGCGGTTCAATCCATGTTCTATCGCGTCTCGGTCGCCATTTTATTTGTCACGTCTCGTTTGACACCGCTGGCATTTGTTATACAAAATCATATTACCAAAGCCTTGAACATAACGACATAATGTTACTTTTGATTTGAATTCAGTTGTATTGCGATAGAATATATTATGTTAATATTTACTAGACGACGCTTGGCGGTTTTACACAGCCAATCCTGTATGTTCTCGTTTCTGGGTATTTTTGAGATAAAATCTATCCTATATTCTATTTCAGCTCTAACGGTATAATTTAGTTTTGTTTTAACACGATTTTGACTATATTGCCCAGGCGCCGGTTATAGCTTTACACTCCGGCTGTCTGTTTTGGTTTCGAAGAGGAGGTTTGCTACAAGTATTAGTGTAACTTTCACATTTTGTCCTGTTTATATGGATGGCATTACATGATTATATTACATTGTCAAGGAAGGAAGAATGGAAGACGCTGCTGAGGTTCCTACAGGTGAGTTCACTTCATGATCTGGACGAAATTTGTATACTTTAATACAGGGCAAGTCCGACATACCTCTGTTGTCATAACCCTGGTGTCGTCGACCAGGTATGCCTGACGCATTTCCTGAAATGAAAAAAGATTACATAATCAAAAGCAATTTTAAAAACTGAATTGGTATCAGTAGTTAATTTATAAATAAAGAACTGGTAACCAAAGATACACCAAATAGGTTAAAACACCTCCCTTTTAGTTGAACAGCAGGTGCGCTTTCAATAAGTAATCGTTTACTGGCAAACAGAACACGAAATGCCTACTCAATCAACTCAATCATAACTCAATAATTTATAAATGGGCCAATTACCCACTTTATATGCGATTTGTATTCTATTTTTTTTTTGTTTTGTTGTTCTTAGGCTTAATAATATAACAATATTCATTATTTTTTGTATCGTATTTATACTTTTGCTAGCGTTCCACACATACTCATTCAGGGTTACTGTCCACTTCTTGTCAAAGGTTTGAATGTAACTTCAGATTAATTAGATACAAATTAACATGTAGTTTAAAATCAACTAAATGGTCTTCTTCTTCCTACTCTTATCCCACTTTACGAGGGGTCTGTACAGCATGTAAGTCGTTTCCACAACTCGAAATGTTCTGTTTGAATAAAATTAACACTAAAGGATTTCATTTTAAACTACAGTTGAACGCGCTAAACTCTGGAACCGGGTACGAATCAGAAAAAAATCGTGTTGGTGAGACATGCTACAGCCTGAAGGAGTGGAGCATCAATGAAAATGGAGTATACCAAGAGAAAACGCGTGGGTCACATAGTAAAATAAAAACGTCTTTGAAACCTAAACTACCGTATCTCAATTGGCTCGCGTTAGCTCCCAAACGCTTTGTACAACGCAATCTGAAGCAATTAAAACTTTATACTTTGTTTACGAGTGCACCTTTGGCCGAAACTCTCCAAGTTGTCGTAGCACAAGTTCCTAGCGTTTATCACAATAGTGCCGAAACTATAAGGACACTAGCTCCTCAATATTGTTTCAAACTTTTTGATAGATTGCATCCTGCATTGTTGCTATGTTTGAGATCAAATTGTTTAGCGATTGAAGTAATAATCATAACTTTGAATAATAAAATAACCACACAGGTCAATCATAATTGATCTCTCCCAAAAATCTGCAGTTTTCGCGAAATACGATATTCATTAATTTGTTATACATTTTCCTGTGATACTTTTTTGCATGTGACTTTTGGGCAGTAAAAGGTAATCTTTGTAAAATGTGTATAATTTTTACTGGCTTTGTAGAAAATAGTAAGTTATATGCCGATTTTGTTCGGTAGAAGGTAAAATTAAAGTAATATTTTTTTGCATTGGTACCGCGCTTTGACCAAAAAACCCACATTCGTTTTTTTCTAATACTCACTGACAAAAAAACAACATGGACCAAGATTTAACATTTATGAAATCCTATTTCCAATCACACCCACACGTTACAATTATTCTCTAATCATGTGTCACAAACATATTGCCTATTTTATTTCACGTTATACCAGTCCATACAGAGGCAGTCGGAATAAATCAGAATACATTTTGCGCAATTTCAATTACTGTCACAATATTTACATAACATTTTGCATTTAATACGCTACTGATTCGGCCCACACTTTCTATACTAATTAACCTACCTTCGACGTTAGAGGGCGTAGGTACAGTCAGGTGCACGTTGAGCTTTACACTTGCAGTACAATTTTGGCTCTTATGACATAGAACTTAAGAATGGTACAAAGTCCGATATGTAAAGGTTTACGTGCTCTTGACTGTACAACATTTATGTTTGCACTTGTGTTTCTTCTCGAGTCTGGGTGTTTTCTGTGTATTATAAGAGTGTATATTTTCAAGAATATATCTGTTGCTTGATACTGAAGCCTACCGACTTGGTGTCACTCTGTCATCCATCGATAACAACCGGGACCGACGACTACGTGCCCTCTTAAGGCCCTGATCGACATACGAGCCTATACCGCGGTTATAAGAACGACGGTTTTACTCGCGGCTCGTTAGTGCTGATCGACTAGCGAGCCAACCAAACAGTCGCGCCTAAATGAGAGAGGAAGAGAGGTAACATGTCTTGTTCCGAATCTGAAGCTTTGTGTATCTCTTTTTACATGACGAGTCGCGAGCCAGGCTCGTCGGTTTTTAAAACCGCGGTTTTTGCGATCGACAGGCGCGCTTTACCGGCAAGCCATAAAACCGCGGCTTTACTCGTACGTGGATCAGGGTCTTTAAGCATGGAGAAGCTCGAGATAACAAAATCCATCCATACACTGGCAAGGGTCGACGTTGCTTAAATTACGCCTTTTAGAATGCAACACACAGCGACACCATTGAGCCATACAGCGTGTATAAAAATGTCGGAAACAAAAGAAATACTTTAATAAAATCCTTTCAGTAACAAAATTACAGCAAGTGAAGCATCTTGGAATTACAGAAAGACAAATGCGAGTGTAGTGGCTTGTACCGGTTACCGCTCCAGTTCCCATGCTTTGTCGCCGGCTCTTTGTTACTTGACTCTATCTGGATCATACAGCTACCGCTCCATTTAAGTCCAAGTCTTAAATGTAAGCTGTTAGAGTATAAATTTGATAAATAAATTTTATTGCCGTAACTTCGCATCTTCATTGATCTTCGGAGTTTTTTGTCGAGATTTCGAAAGCTTAGAATTTATAGTATTATAGAATCTATTTATAATGCGATTTTGACCTAATACGTCAGTGAATACTTTACTCTTTATTTTATCAATATGGTAGTACCTCCGTAGACTTGACACCATGTGAGCTATCCGCTCTACGGTGGTCTTCTGTTCTCGCAATTGAAAATATCATGAATTTCATTCTCCATTCAGTCTCTTTATTTACTCGAGACATCTTTGTCTGGTTTCATTGGAAAAGTTAGAATAATTTTCAGTATACGCAGGTTCTTAGACGCTACTCTTGAAGATTCTGTGTAGTTGTTATCATAACGAAGAAGTACGGTCTTAATCGTTATAACATTGGCATGTATCATCATGTTCAGTAACAGGGTAAATTGTATGTATTAGATACGACCATAGGACTTGGTACTGGCATTATCAATTCGTGATAAAAGTACCTAAATTAAGTAAGTTAAAAAAAAAACTCTGTGACATTTTCAGTGTGATAATTATTAGTGGACGCCCTGCACATGCCAGAGACGATGCTTGTTACATGATTGTTCTCCAGGGAATATGCTGATTTCGACCAAACTATGTAAACGCTAAGTCGCTGACTCCGCGGAATAACCGTGCGTCATTGCAATGTGATTCTATCGCCGTATTATTTTATTATAATTTTGTACTTCACTTTTATTCCTAGCATCGGATTAGTCAGACATACTGTAACTTCAAGATTTATTGTAATTCTTTTACTTTTCTTAATTAAAGGGTTAAAACTATTTCGGTTTTTTTTAAGCCCTTCGACGCCAGCTTTCATATTTTGCTCTTATAAATTAGACCACAACACATAGCAAACTCCAAGCATACTTAACAAAATAATCGTGGTAACCTTGCTTTCTAAACTTTACAAAACGTACCATAATTTTAATGAGCCAATAATAAACCAAGGCTGCATATTTGATCGCAAGATAAATACTTACTAATTACTATGGGCTACTATAGGACTTCTTGATACTATCTCCCAAATCTATTTCGGTCTATTTGCTTGCTACTATCAAGATTGTTGCAAGATCTTGAGTTATGTAAGCCATTTTAATTCAATTAAAACAATATTGTATCAGTTTCGTAAGTGATATGTTTGTGTGTTACATCAGATGACCTCTGACATGGTTCACAGGACATGTGTACGTAAGGACATACAAAGTTAATAAATATTAGATATTTACATTTAATTCCATATTAATAAACTTAATCATTATTGATTTAATACAACTTAATTATTACAATGAATAAAATATAACATACTTGTTACAAACAGCATAAAACAGAATAAAATAGTTTAACTCATAAACAGATTATTTATAACACATAAATTTTGATTCACGAACTATCACAAAATAATATTAAAGAATTTTAATGAAGACCACAAGTGAAATGGCCGATAGCACAGACATTATTATAAATAAATACCACCAATCGCATTTGTATGAGAAAAAAGTATGGCGCTATTTTTATTATCCTGTTTTTTTATAATGACACACTCTAGGTTAAACAGAATTGTCAACAGGAAAACGTTTGTTTCTGGAAGGCCTATGTTCAGCAGTGGACTTCTTGTGGCTGAGATGATGAATAGCGACGAGATCAATATGATTTATATGTAGAATGCCTTTGATAACTCGATTCGCGACTTAGTATTGTTCTAGGTAACATTGTTAGATATTAAAGGATCGATGACTAATGTCATAAGAGATTCATGTCACATTTCAAATAGGTAAATACTTTATTTATTATACAAAATATTGACTTCAGTACGTATACTGGGGACATAATCATCATATCTACATTCTACGCTTACCTTGCTGGCTAGTTGATCGGTGATCTGGTGTCCAACTCCTTTTATCTATCCCTTATTTACCTATTCTATTCCTATACACGTACAACTCAGTCGGCCAACTGTATTACGTAATATTTGCAGTACCACTCATTCAGCATTCTGCACATATTTATTCTTTTTAAATTTTCACACAATAGCGTCATCTACCTAACTTCACGTCTGTGTGATACAGATGTATTTGGACTTTTTAATAGACCATTAAAAATGTACCTTTGGGCAAAACAAACCTGTAGTATTTATTCTAATTATGGTCCGCATTTCGTTGTATGTAGCTGACCTTAAAACTTGATTGGAACTAGAACAAGACGCCTTACTTATCTTTGTCCTTCAAACTGCTTGTTTTGAAAAGGATTATTATTTGATAAATTTTTAATCACTTCATAACATCACACAAGCAATTAAGAAATACTATAATTAGTTTTTTTATACCACTAAGGTGGCAAACAAGCATACGGCCAGCCTGATGGTAAGCATCACCGTAACCTATAGACGCTTGCAATACCGGGGATATCGCTCGCGCGTTGCCGACCCTGGAGAAAGTGGAGCTCTGGTCTTACTCACCGTAGGAACACAACATGGCCGAGACCAATGTTATTTGGCTATGATCTTCTTTTTTTTACTAAGAGCTTGCGGAGTTACCAGCGCAGTCCAGTTTCCATGAGAATTTCCAAAAAGCCGCTCTTACGTCCCAAATAAACTTCTGAGAGAAATTTCATTCTTTTATGTTTTCTGTGCGCTGACCAATGGATTTACTGACTGACTTACTTACTCTATGGCGCTGGTAATGCGAGATGTTAGTTTGCCATCGATCATGTCGATTTAAACAAACCGACAAAAAAAAAGAAAAAAAGAAAGATAAGAACTTTCATGTTGGGAATTTATAAGACGCGTGTTACATATGAAAATAATTATGTGGCTTACATTTTAAAGTAAGCAACCCGGCTAATTTGGATATGAAACACGCGTCTGTTAAAATCACAATAGGAAACCATTTTCAATTTGAACGGCTTATACACGTTAACAAGTTCGAATGTAACCAAAAAAAAACTCTAATAGCAATTGGTACTTTTAGCAATAGGCTTACGTTATTGAATTAGACATTACAAATTAACGGTTATGAATTTTTAACTGGCAACTATACAATTAAGTGCATTTAGCTCCAATGTTGGTGTGGTATGTGATGAAATAATTATTGTATTTGATGCGAAGATATGTAATTAGAAATCTTTAATTCACTCGCCGACGACTGTGTAAAAAAAAAGAGAATAGGAACAATTAAATATCAAATAGATGTTTAGGCGTTGGTCTTATTTTAGCCATTTGTAAAAATGCTTAATTAATCTATTATGAAACTGTTGCACAAATAATAAACTCGGATTTCGAAGTCAACAGGATAATGCTTTTTTAATAGATTCTAATTATAAAAAGTGCATTTTTAGTTCAAATGGGTTTTTAATTAAAAGTCAAACTTGTATAAATATTACAGAAGTTTTTAATTTTTTTTTCATTATTTGTCTATGTTCCATAATTGCTATATTTTTTATTTGTTTGTTTTGTATAAATTAAAGTGTTACCTATATTGTCGTGTGTTTGTCATGTGCTCTACCAAAAAAAAATTTCTTTCTTTCTTTTCTTTATCAATATTAGCGAAAGTGGAGAATAGCAAGAAGTTTATATCCGTTCCGCTATTAATAAAACCTTATCCTTAATAGGTATTCCTATTTATAAGTTAATATTAAGATTTCCCAATAATTCCTAAAAGGTGTTACCTTAAAATGATATTATTAACGTCTGGCATATCTGCATTTGTCACACTCATAAAATATAATATTATAATCAGTTTAATAATAAATTAAAGCGTTTATTCTGAGAACCAAAACATTATAACTTGGTGGTCGCTTGAGGCAAAAAACTTGTTGATCTACATATTAACTATGTAAGAATTAGTCATCTTGTGATATGTCATACCCTTGTCTTTTATAGTAACATGCGTGAAACTGACAGATTAAAAATGTTTTTATAGTTTTGTAATTTAAAACAAAATTATAAAAGTTTGCTAACACAATGCAAAGAAATTAAATAGTAGGTATGCCTATTTTCTCATAGACTAGTTATAATTTGTGTTATAATGTTATTTATGTAGGGGCAAAGAATCTTATATTATTGAAACAAAAACGAATACAGAATTGCATATTTAACATATCTACCACGATTTTTACACGATTTTTAACAAGCAATTATTTATTAATTGAAAATTTGGGAGACTTTAGCACAATATGGTACCACAATGGACAATGTATATCTTAAGCGCTAATAACGAGTCTTTACGTCCCCCAACATCTTCAATATCTTCTCATTTCGACCTATTTTATTGATTGGATAAAATAGGTCGAAATAAGAAGAAATCGATCAAATATCATCTTAAATAAGAATCGAGATCATCCATCTCACGTTTTGGGAAAAAAAGATTTTGTAAAAGGCAGTTTAACATTTTCCAAAGCGAAGTTTACAATTTCTAAAATAGAATTCGCAAACATAGATTTCAATTCACATTTCAAAAGCTAAGTACACAACATAAATCTTTAGGCCAACAATACTTAGTCGCATCGCCATGCGATAACTGTTGTACAAGCTCTTATTGAAGTTACGTGCGACGCTATAAATTCAAGCTTGTACTCAAAGACATTTCCGATTTGAAAATATCTGATGCTTTGTAATACCCCGCTAGTGTGTGCTAGGCGCATGTGCGCGGGTGTGTTCACATCTACTCTACGAATTCGATATATTTATTGAGATAGATTTTTTATTAAATTTTTTTTAATTACTACATAAACATATTTTTTAAATATAGTTAACTTTACTGTACCGGTAATATTATTTATTGAGCAACATTACCACTGCGGGCCGGTTCTACCGACCCCGAATAGCGTCAAATAAATTAACATTTGTCACTTCTAGTTTGGATTTGACGTTTCTTTTTTGGCAAATATCTTGCTCGGTACTTTATTAGTAAGGGGTGACTAGCTTTCTGCCATTTTTCTTCTTCGACACCTCTCCACTGTCTTTTTCCTCTACTCACTATATATATATTATATATATTTAAATATATATACAAAAGTTATTTTGTCAGTAGAGTTAATAGATAAAACAACACACAAAATGACAGATTAAAATTTCAACCGTGAAAAGAACAAATTGTGAAAAAGAAATACCTGTGGTGTATGACTATTTCATATGTGTATGGCAATAAGATTCTATTAGTATTATAATATCACTGGTGTATGATATGAAAATACCATGGTACCTGTTGCAAGTATGCGAAATTCCTCAATACCTTCATCCAAGTGGGTGTAGTAGAAACTTATTGTCAAAATGATGATTTAAAGACTGAAACTTTGAACTCTGTTCAGACCACCTACATTAAATACAATGATTATAATGGTATTTTCTATATTATAGAGGTAAAGTTTGTGAATCTGTGAGGTTTTAGGGGGTAATCTTTGGATTTACTACTTACTTTACTGTACCCTATACGTAGATATTCGCACAAGATAAAAATTAGTGCACAAGAAAAAATAAAAACATAAATTCCCAAAACAATAAAGACTTTCTACATTTATCATCTTTCTAATTTATATAGTTAAGTACTCCAAAAAAATAAGTGTCTTAAATACAATAGATAAAATATATTTTTGGTCAATTAATCCTATTAAATTAATTTCACACTAGAAACATTACGTACACTTACATGAACCTATAACATAGCAATATTTTTGTAAATAAATAAATATATAGGGACAAATCACGCAGATTGAGCTAGCCTCAAAGTAATTCCGAAACTTGTGTTATGGGATACTAATTCAACGATACTTTATTTTATAACAAATACATATAGGTATATAAACATCCAAGACCCGAAGCCAATCAGAAAAAGTTCGTTTTTCATCATGACCCGACCGGGATTCGAGCCGGGATCGAATGGATGGCGAACCGGCGGCGTGGTAACCATTACGCCACGGAGGTCGTCGAATTGTAAACATTACTTAAATAAAAATTGTGGTTGTTTATAAATAATAAATAAAATAAATAAATATATAGGGACAAATCACACAGATTGAGTCCGAGCCCGCGACTTCGTCCGCGTGATGTTCCGGACCCGTTCCCGTGGGAACCACATTGAATTTCGGGAAAAGCTATAGCCTATGTCACTTCCTGATAATGTAGCTTTCTTCTGGTGAAAGAATTTTTGAAATCGGTCCAGTAGTTTCGAAGCCAATTCAATGCAAACAAACAAAAAATCAAATCTTTCGTCTTTATAATATTAGTATAGATACATTATATAGATAAACATCCAAGACCCAGGTCAATCAGAAAAAGAAAACACGAGTGAAGTGACCCTTATTTTGTTTTTGAGTAGTATTATACATCGATTTACTCAGTTTGAAACTAAATGGCGTTCAACTGTACAAGACTATTTATTATTTATAGTATGTAGACATGGAAATGCATGCCAAGAAATTCTATTACAGATTTAGATTGGTCGAGAGGCCATTAATTATGTCCGTGACCTATCTTCAATCGAATGTCATGTCAATACAATGCATCATGGTCAACAATGCCGTAACTACGTACGTGAATACATAACAATGCGGTGTGCGCAAAAGGACATTACATAAGATAAATTCTATTGATATAAGCCAAAGTTATAAATAAAAGAAAGATCTAGTAACTGTTACCAGACCTTCTTTTATTAACTTAGCTACTATGGTGCTATAAATTCTGTTGTACATTTAACGAGACTTAACAGGACAGGACCAAAGGTGTTGTTGTCCTTCCTTGGTTTACAATTAGTGACAAGGATAGCAACACTTCTAGTCCTGTAAAAATTAGTTTAGTCTAGTTAAATGTACAACAGAATTAGCACCGTTACTGTAGCAGAGTTGGTCTATGTATATCAGTTAAACATTATGTGATTGTTCTAAAAAATATAAGTAAAAGAAGATCTAGTAACTGTAAGTTGTTTTTTATACAAAAGGTGGTAAACGAGCCTTGGAATTGCTGAATATATAATAATAATAATAATAATTTCTTTATTGTTCTCTCTTATAAACTAAACTGATTAATTACAAATAATATCTTAGTCTTAGGTATAGTATACATTTAATATGTTGTTTATAAGAGACTGGTGCCCGTGGTAGGCTGTTAGGCCTGTGTTACAGGTCACCAGGCTCCCATCCCACTTACAGTACAAGGACAGATACCTACAAGTTAACAGATTTACTATTTATTGTAATCAATATTATAATTATATATATCATTTAGAAATGTGGACACATTGAAGTGTACCACTAGCTTTTGTAAAATAGGCTACCTCGATGTAAAAAATGTTTAGGTTTTGGCTGACATGTTCTTCTATGAGTTTTCTACCTTAGACTACATACCCTTAGTTAACTTATGTGATAGACTAGCGGTTTTAAATATGTCAAATACAGAATTAAATTAAATTGTCAACGATATAAAGACAAATTTACGTATAAGCCGTTATTTCCATTATCATGTAATAAAATAAATATTGTATATGGAGACAGTATGAAATTGGTTCCGTCCACTGTCAGGATGTAATAAATTATGAAACATTACGAAGTCAATAGTCAAATAAAGAGCTCGATTTTCGAAATTATTTGGTGTGATTAATTGAAAGAGATAATTAATGAAAAAGGCATAATTTCGTATGCAAGGTGCGCTGCCAGCACCATGTTAAAATTTTATCTCGTCATAAATATTAATTAAACTACGGATTATTTACTTTCAGCCTATGACATAATGTGCGGTGTAATTGTAATTGGATTATTATTTGTTTTTTAATTTTTCTCAGTTTCTCGCAAAAAATTTGGATTAAGATACAAAAAACCAGATCGCAGCGAGTGAAAATTTTTAAAAACACGAAAACGTGTAGATTTTGGGGGTACCTTCGCAGACATTTTAAAAGTAAAGCGGTCGGAAAACCGAGCATTAAAAATCATAATTTATTTACAGCAGTATCAAAACCTTAAATATGTAAAAAAAAAAACACATTTTATTTGACGATTAAGTTATTCGGTCAAATTCTAAATTATTAAAAACTATATCTGCTAAATTCGATTTTACAATGGAAAATTATTAATTACCTTTATTGTTTTTATGCTAGCAATTTAAATGTTTAAGTTAATTTGCTAACACTTTGAGAGACAATCTGCTGCTGTCACCTCAACCAGTGACTCTGGTAGCACATGTGTAATTTGCACCTTAATGTACTTACAATTTTGTCTTAATATTAACAAAGTTTACAAAAAAGCGAGTTATATGTGCTTACTCGTTAAGCAAACAGTGTACTTTCTCGATACTTTGAAATGTGAGCGAACTTGTAACTCAATCTAACTCGTGAAAGATTTGGAAGCTGATTAGAAATGTTCTGAGTAAAGTAAACAATTTCTGTTAGGGTGGATACTGAATTCCAACATGTAACGGCTTGTTAGGAGATCACATATAAATTAGTCTCTCTGATCAAGGCTTTTGGAAATGAAGAAAATTCCACATAGATAAGATTAGCGGAAATAATATTACAACACGTGTAGTCGTGTATAGAGGACTAGGTTCACACTTTAACACGTACGAGTACCAATGAACGAAATGTTCCATTATCATGGAAACCAAGAAATTCTTTATAAACCATTCTCTAAATAAAATTGAACATTCCCCCAAAATTCGTTACTTGGTTTAGTTTTGGAATCGTGCCGTACAAAGTTAAGCAATGTGTTAAGAGTGGTAGGGCACAGCGGATAATCCGCTCAAATCGTAGCAGCCCGTCTGGGTTAGGACCTCCACCTTACAGAAGATCGTAGCTAAATAGCGTTGGTGTCGGCCATGTTGTGTTCCTACGGTGAGTAAGGTCTCCAGAGCTCCACTTGGGGTAGTTGGGAGGGTTGGCAACGCGTGAGTGATACCCCCGGTATTGCAAGCGTCTATAGGCTACGGTGACGCTTACCATCAGGCGGGCCGTATGCTTGTTTGCAAACTTTGTTCCATTAAAAAAAAGTGTCTTAGAGAGAAGAACTGTGGAGATGGAGAAGCATAATCTCCGTAACTACATTGACAAGAGTTCTGCTCTTGAATCTGAAGAAGGTTATGCAGTTTGTTTTTGCTGTTAGGACCAGTATTATTTTTTCTGTAGTGAATTTATGAAAAGGGCCTAACGCTCACTGAATATTTTTTACTAGCTGTGCCCGCGGCTTCGCTCGCGTGGAATTGGACTTGTGACTAATTAAGTAGTATAGACGGATTTAACAGTCTCCTATTACTGTAGTTTTCCCCGTGACGTCAGTGTTCTTCATTGCTCATTGACTATTTGCTCGCACCTGTTAATCTTGGCTACCTACTGTGTACAAAATCCTGTTGCTGTTGCTCCACCCGCGTGGTCAAGCGAAAATGCCGATAATTTCGTTCCCGTGGGAATTTAAAAAAAACCCGACTTTATCCTTGTCAACATCATAAAGGGAATCTCTAGAAAAAAACAGCTTTTCCGGTCAAGCGCTTCCGATAATTCACGCGTAGTCTAATTATTCCGAATACTGTGAGAATAAAAAAAAATCCCGTCTTTATCCTTGTCTAAGTACTTTATAAAGGGAAGCTTAATACAAAATCTAGGCGTTCTAGGTTGAGCGCCCACAATAACACACGTGCAGTCCTATTTGTCCCGTTCCCGTGGGAATTAAAAAAATCCCGTGTTCATCCTTGTCAACATCATAAAAGGAACCTCTATACAAAATTTCAGCTTTCTAGGTTGAGCGTCTGCGATAATACACTTGCAGTCCTATTACTCCCTTCCCGTGGGAATTTCGTAAAACCCCGTCTTTATCCTTGTCAACATTATAAAGGAAACCTCTATACGAAATTTCAGCTTTCTAGGTTGAGCGCCTGCGATAATACACTTGCAGTCCTATTACTCCCTTTCCCGTGGGAATTAAAAAAAATCCTTTCTTAGTGAGCACCTACGCCCCAAAAGGAACCATCATGCAAAATTTGAGACTCCTGACACGTAGTTTCGGAGATGTCGTGATGCATCAGTCAAATTTGCATCCCCGTTTTACCGCCCTTAATGGATGATTTTTTAATATTTTACTCGTGTTTCATGCCTTTCAATAAAGAACCTTCATGCTCAATTTCATTGGAATAACTTCAAAAACAACAAAGTTTCATACTAACTTTGCGCCCCGTTTAACCCCCTAAGGGATGAATTTGGAAAAAAATATTTTACTCATGTTTCATGCCTTTCAATGAAGAACCTTCATGCTGAATTTCATTCGAATAACTTCAAAAACGGCAAAGTTTCATACTATCTTTGCACCCCCGTTAAACTCCCTAAGGGATGAATTTTTAAAAAAATATTTTACTCATGTTTCATGCTTTTCAGTAAAGAACCTTCATGCTGAGTTTCATTTGAATAACTTCAAAAACGGCAAAGTTTCATACTAACTTTGCACCCCCGTTTTACCCCCTTAGGGGATGAATTTCCAAAAATCGTTTCTTAGTGAGCACCTACGCCCCAAAAGGAACCCCTATGCAAAATTTGAGACTCCTGGCACTTGTAGTTTCGGAGATTTCGTGATGAATCAGTCAGTGATTTTCTCTTTTATATATATAGATTTATTTATTCAACACTTACAACTATTTTTACAGGCATGCTTAGCTTAATGCAATAGCGTAATTACTTATTATAACTAATAATAGTAGCTCGAAGCAACAATGCGTTTCATCCGGTGATTGTAAGATTCGGAAACCCAACTTATCTTATCCCTTTCCACCCTATATCTCCCTTATATTAGTGAACCGCATTGGTAGATTACTCATAGACGGCCTTATTCATCAGGTGTGCTTGTTTGCCATTCGTATGACATAAAAAATCTGTACTGGTAAAGGTATTTTGGCTTCTAAGATAAATGATAAATTGTTGCTCGCCTACTTAAAATCATCGGTAGGCACAAGCCTTTAAGCGAGAAAGCAACAAGTTTCCTATACAAATTTAATATTTTCCTCTTTCTTATTGCAAATTTTAACTTTTAGCGAAATTTCCCTACAACTTTATGATTAAATATTTATTTATGAAAGATTTTAGATCAAAGGTTTTGACGTTGAAATGATGATGAGTTAAATTTAATTAATTAAGGTAGAAATTACAGGTGATGTCTTATTCGTATTCTATTCATGTTTGTTTCATTATGGATTAAAAGAGCAGAAAATATCTTACAAAATTGTATTATGCAAAGATTTATTGTTACTGGTAGAGTCCTAATTAGGCGAGATTCAACGGCTGACAAACTTTATTTCGGGTGACTGTTTTATTTCACTTCGCATGCCGTAGAACTGAACGGTAAAACTATACGGACAGATTCGATTTTTGCAGTGAAAAAAGTACCACAAAATTTCTGTGCTGAGAAGCCAATTGTCAAACGCGCGCGTTGTACTAAAAGAAAGAGCACGCTTACTACGTCACTCAGACTCAGTCAGCGAATAGTGCGTTGCTCGCTTTTGGACAAGTAAGATCAGAACATTACCTGTTTAAACTTTCTAACCATATTTTATTTATGAATCACCTATTTCCCAATGCAAATCTGTATCAAGGTCTGACAAAGTGTCTTACATAACACTTTACAAGTCAACTTTTAACCTACGAACATACCGTCTTGTCATACTGAACTCACCTTCAACCATCTAGATACCGCCCCTAACGATTTATGCTAATACAACGCAATGATACGTCGCCAACGCGTAAAGAGCTTCACACACGATGTAGATAGTATAAAATTTTATTGGCATATAAAAACTTATGGTATCTGAAGGTACCGCAAAGGGGAAGTTACGATAATGTATTTCAAAATCGAACATTCTAAGATTTTTTTGCATTAAATTCTGACTATATTTATTTTAGCTATATTCGTGTGCTCGCAATTTGGTATGAACTGGGGATAGCTCAGAGCACCTGAGGGTCATTATCATTTGGTTTTGCTATAGAATCACTCAGGATGTAATGATGTGTGTTAATGATATTATGACATGTGTGATAATTTTCAGTATTGGATCTCCCTCTCTCTCTAAAAACAGTAAAACCTCCATTTTATTGTGCTATTTGTGCTCTTTTACCTCTCTATACGACACGTCTGCTTCTTCCTTCACTTGATGATGCTTACATCATCTTTTCTGCCTTTCTTCTTCTGTCATCCAACTTTATTCAAAGATGTTTCTGATAAACTAACTGATAAATGATAAATGTTTCATTTTGGTTTAGGATAATAAAAAAAATAAAACTCAGAAAAGGTTTTATTCCAGAAAACACCTCAGTATTCATGTTGCAGTGTTAAAATCCGAAACTGAAAATCCACTATGGTTTATCAACAAATAGATCTAGCACAATACTTAACTACTTGATCTGTGTGGTCAGACCTTAAACCACGTTGTTATCTTGCATGCATAAGATATGTCGTAACTCTGATCTATAAAAATGTCTTTGCAACCTATTGCATAAATCGATCGACAAAAATTCGATCGTAGATAAAATATTAGAAGTTAATTATTGATAAAGTGGTTTTGACATTATAATTATTTATTTGAGATATCGCTTTAATTATTGTGTTATGAAATGATTATTGAGTATGTGTGTTTGTTATATGACATAATATTATTATGATAAATAACTCGACCATCCGGTTTAGTGGCAAGAAAGATTACATAACACTGGCAGTGTAGTGGTACGATAATTTTTTTTTACGGAAAACGAGGACAATCAACTTGGCAGATCACCCGATCACCAATGTCCATATTAGTACATACTTCCAGTACAACAAGAATCATCTATATTCCCCCTTCTACTAGGACATGGGTCACTTTCATATCAAGCATTAAGTGATCTCCTGCCAGGGTCTCCACTCTTTAGAGAGCTAACGATTGGCCATACATTAAAAAGCTGATTGTCCACCTTAACTGCGACAAGAAGCTGTTTGTTCTGAAACTTGATTAGAACTTTGCCTCTAATTTCTGCAAACCATTAAAGAAATCACGGCTAATATAGGGCTATTACAAAAATAAAGAACCATAAATAATTAAGAAGCCGCTACTCTAGTGGCCATTAAATAAAACTTTACATTGATCAAGTCGAGTTGAAGTTTAACGAGTTTGTATGAATTTGTCAGTGCCATCCAGTTATGAATTGTAAGCAAGTCAGTCTCAACTTCGACGTTCTGTTTGACTTTAGTTTTTCGGGGACGCTTCAACTTTGTTATGAAATGTCGAAGTTATATTAAATCTAGTATTTTTCATGTTTTATGTACACTTATTATGTGTAAGGCTTCGCATGTTGATAAAACATGGATTTCTTTTATTTTCATTTACACATTTCACATCCATCAAATAAACGATTTCAAGACGTAATTTGTTTACTTTGACATAAAATATTATAAAAAAATAAATATAAAAAATACACAAGACCAGAATTTGAATTGTTATTTAAATATATTAAATAATAATTTAACACCTACCACTACCTTTGCTAATAGAAGTCAAATAATATGAAAAATGTATAAGTTTAACCGAATTGAAAGAAAATTATAAATACAGAAAGTTCATAGGCATACTAACAATATATTTTACGAGCACTTATGCTATTGTGTATAAAGAGATATGAAGTGTATAACATTCTAAACAAGTAACATTTACCAACAAGAGCGTAATAAAATGTAAAAATCTTTATGTCCAAACGAATGCAAAGTAATAAACGACTTAGTACGTTATTCTGGGGCAGTTTCAAAATTGTGGCCAACATAAACAAATCTTCGATATAGGTGCATTCGAAAAAGATACGTATGTTATTCTTGTCTAAGATCATTATGCGTTGGCCAAACGTGTTTCATGACACAAATCAACAATGGCTGCGGGCAGTCCACCTCTTTATTATATTTGGACAAGTTTTAAGAAACTAGCGGAAAGTGTTCAAAATCTTTCTTGAATACATGGATCTAGAAAAAAGGCGGACACCATCACTGAAACTAAAAAGTGAAGCACCCATAGTAAGCCACCTCGCGTATTCGTGGCTTACTTATGGCGTGAATGCCATTTCACACTCACACATAGTTACGCGGCCGCCATTAGGGTGCTTCAATTCTTTCTTAGCAAGATTCCGTCCGCCTTTTTTTCTAGGTCCATGCTTGAATATATTAATTTAAATGTCACTTTAACATAAAACAAATTCTAGTAGTTGAATGAGATGGTCAGGATAAAACATATTTAAATTAGGAAATAATTCAAAAGACAGCTGTTACTAATCTTTTTATTTATGCATCAGGCCATCTTTTTAGTATGCATCGTGTACATAACCGAATTCAACACAATCAAATAATATTATCAGTTAATAATATTAAGTAGTTATTATTATTATTTTTTATTGCAATTCAATATCCTAACTAAGTTGTAGGTACTCATAGTCCATATAAAAATAGATTTGACGATCTTTCTTTTGAATATGATATGCGTGCATGTTATTGATAAGTTAAAAAAGGGTTGTTTTAGACTGGGGACTGATTCTCGTAACAAAAACCGATTCTATTTCGATTGAAACACACTAGCTGTCCCGTTCAATTCCTATTTTGTATGAGTGAGACATCATAGAGAAGTAAATTCATCATGGAGTAAACATCTATGAATATTTGTCACGAATTTTCTTATAATGCATGGAGTGTAGGTACATTGATGACGAATTAAATTTGTGACGAACGTATGACAACCTAAAGAAAATAAAAGCATCCGTTCTCTTACAACTTGAGCCAACAACAAGACACCAGCCAAAACTATTTGGTAGTGCCTTTATGTCCTCACAAATGTCTTAAGCTTTGTATCATTGCCGCCCGGCATAAGGGCGGGAATGTCGTGGGATAACATCACGTGACATGTGTCGTTTGTATAAGACTTTTTACTGTGGGAATGTAACACATAGTATATTAGCATGTGCGGTTTTTAATGATGAGTAATGTTAATAGAAATAATGAATATTCTTTAGTTAAAGTAGTTTTCAAATGTATAAAACGACTATGATGACTTCATAAAATTTGGCGACCTGCGTTGCGGACCGCCACCCAGAAGGTCCCGTGTTCGAATCCCGGTCGGTTCATGATGAAAAACGAACTTTTTCTGATTGGCCTGGGTCTTGGATGTTTATCTATGTATTTATTATAAAATATAGTATCATTGAGTTAGTATCCACAAGTCTCGAACTTACTTTGGGGCTAGTTCAATCTGTGTGATTTGTCAAAAAAATTAAAATAGAAATATCAATTTTTAGCCCAAGTTAGAAAAGGGAATCTATATATCATCACAATAGTGATTGGGATAGAACTCGAACCTGCCAAGTCTCCAAAGAACAGTAGATTAGTTATCATGTGCAATAAAATTTAAGAGAATTCCAAGATTGTGGGCCTATTCTCCATACAATAAAAGTGATAAGTGACACTATCTCGTTCATTTCACATTTCGTATGAGCGAAATAGTGCTTCAGATCGTTTGATTTTGACAATTTTAGACTTGTTTAGACTTTTTTTATTATTTTTTTTTACAATTCATACAGATTGGAAATAGACTTTACAATAGCGGGTCTCGAGTCTTATTGATAATTTTTAATACTTGTATTTCCTTGAACTACATTATAAAAGGAATAATTTTTAAATACGAAAATAATTTATATATTTTTTGTAATTTCTGTTTTAAATTTTTTTAAATGCTTCGAATAAAAAACAACATTTGCGTACAAACACACAACAAAGTAGATCGTATCTATGTTACAGATTCTGTAGTTACATCTTATTCTGTGACATCGGCCCTAAAAGTTTGGAAAGCATAAAACAGACCTACAGTCCAAACGAACATGTTTCACACCCACACACTATGTTCTTAGACCACGGGTTGATCAAGTAACTTACAGACAAGAACCTTATCAATACATTAGTCGTTGGAACTTTGTTCGCGTGGATTCTAAGGCCTTTAGTTTATGTCGAGTTTAAAAAAAATTACGCTTGTAATGAGTTCGACTGCGAATTTCTACTACCACACAGGCCAATTGAGGGAGCGAAATGCACACACTGTCTAACACAGTTTCTGCTTAGGCCAAGATGCGGGCATCTCTGTTCCGCAGGGTGACACTACAGTGTGAAAAGAAGGTCGCGATTCCTCATTACGCCACGACGAAGCGTGTCAATGTTACCGAAAACGTATGGTGGAAACGTCCATCCACCCAAAAATTTATGGCACCAACTTCCAAACATGCTTGAATAGTAAGCAATTTGACTTGTCTTGGTTTTCCCGTCTACGAGTACACTACAATACTCCGAAATATGAAATTCCGATTTTGAAAATTCACTCAACTAAGACTCTACTCCGCGTACGCTAGTTAAGGCGCTGTCCCACTGCTGCGCACGAAGAGGCTACGCACGTGTGTTAAGCTTTGCTTTGCAAGAGGATGTACGTGATTGTTTCCACTGCAACCCATGGACACGTTAACCATCAAGTGACGTCATTGATACACGCGTGGCTTGCTCAACGTAGCTCAACGCTGTCAACGCCATGCACGCAGTGAATGCGGTACACAGCTTGTTCCACAAAGCGTGCACATCGCTGCGCACGCTGTGGAAACGTAGACCCACGTAGTCATCCACGCAGCTGTAATGTGCCACGTGGCCACGTGGGACCGCGCCTTTATTCTCCAATATTCGTACACATCATACACGTAACGTTTCGCAGTGGGTATCCGATGCGTCGACCGAAAGCATGCCTTTTCTTTCCACTAGTCCCTTTAATATTTCTTTTAAAGGAACTAGTGAGACTTTTTTGTCCCACTTGTCCCTTTGAATGAACTAAAGGGACTGGTTGGACAAAAAAAGTCTTACTAATTCCTTTATTAAGTTAGGGATGGCATCGGAAGAAGTTCCTTCGCGACACAACACCGAAACTGCACAATTGTTTAATATCGCTTTAAAAACAAACAGAAAATTCCTCTTTTCATTGCGGTTGCAAAACATCAAAAACCTTCATTATAATAAATTTAAACTAGCACTGCGTAAATGACTCTTAGAAAATAAATTTTATTCTGTTGATGAGTTCTTAAAATTTAAAATATAAATCGTCTCCTCGTATTATAATTTTCGATGCATAATGTAAATTAATATAGTGTAATGGAAAAAAATTTTAATTACTTATATGTTTGCATGTTATTTTGTTATGGCTAAATAGGGTTAAGTACATTTATTTTAGAATAAGATCAACATGGTATTGCACAAACCCTATATAGAAGCAAAAAAATGAATTTGAATTTGAAAAAAAAAAGTCCATTCCGAGATTATTATTTGCAAATTATTATGGATCATTTTACGATGTAATTTATAGGAGTAATTGACCCATAAGATCACTTCAGGCGCCTTATAGGAAATCAAAGTCAGGGTTAATTTAACATCTGAGATTTCTTGGAAAATACCATGAAACATATTTAATTTTTACATTCTATTATGAAATGTTTTACTTGTGTAATCTCGTTGTAATCATTCTCGGGATGGGTTTCTTGAAAAAACTACATTATATTTATACTATATTATAATGTTAATCTAGGTTTTTAAAACGCCATCGCTGTAATCGAGGGCGTCGTATCATAACGTTCTTTAACATTTCAGTAAGTACATTTGTTTTTATCGTGCTCAGTCTAAACTGCCGCGTGTACTTCATCATCTTCATCATATCAATCCACAATAATCTCACTGCTAATATCTCTCTTCTCTCTCTCTTGGGTCTCTCTTCAATCGAAATTGATCACATTAAATTCAAGCGTATTTTCTTGTATTTTTTGGCAGTTGTGTAAACGCGGCTTAACGAGTGTACACAAGCACAGAATAGATAATAGTACTACGTAACACAAGTAGAGCTGATTTTATATCATGCGATCTCCCACTCAATGATCTCGGCAAAAATGAAATTTTCCCTAATAATAATTTTATATCATATAAAGTTACCATACGAGCAATGCAAAAGCGAAAAGCTAGATAACCTCCAATATAACATTTCCTCCGTGCAAGATTCAAGAAAATAAATTTTGAACTATCCAATTTTCAGTTTTATACTTTTTCCAGGTGCTCGCATCAGCTTCGCTTTTGCAATGAGAGAACGTCTGGACTTGCTTTAATATACTTTCAGTTATGTTATTGATATAAATACAGTTTCAATATTTCACATTTCGAATAGATATTTTGACATTGGAAATGTCTTTTCGTTCGCTTCAGTATAGGCTTCGATTTCACGAAAAAGTGCGATCCCCTTATATCTCGGAGAGTTGTGAAGATATTATATTCATAATAGGCTCAAAGACGCGTATTCACGAGAGCTGTAAGGTGCAAAGAGAATTATTTGAGAAAGTCAAAAACGAAAAAAGTTATAGCCGAAATTGTGAAAATAAAAATCATTTCTTTCCGAATTTTTGATTTTGGCGCTCGATATTTTGGAAACGAAGAATGATATCAAAAATTTGAGAAAAACTCGTCTGGACAATTTAGTCAGCTATAATTTGAGCCTAAAACAAAGATGATCGGGTTAAGGGCTTGCCCTGTAGCTTAACCTTTTTGAACAAAGTCAAAAACGTTGTAGTTTTATTTTGTAACCTTTTCCATATCCCGACTTTATCGTCGCTCATCATATCAACTCATAATCATCCCATTGCTGGGATACGGGTCTCCCTTCAGTCGAAGGCGATTAGAGCGTACTCTGCCACGCTGCTCTAATGAGAATTGGCAGAGGCCGGTGTTTTCAAACCGCCCTAAGGCCACCGACTTGGCCTAACGACTGTCATCCATCGATAACAGCCGGGACCGATGGCTTAACCCTTTATAGGGCATAAGCATCTAGGGTACATAAAAAAACTATGTTTTTAGATTGCTTTTTATGTTTTTCAAAAAATAAAAATAAAAACACGGTGGTAAAAATATTCCCTCTGCCCGTGTGGCTTGAGGTTCTGAGGTCTGCTGAGTACCAGATATATTGAGTAAAATCTCAAATCTTGCTGCCCGCCTAGAACGATCGCGTTGAGATGGGACGATGGAGGACGGAGGGCTAGATAAAAAATCAACAGATGAACTGCTCAGTTCGACTTTCGAGAGGTATTATGCTGCTAGGTGGATCAGGTGTCGGTGCCATAGGCCCGTCATTAGGCTCGTCATAGTTTTTTAGGATCGTTCAATACAGTACGTATTGTATGAACCTCGTCTTCAACAGATTCAAAACCATCATCAGATACATCGGGAAGACAAAATATGTCTTCCAATTCATTGAATATTTGTAAATCTATATACATATAATAAAACAGTAGACCCCGATGTCTGAACATAATTTGGCAAAAATGGAGAGGGAACAGTTAGAGGAAGGTAATAAAAGCAAAAAAAAAAAATTTTTTTTGTCTGTCTGATTTTAATGCTGTTTTCACAGGAAGATAGAGTTCGGCTTGGAGCAGAATATAGGCTTTGTCGCATTTAAATAGGATATCAGGAAAATAAGTTATGGTCATTTAAAGGTCTCTACCCTGTCAATGTAAGAAGAAAAATATTCCTCGCACTTACAAACTTGAGACTTGGTACACCATAACTACCGACAACAGACTAGACCGGACCGAACCGAACCGAACCGGATCGAACCGAATCGAACCGGACCGGATGTCAGGAATAGAAGTTACCCTCATTTAAATTTTCAACAGCCTAAGAATTTTTAAATTGTCACTCACTGCTGAGTCGGAATCGCCCGATATCTCATAACGACCATTTTTAAATTCAGTAGCACTATGTTTGAAAGTTTTTTTTTACTTGAGTTAACCATTTAAAATTTTGTTCCTCTAAAATTCACTAGATGGCACTGTTAGATTCTGAATCGCGCTATGAAAGTTTTTTAGTATAACTGAGCTGACCATTTCAATTTAAATATAATTTAAATTTTTCATACTGATTTTACATTAGGTATTTTGATTAGGTACGATAAAAATAAAACACAGCGGCGAGTAAATAGACAATGAGCAATAAAGAACACTGACGTCTCGGGGAAAAACTATAGCAGTAGTAATAGGAGACTGTTAAATCCGTCTATACTATCATAGTCATAAGCCCAATTCCACTCGGGCGAAGCCGCGGGCACAGCTAGTCGTTAAGTATTTTTCTACTCCTACTCATTTGCCAGATAGTCTGTAATAAGCAAAAAAGGAAATAGGCTTAACGTGGTCCGAGAGTCTCTTCGCGAGTTTTTTAAAAGCACTAATATTCTCACGGTGGCTCACAGTGCATTCTTGACAGCATCATGTTTGTTCGTAAGAACATTCTTGACTATAACCAGGTGTGGATATTCATAATTTAAATACGCGTAACAGAAATAAATTAGCTGTTCCTAAATTCAGGCTTAGGAAAGCGGGCAAGTTATTTATGATTCAAAGTTTGCATTATGTATAATAAAATTCCAGAATATATAAAAAAAAATGCCCAATCGATTTAAATTAAATGTCAAAAATTTCTTAACCAGTAAAGCGTACTATGAACGAGTATCTACATGAAAGGTCTCCCTGGCCCCCTTGCGATGGTGAAATGCTAAAACTTGTCGTGAAAAGCCAGTCAATGTTCAATAAATTATATAAATAAAAAAATGTTTTCAATATTGTAATATGTACACGCGTCGTAGTGTCATCCAAATGGGACTATTTTTTTATATTATTTACATTTTAATATAATTTACATTAAATAATTGGTGACAAGGATGTTAATGTGTACGGGCACGTCATCACCATACTCGCAAATTGGCCAAACTGGCGGTGGCGTTGTGGGTCGGGTTACTGTTGTTCCCTTCAATATTGTTCATAATATTGTTGATGGTGAGCCCAGTAATGGGGGCTGGCAGGCTGACTCTCACGTCAACTCGAAAATACACGAGAACGGCTGCTGCCTTGCGGGGCCCTGGTCTGCTCCTATCTTTAACACCGATTTTGCATTTTATATTTTAGATTTAATTTTATGTTAAGACAAATTAATGGCACTATTTATTGACGTAATGTTGTATGTATATATATTTATAAATGCTAAAAAAGGCCGTAACAGGTTTTCTTTCGCCATTTCTTTTACCAGTGGTCATTTTGCTTTTGTTTCCGAAATAGTAGTAGTATATAGAGTAGATTAATCCCACCAAAAACATTTTCATGTAAAATGTTGCCAAGACGAGACCATAATGACTCGCATTGTCAAAAAGTTATCAGATCTCATGTAGAGCCAAGCATCTAACTCTACACGCCCTATCTCTACAAGGCCTAACTTCACAAACTCTACACCTTCAAGTGACGAAATAGGGGGTTTTAGGACATTAATAAAATCTAAAGTATAATAGCTACGACATTCAAAGTTTATGTTTAATGATTGTACTGGTGTCATTATATCTTGAAATTTTTAACTATTTAGCATCATCCAAAACAAAGTTATGAGAGTTCAAAAAAACGACGAAACGTTTCGAGAAAAGGTAGGTAGTGCCCTTGCGCTCTGCTTGGCTCGTCTCGTGCGAGATTTATACAAATCATTTATTACAACTGTATACTCTGACAAGAGAACGTGTTTGTGAAAGCTTATTATCTAAATAAAAGTTTTGAATTTGAATTTGGTCACCCCACGGGCAAAGGGAATATTTTTACCACCACAAAAAAAGCGTGTAAGAAAAGCCTCGTAAATACATAATGAAAAATTAAACTTATTCCAAATGCAATATACATTAGACATTAAGTTTAATAACAACTTATCTTACGAAAGTTGCAAAATTTGAAGATGCATAAAGATTTAACAGCAGGTGTCGAAATTCAGTTGTTTTTAAACTTATAACTGTCACAGATAAAAAAAAATCACAGATTTCGTGCTTCACACGACTATCGTGCACATTGGAAATGAATCTACGGAATTCGAAAAAATATTGTCGCTGAGCGACGAGGAGCTCGATGGCGTCGGAGGAGCTCGATGGCGTTGCTGTGTGGTGTGTCGCACTCTAATATGAACACGCAAGTTAAGCAACATCGACCCTAGCCAGCGTTTGGATAGGTTTTGTTATCTTGAGCTTCTCCGTGCTGCTTTCGGATTGTGGATTTCATTTTTTTTTTATCTAGGAGTTAAGAACGGACGTCATAATATTTTTTTTATCTGTGACAGTTAGAAGTTTAAAAACAACTGAATTTCGACACCTGCTGTTAAATCTTTATGCATCTTCAAATTTTGCGACTTTCGAAAGATAAGTTTGTTATTAAACTTAATGTCTAATGTATATTGCATTTGGAATAAGTTTAATTTTTCATTACGAGGCTTTCCTTACACGCTTTTTTTGTGGTGTAAAAATATTCCCTTTGCCCGTGGGGTAACCAAATTCAAATTCAAAACTTTTATTTAGAGAATAAGCTTTCACAAACACGTTCTCTTGTTAGAGTATACAGTTGTAATAAATGATTTTTATAAATCTCGCACGAGACGAGCCAAGCGGAGCGCTAGGGCACTACCTACCTTTTCTCGAAACGTTTCGTCGTTTTTTTGAACCTCATAACTTTGTTTTGGATGATGCTAAATAGTTAAAAATTTCAAGATATAATCATAGTACAATCATTAAACATAAAGTTTGAATGTCGTAGCTATTATACTTTAGATTTTATTAATGTCTTAAAAACCCCGATTTCGTCACTTGAAAGTGTAGAGTTTGTGAAGTTAGGCCTTGCAGAGGTAGGGCGTGTAGAGTTAGAAGCTTGGCTCTACATGAGATCTGATAACTTTTTGACTATGCGAGTCATTATGGTCTCGTCTTGGCAACATTTTACATGAAAATGTTTTTGGTGGGATTAATCTACTCTATATACTACTACTATTTCGGAAACAAAAGCAAAATGACCACTTGTAAAAGAAATGACGAAAGAAAACCTGTTACGGCCTTTTTTGGCATTTTTAAAATATCGTGTTTTTTTTACCATAAAATTTAAAACTAGGTACATGCAACATTACGTCAATAAATAGTGCCATTAATTTGTCTTAACATAAAATTAAATCTAAAATATAAAATGCTAAATCGGTGTTAAAGATAGGAGCAGACCAGGCCCGCAAGGCAGCAACCGTTCTCGTGTATTTTCGAGTTGACGTGAGAGTCAGCCTGCCAGCCCCCATTACTGGGCTCACCATCAACAATATTATGAACAATATTTAAGGGAACAACAGTAACCCGACCCACAACGCCACCGCCAGTTTGGACAATTTGCGAGTATGACGTGCCCGTACACATTAACATCCTTGTCACCAATTATTTAATCTAAATTATATTAAAATGTAAATAATATAAAAAACAGCCCCATTTGGATGACACTACGACGCGTGTACATATTACAATATTGAACACAATTTTTTATTTATGTCATTTATTGAACATTGACTGGCTTTTCACGACAAGTTTTAGCATTTCACCTTCGCAAGGGGGCCAGGGAGACCTTTCATTTAGATACTCGTTGATAGTACTCGCTTTACTGGTTAAGAATTTTTGACATTTTATTTTAATCGATTATTGGGCAATTTTTTTATATGTACTCTGGAATTTTATTATACATATTGCAAACTTTGAATCATAAATAACTTGCCCGCTTTCCTAAGCCTGAATTTAGGAACAGCTAATTTATTTCTGTGACGCGTATTGAAATTATGAATATCCACACCTGGTTATAGTCACGAATGTTTTTACGAACAAACATGATGCTGTCAAGAATGCACTGTGATGCCACCGTGAGAATATTAGTGCTTCTGAAAAACTCGCGATTCAGAATCTAACAGTGCCATCTAGTGAATTTTAGAGGAACAAAATTTTAAATGGTTAACTCAAATAAAAAAAAACTTTCAAACATAGTGCTAGGTACTGAATTTAAAAATGGTCGTTATGAGATATCGGGCGATTCCGACTCAGCAGTGAGTGACAATTTAAAAATTCTTAGCCTGTTGAAAATTTAAATGAAGTAACTTCTATTCCTGACATCCGGTCCGGTTCGATTCGGTTCGATCCGGTTCGGTTCGGTTCGGTCCGGTTCGGTCCGGTCCGGTCTAGTCTGTTGTCGGTAGTTATGGTGTACCAAGTCTCAAGTATGTAAGTGCGAGAAATATTTTTCTTCTTACATTGACAGGGTAGAGACCTTTAAATGACCATAACTTATTTTCCTGATATCCTATTTAAATGCGACAAAGCCTATATTCTGCTCCAAGCCGAACTCTATCTTCCTGTGGAAACAACATTAAAATCCATACAGTAATTTAGAAGATGTGCGCGTTCAAACAGAGAGACAGACAGACAAAAAAATAAAAATAATTTTTTTTTGCTTTTATTCCCTTCCTCTAACTGTTCCCTCTTCATTTTTGCCAAATTATGTTCAGACATCGGGGTCTACTGTTTTATTATATGTATATAGATTTACAAATAGTCGATGAATTGGAAGACATATTTTGTCTTCCCGATGTATCTGATGATGGTTTTGAATCTGTTGAAGACGAGGTTCATACAATACGTACTGTATTGAACGATCCTAAAAAACTATGACGAGCCTAATGACGGGCCTATGGCACCGATACCTGATCCACCTAGCAGCATAATACCTCTCGAAAGTCGAACCTAGCAGTTCATCTGTTGATTTTTCATCTAGCCCTCCGTCCTCCATCGTCCCATCCCAACGCGATCGTTCTAGGCGGGCAGCAAGATTTGAAATTTTACTCAATATATCTGGTACTCAGCAGACCTCAGAACCTCAAGCCACACGGGCAGAGGGAATATTTTTACCACCGTGTTTTTATTTTTATTTTTTGAAAAACACCGGGCTCTGCCGATCCTCATTGGAGCAGCGTGGCAGAGTACGCTCTAATCACCTTCGACTGAAGGGAGACCCGTATCCCAGCAATGGGATGATTATGAGTTGATATGATGATGATGATGAGCGACGATAAAGTCGGGATAAGGAAAAGGTTACAAAATAAAACTACAACGTTTTTGACTTTGTTCAAAAAGGTTAAGCTACAGGGCAAGCCCTTAACCCGATCATCTTTGTTTTAGGCTCAAATTATAGCTGACTAAATTGTCCAGACGAGTTTTTCTCAAATTTTTGATATCATTCTTCGTTTCCAAAATATCGAGCACCAAAATCAAAAATTCGGAAAGAAATGATTTTTATTTTCACAATTTCGGCTATAACTTTTTTCGTTTTTGACTTTCTCAAATAATTCTTTTTGCACCTTACAGCTCTTGTGAGTACACGTCTTTTGAGCCTATTATGAATATCATATCTTTACAACTCTCCGAGATATAAGGGGATCGCACTTTTTCGTGAAATCGAAGCCTATACTGAAGCGAACGAAAAGACATTTCCAATGTCAAAATATTATGACGTCCGTTCTTAACTCCTAGATAAAAAAAAATAATATGAAATCCACAATTTGTTGCCATAGGAATAAATTCGATCACTAGTTTCGTTTTCAAAAAAATCCAAAAAAATATGGTGGGAAATATATTCCCGCTGTCTTATAAAGAAAGGGTCGTGCCCACGGGTCGTGCCCTCCGAAGCACGGAGAAGCTCAAGATAACAAAACCTATCCAGACGCTGACTAGGGTCGATGTTGCTTAACTTGCGTGTTCATATTAGAGTGCGACACACCACACAGCGACGCCATCGAGGTCCTCCGACGCCATCGATCTCCTCGTCGCTCAGCGACAATATTTTTTCGAATTCCGTAGATTCATTTCCAATGTGCACGATAGTCGTGTGAAGCACGAAATCTGTGAATTTTTTATATAAATTAGCGTATTTAGACATTAGATACACGAAATGTTTTTCCACACACGAACTTAAACAACAACATTGCAACGGACGACATATACATCAACTGGTTATATTATTTCTTTTTTTATGCAGACAAACAACCAAGGCACGCTACCAAGGCGCTACTAATGCGTTGTCCACAACAAGAAAGGGAATAAGGAGGAAATCATAGAAAATAAATCAAGTTTCCGAATCTCTCAATTATCTAATGAAACGCATTGCTGCTTTACACCAATTACAAATGTACCGTATCTAGAAAATCGTGAAGAGAACATTGCTTTAGATCGAAACCCGTCGTTAAATGGTGAATCGACTTCTTAAATAAACAAAATTAACTAGCTAATTACTTTACATGTCATTTTATGTGAACTGTAATCGAGTGAGCCAAGTTTAGATATATGAATCAAATTAAATTTCATTACAGTCTGCAATTATGCTATTCCGAGTCTGCTTGATATTAATTCTTACTCGTACGACCCCAGCATTCAGGAATCATTTTGCATTCGATAATCGATTGGTTTTTAATTAAATAGCCGTGAGGCATTCATTTGATAGCTAATATTCCGTTCATATTGCCGTTTATTTCATTGTTATTGAGTATTTAATAATGTCATTGTTATTGGCATATTGCATTTGACTCTAATTAACCTGCTACTTCTTTTACCTTCCCGTAATTGTGTCAACAGAATAAGGTGGCAGTGTTGTCATGTCACCTGGTGGTCACTGATTTGACTTAACGAATGTCATTAATAACAGTCTGGACAGATAGCCTAACTTTGAAACACGGTGGAGCTGGAAATGAATAAATACATCCGATTGTATATGAGGCTGTTGCCCATTTAGTATCTTAAGCTCCAGTTCGCCCATCTGTCAGATAAATGTTTGAAACATCAATTAAACCAATTCGGTGAACAGACGTATTTTTTATACGATTAGAATATTGGTCTACATATTACATTGTTTGTCACCTAAGCTGAATAAAAAAAATCAATTGTATAGTCATCATTACATAACAAGATGATAGCGCACAGACGAACAAAAACGTTACGTACTTTTCGCATTCATAAGTATGAATTACGCAACAATGTATTATAGTCGTCCACACATAATTTTGGACCACCAAAAGCAATTTGATGAAGACAAAATTATAAGTTCCTTTGTGTAGACATGTGGTAATAGAGATTACAAAGGTTTTGAACTACTGGCAGCAGAGATATATTTTTAAATAGATACCGCAAGACCCAAGGATTTCTGGCGACTGATACCACAATTAACTAAAACCTAAAAGCCGTGGTCCCAGTTGCCTGATTCGTTTAATTTTAACATTTTTCTTTCGGCGACTGGGACTCGGACATATTGGGTCACTATGTACTTTGGGTTTCGTCATTTAGCGTTAAGATGGCTACATGCACCGCGCTGTGGATCATTTAATGAGTAGTCCCAATCACCCGAAGAAAAATAAAATGGAGGCAACTGGGGCCGTGGTTCGAAGAACTGGTTCGGAACTACAATAGATGGCGAGATCTTGTTTTGGATGTCAAGACCCATTTTGAGTTACTGCGCCATTATGTGAGTAAGTAAGATTTACCCACGGCTTTATGCTTATGGTGACATAACTCTAAATACTCGCGGCATCTATTTGAACTTATATCTATAGTGATAACAAAAGCTTTGAACTCCAGTATGGTATGTTTGATTGTATCTATTAATTATCGAGTGTCATTAGTTTGAAGCAAGTTTCTATGGGAACCCCTTTTTAGGTCAATGATGTTCGTCTGTTGAGTTTCTTAATTTACTTTTGTAACTGCGACCAAACATTAATTAGTTATAATTTTAATTGCATTTCATAATGCTTTATAATCTTATAAACAGAACTAATAATTATATAATTTATAATCTTGCTGAAGAAAGGTTTCAATAAATGAAGGCAACTAATTTGATTGACACTTTACCTTAGTCATCTAAATTCATGTTTTTGATTGTATATCGTCAAAGCCATTAATATGAAACTGACATCTTTACTTTAGGTAGTCAATATAAGCACTAGTTAATTGAATTATACTATTTCTGACATAACACGATAATGAATCATTACAAAAGTGACAAATCCGACATGTATGTTATTATACAGAAATGTTTTGCAATAAATAGTGCGAAAATAATGAAATTATATATGCAAGTCTATTCAAGAATATTTTTTACCATAATCTACTAAACTTGTATCGCAATTTGAAGGTGAGATGAAGTCGTCAGCGTTTGCCAAATTTAATTCTTACTTAGTATATAATGAAGTTCTTCCGCCTTCTACGTCTGTTCTTTTAAACTACTAAAAATAAATAAATATATAGGGACAATTCATAAAGATTGAGCTAGCCCCAAAGTAAGTTAGAAACTTGTATTGTGGGATACTAACTCAACGATATTATATTTTATAACAAATACATATATAGATAAACATCCAAGACCCGAGGCCAATCAGAAAAAGTTCGTTTTTCATCATGACCCGACCGGGGATCGAACCCGGGACCTCCTGGGTGGCGGTCTGGCGTGGTAACCATTACGCCACGGAGGTCGTCGAAATGATGAGATATAGAGTTCTTCAAGAGGAAGGTTTATCATACTAATATTTTAAAGGCGAAAATTGTGTGTATGTTTGTTACTTCTTCACGCTCAAATGGCTAGGTAAATTTTTATGAAATTTGGTATGTAGGTAACTGATACCCGAAGGACTTCGCAAAAGTCTAATATAGATGGCGCTGTGCGTGTATGTTGCGCGGATTTACTGGTTAAAATATAAAACCGATTGGGGACTTATTATTTAACTGTAATCATTATGTCGTTAATGCTCCATATAGACCATCTGTTTACAGTCAAAAAGATCTCGAAAATTTCAATGGATGCAACAAAGAATGGCATCTGTCGTGACGTCCAGCCTGCGGCGTAGGCTGTCTGCAATCATCTGACATTATGAAAAGCGTAATTGGTCAGCTAATGAAACTGCCCGGGGCATAGCTCCAGTTTGCGCAACTATAATCACCAGTGTCACTCGTTGAAAGCACCGTTCCTTGTAGTGGTTCATGGGAGAGAAATGTGTTTTGTATGTATGAATTTTGTAAAAGATTATTAAGATAATTTTATTATTAAGATTTTTTCCCAATCAAATTTTTCTCATAATCTTACTTGATTGTGATTCTTATGTCACTATGTGACTATAAAGGATATATTAAAAGTATCCACCCAATAAGAATAACAAATTTACTAATGTAAATTAGATTTATACATATATATAACTATAATAGTATAGACGAATTTAACAGTCTCCTATTACTACTGCTGTTAATAATATAACGCTGTAATTAATACCTACGATCAAAATACTGATCTAATCTACCTAGGTACTTACAGACAGACGGACAAAAAATCCTACAAATCTTTTTTCGCTTTTATTACCTTTATCTTACTGTTCCCTCTCCATTTTTGCCATATATGTTCAATGTACAGACATATCGGGGTCTACTGTTTTATTATATGTTTATAGATATATGTATAGTTATAACTTTAACTCGTATAAATTATTATACGTGAGGTTTTATCAAAAACCTGTAAAGTCTGGTGTAGATAAAGACAAGAGAACAGACTTTTCATCTTTATCTATAGATATTAGGTCTAAGAATCAAGACCATTTTACAAGTAGGTATCTGATTAATACGCTTTAGCCTATCTACTATCAAAGTGAATTTATTAGATGTTTTTTATAAAATTATCTAATTTTATTGAAAAATCAATAATGAAATGTAATAAAAATACAATGTCAATTTTTATTACATCTTCGTTCGACATTTTCATATTTCTAGACTATTCCTCTAGATAAAACGTGTAAAAAAAACAGCAGAAATACCGAACTTTAGTCTTAAAAATTCTTAACAGTGTTCGTCGAAGTATGCTCGTTGCAAAATTGTTTTCTATATAACACGTAAAAGCAGACAACATTGTTTCATAGTTGAATGTTTTACGACTTTCTTCGGAAGTTCGGTTGTTAAAAGATGTCTCGAATAGCTGCTTATTATTTCGGAAAGATCAAAAATTTTACTGCATCAAGTAATATTAGCTTTGGTAAGACTAAAAGCTTTGAAGTAGTGGTTTCTTTGGCTATCTTAACGTAAAACTAAAACTTTTTAATTACCTTTTACATATTATATGGAATCATAATAACCCATAATCATCCCACTGCAGGGATGGTTATGGGTTATTATGGATCTTCCTTCAATCGACGGGGATCAGAGCATACTCTATCACGCTGCTCCAATGCGGATTGACGGAGGCCAGGAACTGGTGGTGGCGTCGGGAGTCGGGTCACTGAGCTCCCTCTAATGTGGTTGGGCACAGCGATGATAGCTGACTCTTGCGTCAACTCGTGAACGGGTGTGCCTGGGGGGACTGGTCTGCTTACTCTTGTCAGTACTGACCTTTTTTTCGATTTAAGACTTGTTCATTCCACACCATTGAGTATAAAATTTCGCGTATTCGTCTTATAGGTGTAATTATACATTGTAAATAAGTAGTTTAAGAAAAAATTGCTAAATGACAAAATAGGCCGTAACCGGTTTTCTTTCGCCATTTCTTTTACCTGTGTCATGGGAACGGGTCCGGAACTTCACGCGGACGAAGTCGCGGGCAAAAAAGCTAGTTTTCTATTATACTTACTAGTTGTAAATGACAAGAAAAAGTGCCTGTGAAGGTCTAATTTCTGAAATAAACGTTTTCATTTCATTTCATTTCCATTGTTTTCAAGTGGTAAATAAAAAAAAATGACGATCATTAAAAGTTATTATGTACTAATATAGAGAAATAAAGCTGGGTTCGTTTAAAAAAAAAGTACTTAGGTACTTTGTAATAGTAACAGGAATAATTTTACAAAATACCTTTTTAAAAATTAAAATAAATACAGGTTTAACATATTTCAATTCAATACTGAATACATGTCATGTCATATGACATATGCATAGCCTGAAGCGGTGAGACTTTAATGCAGGCGGCACAGAAGTAAATTAATGTTAATTAACATATTTTGTATTCATAAATAAATGACAGCATATGACACAAACAGATAAGACAATTGGGTATTTTTCCAAACCAAAAGGCTTTTATTAAGAATGTGATGGAAAGCCATTTAATAGAAGCAGGGCCGGTTTCATGATTTTTTTTATCAATTTACCTGAAAACTTGACAAAACGAAAGTAACAAGAACCCAACAGCCAGTTTCTGAAACGCATTTTTATAGTTAATGACACATTAAATTAAAGCTGTCTCTGTCAAACAAAAGAAGAAAAAAGAGATAGCTGGAGACTTAATGTGTAAAATTTAAATGTTTTCCAGAAACTGGCTGTTAACTCGCATTCATCTAAATTATGCTGAAATTTTCGATATAAAAGACATTTGACTAGACACTAAAAACTAATATTAAAGTTCCAAGTACAAATAGGTGACGGATATTTTTTTCACCAAACAGGTTTTACTCCCCAAAAACCTCTATATAAATATAGGTTTATCCTCTCAAACAAGATAACACCGTTTAGGGGAGACTTCTGTGCGCGTTCTTTTAACAACTTAATATTTGTATCATGTGTGTGTATGTATAGCTCAATACAAAAATTGTACTGTTTTTTTTTGTAATAAAAAAAGGATCACATAATTTTGGTACTTATGTTAACGTGCGTACTGGCCACAAATAATTGAGAGGAGTGTATTTAAAAAAAAAAAGTTTCGGAATGAACTTTTAAAATCGAATTTTACTGATGTTCGTAGGTATAGTGCTACCAAATACTATAGAAGACTAATACCCACAGCTTCGGAAGAATTCGGGCAAGAAGCGACACTAGCGCCCCTACGGCATGAGGGCGGCATGAGGTGAACGATTTCAAAACTTTTGTGCGTTTTGTATGCAAAATGTTATAGCGCCCCTAGCGGCATGAGGTGAACGGAGGTTTTTTGTATGCAAAATGTTACAGCGCCCCTAGCGGCATGAGGTGAACGGCGGTTGCCAAGTCATTGTATGAGAAACGTCAAGAGCTGTGGGTATTAGTCTTCTATAGTATTTGGTGCTACCAACATCTTTATGAACGTGAGTGACATTTGTACTTGGTGCTACCAACATCTTTATGAACGTGAGTGACATTTATTTTACTGTGGCATATTTTCATACATTTTGTCAAAGGCGAACCATCAAAAAGTGACATACAATATGAACGGGAGTTGTAGTTCCAATTTCGGCCACGTTCATAAAGATGTTGGTAGATCTGTAGTCAGTATGCACGATATTTACAGTGACAGAGTTCTTTTTTGATGCGTTCCCTCTATCATCGGTTTAATATTTAGTACACTGTACTGTATACACAAAATCTGGTGTGAGCATATTTGTTGAGTACTCAATGGACGCCGAATTTTCTGTTTAGCTTCTAAAGTCGTGTTATTTTTGGTAATGGTATGGTTTACTGGTGTTTTTCTAAGTGTTTGCATTAAAATCAATGTATTATTATATTAGTCAACTTATGGTAATTTTACTGCTATCCATCTGTTTGACTGGCAGCGAGATTTATCTCATAAACCGTTAGGTAGATATATTATACAAAATAATGTTCACTTAATATAATATTTTAATGAACGTCACGTAACGAAACTGATTTTAAAAGAAAATGAAGATTTTTGTATTCTTTTTTTGATGCATTTTTTGACTTAGGTACAATATTAGAAGTAGCGATGTCATATTAATTTCTCTAGATTTCAGTCGAAAGAATCTGCTGTCACATTTCATTCAATGGTTTTTATATAATGAAATTGAGACAAATAAAACTTGAGAACAGCACGATAAATATAAAATATGGATACATTTAAATTGCAACACGACAAAAACACACTACTATAAACAAACGGACAATGCCTTTCCTTTTTGCATGAAGAGTTAAAAAATACTTGACGCCTGTTTCCCTCTTGCCATCATTTGTACGCACTAAAGCTAGTAACATACTCTTGTGGTGTGCAGTTGCGTTGCGCTTTTTGTCGTGTGACCAGTAGTGTCACATGAGTGTATAAACGTAGTGTGATATAGGTGGTGCGCACAATGATTTTTGTGTCACATCTAACTGCTTTTTTTAAGATGCGGCGAGCGGCATGCTGCATCTTCAACCGCTGTAAACATTGTTGTGTGCTTTGTTGTCTTCCAGGCAGGTCTCACATAAATCTGTATTTAGATGGCACTACTCACTGCGTCGCCTCCGTGCTGCCAACTTCGAATCCGCAGTCAAATATATTAATAACAGTGTTTTGTTTTACAGAATCATACTAATATCAATCCGACGCGATCCATAGGTACCCGCCGCGCCGCACGCCACGGCACACCACAGAAGTATGTTTCTGACTTAACAATCAAGTATCATGAAATATTACAACTCCACTCGCTACCATCCGGGCCAGATACATTTCCTATCATTTGTAAGCCGAGAATTCAAAATTTACATAGCAATGTTATCATAATTTTAAGATCATGTTAAGTATATTCACGAGACGTCGGAACTAGAAATTTATATTACAATTTTATCCGATTACGTTATAATCAAACATCAAAATACTAAACGCATAGACCAATATCAACATCGAAAGATCTAATAACATTAAATGTAATACAAGCGCGGTGGTCGAGTTGCAAGCATTGGCTACTTTGTCCTAATGGTTAATGGTTCTAATCTCGAACATGAGAAAAATTGTGTGCATTATAGCTATTTAGTTTATCCTGGTCTGACAGCAAGTTGCACAAACTATCATTTAAAAGTTAATGACATATTGAGTTTCAAACTCTCTTTTTCTTCCATAATTTGACTCAAATTTAATTTAAAAAGTATTTCTGCAACTCACCGTCTCTAATTTAAAAATTATACATTTCATTTATGGAACATAAATCTCTGGGAGTTATAAAATACGTGTATTTATTGTGTTTTTTTTACTAGGCTTTATTTTTTTCCTTCTATAGGAAGACATATTTGATGACTTTTTTTAGTTTTTGCCAGAATAATATTTTTAATCTGATAAATAAATACCTAAATCCGACGATAAAAATTTCCGCCATAGCTTTTCAATTTAGCCAACATCATAGATCCATTTGATCAGCAAACTGAGGTTGCATGAGTGAATCTATATCACTAAAATCATGAAAATATACGCACAACAAATGGTACCGAACCGACCTCTGCGTAAACTTGAAAACCTTAAATTTTAATAATGTGTGTGTAAAATTCTAGAAAGGTTATAGGTATTGACATTAGTATTCTAGATACGGAACAGATAAGGGTTACCTTCAATTTGAAATCGAAATACAAATTTGGAAGGCCAACAAAACCTCGTGTATTGTGTGGTTTTATTATACCTAAGCCTTACATAAGTCTAAAAGGTCAGGTTATCTTACGAAATTTTTGTTTTGTATTTGATTTCATATACAGGGTTATATGTAATTCTATGTACCTATATCCAGAAGGAGCTTATTGGGAGACCCAAAAGTTCAATAGTTTTTAAGGTTTTATGGGTTTTTTGATTAGCTCTCGGCGACGCAAACATGGTATGTATTCAATAGTTTTGTTTTTGTATTTTTACATTGACGAACTGCTATTCCTCAAAATTAAAAAAAAGAAGAGCGGGTCAGTAATGAATTCCGAAAAAAAATATTTTCATTCATTTTTACTTCCCGCATATTTTATAGGTCAGGAATCGCGTACTTTCTCGCTGCTTCTAAAGGAAGAAAGACGATACTTTTCGAGCAGGTGTAGTATAAAAGTCATTTTGTCTTTTAGCAATATCATAATACCGTAATTAACTAGAAAGTTCGCAGAAACTATAATACTAGTAGCCTGCTCCACTTTGTTTGTCAACCGGTCCACAACTGTTCGCAAACAGCAGTAATTTATTGCCATTTAATGCTAAAATATAATTAAAATGGGGCTTTGATCTTAATTACCGGCCCACTTTTGGAATAATGTTATTATTATAGGACTTATATAGAGAAGTGACTTGTAAATCAATAGAAAGTTGTTTTTAACAGATTAGTTAAAAAGTGATGGTATTTCTATGGTGATAAATAATTGTGTCGTTGACCTCTTATAAATGACAATGACGATAATTTTTGCCTAATAAAAAAAATAGTCTTGGAAATTTCAAATTAGTTTTTTTGTGTTTCTAATTTATTTATTTAAATTGCAAATTATTTTAAGTTAATGACATTTTAAATATGACACTGGTCACTTGAATAAAATATCATGTCATAAAACATCAACATCAACTGGATGAATGGACCTCTACCACTGTTCGATTCTTGCGACACTTCCTACCACGCTCAGTAAAGATCTGGAACCAGCTCCCGCCAGCGGTGATTCCGAATGACTATGACCCGGTTCCTCGTCTGCCAACATCTTTAAAAAAAAACATGATTTCAAGTCACTGTACCTTAAATTTTTTTCGCGGCTGTGGACGATTAATGACAGTCGTTGAACCAAGTCGGTGGCCTTCAGGCGGCTTGAAAACACCGGCAACCCACATTGGAGCAGCTTGAAAGCTTCTAATCACCTTCGATTGAAAGGTGAGCCGTATCTCTGCAGCGGGATGATTATGGGTTGATATCCTACTAATATTATAAAGGCGAAAGTAATGTGTATGTTTGTTACTTCTTCATGCTCAAAATGGCTGGGCCAATATGATATTTGGTATGTAGGTAGCTGATACCTTGGATTAACACATAGGGTACTTTTTATTCCGAAAAGTGCGCGATTCCCGTGGGATTTCATCAAAAGTCTGATATAGATGGCGCTACTGTGAACAAATAGATACACGCACACGAATAGACACTACACTAGTATCTAATAAAAAGACTGTTCTTTATAAAATACATAGAATACTCTTATTTTATCCAGAAACAGACGCTCAGAAATATATCAGCAGAAAGCACTGGTTATGATCTAGGAACAAATTTAATTCGCAATTCAGTACAAAACTAACGCAATACATTTAAAACAGTGTCAGGATTAATTTAACGTTGAAATTAAGTCTGTTTCTGTAGTACAATTACTGTAAATCTCAATAAAACTGTGTCTCTCGTAACTGTTATTTCGTAGGTCTAACCAAACGTATCTATGCAGTACAGTGTATTTTACGAAGAACCTTCGTTGCTGTGTTTCCCGTGAGAGCTCGAAAAATTCCTTGTATCAATCCTATAAAGGGCAAAAGCGAAATTAGTATGGCGTCTGTGACCACCCGACAAGTGAAACGTCTAAGTTTTTGTTAGCTTTTTAGGTTTATGGGGTATGAAAAATCGAATTATATATTTAAAAAAAAAAATCTTGAAATAGCCATATAATACGATGAACATATTTATTATTAGTTATTACTCGAATGTCATTACACAGACATTATTAAAATTATACAGAAAAATAAATCTTTAAACGGGGGATTAGATTTCAATGTCGCTAGTCGCTATTATTGATTATGTAGTTTAGCTGTGAGTTGCGCAAATAAACGACTAAACAAAATTCTACATTAGGTGTACCAAGTGTATTTTTGGAACTGGTCGCTGTTAGTGCTTCGACAATTTTTGGTAGAATTTGTCGTGCGACGTCAACGTACTTTTATAGTTCTTGTTTTGACAGTGACAGTCTTAACAGGCCTTTGTTCAGTGCTTATCTCAACGAGATGTACGTTTGCACCTAGATTGTAAGTCTAACAAACTACCTTCCTGCAATTTATATTGAGGCTTTAACTGTTAAACTTTGTTTCACCATCTGCATTATGTAAATTGTATCCTGAAATTTAATAAAATATTGGCAATAAAAAATATATGGAGAAATTTAATTTGGTTTGAGTTTAAATCTAGACGTTTCCGACAAAGGTTTTTCTATAAAATACACGGAAGAACCGACTATGTATCAAAATGGAGATAAGACTGAGAGCACCCAATCTTTGTTTGTAAGCATACTGACAACTATTAAATAGTGGGACACATCTGCAACCGCGTAAAACTCACATAAAGCTATTCATCCTTTTTGTGTAGAGGGAAAGGTTGAGAATGCAATGAGATGTAAGTTGTATTTCGATAATCATACGTACAGTACCACAAAGTTATCTGTGCCGATGGCGGGGGCGCTAGTATCGAAGCTATGGAAGGTAATTCTCAAGGTATTCAAGTGTATTCATTAGTTTTAGTTTTGTTCACCGGTACAGATAAGTTTGCTGCACTATAGGTGGGTGTATCTGATCCAATTAATACGACGTTGATTGATACTAATGTAGTTTGGAAACGTCAAACCCCAGTGAGTAATTGATTGTCACAACATGATGTATTCTGTTATAAAAATTTAAGTTTATCATCCGCCCTCGTGTTTTATTCTAATATCATTAAGTTTTAATTTTGTTTAGGTTTACACGTAATTAAATTGTTAATAGTGGCAATTAAAAAGTTGGTACCTATTGTTTCTTTATTATGAATATAAAAATATTATATTAAATAGTAAAAATGTGAAGAAAACGTTTCAGTAATGAATGGCACAGATCTGTGAAGTAAATAAAGAATTCTAATTGTAGCTAATATGCTTTTTACAATTTTTAAGTTACAAATTTTAATAATGTTTAAACTGTGTTATTATTTACTTACTAAATATTAAATATCAATACGACCTATAATTTTATATTCGAGTAGGAGTGAAAAATTTAATAAAATTTCACACAAAGGTCACTATTTCTTATAACTTCAGCTAATAGGTTAACTTGAACCAATTAGATATTTGTGAAACCGGCCTTACACTATAAACATAAAGTATCAAAACAAAAAGTGAAAAACGTGGTTATTCCCTAATAGCAACGGTGAGAGCGTAGTAATGAACAAGCTTCGAAACCCAATCTCATTAATAACGTCACTAATATTTCGCCAAACCAAAATAAACTACGACGCAAAATTCAATAAGAGGCCCTTTCGACCGTGTCTTACTCGTTCCAATGCTTTGTGCTTTACGAGTCCTGCGCCAAAGAATTCTATGGATATTCCATGTATTAAAATTTTATAGTTTGTTACATTTCAAATAGTATTTTATTTGACAGCTTTTAATTGTCATTATTATATGAATTACTTATAGTTATTATCATTTTTAAAAACAAAATTAATTAAATATTTTTTTGAAAATAAATTGTTATGGCAAGTTAGTCTGGCAGATTTAGCATGTGAATTTGGTAGACTCATCAAACTAAATACAGTAAGTTGAACAGCCGACATGCATAGCTCTCCACCTAGCGCCAGAAAAAATAGTGATCAAGTTGCGTCAGTGTCACCAGAAAGAAACCGAAAGAAAGAGGATCTTGCCACTCTAAATTCAAAGCCGAAAAACAAAGCTTTGAGTCGAAATTTTCTTACACGTTAAGGCGAGATTAATCGAAGAGAGTGCTGATACTCCGAGGTCATATTTGAACATCTACTTTGAACGTTTTATATATAAAATCATACATTTAATAAGCCTTTTTCCAATAACATTAACTACACAAAGCCAACAATAATCCTTAGTTATTTCCATACAAATGTTTCCTTAAAGGGTACGCAATTTTTACTGCCCAAAGAACAATGGTAGCGTTTTGAAGAATTAACTCATGGATTAATTAACATATTCACGTACCGTATCTAATTACCTTCCCTTTAATTAAAACTTTAAACCTGTACTCTTTATTTGCTTCCGTCGAACCTGAGTACAATACCTATTCAGGGCTGTTAAGGCTTTATATACGTTCATGTTACTTAGAATACAAATTACTGGTTCCCAAGAGTTATGATTCAGTTTTTCCAGAAATGTTCTTGACATCGGCCAATTTAGTTTCGCGACAAGCCCACCACACATTACCACCGATGTGTCTCTTGTATCTCCTGCAGACCCAGGATCAACAACGGCGACCACAGATTAACAATAAGGAATGAAGTTCATCGACGTCCCGGGGAAGAAACAACAACTGTCTTGGAGTTCACAACGAATTTATCGTTGTGAACTCCAACTCCTCTTTTTTTTTTTTTTTGATTGAGTAGGAAATATTGAAAGTACTCCTTAGCAACTAAATGACAGACAGCAATTTGAAACAAAAGGAATTATAGCCTAGAGAGATGGCAAATCAAGCGAAGCTCGACTGTTGAGCACCACACGGTGTACTGTTACATTACTATCGACCAAATTCAGTTACTGGTCCTCCCATATTCTGTTTTTCATTCTGTTGACAATTTTTACAGCAACTGCCGTCATTATTTCTTGCCAGGTGTTCCGCCCAGCACCACTCGAGAGTCGAACCATAAAGGGTATATCCTGATTGGTTCGATGTCTAAAGACAAAAGAGTATGAAAGAAGGTAAACAACAACACAAAGTGGAAAATTTTGCAATCTTGAAAGTTAAAATGAAACAATGTGGTAAACAATTCATTAATTAAGCATTAAAAAACACTTTATGTTTGCCTTAATTTAAAGCAGTCAGATTAATGAATCAACATCCGGTCACGCATAGGTGACCAGAAATCTGAATATGCAACCGATTAACTCATAAGGACAACCGCAGCTTTGATTTATATTTTAATTCATAAGAATTTTGCCAACGATATCTGTATTTCCCAGTATTAGTCACTGTGATGAAAAGAAAGTTGTTTTATACTGACTTATGCCAGCGGTTTCGTAAAACATCGATTTTGCTCAGCTCTTTAGAACCATTAGGGATATGGACAACATAATCTGCACTTGTAGGTTTGAGGTTTATTTGCACAATTTAATTAATCTCCTTTGCATAGGAGTTTTGAAACTATAAATTACCTATTTCATACCATTATATTTGAAGAGCACTTGACCGATTATCGAGAGGATGTGGGTTCGAGTCCCACCCAGGTTAGGAGGGTAATTTTTTTTTCAATTTTGAATATTCTAAATTTGGTTTGTATGAAATACCAAAGTAACTATGAAAATAAACGTCATACTCATAACATTATTCTCCCAGAAAAAAGTAATTGAAGATAATTAAAGTTTTGATTAATATAATAAAAGGAAAACCGGGCAAGTACGTATCGGGCCACGCACAATGTAGGGTTCCGTATTGGCTACACATTTCTTGCTTGCAGATGAGTACAATGCCATATATATTCTATTACATTTGTACGTTTTCGTCAAAGAAATTTTACTTCTTAAGTTCGTCTGGTATTTCTCGGTAACTAGTAGTGCCAACTTAACCGTTATAGTTTTCCTTGTAGGTTCACTATATGGACTACTACCATAATTTTTTCAAATTTCTCAAACTCAAGACTTTCGGAGATAGAGGGAGGGGGGACACCATGTTTTTAAGAGACCTATCTAACTATACCCCACAAGTTGGGGTCGGCGCGAAAAAAAATTCATTTCCACTTTACCTGTAGAGGGAGGCACCCAAAAAAAATTTTTTTTTCAAAATTTTGTTCTACTACTTTGTTAGCATTGTTAATATGAGTAGGTACCTATACATACCAAATTACAGCTTTCTAGCATCAAGCGTCTAGGCGCTAGACCGCGGACGGACAGACGGACATGGCGAAACTATAAGGGTTCCTTGTAGTTTACTACGGAACTCTAAAAAAATTACATTTTATGTTATAGCCATAAAAATTTAACAGTTTATACTAAGCTTTCCTTATAATTTGAATAGATAACATAAAAGTGGTTTACTTAAAACACAATTTGCGGGGGAAAATTTGTCACTGATTCGATCGATCGATCCTGATGACACGCTTGTCATCAAATTAGTCACGTACCAACTCACATCCTGATAACGCAGGTAGGTCAGATACGTGGGTATCCAAACATTCCTATAATATTGGTGTTGGCCGCTCTGAAACCACAAGTACTTTGCCTATGAAGAGAACTTCTTTAATTAACTGTTTTGTTACTGTCATTCTTGAGAATTGAGTGACAAAACAAGTTAAAATAAAAATAAAAAATATATTTTTAATTAAAAGGATATGAGTATAATGCAACACAGTAAAGAGATATGTGGTTGTAAAAGATGATGTGTGTCTGTGGATGTAAAAGATGAAGGTAAAGGGAGAGATGTGGAAAACAATAGAACTTAAAATAAAATAGAAAATTATTAATAAAATAAAAGTTACCTACAGAGTATAAGAAACTGATGGGAAAAACAATGAAGAATACAAGAAGACAAAGACAATAATTTGACATAATAACAGGATATCAAAATATTTGCAGCCTGATGGTTATTCCGTAACAGTGGTAATTAATTGCTCCAATCCAAAGGGAAATAAGGACTGAAAACTAAATTTCTCATTATACTAACAGTAGTTAGTAGCGGATCAACAAAGATACCAACATATCGGGTATAAGATGTAAACGGTGCGCGACATGTTAACAACTTACAACATTCCGCCCGCAGTCGGTTAATGACGGAGTTATCTATAGAGCTGTTTATACATTCGAATTTGAAGATAAACATTTAATGTATGACAGTTTGACAAAAATAAATGAAAAGGAAGAATTTTGTATTGTTATCGGTTTGTTTGCAGAGTAACCGCATAATATATTGTGGATAAAATTAAATGTGAAAGGTGGCCATTTCAAACTTTGAGTGCCGAATATGGTTTTTATTATTTGTGAGATTTTATTTGAGTTAGCTGTCTAGTTTTTATCAGTTTTTAACGCTATCAACTTTTTAAATAACTTGTTATGTTCCACTACTAAGCAAAATTCTGCTTAATTTAAATAACCTAATCAAACACAGTAATATTTTTTAACTTTTGGTAGTTGTATTATCATCTCCCACTATATTAATTATTTGAAAAGGTCCCATGTAGATAATACAGAAGTAGAGCGTTTGCCGCTATTAAACTTGAATGCTATTCAATTCCGTAGCCAGCGTCCGGTAACGGTGTGCGATGTGCACGCAGCTCTAATGAAGTACGCTATCGTATAAGCAAATACACGTATCATATGCATGTACCTTTACAGTGTCTATTTGGTGACACAAATGACGAGTACCTTAGAAACACAAAACGGAATATAGGATGTCCGAAAGCTGACAAGTAAATAAGTAAATCACTGCCGAAACTGATTTAAACTATAACTGATCCACAACCATTCAAAGTATTCAATATCGCACTTGTTGACAGCGTTTTAAAAATTCAAATTGTTGTCTCTCACGTTAAGGAGTTACAGAACGTCTGTCAGTTGTTAAGGAGGGAAGTCCTTTCAATAATTCCTACTGCGACTATCGTCTTTCTCATTAAATTCGTTGTGAGTTCCAAGACAACTGTAGTTTCTCCCTCGGGACGTCAATATGCTTCATCGCTTATTGTCAATTTGAGATCCCCGTTGTTGATCCTAGCCATATAGAAAACACAACGGTAGGAATGTGGCTTGTCCCGAGAGCGTTTCAAATCGCCAAGATATGAAATGGTGAAAGAAAATCGACTAGCATTACACAGTGTTTCTAGAACCTGAACACTTACTTGCCATTACATTGTTTTACATAAATTCCATGCCAAATCCAATATCTCAGGTTTCGAAAAGTAGGTCTTGACAGTGTAACTTGTCAGTATTTCCATCTACTATAATTCAGTCGGTGTACATAATTTAATTTAGTAACTGTCTTAGCTAGTTGTTGCAAAACTGTCCTTTCTAACTTACCGTGAATGCAGCTGTTATAAACCGGTATTAAAGGCTGTGTCAGACTAATATTAGATGTTATCGAATTTCTATGAAAATGGAAACCTACTGCTATTGGATCAGCCCTGTTCTGTAACCATTTTAGTATTACCCAACTATCTGTCTCACTTCATTCGGATTCCGAAATCCTTGTCTAACACGCCATACTGTAAAAGTTTGGGAAGATGTTTAATGATTTTAGACACTATGTTAAAAATATTGTAATGAACAAAGTTTAAAATTTCCTCTGATTCACCAATTAAGAGAATATATTTATTTTAAAAAAATATTGTGCATTTTTCTTATAATAATTTTCTTATTGTATAAATTTAGTCTCCAACATCAAATTAAACATTTGTATCTAATATTGTTCTAATATTTTACACTTTAACATGAAAATCGCTGCGCAATAAAGATTTGATTGCACAGGCAGGACTGAACTGCATCAGCTAAACCAGATACGCTAAAAATTGAATCCGAAATTTCGTTGTATATTACAACCACCCTGCGCCACGGCTCATTTTCCTCCACGCCAGACCGCATTACGGCTCCAGTCCTGTCTGACAATACCCTTATTACAAACATTATCAACTTGCTCCGGACATAAACTGGGGTAAACGTTTCTATTCTGTTGTCCGCTTTCAAAACTATTTCTTTGAATGCAAGCTGTGTAATATATTTATTTATTTGGAATGTAATATTATGTGAATAATATCGTGTCTGATATTTCCTGTAGCTTTATATAATAGTAATTTATTCGTATCAATAAACACACCCATAGAACTAAAGTGGCCTAGCTCAAACTTCCTGTAATTATCAATTTTGAAATCCTTCGTAGTATTTCTAACCTAATTGTCATCAAATTAGTTGTTTAAATTTTTCTGTTGTGGATTTTCCCTGAGGACGTCAATGAGCTTCACTGCTTATTGTCAATTTGTAGTTGTTGCTGTTAAGTCTGCATATAGAAAACCACCGCGGTGGGATTATACCGCGGGCTAATCCCGATTTACCTACCAATTTTTCGAGAAGCTGACGTAGATCTGATTAACTGGTTTATCGCGAAATTGGAATATAAAGAAATTTTAAGATAGGCTGGCTTTTTGTTCATAAGTAATCCTAAAGCTGTATAGTTTATCTGGATATACAAATCTCTAGAGCAACCACATTTTGAACTTCAGAGCTCAAATTCTTAAAGTTTATAGGTCACGCTATATCGTCGTCTTGTTTAGAAACCAATCATTATTGCTTACCTTTCTCTCTTTACTTAATTTTCCCATTTCCAGAGTACGTTTTTTTTTTTGTTGAAATACAAAATATATATTTTTATTATGTCCACCACTTTTATTATCTATCGTTATTTTAAAAAGCTGCCCCAAGACACCAACTTTAATAAGTAGTCATAACATTAAATGAAGTATATTACTATACAGCCTAGGGCTTAGACTTGTACTTTATATAGCGCAAACCTGATTATAAACATGTCTTTCTCCTTTGTCTCATTTAGTTTAATGCTTGACTTGCCTAGAACGTTAATAACATTTGTATTTAAAATGTATATTGAAGATCCATAAGGATTTATAGGCAATAGTTTATGAGGAACTTTTAAACTAACGCTGACGAACACTTCACGAACGATAGCTACAAATGTACGTACATACGTTTCATTATACACCATGATGGCGAGCATACGGCCGCTCGATGGTAAGAAATCAATGCATCATCAACCTATTGTTTTTTAAGTGCTGCCGACCTTGTAAAAACCTCCTCTTCTCTTCTCTCTTGTTGAAGAATCCCATGCAGTAGACACGAACACCTCGATGTCAGGGTGAACCCACATTAAGTATAATCTTGTGACTATCCAATTACCAAACAACACAGTGACGAAAATAATAGTACCTAGTAATATTAAACAGCTAATGAACTAAAATATCATACTTACTGTTATAACTTCAGTTGTATAACTTGAAAACACGATACAAATTATGTATTATTAGTCAGTTCAATGAACTTGATTGCTTTTGGCAAATTATTTTTCTACAGTGAAAATAGAATTTCAAACGAAATAACCAAGATATTATTACAAAACCAAGTTAAATTTCTTTCGTGGCCGGACTTTATCGAATTTTGAGACCGAAAGCCGAAACTGAAAATGAAACAATTATGTAAATGGCCAACAAAATAAAACTCATTTTATTAATAATCAAATAAAGGGAGTTCGCATTCGCAAGTGAAATAAAATTTCGTAAATGGTCGCATTAATTGTCTGGGTGGGTATTGGTGGGGGGTTGACACCCCTGGTTTCTATCAAACAGAAGTTATCTCAAAGGGGAGAAGTTTTAATAAAATTCCGAGTGCCAGGGGCAGTTGGAACACAGAAAGATTCTTGTATGAATATCTTGTAGTTAAAAGACTGGCAACTAAGCTCGACGGCTCTTTTGGCCCAATGAGTGTCTTTGAGACTCTTTCAATATTCAAGCTTTGAACGCCGTCTGTGATTATACGAAGTATTGGATTTCTCGACTTATGTTACTTTTGTGCGAGCTTTGCTTTTGAAAACTTCAGCAGTAACGATTGATGTGTATTTCTCATATTTGTAACCTTTTTGGATAAATAACCTCTTCAAATTGTGTCCCTTTAGCCCTTTAACAAAGAGTTATTTTTATTATCGTCGTTTAGCTTTCAACCCGTGTTTAAAATCATGTGAAAAAGCTAAGCAGCTTTTATAATAGTACCTAAGTCATAAAAAATACGTTGAAGTGAATTGAGTTTAAACATATAAAAAACATATTTTTATTTATTTCGTTCGGTAGATTTTACAACACACATGTTTGCCATATGTACTTTCTTTTTAAACATCATCATCTGCCTTCAATTTTAGTGGTTTAGAAGCATATTCCACTGCTTGACTTTAAATTGGCTGAGGCCATCATGATTGGTCGCTTAACTGCTGTTATCTACTGACGAAAACCGGGAGCGAAGGCTTTTGAAATGAAAATTATCACTACTGAAGTTCTGTACTGCAAAAAGTTATCAAAATATTGTGAAAGATACCATTTTACATGATGTTTTCAAAACATTTATTTCAATAAATATAATTTACAAAACTGTAATTACTAGCATCGTTTATCACAATATCGACTTCAAAGGAACCATAAGAAATTTTGTTAGACTCAATTAAAACATTACAGGGACCAAGTAAATATTCTTGTGTTACTCTGACTGGTATTTATGGGCCTTCTAAAGCTTAATTAAGCTTCTTTGATGTTCAATCTGTTACAGGAAACTTGGTAATTACGTACATGTATAGACAAGGTTTCGCGAATTTTCGCTTCCGTCTATTTGTAAATAACATTTTAGGAATAAAATCTGTCGACTGCTAAGTGATTTTTATTGCGCACGTGTTCTTACAATTTAGCATATTATAATCCGGATACTCTGTAGGTATTGATGTAAATAAAGTAAGTGGACTGTATTAACTGATTTCTATTTGGCTTAAACTTTGTCCTTACTGACTTGGTTTAAAATATTATATGAGATACAACATGTTTGCACTGCGTGCTGAGACGATTATCTTATGTGTTCATTCAGTTTCTTGGGCCTAACAACAGAATAAGACTCCTCAAAAATCAAATTATAAACCAACTTAAAGTATGTCCAGGTGTTCATGATGTATCTTCACTAAACTAACCACTAACTCGCTTGCCGTATAGAAAATGATTAGATACATTCGTTAATAAACTATTTAATACATAACAAGACAATTAGAACAGTGCTTAATATTAGTTACGAAGCACCAAACTCTTGTTAGACGCAATTAAGTGCTACCCTAATGAGCTGTATTGAATAGAACGTACAAAGTTAGCTGAGATGAGCTGAGGGCTCTCAAATTGTACTTGAAGATCTTAATTTGTATAGTAGTTCGTATTATGGGCAATGCTAGAGTGGTTTCGCAAATCTTTAATGGATCTTTGATATTTTGGACCGATTTCGCTGGAATTCAATTTAAAATAGATAAATTTATTTTTAGAATCGATAGCACTTTTGATATACTTAGTGTTTCTATTTTCGCCGCTTACACAAGAAAATCTTTTTTGGAGTGGTAGAGCAATTATTACGAAATGGGCTGGCTCGACCGGGGAAGTACCACCTTCTCACAGAATATCGACGTGAAGCAGCAATGCGTCTCGTTCGGTGAGTGAGAGATCCGGAAGCCCAACTCCTTCCCTATCCTCTCTTTCCCCCTCCTTCTTTCCCTTCCCTTCCTCCAACCTACTTGGTGGACAACGCATTGGTAGCGCCCCTGGTGTTACTGATGTCCATAGGCGGCGGTGACCGCTTTCCATCAGGTGGCCCGCTTGCTTGTTTGTTTACTGTATGACATTAAAAAAAACTAAATATGATTTTGTACTATTGTATTATATAATATTTGTTTTATTTTTATTATTTAATCATTCTAATTCTATTATTCATCCTGATTCTATTCTTGACAGCTCGGTGACGCATTGGTATGGTAATGCTACCTTCCGCATCAGAAGGCACGGGTTGGATTCCCGTTCGTGTTTATTCTCCAGTGTTTTTTTTTATGCCACAAAGTTGGCGAACAAGCATACTGCTCGCCTGATGGTAAGCAGTCACCGTAGCCTCTAGACGAATGCACTTATTCACGCGTTGCCAACCCTCCCAACCACCCCCAAGTGGAGCTCTGGAGACTTACTCACCGTAGGAACACAACATGGCCGGGACCAATGCTATTTGGCTACGATCTTCTGTAAGGAGGAGGTCCTTCCCCAGGCGGGCTGCTCCGATGTGAGCGGATTATCCGCTATGCCCTACCTCTCTTAAAATCAGTGTGAATATTTTCTATGCATTATTATATATTTTTTTATAATATATCCGTTGTTTGGTATCTAAACCACAAGCAGGCTTACTTTGGGACCAGTAGAGCTATTCTCTAAGCATCATTTGTTAACTCGAAAGCGGAATCCGCGGTGAGCTTCGCTTTCGAGTTAACAAATGATGCTTAGAGAAGCGCCATCTGCAGCCGTATTCTCTAAGCATCATTTGTTAACTCGAAAGCGGAATCCGCGGTGAGATGCCAAAATTGCATGCAATTTTGGCATCTCTTTGCTTTCGAGTTAACAAATGATGCTTAGAGAATACGGCTGCAATGGCGCTGCGTGAATTATCTAGAGTTTATTTATTTTCCATATACCACTATAAATTGATTCAAGTTTCATAATCTTATCACAATATCACCATAATCACAAAACATGATTAGTCTCGCCTCCCTGCCATAATCCGCGGCGGTACAAAAACTTAATTAACTAAAATAATGTATATGGGTGTATAAACAAACAACCACAAAGTTACTCCCTTCTCCCTGGGGACTTTATACGGTGATACTATTTCGTGTAATGACTCCAGAATGAGGATAGGCCTCCCCACAATATACGGGCGTTATTGCTGTTATTTTATACTGGAAGTGTCATCTTGGTTTATTGTGACATAATCAGTGTTATGATGACAATTAACACACTATATTTTTGCTCTCAAATAACAAAAGACACGTTATGATAACCCAGTCGGTGCGTTGGTAGTGATGCGCAACAGTGACACTGAGTCCTGCAACATGGCGCGCACCTTTTGTGTGACGTGGGACTCATTTCATGAATAGCGAAAATATCCTAAAACGCCTACAACATTGTCCTCGAGACTCTCGTTGTTGATGAGCGTCATGATAACCAATTTGATCCCTAATGAATATGAGGCTATTTCCAAACCTTGATATACATTGCATGATCAACTATCAGCGAGTCTTCGAGACGCTTCTAGGACCCTTACATCCCGCTCCGTTATTCACGGCAGCTCCTTAATTCATACACGTCACGTTTCCAGAGGCGCGGAGCCATTCCCGCGAAACGGGCAACGTGAAGGCGAAATGAACGCGACCTTAGAGTATTCCTATCTCTTCATATTAAGAATTCGTTCACATCAACTGGAGAGTTTTATAAGAATTGGGTTATTATCATTTGTATAGATTGTCGGGATTCGGCAAATCATCTAGATTTTTTTATGGCAGAAGAGGACAAACGAGCTAGTGGATCACCTGATGGTAAGCAATCACCGTTGCCCATGGACATTTTTTTTTATGACACAAAGTTGGAAAACAAGCATACGGCCCGACTGTTGGTAAGCTTCACCGTAGTCTATAGACGCTTGCAATACCGGGGGTATCACTCACGCGTTGCCACCCCTCCCAACCCCCCCAAGTGGAGCTCTGGAGACCTTACTCACCATAGGAACACAACATGGCCGAGACCAATGTTATTTGGTCTACGAGCTTCTGTAAGGAGGTCCTGCCCCAGATGGGCTGCTCCGATTGTAGCGGACTATCCGCTGTGCCCTACCTCTCTTAAAACCTCGACTACAGTAATGACTGTGGATGTGTTGCCACTTATGTAGGAATGAAAAGGGAGAAAGGGGGAAAGAAACAAGCTGGAGGGGTATTAGGCTCCCTGGTCTCTCACTCCTATCTATCACTGTAAAATAAAAAAGGGTATTTTTTTAATTATTCTTCAAAATATCATAAAAACTCAAATAATTTAGTGAAAATACAGATTTTTATCATTCTAATGTAATTGAATGGAAAATTTTCAATACCGAGTGCTGCCCTCTACATTTCCATAACGCACGGACGCATCCCCCTTGCCCTGAATATTTTGTCTCAATGAAAATGAAATTACGACTTGAACCCCTATGGTTGGGTCACGTAATTTATGCGCCATAACACTTCAGGAATTTTTCATATGTGAAGAAAATTGTTCGAAACATTATTCTAAAATGCAATTTGAGTGTATAACAAATGGTTTCCTTGTGTATATTTATTACGTTGCTCGTACATTAACACAGTATTTTCATAAACTATGATATACATACAATATTTGATAATTACATTCATTCATTCATTTCACATTCATTAATTAACGCAATGTTCATAACAGCCAGTTGCAAAAAGATATTTTTTTCTTAACTGTGGAGTTATGAATAATGAATTTTCAAGTTTTTTTCTCTTTTTTAAGCCATCTAACAGTCACTGACTTGTTATTTATCCACAATAATCGGGGCCGGCAGGTTAAGCTCGCGAAAGCACGGTGGAGCTCGAGATTTGTTAAACCCATCTAAGTATTAGCTGGGGTAGTCGTTGCTTAACTTGGATAATAGTTGGCTTTGGCACGCACAACAAGACACTCGAGAATTCGATAGTAAAATAAAAGTACTTATATAAAGAAATGAATTATTTTAAAAAGATTGATGTCAAGTAAAATAATATTAGTGCTTGAGTTTATACACGAAGATATTTGTTTAGGATGAATAAATATTTGAACGACTTTTATTGGATATATCAAGTTACTGTTTGTTTTACTTTTTCTTTGATATAACATAAATATTTTATTTAAATGTTTGAATTAAACGTAACGCAAACTAAGACGATAATGTTTGCTAGTTCTACACTATCGGGAAACGAAAAGGAGTGAAAATCGGCGACTTATCGTATAGGCAAAGATATTTCATAGTAATAATGTTCCCTGTTGTAATATCATTGCGTATAGGTCAAAAATATTGGACAGGGCGGCGAGCGGGCGAGCGAGCGAATGAGCAGGCGAGCCAACCGTGCGAGCGAGCAAACCGGGTGAACCTCGTTTTTATTTCTTTTCAGACTTCTAGCGAGCTATGTGATGCAAAATATACGACTGAATTATCGCTAACTGGCGATGTGGTATGGCTTACCTTTTAATGTAATGCTGTAGATTCTCGCGAAGTACGGCAAAAACGATAGTAGATTATCTCTCTCTCTCTGTCTTTGTTATATTTCGTCTTTCACTTCACTTCCATCGATTTCGCGAGAATGTATTTTGTACAGCATAATGCACACAAAAACAACGATCTCAATAGATTTCGATAATTTTAGTCAATTTATCAATCTATGGAACATAAACAATTAAATATAATTACAAACTCAAACCTATTTAACTACAGAAATCTAAAATGTAATTGAAAACCTCATTGTTGTTACACATTAGATTCAACTTCCGCAAAACAAATAACCTCTGAGTCTATAAGCATGTCTTGCATTCCCCTAATGAAAGCCGTTATTGCACATTACGACGCCTACAATCATGTATTCTAAGCTTTATTACGTGTTACAGCTTAAAAAATATATCAACACTCTGGTTGGAAAGCAGCAGTGCTACCACAGAAATGTTAGAGATTACTTTATGCTACGACATAAAGGCTGTGTTACACATTACTATGAACGTCAACTACGCGTCTTCCCCTCGTTTAATAAATGGGTCTAATTAATCTAGAGAGGCATCTGTCATGTTAAAGAATAGTCAGAAGGCTTGGGGCAAGTTGCAGACGCCATAATTGCTTTTGTTAAATCAACAGTCGCCTGCCGTGGAAAATGAACCGAGCCTATTAATTGTTTGTCACTTTTAAAACGAGTTGAAATTTTAATATTCTGTCTAATTAGTTTTACGTTGTTCGTTCATTGTTTTATATCTGTGCACGGGTGTTGAAACTTGAAATTGCTTTAATTTTTGGTTCCAATTTATAGTTGAAAATTTTATTTAATAAAATTATTATAATTAGTTTCTTTTTCATATTATAATTGGAACGTTAAATAGAACTATGCAAAATGAATTTAAAAATTAGAAGACAAATTAAAATGTAAAGATCTTTTATAAAATAATCTGAACCCAGCCACTACCAGTTCATAGTAGTATCTAGACACCACTCAATAAACCTTCATTTGTATTTGGAAAGTTATACAAATAAAAATATGTAAAAGTAGGTAATTCACGAGACAATGAATACAATGAAGAAACAGAAGTCCCACGTCTTTACACCATAATGCTATACCTATAAAGTTGCCAAAACCATTTCAATACCTACAATAGACAGTTTCGACGAAACAACATAGTTTATGCATGACTTAATCACACACAACGGAGGTAAATCTTGAGAGTATGCTCAAAAGAGGTTATTTGCCATGCAAATTGCTAAGCTTTCGATAGCCGACTTCCTGACTGATTACGTGTTTGGCACAAATGCCTATAATAACTAATATTTCACTTTTATGTCGCTCTGAGGCTCTTAAAAAACCTAATTATCCCCGGGAAAAGTTGCCAGAGTGTTTTGAAAGTAAGCTGTGATTACGCGATCATAAACTCGTGGCGGATAACAGTTTTTTGTCAAATATTTTCGAATAAATCGATACTCGTGAATACCGCCAATTATAGCCATCAGTACTCCTCAAATTGCCGGCCAACAATAGAATAGTGGAATTGGGCGGGCTTTTCAAATGAATTTTTGATTCGGATCGATATTGTGTAGTGTTGACACCTAACCGATCATTATCGTTTCGGATTGTTTTGAATTATGTAAGAATGATTGTTGGCACGCGCTGGGTTGAATTCATAAACTTGAACGTTTAAAAACACTTTATAGCTTAAAGCGTGGTTAGATATGACCAATAAATTTAGTAGAGAGCGGTGCGCATGACTACCCGTAAATTTTGACTTTCCGCAATAATCTGAGGCCCCATTTGACCGCGGGCGAAGCGTGAACAATAGATTACTTATTTGGAATGTATAGAGAGACTGCTAATATTTTTAAAATTGTTTTAATTGTTATATTTTATGAGATAATTGCAAATAAACCAATAACTCTTTTTTACTATTATTATTTTAGTAGTTTATTTTCTTTATTTAAACAAGTTGTAAATGACAAGAAAAAGTGCCTGTGAAGGTCTAATTTCTGAAATAAACGATTTCATTTCATTTCATTTGTAATAATATTTTTCTTGGAGTGGTGGAGCATTTATTAAATGAGTTAGCTCATCTGAGGGAATTGGTTGATGTTCGTGCGTACGAACTGCGACGAATTCTATCAAACGAATTGTTTAGACCGACATCAGACGGACTGCATTGCAGTGAACGCGCGCGGTCGACATATTTAACTGCATGCAGCTGTACGTTCGACTTCGTGCAGTCATGATATAGTGAAGTCAATATCAACTACCCTGCAGTCGTGCCTTCAACTTCGCGCGGTCGGCTACAGTTGAAGGCACGACATGTAGTTGATATTGACTTCACTCGACTGCAGCCGACCGCGTGCAGTTGATATCAGGCTTCACTCGACTGCAGCCGACCGCGTGCAGTTGTTATCATGACTGCACGAAGTCGAACGTACAACTGCATGCAGTTACATAATTATATGGCGGACTACGATGCAGTCCGTCTGAGGTCAGCCTTACCAAAAACTGTCGAAGCACGAACAGCGACCAATTCATCTGAGGGAGTACCGGGCCTCTCACAGAGCTGCTTGTTTGCATGCCGTATAAATAACTTATCTTTTTAACAATATAATTTGTGTAAGTTATATTTTTAAGGGCACAAGCTAATATTTTTAAGTTCACACAGTCACCAAACACATTAACAGATTGTAAAAAAGCGCACCGTGAAAAATATGCATTCTAAAAATATAAATATAATTATAATATTATAGATATTTAAACAAATAAAAATAAATACTAAAACTAAAATATGATAATTTGAACGCCATCTTGAAAGAACCGAGTTGCAGTTTAGCGATTTATATCTGGCAACATCTGGTTGAAATCATTTCTGTTAAATTAATGTGAATATAGGTAGTGTTTATTTTAGAGATTATAGACACATTTTAATTAAAATACGAATGTTTAAGGCCGCCTTTTTCGAGCGCTTCGTGTATGTATTCTTATTTCTTTGTATGACAGCATCCCACAAATAAAAAAATAAATTGAACAATTTTATTTTATAATAAAAAATAATAAAAAAAATAAAAAATACCAAAAATAAATATAAATTGATATCCAAACTTTTCCTATAAAAACAGACAGCAAGCTTTCCTTTTTATTAATCTAATATTATTCTATGTTGGTTTTCTTTTGATTTAGAGGCTACATCTAATTAAAAATGACAAAAACACGTATATTTAAGTTAAAGACACTGGTGAATTCTCTAAGCATTCAAAGCATTTTCAAAGAATAATTTAGGTACCTAATAAAGTTTACTGCTGGCCTACAAAAAATAAAAAATAAACGTAATGAAACGCCACAAAAGTCTTATTAAGAATTTTTACAACTCACGGTCAAATTGCCTGATGATACTATTGAAGTATACCTTACCATTAATAAAAGAACTCTCATTTTAACTTTATGAATTTTTCGGCACCCGAGTAGTAAAACTGACCGTAAATTATACACAAAACAAAGCCGTGTGCTTTAATAACAAAAAAACGAAACAAAATATATAAGCATTAAAATACTGAACAAACAAAATACTTCATTATAAACTGATAAAAATACACTTGACGTAAAAAGTACATTTTGAAAGTCAATGAACGAAAAGTCTCGTATTAAGATACTGAATTTAAAACACGCAATACTATACCAATATTGATAAACCGAGTTTATATTCCCACCATCAATAAGCATTAAAATACTGAACAAACAAAATACTTCATTATAAACTGATAAAAATACACTTGACGTAAAAAGTACATTTTGAAAGTCAATGAACGAAAAGTCTCGTATTAAGATACTGAATTTAAAACACGCAATACTATACCAATATTGATAAACCGAGTTTATATTCCCACCATCAAGACAGTAATTTTTTCACAGCTAAAGCTTAAGCTTGCCAACACTTTTGCATATCTCTTTGTATTGTCCAATTGCTAAATACAAAGGAATTTTAACTCAATTTTGTATATATTTAAAATTGAAAATCGATTGATTGCACCCAACGAATATTCTTAAGTATACAAAATATCTTCGAACAAAGAGTTTATCGGATCCACGATTTTTTGGACGGCTCTTAAACGAAATTAAGGGAAGCATTACGACATTGACTGGCCTGGCGAGGTCTTGATATCTTATTGTGCATTCAAAAATAAAGTATACATTCTTTATAAATAAAAATACAATTTTCGGAATCCATCTGCGGAATAAACAATAAAAAGTTTTTAAGTTTCTTCTGAAGGAATGCATTTGAACATTTCGCACCGAAACTACACACCTACATTGCAAAGGTATAAATAAGTCGTGGAATAAAAAATCTCATTGTAGTTTCAATGTCAATGCAAATAAATCAATTTAAATGCAAATAATCCATTTATTGATCTTATTTAGAACAATAGATCTATGGTAAGCAACATCTGGTACATAAACACTAGAGACCGCACAATGCTTGTACGACTAACTTTTCCCACTGCAATGAAAACTCCATTTTCTTGTACACATAGAAAGACTCCTATTGAAATTGAAAACAAAAATGACAAAACCTTCGTGAATGAAGAAGTAGGGAACCAATAAACAAATGAAAAACCTTCACTCAACCCTTACCATCCAATTAGACTCACGTTCCGGTGAAATTCTAAAACGAACAATAGGACCCTCGATATCGTAAGTTAAATTTCACAGCACTAAAGCTACGGACTGAGTGCTAGCGATTTTTGTGTCAAATGATAAAATAATGGAATATGAAATTTTAATTTTAAATACATTTTTATTTTATTTTAGTAGATAACAAACAGAGCTAGTAGGTTCACTAATTGGGGAGTTTTCATCACTGCTCATGCACACTTGTGATGTAAAACGAGTCAAATACAAACGAAATCCCTCTCTCCTAAAGATCAGAATATAGAAAAATTACTTTCAATTTTTGTTTTGCATTTTTTTTTAAATCTCTATATTGTTTAGTTCAACCACTAACTCAAAATTACATCTGTGAACTTTTACAAACAATGATACATAGGTTACGTTTCCTGAAATAACCACAAAAGGAACAGGTACGTACTACCTACGTACCACTCGATTAATAACCGTATTCATCGCTACCCGCTGTCACTCCAACCCAACGAGTTAGTGGTTAGTCTGAATTTAATTCGTGGAAATTTTTGCTCCTTGAAATAAACCACAACCGTACGCTCATCGCTCTTCGCTTTCAATCAGACCCAATGTTACTCCGAATGCATACAGGCACGAACTCCCACCTTGCCTTGAAATACAACACCAATTAAAATTGACACCCGTACGCCTCTGTTCGGTTCGCACCTCGAAAGCGAAACAATCGATGAGTATTCACGTATCTGTTGCGCCTTTTGCATAAAGATTGCAAAGTACCTAGTGTAGTGTTTTGTTTTTTTTTTTTTACTATATGAATTTCTTGAAAAGGAGTTCTGCATTCTCCATTCGTCTTTTGTTTCACGGTTTATCTCATTTGCAATTGGGGACAGTTGCTGTAAAACCGTTACTTCTGTGATGTTCAACTCCGGATACTTACCACAAAATGCTGTATATACTTATATCAGGATTATTTTAGTGAATTACAACAACCGTAGGAGGGATAATAAGGGAGGACAATATAATAACGATTTTTAACAGCAAGAAATATTGCTTGATAAATAAAATGTTCCTGTTCCGCAACATAGCTAGCTACTCTTGAATTCAAATCCAATAGATCGGCGTTGGATTTTTTTTATAACTACATAAGCGCAAACAAAGTACTAAACTAAATAAAATAGGATTTTATGCAATGTGCTACAAACTTCAGTCACTTATACTAAATAAGTCTGTCAACAAGTCCTGTTTGAAATTTTAGTATCATAAAAAAGTGTCTAGCCATTCGTTCTCAATGAAAGCACACAAACAATTTTCTAGTGATATGCATTTTCTGAATTGTATCGAAAAACGGTATTATATACACTTGAATCACGCCACCCTGGGGTGGTAGCGTAGCGTGCTATAAAGAAGGCTTTCGTGCAAAGTGGATTTGAGAAAGTTTCACAATATAATATTTGAATTTGTAATTTTTATAAAGTCATATGTTTATAGAGGTAATATGTCAAGAAAAACATATTGCTTATTCTGATTAAATCTTTTTAGGTTTTGATATAGGCTTAAATATTATAGTACTTACGGGGATAATAATTATTCTAAAGTTTGTATTAAAAAGTTACATAATATTCGCTGTGGTATTTTATTTTATTTTATAGGCGACTTGATAACCCTGACGGCCAATCCGTATTGGAGTAGTGTGGTATCATATGCTCTAATCCTTACTAATATTATAAATGAGAAAGTGAGTTTGTTTGTTTGTTTGTTATTCCTTCACGGCTTGACTAAGCACTCGATCATTATGAAAATTTGCATACATATTTTTAGACACACAGAGCCCAACATAGGCTACTTTTTATCCCGTGAAAGTATGTCGTTCCAATGGGAAAATATTTTTTCTACTATAGAGGGCGCTGTATCGGCTAACAGATGGCGCTATGGGTTGTATTGTTGTCAAATGAGACTTATGCTATGTCATAAAATTAACGAGAGCGAAGCCGCGGGCAAAAGCTAGTCACAGTATAAATATGAACAGTATTTTATTTTTATACAAAATGGTCAAAACGATGCCTATGAAATCTCGGGGTGTCTTGCGGTGCAACAATCTGGAGTGCCCCGCAAACGTAAATATCACACAGGTTCTAATCTGTTACCATAATAAGGTGCACACAAACTAATCTACTTAATATAAACACCAGTACATACATTAATAATAAATATTTCATCTCATGCTCATTTCATAATTTCACTAAAACCCACTATAAATAAACATTAAAACTTAATAATTTAACGAAAATAATTTTTTTTACGAACGTCAGTTTTTTATATTTTTTATTATTCTACTAGCTTCTGCCCGCGGCTTCGCCCGCGTGGCCTAGTAACAATTAGCATATTTTTCTTCAGAAACAAATTCCGGTCCTGCACGGTCATACACTAAATGTTAAGTTGAGCAAATCGCCACATATTAGTGAAAACCGCATCCAAATCGGTTCAGCCGTTTCTGAGATTAGCGTGTACAAACATACATACAAACATACAAACATCCAAACATACAAACATACAAACAGACGGACAAAATTTTACGAAATTCTTGTTCTATTGCTTATTCTTCATCGCCCTAAACAATTTTTTTGGAAATATATTCAATGTACAGACAAACTTTTTTTACACTTTTATTATATTATAGATAAAACAACTAATGTCAGTTTGACATTACATTAAAGGGATAAGTGAATGAAATAATAATACGGCACGTTTAATTTTCATATAGCATATAACCCAACCCAAGGTAGGCAGCCCTAGACCCGAACGCGTATCTACTCAGCAGCAGGTAATTATTTCAAGGACACAGCTGATATTTATACTGTGCTCTAATCCCCTTTGATTGAAGGGAGATCCGTATCCCTACAGTGGGTTGATTATGAACTACTCAATGTCCAGCCTGGGCCTGATTCTACTACATTTGTTATGGACTTAAACAATAACATGATGTTTAACTTATTGTATAAGTCCATAACAAATGTCAAAAACTATTCCACAGATACACTGTCGGCATTCTATTGAGACACGATTGAGACACCATTGAGAGTCGATTGGTGCATTTGTTTAGTAGAATCGGGTCCCTGTAGTAAGATGATTATAACGTAGTCAATATCCAGGTCGCTTAAATAATAATAATGTATTTCCATTTACTAACCACGACAATCGTTACTAAGCTAAGGAGATTATTTATCTCATTGCTATACAAGCAATGCTAATTAAAATGCGTCGACTTCAATACAGGACACCCATACAGATGTGACAAGATACAATCCTCAGTACTGTACGTGATGGTGGTTATCTCGGTTCTAGTTTAATTGAACGCGAACGGGGCAGTTGACCGTTTATTGTGTGGCTATGAAGTAAATTGGATCTATTGTTGAGCGAGAGCGTTATGATTTTTGCGCATCTCTCACATTTCCCAGGCCCGATGGTTGAGTGGCTAGCAATGGCCACTTTGTCCCAAGGGCCGCGGGTTCGAATCCTGCACAAGGCAAACAGTTGTGTGCATGAACATGTCTGTTTGTCTTGATCTGGGTGTTTTCTAAGTATAAGTAATTATTTACAACAAAAAAAGTATTTAAGTATATTATTTATCAGCAATCTAGTACCCATCATAGTACAAGCTTACTTGCTTAGTTTGGGACTAGACGGCGTTGTGTGATTCGTCCAAGAATATTTATTTATTAATTTTTTAAGTTTGTGCAATCATCATATTTTTATTATATTTAACTAGCTTCCGCCCGCGGCTTCGCCCGCGTGGCCTAGTAACAATTAGCATATCTTTCTTCAGAAACAAATTCCGGTCCGGGATGGCCTGGTACGGTACGGTTCCATCCGGTCCGATCAGGTCCGGTCAATCCGGTCCGGTTCGGTCCGGTCCGGTCCGGTCGGTCCGGACCTTATAAGGACCCTGCATGCCAAATTTGGAATCTCTAGACTCAGCGGTTTGGGCTGTGCGTCCCCTCACAACTTCGTATGCGTATATCTCGCTTTCCCGTGGGAATTTTGAAAAATCCTTTCTTAGTACGCGTCTAGACGTCGTAAGAAACCTACAGTCCAAATTTGGAATCTCTAGACCCATTAGTTTGGGCTGTGCGTTGATATATAGTTAAGTCAGTCAGTCAGTCAGGACGTTGAATTTTATCTATGAAAAAAAATCCGGTCTGGTCCGGTTCGATCCGGTCCGGTCCGGTTCGATCCGGTCCGGCACGGCCCGGTACGGTGCGGTTCCTTCCAGACCGATCAGGTCTGATCCGTTCCGGTCCGGTCCGGTCCGGTCGGTCTGGACCTTATAAGGACCCTACATGTCAAATTTGGCATCTCTAGGCCCAGCGGTTTGGGCTGTGCGTCCCCTCGCAACTTCGTATGCATATATCTTTTCCCGTGGGAATTTTGAAAAATCCTTTCTTAGTACATCCCTAGACGTCGTAAGGAACCTACTTGTCAAATTTGGAATCTCTAGACCCAGCGGTTTGGGCTGTGCGTTGATATACTCTCGCAACTTCGTTTGCGTATATCTCGGTTTCCCGTAGGAATTTTGAAAAATCCTTTCTTAGTACACCCCTAGACGTCGTAAGGAACCTACAGTCCAAATTTGAAATCTCTAGGCCCATTGGTTTGGGCTGTGCGTTGATGTATAGTTAAGTCAGTCAGTCAGGACTTTGAATTTTATCTATGAAAAAAAATCCGGTCCGGTCCGGTTCGATCCGGTCCGGCACGGCCCGGTACGGTGCGGTTCCTTCCAGACCGATCAGGTCTGATCCGTTCCGGTCCGGTCCTGTCCGTTCCGGTCCGGTCCGGTCCGGTCGGTCTGGACCTTATAAGGATCCTACATGCCAAATTTGGCATCTCTAGACCCAGTGGTTTGGGCTGTGCGTCCCCTCGCAACTTCGTATGCGTATATCTTGCTTTCCCGTGGGATTTTTGAAAAATCCTTTTTTAGTACATCCCTAGACATCGTAAGGAACCTACATGCCAAATTTGGAATCTCTAGACCCAGCGGTTTGGGCTGTGCGTTGATATACCCTCGCAACTTCGTTTGCGTATATCTCGGTTTCCCGTAGGAATTTTGAAAAATCCTTTCTTAGTACACCCCTAGACGTCGTAAGGAACCTACAGTCCAAATTTGGAATCTCTAGACCCACCGGTTTGGGCTGTGCGTTGATATATAGTTAAGTCAGTCAGGACTTTGAATTTTATATATATAGATTAAAATATTTTATTTTAAAATAAATTAAATAAACTATTATCAATTGTTATTGTAATTTTAAGAACGTTATATTCTCGAGTAATAAACTAATGAAAATAAATCATAATCATTATTTTCACTTAGTAGTCCTTGACTTAACTGGAGCAAATAGTAGTAATGACTTTCCCATCGCAGGGCAAAGGTCTCCCATTTTCTCTCCATTCCTCTCTTTCATCTCCAGGCGATAGCTTGTCAATCTTTCAGATAGACATCTAACTTAACATAATCTTCCTGACCAGCTCTTAAGTTACATAAGACTTATTAGGTATTAACTAGAACTATTGAATCCTGGAAATAAAATAAAACTCCATCACAACAGACTAAATAATTTGTTTTTCATTTTTAATACTCAAACTACAAGCGGCCGGATTGATTACTGACGCTTACGAATATATCCATTTTAATGGCCCCAATTGAAACGAGTTATCAAATGCAAGCTGAATTTGCTCACCATTGGCTTTTTTCTGTTACCTTGTATATTTAAGCCATATTTTGAAATTTAATATCCTTTGTAGGTAATCTGTGGGCTTTGATATTTTGCAAATAAAATTAATCATTGTAAAAGAATACAGAGTTTTGATTTTATTTTTAACAATTGGATGTTTTACTAAATCTGGAACCATCGAGTTACGAATCGAAAGTCCCAGCTTACATGAGAATAAAAGAAGTTTGAGAAACGTAAAAGTGTAAACCAAATTCTCTTGATAATGGTATCCATCATTATGTGAAGGAAGATGTATCATGAATTCTAAAAGTTATTTACCAGCTACTCACAAAAAATACTATCACATTTCCTGTCAGCCTATATAACACGACCTAATAAGATAATATATTAAATTAAATAAATTACTTGTCTAAACAAATTAGTTTAAAGTCACGCGTTTGTCGATAGTACGCGAGATAAAAATGCTATTTTGACTTTGACACCTTGCACCATCACCTTAATAGTTACTGATTTTATCTTTCCATCCTCAATAACGCAACTAAAACAATATATGTATTATGGCACTGATAGTTAATGAAAGCAAAACACCGTTGTTCACTTTCTACCTTTTAAAGGTTCCGTACCTCGAAAGGAAAAAACGGAACCCTTATAAAGACACTTTGTTGTCCGTATGTCTGTCTGTCATGGCCCTTTTTATCTGGAACGCATGGTGATATCAAGCTGAAATTCATATCAAATACTCAAATCAAACCCTCGGTGCGCGACTCCGACTCGCACTTGGCCGGTTTTTTTAAAGTTGGTAAACTAAGCGAGTTATACCGATTTAGATACGAGTACTTCCAAGTTACGAAACCCTTGGTGCGCGAGTCCAACTCGCACTTGACGGGCTTTTTTATTTAGAGATGTGTTAGCGCATGTCCCGGATTTTGGAAAACTGACAGCAGTCAGTCATGCTCTGGTCTGCGGTATTCCCTCAGTCCGGAAGCCTGTTTTGTTGCCTATTTGCTTTAAGATTTTAAGATGCCGTGGAATGTAAAATGCAAACTTTGTTCAAACTTCAAAGTTACGTTAGCACACATAACAATCAAACAAAATGTTGAATTGAGTGTATCTTGCGCCGAATTTTATTTTTTGCTGTTTAAAATTGCCATGATTTTTCCAATTACATATAATTTAAATTTAGCTAGGACGTGAAAACTGTTAATATATCCACACATTTATTTCATCATCTCATCCACAAGAAGTCGACTGCAAAACGTCGAATGCTGACAAAATATCGACGTTTTGCAGTCGAATGCTGCTGTTTCTACAGACATAAACAATACTAAACAACATACAGACTGATTAAAGTCTCAGATGCCATGTCTACCTTACACCCCGTGCACACGCACCCAATTTTTAGGCCAATTTGATCTATTGTCCTGTTCTTGGTGATATCTAGAGAAAAGGACAGGTATACAGATTGGCCAATTAGATTGGGCCGTGTGTAAGGGGTGTTAATACATCCTTTGACGCAGTTACATAAAGAGAATCTCTGACACAAGATCTACTTGTCAATGTCTTGCACAATCTCATGGCAATTGTTAGCTGGAAGTTCAACATATTCTACCCTGCTTTATATCCAATACACAGACAAAATGAACATACAAGAAACACATTTATCTTACAGACTAATGTACATACTAAGGTCAGGTCAGATGGTATAACGTTCTCAATACTCAATATATTTATTGCACCAAAGTTACATAATCTTAATGCTAAGGTCTTAGAGCTAAGGTAATGACATTGGACCCTGTTGGGCACTACAATATGTATTGTATGCACTAGAGGGCGCTATTTACATAACGGTACATTTTTTTTTAAGTAAGTGGAGGTGAATTATTTATAATTATAATATATTATATTATGTCTTCAGAAACAAATGCTGCTGATGATAATGAATATGAATTTCATTTGATAGAGTTATGTTGTGTATGTATGTATGATAGGGAAGTAGAAGTCTTGAAATTAAGTGTGAAAACCCCAACGCTTTTACTTTTATATTTTTTTATTATCTGTGTTTTATAAGCCACATTTTTGTTTGTCACTTACTCTTTTGTTTTCTTCGAATAGGGAGAGAAAAGTACGAGGAGAAGGAAAAAGAGTAGGTATCATCAAACGAAACGCATTGCTGCTTTACGTTGATATTCTGTGACCCTCTCACAGCTGAGCTAGCCTATTTCAATCGCCATCACTCCAAATTCTATAATGATATAGGTACATTACTTGACCTGTCTCAGATCAAAAAGCTAATTATTTATAGGCTCCATTGTCCACATTTCACATTAATACAATATTATATATATAACTAAAAATATTTCGTTGATAGACTGTTATTTATTCTATGCCAATTATAATTACGTACATGATTTAACCCTGTGGCCTCGCGGCATATATAAAGACGGTAAAAAAATCCTTATCTGCAACAGGTAATTTCAATAGACCATTTAAATATGACAGTCAAATTGTGAGAATGCGAGGCGTACGTGGCTTTTTTAATTACTTTCCGTCAATCGAACAACAATCATCAATCAATGAGCCAATGATTGATGAATGAGCCGGCGAAATCAATTCAGTGATGATGTGTTTTGCGTCTAATTTGACACTAAACATGTTTGATGGGGGACGTCTATGTGTCTTTTGACCTCGCAGCAAATTGAAAAATTTAAGGGCAAATTTAAATTAATTTTTAATGAATAGGTACATCGCCTAAACGAGGTTTTCAAGTTAAAAAGTGATGTAAATTAAAAATCCTTATGATTAATTTTTATTTAAAGAATTATTTTCTTAGTTAGTTTTTTTTATAAATCCTTTTCAAGTACAAATAAAATGTGTACACTTTCAGTATAATTAAAAACATTATCCAATTCTCTACTGGTTAGTCGCACAAATACATTTTTAGGTTTAATGACACATTAAAATATCTGTCAAAGTAAAGAAGAAATAGTGACAGCTTGAGACTTTATGTAAAATTAAGATTAAAACGTTTCTACTGTAAAACTAATTTTAATAGAAAACCATTTATTTTCCGAACAAATTCAACCGAATCACCTATACAACACTATAAAAGGGTAATGTGACGCGCGATCAGTCGAAACAATCACAGCTTATCAGCAGTCAAATCTCGTTTTCAATGGACACAAGTACAATGAAGTCTTAAATAACCCTTTTGGACGTCGGCGCGGCGCCTCTGTCGACGTCCGCGCGCCTATAGCCAACTGACGGACAATACCGACGCTTTGACTGCACTGCCAGCCACGGGCATTCATTGAAGGCGAGCAGCTTACGACCGCATCCGCAGGGTTAAGGATAAAGTTATATTGATAACAAATGCGGATTGAAATGTTAAGTTTGTTTCATATTTGGATTTGCGTTTAGAAAGTAAAAGATTTTTTTTGCTTTTGGCGTAACTTGGACTATCGGAATCGGAATACCCATATAGCAGCATGACGAAATCGCCTATACGTCTTGAAATTAAAATGCCATAGTAGTTAGTAGATAGACATCAACGCTAAATACCATCTCCTCGTAGCAAAACGTCTAGATATTACTGTTACACATAAGAAGAAATTAAAACGGTTTTCTTATTAATAGTAGGTACAGTCAGCAAATGAAAGAGGTGTACAGGGCCGTAAATATGATTAAAGTTTTGAAAATATTGAGGGATTTCCTCTAATTTTAATTTATAAATTATATTATGTAATCACAAAGTTTCATAACGATACATAAGCTTAAAAATAATTATTCTCTATAATGGTTACCTGTTTCATTTGTTGACTGTAAAATAAAATAATAACTATAAAATTAAAATAGAACTCTATTTTACTGAATACTTCAACAAAATGACTGACAATACAAAAGAACCTTCCCTGCCAATAAAACAATACGTATAAAGTATCCCTTTAATCAACGCTACGCAAACATAGATATTAAACATAATTTACATACTTTATTGGCAATAAATTCTCTATGTCAGTCTAATTGACGTAACGTTACACGGAAAATATCATAGCATGTCATTATAGTAAGCTCAGTACAATGTTTTGATGTAAATTGACGTAGCGGGACTTTGTACACAAATGTCAATTAAAATGACATCAGTCAGTTTGGTAATTACATTGACGCGGGTATTTTCAGGGTGAATAAGGTTGACATGGACCTGTTTATGACTGAAAAATGTAATGATGTTTTTTGGAGTGGTAGTGCAATTTTTATGAAATGGGCTAGCTCGACCGGGGAAGTACCACCCTCAGACAGAATATCGACGTGAAGCAGGATGCGTTTCGTTCGGTGAGTGAGAAATCCGGAAGCCCAACTCCTTCCCTATCCCCTCTTTCCCCCTCCTTCTTTCCCTTCACTTTCTCCTTCCTTTCCTCCAACCTCCTTGGTGGACAACGCATTGGTAGCGCCCCTGGTGTTACTGATGTCCATAGGCGGCGGTGACCGCTTTTCATCAAGTGGCCCGCTTTCTTGTTTGTCTACTGTTTGGTATTTTAAAAAAAACAACCGAAATTTAACTGTTAAGGACTACACCACATACCGACATGTCACCAATGCTTAAATAACTGCAGCCCTGATTTGTTTCGAAGTGAGACAAAAACTGAAAAATGCCGCCCCTGCCAGAGACCTTTATCATCATCATCACTTCAGTTATCAGACGTAAACTGACGGATATTACGATTCACATATCATATGTGTGATATCAAAGAACGCCACAACAAATTATAAGTTGTGGCGTACAATTTTATCCAAATATTTTTGGTGGCAAACAAGCATACGGCCCACCTGATAGTAACCAAACACCGGACTCTAGCGATAGCGGGAGTATCACTCGCGCGTAGCGAACCCTGTAAAAAGTGGAGCTCAGGAGACCTTATTCACCGTAGGAACACAACATGGCCGAGACCAATGCTAAATTGGCCACGATCTTCTGTAAGGTGGAGGTCCTTCCCCAGACCGGCTGCTACGAATTGAGCAGATTATCTGCTGCGCCCTTCCTCTGTTGTGAATTACTAGCTGACCCGTGCCCACTTCGTTGGGCATAATGTTAATAATCCTTTTTTAGTACAGGCGTTCGTAAGAAACGCTTTCATTCGACCGTTTTTTCTCCGATTTACTTTGCAAAACCGACTTTTTTGGTTTTTTATATAACCTGTGACACTCAGCAATAATGTGGCTTTCTATTGGTGACAGAATTTTTAAAATCGGTTCAGTAGATCCCGAGATTACCCCTGTTTGTATATTTGTTAAATTGTAATTTAACAAATATACAAACACACAAACTTTACTTCTTTATAATATTAGTATAGATTAAATACTATACAGGATTGGACAGGGATTGAGTTGTGTATTTTTTTTTCTAAGTACTCGGGGTAACGATTTTGTCAGTAAAACCGCAGGCATCGGCTGGTTACCAATAATTATTCACATAACGTTCTATTAACGGAAGCAAACAAAATATTTGTTAAAATTCTATTCTTGTCTTAGCTTGTAATGCAATGGTATAAAAATGAGCCTATTTGAATAAGAATTGACTATTTATTTCTTCTTTGAATGAACATAATTAGAATAAAACTCACAATAGCCTTTCCGTTGCACTAAAACATTTTAAGTTACTGGCACATTAAATTACGGCTGTCAACTTTTTTATTATAAAAAAGCGTATTTTTTTTTCTATTGTCACTTCAGACGGAGGTGAATAAAGATAAATTGAAGTTTAACTGCGCTTCTGTTGCTGGTTGTTTTAGAAGGCGTTATGTATGTCGGAAATCTAATTTATGTCTATACATAAATTAGATTTCCGCCTGAGAGGCTACCAAGCCTTACTCTGCAGTTGAGCCTATGCTCAACTGCAGGCACGTCGTTTCTAACCGGTCATACCTTTAAACGTTCGGAGGAAGCCATGTCCAGCAGTGAACTTTTTACGGCTAAGATGAGCATGATGATACAAGATATTCTGTGATTTTTACATAACAGCGTCTATTTGGTAAAAATCGTAATACAATAAAATATCTAAACATAGAATAATGGAAATAGTTTAATATTAAAACAGACAGGCAAAATACAGTTAACAAGAAATGTCAAGCAACAAAGCAACTGCCGTCTGAATGGTGAGAAACAGGGCGTGATTGCGCGGTACCGTCTGACACCCTGAGATATTAGACTTGGTCTGTCTCTGTGCAGTTGCAGCCAACGAAATAAAGCGCTGAAGACGAACCATCACTTTCTAGATGTGTCAGGTTCAAATTGGATGTAAATGTAATAGAATTTTTAACATGGACCTAAGGTTAAGTAACTAGATGTGATAGCCATCAAAGTGCTAAAGTCCAAAATCATCAAATCCCTTTCTGACTAAATTCGTTGCTAGTTCCAAGACAGCTGTAGTTTCTCCCCCGGGACGTCAATATGCTTATTGTCAGTCAGAGGACGCCGTTTTCGATCCTAGCCTAGTTGGAATTGAGCAAGTATGTTATGTAAACGCACATAGGTATGTTCGTGTGCGTGAAACACAATGTTCCTGTGAAAATTTTACTGGAATTCGATTCATGTGAAAACTACGTGTTATATTAATAATTTAGCCAATATTTCGCGGATCATAAATCATAATTGGTCACTGAACGATACGTGCATGTCTATAAATAAATACATTAATTTAAAGTATTCCAATACCACGAAAGTGCATATTAAAAAGCATCTGGTTACATTTGATCGCATTTTGTTGTAAAAGTATAGGTATTTTGTGTCATAATTTGAATAATTTAGTAGAAAATATAAATTTTGAACTGATAATAATAAAAACATAGATTATTTTGACAAGAATTGACAAACGTGGTAACGTTAGCAGTCTGACTAAGTGAAGAAATGAGTGAATCAGTACAAAAGAATGAGATGGTTTTAAACTAAAAAATATTCCTAACATTGTAATTTATAAAAGACGTATCTATGTGCCCCTCATAACTTAGAGAGATGGCTGTTACAAAAATGTTAACAGAGCAAACGATAATTTAGTTTTTCCAAAATTATAACAACCGCTAGATGTCTAGGTGACAGACTTATCTAGAAAACACTTTTATCTGTGTTTCCAACTTTTGAGTCCGAGATTGTCTCCCATCTTCCTCTCAGGTTATTAATGTAGTTTTAAAATGTGAGCTCAAATGACTTTATCTAAGTTAAAACCGTGGTTAACCTTGTCTTTGTGCTCCTGACGGATTCATTTAACTGAACTTTGCGAAGAATAGCAATGAAATATTAGAGTCGTTCTTACAAAGAATTAGCAGAGTTTTAACTTGACTATCTTTAAGGCTCCATGTTGAAAATTGTTTGAGGGTTCTTTCCGCGTTCATTAAATGTTTATGGCGCAAAACTTTTATAAATTGATATTGTGTATAAATATAATAAAACATTGCTTTAAAAATTACTTGAAGATTTTTTATTATATTTCAGGGAATATTTTTACTTAGTGTTTAAACAGTTTAATATAGCGCTAAATTAATATTAAACTCTTTTTCAGAAATTTTGATTATGTTTTAAGCATTATTATTGGCCAAAACTGTCCCACTGCTGGGCAAAGGCCAATCCGCATTGGAGCAGCGTGGCAGAGTACGCTCTAATTCCTTTCGATTGAAGGAACACCGGTATCCCTACAGTGGGATGATTATGGATTGATACGATGATGAAAGATACATTAAGTATTTCATTGAATAAAGGAAACTGCTAAAAACACTATTAGTAAATAATAACAGCGTAATTTGTGAAGAAATAATGATGTTCTGTAACGCAAAATGGCGGAAATACTTCCCCTCTAAAAAGTTACTACCCTTATATTCAAATAAAAATAACAAGAAATTCTTTATACGCCCAAGTCTTCCTTAAACAAAATTTATGAACAAATATTTTGAAAGTCTATACATTAGTTAATGAATGCAGCTCTTGGCACTGTGTACGTTGCTGTCTTCTGCGTCCCTATTCTGTATCACAATGTTACTAGAAATGTCATTTTGTTTGTTCCATTGTTATTTCATGCGTAGTTACTTATACGCCAATGGACTCTTTAATTTTTTTTTTTAAAGTCTATTACTATAGTTTTGTTAAAATCTGGCTAAAAATGACAAAAGACCAATAAGTACATATTAATACGAGTCTTTAAAATATTAAAAAAAATTGTTTTTTTATATTTTACGGACTAACCCTAGGTTACCTACCTAGGGTTAGTCCGTAAAATATAAAAATACACTATAGGGTATACAGAGTCAGGGGGTATCTACATAAAAGCTTGCTAAAAACATGTTTTAGTCAAGGAAATTTTAAAAATTCGATGATCAACAAAAGTATACAATCGTCCATTTTATATTTGAAAATTTTCACAAAACAACTCCATTGCGTATCGGCCTTGTAAATCGCTTCTCTACTTTTCACTTTACGGATATGAATTTATTCGGGATAATCTTAGAATAGGGATGCAAAGATAATGGATGGTGGCAGAACTGTCACTTGACGCACCCCCGCAATGCCATTATGACTATCACCCTCGTTCGCGAAATAATTTCTCCTTTTATATGTCCTAATATATTTGCGGAAAAATGCACTTTTATCTCATTCATTAAGTGTAGTAATTTTATACACTATGAAGCACTTATCTTAAAGTAACGAGTAAATTAAAGGATACTTTATAGTCATTGTTTGATATTTAATTTTCTATGACATGTGTTAAGTAAAATTCAATTGATTTAAATAATTTTATACAATGATTAGATTTTTAATACATGAACTCTATTGAAATTAGAAATGTCAATGACGTCACTGATTAATACAGCCTGCTGTCTGTTTTGGATCTTTATTAATGACACTGTACTTTAAAGCCACAGGACACGGCGTATTTTTACGCGCAGAGGACGCGCGTTTCGTGCTACATTGAGCTCTTTGTATGTTAGACCTCACGATGGAATGATTGCAACACCGCCTTGGATAACGATACGCGCGTCATGATCTGCACGTTTAAAATACGCCTCTTAGAGTTTATCTACTTTTGTTGCTGACCGTACAACAAAATATTATAGGAAATGTTTGACATTTGAAATAAATTTACAATAAATGATACTAAAAAGCAAGATTAAATGTCTATAAATCTTTGTGGAATAGTAATTTTCGAGTCTAAATTGTTTCTAAATACACTCATGCATATAACATTGTCTTTCCTACCCTATTTCAACAAAAAGCAAAAACATTTCATCTGCTATAGGGCAAGTACTGTTTACATTTCCTTTGACCAACCACAGCCGTTATTCTTCTTCAACCTAATCTCGATTACAAAAAATGTGTCTTGCTTGACACTTGTGTAACGGTACAGATGTGCGACAAATCGCACAAGCGATGCAAGAGCAAATAAAATGTAGTATTTAGATCAACTGTCATAAAGTCAAGTGTAACAGACGAACGATAAGCTGCAGAAACTGTAACTAAAATGACAATTCTTTGACACGTTGACATACATTGTAAAAATACAGACAAATAGCGGAAATAAGTTAATGTGTTTCGTGGTAATAAAAAAAAAATGTACTCACAGCTAAATAGCTGAGTCAGATTCCGGCGCGTGTAGCGAAGTTTAGGTTTGCCATGGTTATGCCATGGTCACTAGCTTTCTTCTTTTTTATATCAGAAACAAAATAAAACAATATTTAAAAACTAATTCCATAGATAGTAGTGGATAGTGACGTCAACGCAAACTCTGAGAAAATATGTCCATCATACTTAGGATCAAAATAATCATTTAAAAATACCCATTAATATATTTAAATATGTTTAGATTACTATTTTGACATTGACATGCATCGTCTTTTTTATCGATGAATATCAGAATGGCGAGTGTACTCCTCCGGATTGAATGAAATATATTTTAAATGGTGACACAGGAATTATGCTTCGACGTTACATCCTCTAGATTTATTAATTTTAACTAAGGTAGTACATTTTGTAATGTACTGGGCATCGCACACTTAATTTAAAGCTATAATTTAATACTAAAAGCAATGAAATGACCACCATTCCCCCACCCTCCAACTCCAGTCTCCGCGCCGCGAGCTGTCAAATCTCATTCGTTTTGTGTGTGCGGGCATCGTAACTACTCTTACACAAGTGAAAAGCACAAGTAAAAAGTGCTAATTACCATGGGAAAAAGGAAACACAAAGATAAAAAATCACATTCACACGAAAAAAGACGCGAAAAACGTCCCAGATATTACGAATCAGTATCGTCTACGTCTACAGGTCAGTGTAATTTGTAGTTTTAATTTAATAAACTAATATTTTCATAAATACGAATAAATACTTTTATCATTAAAAATAGTGAAAATGAAAAATGATAAAACATAAACAGATTACGTAACATTTAAGTTAATAAGTTCATGGAAAAAAAAAAAAAAAATTTTTTTTTCTTTCTTAATTTTCTACCCTCAAAGTTTTTTATATTTATATTACTACGTAATTGTTTAACGATTGCAATAATATGTCATATTACTTGAACCTACCTTTATAGAATGATGCAAAGTAAGAAGATAGGATTATTAATTATGTTTTTACAGTGTTCTATACTATTGGTATACTCCGTGACGAGATCACGGCTGATACTTATCTACTTGTGACAAATATAAATCTAGCGTCGTATCGTGCATACGTACCTAGAAAACTATTAATATTATTATACAGACAATAATATTGTCTTTTACAAAGACGCAATAGGTATACTCCATGTTGTACACATGGTTGATACCGCCTAGTCCAGTGCCGTAACGTGATTACGCCCAGCGACTTAAAACAATAACTTGGCGATTTACTTTTATCTATTATTATATATATATTTTTTTTTCATTCTGTATTATTACAGATGAACATTACGAAGATGATCAATACAAACATTACTATCCAGACCCACGATATTCTCGTACATATGAATCACGCCATGCTCGTGACAATTATCGATCAGGGTCGCCAGAAAGTGATGGTGAATTACCATTATACTGGTCACAAGGTTCAATAGTCGATTCTGATGATGGCAAAAATCACACGGGCCAAACTAACCAGGAATCTGAACAGATCCCGGTCACAGTTCCTGATGAAGAGACAAGTAAGCAAGACGAGCCACAACCGGGACCTAGTACGGCTCCGGATCACAGTGTTCCCATAACCATCATTGACGTAGAAACGTCCTTACCAGCTGATTTAGAAAAGTTTGGGCCAAAAATACCAGAAGAAATTTCTAAACGATGGGGGCGTGTCTTGATTGATGGCCTAACCAAAGAGTTGAAACAAGAGATTATTGACAAGTCACTAGTGCCAGACAACTTCCGATTAGCTAAAGCTCCACTTCTAAATCCGGAAATTATCCCAGTGTTGAGCGAACAAGTTCGCAATCGTGATAAAATCTTAGAAAAATCCCAAAACCAACTAGGTTTGGGAATTTCACGACTTACGACATTAACATCGGCTATTATAGAAGGAAAAAATGATAAACTTGACTTACTGAAACAAGTATCTGAGGTAAGCCAGATCTTCTTAGACTTACATTACGAAGAAACCAAGCGGAGAAGGAAACTAGTGACGTCATCCTTGGATAAAAAATTTTTTAGTATGATATCCGATGTTAAAAGAGATACCTATCTCTTCGGAACTAATTTGGGAGAAAAAATTAAGGCTACACAAACAGCAGAGAGATCCGGACTTCAAATTAAACGTCGCGATAACAGCGCCACCACTTACAAGAGATACTCTCATCAGGGAAACTGGAGAGGCCCACCCCGATCAACAGTACAACGTGCATACAGACAGGGTGGGCAGAGAGGCCGGTATCCGAGCCAACCGTACCGGCGCGCGCCACCACCGACTGCAGATCGGCAACCACGAGCGCCAAGACGAGCGGCAAGCCCTTCAAAACCCAATAGAGGTAACACCGCATTCAGGTAGACTCACTTATTTTTTTAAAGAGTGGCAGTCTATAACCGAAGACCCTGTTGTCTTAGGTTATATAAAAGGTTACGTTATTCCACTTGTAGGTCCTGTTGAACAAAACATCATCCCATATAATAATAATTTTAATAACATTGAAACGCAACAGATATTTATTGAAATTTGTAAATTAAAACAGATAGCCGCTATTGTAGAATGCCTAGACCAGCCAGGACAATTCTTATCTAAAATATTTTTAACGTCTAAACCCGATGGTTCGTTTCGATTCATACTCAATTTAAAAAAATTAAATAAGTACATTCCACATCAACATTTTAAGATGGAGGACATACGTACAGTTACAAAATTAATGACAAGGGCATGTTTTATGACAACAGTTGACCTCAAAGAGGCATATTTCTTAGTTCCTATTAATCACGAAAGTAAAATTTTTTTGAGATTTAAATTTCAGGGAAAAACATATGAGTTTCAGTGTTTACCATATGGGTTATCTTCGGCACCTTTAGTTTTTACAAAACTATTAAAACCAGTTATTTGTAACTTAAGATCAAAAGGCTTTGTTATTAATATATATCTAGATGACATTATTTGCTTCGGAAATACATACAATGAATGCCTCCTCTGCGTCACGGAAACTGTTAAGTTACTACAAAATCTAGGACTTGTCATAAACTTTACTAAAAGTAAGCTAACGCCGAGTCAAGTACAGACCTATTTAGGATTTGAACTAGACTCCAAAAATATGTGTTTACGCCTACCAATAGAAAAACGGTTGAAAATCAAGAATTGTATCTTGGATTTAAATAAAGAAATATCTTTACCTATCAGACAATTCGCTAAACTATTGGGATTATTATGTTCATGTTGCCCAGCCGTTGTATATGGTTGGGTTTATACAAAACGTTTAGAAAGAGCAAAATATCTAGCTCTGCAGAAGTGTAACGATAATTACGATAATATCATGCAAATAAGCTCTTCTTTACAACCAGATTTTTCATGGTGGATTGATCATATTATGACATCTAGTAATCCAATCCGCGAAGGTAAATATTACCTAGAAATTTACTCGGATGCGTCACTGACAGGATGGGGAGCTTCATGCGACGGAGAAAGAACAGGAGGTTTTTGGGACACACAAGAAATAACAAATCATATAAATTACCTAGAGCTGTTAGCTGCGTTTAATGCATTAAAATGTTTTGCTAGTAAAACATATAAAAAAGAAATATTGTTGCGGATCGATAATACAACCGCTATCTCATATATAAACAGATACGGCGGAGTTCAGTATAAACATCTTAATGATATAACACGCGAGATGTGGCAGTGGTGTGAGAAACATCAACTACACATACATGCGTCATACATAAGATCGAAAGACAATTTCGAGGCAGATGAAGAATCTCGCCGGTACAACATTGATACTGAATGGAGCTTATCTCCCTATGCATTCGAGCAAATCAAGCGCAGCTTCGGCCGCCCACAAATAGACTTGTTCGCTACTAGATTAAATGCTAAATGTTCTAGATACGTTTCGTGGAAACGTGACCCTCAGGCCTTTAACATTGACGCATTCACGATCGACTGGAGCGAATATTCATTCTATGCATTTCCGCCTTTTTCTTTAATATTAAAATGCCTTAGAAAAATTGTAAATGACAAAGCTACCGGTGTGTTGGTCGTGCCGTTTTGGCCTAGTCAGCCATGGTACCCGATTTTCCATAAACTATCACAATCTGAACCTCTCTATCTTCATCCAAATCCTGAGTTGCTTCTCTCTCCTTTCAGGACACAACACCCACTTTGGAAACGACTTACCCTGGTGTCGTCACTTTTATCAGGGAAGCATTTACAAGACAATCACTAAGTGACGACACTATTGATGTCATGATGTCGTCCTTAGCTGAGAGCTCGTTAAAACAATATAATACCTCTTATAAGAAATGGTGGTCATATTGCACTATAAACAAGGTTGATTATTACACGAGAAATATCCCGTATGTACTAAATTTTTTAACCAAAGAATTCAAAGAAGGAGCAAGTTACTCAACTTTGAATACACTTCGATCTGCGTTGGGTCTTATTTTAGGCAAAAACATAAGCGAGGATTACTGTATCTCTAGGTTTCTTAAAGGTGTTTTCAAAACAAGACCATCTTTACCCAAATACCAATCAACTTGGAACCCTAACTTAGTCCTTAATTATGTAAGTGATTGGTACCCCAATCAAAACTTAACTTTGGCAAATATTTCAAAAAAGATGGTAGCTCTTTTAGCGTTGTCAACAGCACAACGTATACAGACGCTGTCACTTATACGCTTGTCTAACATAAGAACCAATACATCGAATATCGAGATCATTATTAACGATCTTATAAAGACCTCTGCTCCAGGTAAAACAATGCCACGGTTAATAATACCTTTCTTCCCTCAAAGAGAAGAAATTTGTCCGGCAAAAACTTTGATTTCATACATAGAAACAACAAATAAGTTCAGGAATTTACCTCATACTGATAAACTCATCTTAACCACTAAGAAACCTATCCATAATGCCAGTGCCTCAACAATAAGGCGATGGATTAAGTCGGTACTCTCAGAGAGTGGAATAGATATCACTATATTTTCGGCACATAGTACGCGACATGCGTCTACGTCGGCCGCTAATCGAAAAGGTATATCTGTAGATCTGATCAAGAAAACAGCGGGCTGGTCAGGTAATTCATTAATTTTTGCAAAATTCTATAATCAACCGATCTTAGAAAACAATGATAATGTTTTTGCAGAGGCAGTGTATAACGATTAAGTACCTAATTAATTGTATTAAGTTGTTAATCACGTTTTTTCTTTTCCTTTTTGAAAATAAATTAATAATAAAATTTTGTGTTTCTTTTTTCTTAGCTATTTCTCGAATAATAGCGCTAAACATCTACCTTAGTTAAAATTAATAAATCTAGAGGATGTAACGTCGAAGCATAATTAGTGGTTAAACAAACTTACCTGTGAGTGATGTTTGACCATAATTATGCGAGACGTTACATCCGAATAGATTTATTACCCTCCCTACCCTACAGTTAACCAATAGCTTAACTCTTGACCCTGATTTACTCGAAATAGCTCGTCTCTGAAAACAATGAGATTTGACAGCTCGCGGCGCGGAGACTGGAGTTGGAGGGTGGGGGAATGGTGGTCATTTCATTGCTTTTAGTATTAAATTATAGCTTTAAATTAAGTGTGCGATGCCCAGTACATTACAAAATGTACTACCTTAGTTAAAATTAATAAATCTATTCGGATGTAACGTCTCGCATAATTATGGTCAAACATCACTTACAGGTAAGTTTGTTTAACCACTAATTTCTGTGTACCCTTCTGTAAACAAAAATACAGCATACATAAGGTTCATTCAAATCGGAGGAATAATACCCGCGATTCCGACATTCATTTAAAATCGTCCGTCTACAAAACGAACCTGTTTACACGACACGATACAAAACGAGGAATTCCACATTATTTCCCCACTTTTCAGGTCGGTAGTAAACTAAGGCACTAAAAATGCACGGACATAAATTACCAAGTTTAGCATGCGATGCTCGTTAGGTCATTCGCTTAGAATTAAACTGTGTGATAATATTTATAAGGTGTTGATGTAAATACAGCAGTATGGCCGACTTTCGGAAATAATAAAACGATGCAATAAAAACCTCTGCACAACCTCGGTGGTCTTGTGACTTGTGGGTAGATGGTCACGACAACAATAATGACATAAAAAGATTTAAAAACAAACAAACGGACAACGGCTTAGTAATAAGAGGTTTCAAAAAGAAGTAATGTGCACTATGAGGATTTTGACGCCAACTCGATAGTCAACTTTAGCTCGTCATTAAACATAACGCTGCCCGGTGGCGAATTTACAAAACCTATACCATTAGAGAGAAAGTGTAAACTGAACTGGCTTAGCTTTTGTTTGCCAAAAACTTGACAAAACCCTAATCTATTACACTACAGAAATTGACCGAAATCGCATAGACTTTGTTAGATAAATCCATTCTAACATTCTAGCAACAAATGCTATTCAATTTCATTCCGATATTAATCTATCTGTCGTAGGTTTATGATGAAATCAGGTTTTTGATCAAAATCCTAGGCTTTTGATCAAGATCCGTAAGAAGACAAAATCAGTGCTTTGTTTTACCATAAACATGAAAATATCCAGTTTTTTCATCAAAAACCTAGACTGGGTTAGTTTTATGATAAAACTAATGGCAAAATCCTCGACTGGTTTATTTTTAAGATGGCCACAACGTGGAATCGTAAGAAATATTCAGACAGACATTGGTGGGTTAGGTTAGGGTCATCTTGTCATATTGATCATAACATCTATTTTTCTTAAAAGGTTCAATCAACGCATTGTCGCCTATTTTCCGCTTATCTATTTGAGTGAATAGTACTAGATTTTGTACGTGCATTTTCTTTTAAAATATCAAAACAAAAAGCTAATCTATTTGGGTCATTTTTTTTTTACTGAGATAGATTACTTATTGTCGAGTAATATGCATAAACAAAAGCTCATTTATTAGAGTCTGACTCGTGACTCAAATAGTATAGCCTTTGTAAATTCGCCGCCTGGTGACGCGGTTTTCGCGTAGTCTAAACGAGCTCTTTCAGGTGATGGAAGAACACGTATCTAATCGAATAATTATTTGACACCTTTGAAATGATGACTTTATAATAAGTGGCTTCTTATACCCAGCTATTTTATTTCTATAACAATTTTAAGTATGCAAACCGCAAACCCAATATTCAATTTCGACTATAATAATAATATAAAATATACAGTGACAAATTCAAAACTAAATTAACTTTATTTTATACAAAAATCAAGATAGAATTACTTTGTTCAATTTTTTTGCACAAAAGAAATTAATTTGCACATAAATTGGATATTAGTAAAAACCTTATTTTCAAAGACCTGCATGATGAGTTGAGCCACATAGAAGGTTTATTACAATTGTGGCCATCTGAACTAACAAAATGTAAAAAAAAATCGATGATATTCTATTATCCCGTCGCGTGGTGGCCGCCACAGACAGCAAAAATATATTTATAAACTAATCTATATTTTTATTGTGTTATATCAAGCTGTTAAAGATAGTACTTAATCATGCTATGTTATATCCATTTACAAATACATGACTTAGGTAATAAAATAATGTATATTACCTACGTCTGTCACTCACGTCAACTCGAAAATACACAAGGCATTTTATATTTTAGATTTAAATATATATTAAGACAATGGCACTATTTATTTATTGACATTCCGAGTGCGTTGTTGTATATACCTAGTTTTAAATTTTATGTAAAAAAAACGTACCTACGATATATTAAAAAAAGACACAAAACGCCGTAACTGGTTTTCTTTCGCCATTACTTTTACCAGTGGTCATTTTGCTTCTGTTTCCGAAATGGTAGTAGTATATAGAGTAGATTAATTTAAACAAATCATTTATTACAACTGTATACTCTGTCAATAGAACGTGTTTGTGAAAACTTATTTTCTGAATAAAAGTTTTGAATTTGAATTTGAACATAGTAAGGAACCACATACAACATGTTAATTTTCATTAGACACGGTGGTCCAGCAGCCCCTATCAGCGAAACTGTTGTGTTAGTACGCTCAACTTGTTGCCGACGAACATAAAATAAAATGAATTGTGTGAAAACGCACAAATGTCATCGAAAATGACAATGCACTCATCTGCATACAAGCAAAGCGTAGCAACAGAACTTTACAATATGCGTGGCCCGACACGCACTTGCCCAGTTACTTATAAGGGCTGTCAGTAATAAGATTTACTTTTCAATCCCACCCCTAGCAATATCTACATAATTTTCTTTTTATTATAAAAAAAAATGAAAAGTCACTAGTACGTAAACTCGCACGTAACGTGGAAATTATGACAGGCGATACATCAGTAACGCACCCTACTCTATTAAAACCGGTCCCGCCTGCATTATAAGCCTGGCTTATTTTTCAACGTCATTAGCTACGTCACAATGTGAAAGGATAACGCATTATTTGCAATAACGTGATATGCATAATATGATACAATCAGCCACAATTTTCTACAAACATAAAAGTAACAGAACGTACGAAAAACCCGCTGTGAGATTTTCATGCGTAGGTACTATGACGTCATAAGTGTAGAAAAGTCAGTAAAATGGAAATTCTACAAACATGGAAGTAAAAAAAGACATAATGATAAATTCATTGTTATCAAGTCCTTGTCACGTATGTCATATTTATGTAGAATGTCTGAAAACAAATTAGAAACTTTCGCATAGACTTAATTATCTAAAAGTAAATTTTAATTTTTTTGTCATCATTATTATAAGTATAGTTGAAGAAATATTAGAGATTGTCAAATTTAAATATTTTTTACTTAAAAAAAAAAGTCTGTTAGTTTTTTGTGAGCTATTTTTGATGCTGACTGTACACACGTGATATCATGCATTGTTGGGGTTTGTTTTGACAAATAGAATGCTTTTTTATTTGGCTTAACGTCAAGAAAATTGAAATACGCGACTTCATTTTCTCGGCATTCAGGTGAGCTAAAAAACATATACGTATTCGCAAGAATACACTTTTCACTTCTCATGCTCAGAAAATGCTTATTTGCGCAGGATATAGGCTGCACAAAATCGAATTTTGTGCACAAGGGCAAAAACGTATCTACTCATAAATTTATGTCTATATTAAGGCAGAGGAAATGAGCCATACAGCCAAACACAATAAAAAGTTCAGAGATAGAATTTGTTATTTTATAATATTTACTTTAATTTATTTGCCTTATGTGTTTTTTAAGTCATAAAAGATATTAAAATTTAAATTAAAGTACGGTAGGTTATTTAATTAATTTAAGAAAATTATTTTATTACAAAATTAATTTTATAGTAGGCTGTATAGGTCTGCAGCCCAAGCCTAATATCAATGTCGTAAGATTTAAAAAAAAGCGGCGGGAAACAAGTCTTGTTTTTTCGTGCGTTTATTAATTTCTTCGATTTGCTAAAATTGTTAAAAATGTCCAGTGAAGAAGGATTTAGCACTCTCTCCTAATACGCTTATGGAAATTAATGCACAGAGAGTTGAGCAACAGATATTACCGCCAAAGTCTCGGAAAAAATATCTCAAAGTTTACGATAATTTTGTAAATTGGAGAAAAGAAAAATTATTATATTATGTATTAATAGATTATGTAACTAATTAATATTATTTAATTAATAGATTTTGTGCAGCCTAATCCTACACAAATAAGCAATTTCAGAGCATGAGAAATGAAAAACAATTTCCTTCAGTATTCGAAACTGTACTAATTTTACTTTGAATTTTAATTAAAGAAATGTTATGTTATACTACTGTTTTATTTCCTCGCAATCGAAGTGAAAAGCAGAGTTTGTAACTCGTCCACAAAACCATTTTTATCCTCGACATTACTATCAGCTGATTCGTTTTGTGCACTTGTTGTAAAATCTACAATTAATTATTTAAATCGCGCTATGGTTTTCTCCATTTAATTATTTGAAGGTAGTTAGTAAAAAATTGTTCTCAACTCATTATAAAAAGTACCCAAAATAAAGGCATCATACCACAACTATCTACGTATTCCATTCCACTATACTTGGCACAAAAGCTCCGAACAATCGTCTGATTTTAAAAATATTAAATCAATATGAAATAAACATGAATACATACTAATATTATAAATGTGAAAGTGTGTTTGTTTGTTTGTTTGTCCTCCGTTCACGTCGAAAGTAATGAACGTATTGATATGTTTTTTTTATTGGGGATAGTTTAAAGTCTGGAGAGTGACATAGTCTACTTTTTCCCAATACCCATGAGAAAAAATATTTACATTTTCCCTTGACCACGCGGACGGAGCCGCGGGTAACAGCTGGTCGATTATAAATCACACAACATTACAAATTACAACAATAAGGTATGACAACTTATTTCAAACACAATTCTAGAATTTCATTAGGAAACTTTGTGATTTTGGCTTATGGGTCTCTCACTAAACGAAACGCATTGCTGTATACGTAATTTTGTTAATCACACGATTTCGCATTAAAGATAAAGAAATATTTACGCTAAAATTTCTCTTTGGTTATTCTACGGTTTTATTTCGCAAATATGAATACAAGTGTCTACAAAAGAGTTTCGCGGAATCGCTTCGAATTAAAACATTTCGCAGGACAACTACCCCATCGCGTGCTGCTAAGACACGGTGAAATCCTTTGTTTATAGCAGAATTATGTGAAAATATTTCGCTGAATTTCGTTTCCATGGTCATGCGAGTATTCAAGATTGCGAGGTGACATGTAATGACAGTTTCCTCGATAACATCCTTGAACTGCGACAAAGGAAAACTAAGGACCGCAGATGCAAGTAAATACATAAAACCAGTATTTCTTTGTCTAACCCAAATAAATACAACGTTGATTAAAAATTCTATAAGTACAGTACTGAAACATAAAAATTATATTCGTGCATTTTACTATTTTTTTGATTAAAAGCTAACCCTTTTCTCGTTCTTAGTATGACAGCGACAGCCAATATATAATTTGTCATTAACTTGAAAACTTTAAATTAATATGTGCAAATGTGCATATTATGTAAAATAATTCATTATATGAAAACAACATTCAAAATTGTACACAGCGAAGGAACACCGACTTTGTTTTATGCCGATTAATGACATCGCTCGTCTCGCTTGAAAAAGACTTGAAATAAAATTATTAATATGTCGTGACAATAACTAACAAATTCATTGTAGCTCTGTGTTGACTGTAATAAAAGGGGTTTTAATTTTTAAACCCTTCAAATAGTGTCGCTTTTATGTGTAATAAGGGTTGGTTGTTGAAGTCATAAATTTTCTAGAACTATAAAAAAGCTGATTAAAATCTACGCTAGATCTTTAAAAGAATCGTAATCACACAATTTAATTAAATAACGTTTTATATTATGCAGAATTCATTCCAATTTCGAAATATTTTAATGTCACACATTGCCAGAAACAGTTTCTAGTCCATTCCTATGGGAAAATATGCCATAAGTTGCTATGTCATTGGATTACGAAACTTCAAAAAACTCGCCATCGTAAAACTAAAAGACGCAGATACAAATAAATATTAATTATAATCATTTTACCAGAAGTCTACTGATGGACTGGACATAGGCCTTTAATAATAAAAATATAATTATATTGTATGTAAAAAAACATGTACAGTCAACAAAAGAATGGGCTACAATGAAATAAATAAACCATTGTATTTCTTTCTTTCAAATGTTAAATGAAGAATATTATTATTATATTATGAAAACACTTTCATGTGCTTGTATGAAAATAACAAGTAACGTTTTAATATAATTATTTTCTTGGAAACAGTCAAACAGCACTATTATATTAATTATCAAACTTAAACCCATAAATCAGTTTAAAAATTCTACGAAAAGCCCTTAAGCACCGCGAAAATTATTCTAGCAAATGAAATTACGGTAAATAAATAATACGTATATAATGTTAAAGTAAACATAATCTCCTTATGGGTAAACAACATGGAAGCGTGCTTCCCTGAAACTTACGCTTTGTCTGATCGAATTTGGTACGTGAAACGTGAAACAACACGCCACCAGCGGTACGAAAGACTTAACACGCGACTTGCTTTATTTTCCTGCCTTTTCCTTTTCATATACCCACGGACATTTACATTATTTTATAATATTTTAGAATACTTCTTAAAGGCTTTTTTACTTTGTAAATATTACTTGTGTATGTTGTAAAATGTATGTACTTTATTGCTGTATAAAGAGTTTCTTTTCCCAAAAGTACTAAAATATTACATGTTTTTATTTCGGTAAAAATATTCCCAGATATACGGTTAGATCAAATCACTCCTCTAGTTCACAAAAATAATACCTATAGGTAGGTACTGGATAAAAAAGTAATAAAAGTGATAAAGAAATAAATTTTCTCTTCTTATTTTCAAACTAGCTTTTCCCCGCGGCTTCGATCGCGTTAATTTTATGACAGATCTCGTTTGACAACAAAACAACCCATAGCACGACCTGTGGCGCCATCTGTTGGCCGATACAGCGCCCTCTATAGTAGAAAAAAAAACCTATTGGAATGACATACTTTTACGGGATAAAAAGTAGCCTATGTTGGGCTCTGTACCTACCCCTGACAATGTATAATTATACAAATTTCATAATGATCGGCTGATTAGTTAAGCCGTGAAGGAATAACAAACAAACTCACTTTCTCATTTATAATATTAGTAAGGGTTCATAGAAAGTCAGTCTTTCAATTATAAACATCAAGCAAACCTGGATATAGGTAGATTGAAGTAAAGGGTAAAACCTAAAAATCTATCAAAGCAAACGAGATGATCATACTTAAAATACCTTTCACTTCCCGAAATAAAATTCGAAACATGGTCACCAAAACGAATAAGAACAAAGTGCATTCACAAGTTGAGCGCATTATCAGGTCCCGCAGTTTCGATCTTAGCCGCTGTAGATAAGTGATCCAGTATCCTTATTCTGTAAACTGTCACTACACAATACTATTCTTTTTATTCACTGGAAGCTTGTCAATGAAATTTTAAATTGTATATTATAAACTTTGGCGTTTTGAACACACTTTACTGACAAGGCTTGAACACGCACATTACTTGTAGTCACACCCGACACGTTTCGACAGAATTTCATCTGCCGCCGTGGTCACGGGCATGGTATAATAATATACTGCGCCTGGTATACCCTTCCCGAGTCTATGCCCCAAGAGGCCCAAGACTTACGATCAGGGGCCCGATTCTACTAACACAAATGCACCAATGGACTCTCAATGAAGTCTCAATCGTGTCTCAAAAGAATGCCGATAGTGTACCAGTGGAATAGTTTTAGACTTTTGTTATGGACTTAAACAATAGTTAAACATTATGTTCGGGCCCCAGTGTGACATATTCAACCTTATTAAAACCGCACCACAGCCGATGACTTCATCTTGGACCAATCACGTGAACTACCTGTCACGGGTATACCTTGTTTTGTTATACCACGGGGAGACTGGAGTACTACAGTGCAAAGGTTGAAGACGGTAGGATGATGTTGAACTACTCACTTTATTGTTAACTAGCTTTTTTGCCGACCCGTTCCCGTGGGAACCACGTTGAATTTCGGGAAAAGCTATAGCCTATGTCACTCCCTGTAATGTAGCTTTCTACTGGTGAAAGAATTTTTGAAATCGGTCCAGTAGTTTCGGAGCCTATTCAATTCAAACAAACAATCAAATCTGTCCTCTTTATAATATTAGTATAGGTAAAAATGCACTAATTATAAAGTACCGTACACACAACAGTATCCGCATTATCCGACTTTACACTTATTTTGATTATTTTCAATCTCTTTTAAATGAGTAATTAACATATTTATTTATTGACAACATAGAATTTAATTTTGAACAGAACTAACTCTTTGAATAAACAGTAACAATTTTTAGACAATGACAATTGCATTTTTCAGAATAAGAAGATTTTAGATTTCTAAGTTTAACTCGATTTTGCGGATTTCGCTACTAACGCCTTTTAAACACTTGAAAACTGCTACGTATAGTCTGCACAAATAGATAAATCTAGAGTAGTTGCATTTTAGGGAGTTTTCGAAGTACCCTTGTGTTTTCGAAATACAAAGTTCCTTTTGAGTGATTCAAATCACACAGATCACACAGATTGAGCTAGCCCCAAAGTAAGTTCGAGACTTGTGTTATGGGATACTAACTCAACGATACTATATTTTATAACAAATTATACGAATATAAAGAATACGAATATAAAGAAACATCCAAAACCCAGGCTAATCATAAAAAGTACGTTTTTCATCATGACCCGACCGGGATTCAAACCCGGGGTCTCCTAGGCGGTCTGGCATGGTGACCATTACGCCACGGATATCGTCATTCAATTTAATTAATGTTTCATTAAATTTTAAAATGCTTTCCAGAAACTATCTAATGTCTGTGAGATAATATAGTTACATACATATGACACAAGTTACATACACAATATATTATCTTACAGTAAAACCTCACAGTATTTCTGCAAGTATATTTTCAAGATGGAAGACAAACAACAGAAATTTCTACAAAATATCTACATTTAAGGAAGTACGTGAAAATTGTGTGTTAGGTGTCCTACGTGACTAACACGGTAGGTAATGCTGCTGTGATTTTAGCTACATTCCGACTATATTGCTTCTTTCACAACTACAGGCACGTACGTGGAAAAAAAATGTAACAGCAGAGTGGTTTATCTACTAACGTTTTCATATAAAGGTGCTCCTTCACCGGGAGCATTTGCGTGTAATGTAACGCTCAGATTCGAGCATTACAGCAGTGAGAGAGGCGAACGTTCGTCAGTCAGGGATGTAGTATTGTAATGTAATGCTCAAAGAGAGTCTAAAATGTTACATTACACGCGAATTGAAAATCAATCGCCTGAAATAGCCAATAAGTGATTGGTGTATTAAATCAATTATTGGCATCAATATTATTGAAGTATAACCAGTATTCTCTGAGAAATGACACCATGGAAAACTGTTCCTAATACAACGAGTGGATTCAATGCGTAGCTATTTGGATGGGATGGTGGTCTGCAGAATTAACTGTAAGAAGATTCTTTCACGTATTATAAGTTGCTAAATGCTACTTCATAGGTATGTGCACAGGTAAGACACATTAAATTGAGATTAGATAAATAATCATAAGTTCGTTTTTATTGTATAAGTAATGTGTGAACCTTAATAAAAAATAAGGGAGGAGTGTCGTGTAGCGGTGCGACAATCCTTTGAACCTAAATAAAAAATAAGGGAGGAGTGTCGTGTAGCGATGCGTCAATCCTTTGAGTGGATGCAATGCTTGATTATTTAAAAAAAATATGCACTATGGCGCCATTTATGGTGCCATTTATAGTGCCATCTTATTGAGTAAGTACTAAGTACTCTACTAGTAGATGTGAAGTAAGCTTAAAACAGTGTATAGGAGTAAAATAACAGGTAATACAAGTGCTTGTTTACAGTCATAATAAGGTGTTTCCGTCTCAGTGTGATTTTATCGGTAATTTGTTCGTGCTAGCTCTGGAATCTAGTTATTCAAGTTACACTAAAATTATGAACAAAGTATAATATTAGAACTTTATTATAGACTATCAAAGCATAATATATTATTAACAGATTTCTCACGAACAATAATTTTAAGACCAGCCCCCTTACCATGAAAATACGGACAAAATTCCGAAAATACGGATTGACGATTCGTTGAATTCTAACCAGTTTTGAACCTTATTCAAACTAATGCCTTTTTTGGCAGGACTACGTATTTCGCTGTTTCCGATGGACACTTTCATGGTTGATCTCTAGCAGCTTTATTCCATTACTTAGACATTACAATTTACAATACAATACAAAACTCTTTATTACACCCATGGACCTAGAAAAAAAAGCGGGCGGAATCTTGCTAAGAAAGAATTGAAGCACCCTAATGGCGGCGGCGTAACTATGGGTAAGTGTGAAATGGCTGACCGGCACGCACACATTCACATCATAGTAAGCCGGCCGGTTCGTACGTATACGCGAGGTGGCTTACTATGGGTGCTTCACTTTTTAGTTTCAGTGATGGTGTCCGCCTTTTTTTCTAGGTCCATGATTGCACCATTAAAAAATTTGACATACAATGTGTGAAATTAATAATAATGTACAGTATTGCCTAATATAACAAACGTATCAACCTATGAAAGAGGTGACCAGTGTAAAGATTTTTATACTAATGATGTAAGCTTCGTATGAAACTCTGTAATTACATAGAAAAATATGAATACTATTCATTTTAAAAAATCGAGTAATCCATCCACTCAATATTTAGAAAACTTTAATCATATTATTTACGGCCTTTCTCTTCACTCTCATTGGCTGACTGTACAAGATCAGTCGAAACATCTCCCCACTAGAGCACTCCGATGGATAGTATAATAAAGTTCAGAGAGCTTGGACACCTCCGTGACTTTTCTAATAACAAAACCTCTTTCGAATCACACTTTAAACTCACAAACTGCATGGTATCCACTCATTCTAAAGCCATAGCTGTTTCGGACGAAACCGTAAGAATTAATGACGCCAATAAAATAAATGTGCGACATTCGTTTACACGTCCCTGTGTTTATGTCTCATTTAAGACGACATATACTTTTACAACTGTATCGTAAAACGTCCCATATGGCGCGCTTTATCAACAAGAACACTAAGAAGTCAATTCGTATACTATCTAATGAGGGACCGAGTGAATTTGATACATTTTACTGTTATACCATGATAGTTAGTGGATTTTGACAGATATATGGCGCGGTTTAGATATCGTGGTGTCTCAATTTAGTTTAGTGGTATTTTATTATGTTTTAATCGATACTCGTATTTCGTAACAGACTAGGTATGTCATAAAACAATATATGAATAAGTCAAAATGAAAAAACGTCTAGAATATTTATTTATTTAAATACCTAATAATGATCAGATAAGAATATCAATTTTATTAAAAATAAAAAATACCCTATTTCATACTATCCAAATGACCACAGATACGCACGAATTCGCTAAAATACCATCAACCATCCCTAAATAAATCCAATGAAAAACCCAAAAGTCTACTTAAATCAATAATACCACAATTTTCTCTTTACACCCGAGTGACAAAAAGTATCATGGCTGTCCAAATAATTCAAATAAAAAGGTTCACTTGTCCGGATGATTTACAATATACAATTAGCGCGATTTAACAGAATCACGCCCCCATTAGCGACGCCATCCGGTGTAGTCACAAATATTTCGGACCACTGCAGTGCCATTGATTTTAGTGGAAAAAATAAATTGGAATCTTACTACGTGTACTCGCTTTAAAATTCCCCATTATTTCATAGTCCTACTTTTGACATTGGAAATGTCTTTTCGTTCGCTTCAGTATAGGCTTCGATTTCACGAAAAAGTGCGATCCCCTTATATCTCGGAGAGTTCGTCAGGGGTTCGTTAGACGTCTAGGGGTGTACTAAGAAACGATTTTTCAAAATTCCCACGAGAAAGCGAAATATACGCAAACGAAGTTGCGAGGGTATATCGACGCGCAGTGTAAACCACTGGGTCTGGAGATTCCAAATTTGGCATGTAGGTAGGTTCCTTATAAGGACCGGACCGTCCGGACCAGACCGACCGGATGAGACTGAACCGGACCGTACCGGAATTTATTTCTAAAGAAAAATATGCTACTTAATTGTTAGTAGGCCACGCGGGCAAAGCCGCAGGCACAAGCTAGTCGTGTATGAATTGCTAATGAAATAATTATATTATGATATTGCACTAAGGCTCCTAAGGCCGAGTGGATGAGTGCAATGGCGTGGAACAAAGTAAATGAAAGAAAGGCGCTCAAAGAAACTGGCCTGAATACTGACGAGCACCGTGCCTTGTACGCTGAAGCGCATAGAACAGCTCAGAGACTATGTAGGATAGACAGGGATGCCTATATTAATAACATCTGCGGAGAGGTAGTAGAGACATGTTCGGAAACAGCCCGCACTAGAGACAATTATGTTCCGTAAAGTCAAGTGCCTTGCAAAAGACTTCAAGCCGAAACACTGGTCTATTCAAAGTGAAGCTGAGATAACTGTTGTCCGATAAGATGGCAGTCCTGGAGAACAGGTGGAGAATATATTGTCAATATCTATTTTGTGAGAACAACTTGTGGGATTATGCCGTTAAGGAACCTGACATCCTTAGACAGGAGACAGAAGAAGCAATCTGCAAACTGAAACCTTAGGCTTGCGGTGGTGACGGGATAACAGCTCAAATGCTGAGTCTTAGGGGGGGAAAAAGAATCACTTATGCATTCAATATGCCAAACAGTCTGGCAAACAGGACAATGGCCAGAAGACTGGACTGAGTTGATTGTGGTTCCTCTACCATTTCACTTATTTCCCACGCCAGTAAAGTCCTCTTGAGAATCCTAAATAGGAAAGTAGAAGCATATACAACTCAGCAGGTATCCAAAGAGTAAGCAGGATTTATCAGAGGTAGGGGCACAAGAGAACAATATTGAACATCAGACAGTTTGATTGAGAAGTGCAGAGAACATAACATCAGCGATGCCCTCTGCTTTATTGACTACGCTAAAGCATTCGATTGCATCAACTGGGGTAAATTGTTCGGTGTTATGAATGATATGGGTATTCCGGATCATCTCACATTTCTCGTGCAAAACCTGTATCTGACCAGCAAGTCGAAGGTCAGGCTAGAGGACGACTTGTCACACCCTTTTCATCCTGAGAGAGGAGTACGTCATTGTTGCATTTTGTCACCGCAACTGTTCAATTTAATCGGTGAACACATAATGAGAAGGGTAGGGACAACTGGGAAGGAGGCATACGCGTAGGAGGCTATTTGCTTAGTGACCTGCGGTTTGCCGACCACTAAAATAGGCTCCTCTGAGGCGGAATTAGCTGAATTCGTGTCCAGAATCAGCAAAATAAGTAATACCGAATATGGCCTACTCATCAACCGGTCAAAAACAAAACTCATGTTCGTGGATAGAGCGGGAACACTACAACGAACGCACGAACTGCACGATCTAGAAGTAGTGCACAAATTCGTGTACTTGGGATTGCAAATATGTGACGTTGGTGATTGTTAATTGGAAGTTGTCAGGAGAGCCCAAATAGCAAAAACAGCGGTTAACAGTCGCAACACCAAAAAGAGTACCAAAAAGCTAATGCAGCTAATGAAGCTAGTTTAGTTAGTTAGATATATATAGTCGATCGTGGTCAAAAAACATGTCCCTTCACTATAGAAAAAAAAGTTTTGGCTTCCCCATACAAAATCGGGTCACTCGGGTCCTTGTATGGGGAAAGAAGTTTTTTTGTGAGATTTTGATGGTTGGTCAAATAAGAAAAGTTGTTGTATTTGAGCAATGGAATCATCCCCTAATAGGTCGTAAACATCTTTTGAAAGACCCCATAGTATAAGTTGTAGTATTGAGTAATCATATTTTTAGCCAAAAACTATGTAGGTAAGCAATAAAGTTGAGCTTTAATTCATTGACAAATTAGGGACCAAAAGAGTTGTTGATTAAACTTATCCTACTTAAAATATAAGCTTTTCAATAAAAGTATTTTAAAATAAGGGTTTTCTTCTATTAAAGTGTGAAAAAAATATGTTTTTCTGAAAAATAAGTAATTTATGAGTAATCTATGTTTAGTTTCAGATTTAGCCAGTTTTGGCGGCGTTTTTTTGTTTTTGGACAAATACACTGGGCGTCAAAAATAAGTAGTACAGTTTTAAAATTGCAATATCTCCTAAACTGCAGAAGCTAGACCTTTGAAATAAAAAAAAGTTAAAAGACAATTTAATTTCATTTAATAAAAACTTCATGCATAATATAATTTTTTAAAGATTGACTGAAAAAAAACTTAATAAATAAAAACACTATTTTTTTAAACTGTTGGCTTGTACTTTTGTTTTTTATTGTTTTCTTTATTGCTGATAAATCAATTGCAATTCAAAAGCAAATGTGTCTTCAGCGAGTAAACTTTACTGATCATGCCTCTTTCACCAGAAGAATGTGCAAGAATCATAACTTTTCTCAAAGTAGGCATCAGTATGCGTCGTACTGCAAGAACGGTGGGTGTAACTCTAAGAACGATCCAGCAAGTAAAGCGAAGATACGAAGAGACTGGAAACCATCTAAGGAGACCAAGTAATGGCAGACCCAGGTGCACTAGTACCCGAGAAGACCGCTTAATTGTCTCTACTGTGTTAAGAAATCGTCACCTTAATGCAGTTGAGGTCCAGCAACAGCTTCTTCAGACCCGAAGAGACTACGTTAGTGAGAGTACAGTGAGGAGAAGACTTGCTGAAGCCAACCTGAAGTCGTACAGGCCAGCAAATGGCTCCAAACTTGAGACAGGGCATCGAGTAGTACGACTACGCTACGCGCGTCAACACGTACAATGGGGCGAAAAAGAATGGACAAGAGTTTGTTCACAGATGAGTCTCGGTTTTCTTTATTCACTTCCGATGGAAGGCGGAGAGTATACAGGCGACCTGGTGAGCGATACATTCAAAGTTGCATCTCGGAAAGAGTTCAATACGGCGGGGGCTCTGTACACGTATGGGCTGGCATCTATTCAGAGGGTCGCACAGAGCTAGTGGTCATAGAAAATGGCACTCTGACTGGTGAAAGATATGCATTAGAGATCCTTAACGAGTATGCAGGGCCATATTTAGCAAATATGGGTGATGGAGCTATACTAATGCATGATAACGCCCGGCCACACACCGCTCATCTCGTACAAGAGTACATTCAGGAGGTTGGCATCAGCTTGATGGCTTGGCCATCAAGAAGCCCAGATCTTAACCCGATTGAACACGCCTGGGATGAGCTTGGGAGGCTAGTCAGAAGACTCAGACCACCCCCCGCCACCCTCAGGGCTCTAAAACAGGCCCTGATAGAAGAATGGGTGAATATTCCCCAACACCGCCTCCGAAACTTAGTGTTCAGCATGCCAAACCGGCTCCAAGCTGTCATCAGAGCCCGAGGCGGCAACACAAGTTACTAAAGTGGGAACAAGGCCCAAAACGTAAAAATTAAGTTCTTGATAGTTCCTTCAAAATGGTTAGCTTTTTAGGTTTTTCCTAATTTTCAGTGTAAAACTTTACTAATGCTAAATAAAGTATTATTTTTAGAAAACTTTGTTAAATTTGCTATAAAATGACTTTTATTTCAAAACTCTAACTTCTATAGTTTAAGAGTAATTGCAATTTTAAAACTGTACTACTTATTTTTGACGCCCAGTGTATATATGTTAAAATAATAATTAGTGATTATAATAATAATGAAATAAATCACTTATATCTTGTTTTACTTAATTAATTTTAAAAAAGCTAAAGGTTACCCGACTTTTTGCATTGTTCTGCTGACAAACTTTGAGAGAGTAAAAAGGAGGATAAACATTTATTATAACATTTTGTGATATCATATTTGTACACGAATATCAGCGCATAAGTTTATTACACGGTGTCATTAGGTTTAAAAATACCTTTAAAAACGTCGATTTGAATATATTACAAACAGCACCTTGCTAACATTTCAGACGAATAAAGGCGTAAGTGAAGACACAAAAAAAACAAATAAATAAATTTAGACGAATATAAAAGTATTTTAGTTTTTCGTGTTTATTGAAATTATTATTGTATATTTTTCAGTATTTTACATGACATATTAAAGCACAATTTTTTCCCTACCCAACGATACCATTTAATTTATAATTGCTCAACTACAAGAGGCGTAAAGACAATTTTAGTGTTTTTTGGCGTTCCTGTAAAATTTACTTTTTGCAATAACGGCTTTATTCGTTTGGTGTGGCGAAATGTGAAAATAAATATCATTTCTTTCCGAATTTTTGATTTTGGCGCTCGATATTTTGGAAACGAAGAATGATATCAAAAATTTGAGAAAAACTCGTCTGGACAATTTAGTCAGCTATAATTTGAACCTAAAACAAAGATGATCGGGTTAAGGGTTGGCCCTGTAGCTTAACCTTTTTGAACAAAGTCAAAAACGTTATAGTTTTATTTTGTAACCTTTTCCTTATCCCGACTTTATCGTCGCTCATCATCATCATCATATCAACTCATAATCATCCTATTGCTGGGATACGGGTCTCCCTTCAGTCGAAGGCGATTAGAGTGTACTCTGCCACGCTGCTCCAATGATGGATTGGCAGAGGCCGGTGTTTTCAAACCGCCCTAAGGCCACCGACTTGGCCTAACGACTGTCATCCATCGATAACAGCCGGGACCGATGGCTTAACCCTTTATAGGACATAAGCATCTAGGGTAGATAAAAAAACTATGTTTTTAGATTGTTTTTTTTAATGTTTTATGTAATGTAAACACGGTGGTAAAAATATTCCCTCTGCCCGTGTGGCTTGAGGTTCTGAGGTCTGTTGAGTACCAGATATATTGGGTAAAATTTCAAATCTTGCTGCCCGCCTAGAACGATCGCGTTAGGATGGGACGACGGAGGGCTAGATGAAAAATCAACAGAAGAACTGCTAGGTTCGACTTTCGAGAGGTATTATGCTGCTAGGTGGATCAGGTGTCGGTACCATAGGCCAGTCATTAGGCTCGTCATAGTTTTTTAGGATCGTTCAATACAGTATCAAAACCATCATCAGATACATCGGGAAGACAAAATATGTCTTCCACTTCGTTGACTATTTGTAAATCTTTATACATATAATAAAACAGTAGACCCCGATATGTCTGAACATATTTAGCAAAAATGGAGAGGGAACAGTTAGAGAAAGGTAACAAACCTAAAAAAAATTTTTTTTTGTGTTTGTCTGTCTGTTTGAACGCGCACATCTTCTAAATTACTGAATGGATTTTAATGCTGTTTTAACTTAAGGAAGATAGAGCTCGGCTTGGAGCAGAATATAGGTTTTGTCGCATTTAAATCGGATGTCAGGAAAATAAGTTATGGTCATTTAAAGGTCTCTACCCTGTCTATGTAAGAAAAAATATATTTCTCGCACTTACAAACTTGAGACTTGGTACACCATAACTACCGACAACAGACTAAACCGGACCGGACCGAACCGGACCGAACCGAACCGAACCGGACCGAACCGAATCGAACCGGATGTCAGGAATAGAAGTTAAACTCATTTAAATTTTCAACAGCCTAAGAATTTTAAAATTGTCACTCACTGCAGAGTCGGAATCGCCCGATATCTCATAACGACCATTTTTAAATTGTAATTCTAGAAAGTTTTTTTTTACTTGAGTTAACCATTTAAAATTTTGTTCCTCTCAAATTCACTAGATGGCACTGTTAGATTCTGAATCGCACTATGAAAGTTTTTTAGTATATCCGAGATGACGATTTCAATTTTAATATAATTTTAATTTTTCATACTGATTTTACATTAGGTATTTTGATCAGGTACGATAAAATTAAATAAAACACAGCGGGGAGCAAATCGACAATGAGCAATAAAGAACACTGACGTCTCGGGGAAAAACTATAGCAGTAGTAATAGGAGACTGTCAAATCCGTCTACACTATTATAGTCATAAGCCCAATTCCACTCGGGCGAAGCCGCGGGCACAGCTAGTCGTTAAGTATTCTTCTACTCCTACTCATTTGCCAGATAGTCTGTAATAAGCAAAAAAGGAAATAGGATTATCGTGGTCCGAGAGTCTCATCGCGAGTTTTTCAAAAGCACTAATATTCTCACGGTGGCATCACAGTGCATTCTTGACAGCATCATGTTTGTTCGTAAAAACATTCATGACTTTAACCAGGTGTGGATATTCATAATTTCAATACGCGTAACAGAAATAAATTAGCTGTTCCTAAATTCAGGCTTAGGAAAGCGGGCAAGTTATTTATGATTCAAAGTTTGCATTTTGTATAATAAAATTCCAGAGTATATAAAAATAAAATTGCCCAATAATCGATTAAAATAAAATGTCAAAAATTCTTAACCAGTAAAGCGTACTATACTATCAACGAGTATCTAAATGAAAGGTCTCCCTGGCCCCCTTGCGAAGGTGAAATGCTAAAACTTGTCGTGAAAAGCCAGTCAATGTTCAATAAATTACATAAATAAAAAATTGTGTTCAATATTGTAATATGTACACGCGTCGTAGTGTCATCCAAATGGGGCTGTTTTTTATATTATTTACATTTTAATATAATTTAGATTAAATAATTGGTGACAAGAATGTTAATGTGTACGGGCACGTCATACTCGCAAATTGTCCAAACTGGCGGTGGCGTTGTGGGTCGGGTTACTGTTGTTCCCTTCAATATTGTTCATAATATTGTTGATGGTGAGCCCAGTAATGGGGGCTGGTAGGCTGACTCTCACGTCAACTCGAAAATACACGAGAACGGTTGCTGCCTTGCGGGCCTGGTCTGCTCCTATCTTTAACACCGATTTAGCATTTTATATTTTAGATTTAATTTTATGTTAAGACAAATTAATGGCACTATTTATTGACGTAATGTTGCATGTACCTAGTTTTAAATTTTATAGTAAAAAAAAACACGATATTTTAAAAATGCCAAAAAAGGCCGTAACAGGTTTTCTTTCGCCATTTCTTTTACAAGTGGTCATTTTGCCTTTGTTTCCGAAATAGTAGTAGTATATAGAGTAGATTAATCCCACCAAAAACATTTTCATGTAAAATGTTGCCAAGACGAGACCATAATGACTCGCATAGTCAAAAAGTTATCAGATCTCATGTACCTAGAGCCAAGCTTCTAACTCTACACGCCCTACCTCTACAAGGCCTAACTTCACAAACTCTACACTTTCAAGTGACGAAATCGGGGGTTTTAAGACATTAATAAAATCTAAAGCATAATAGCTACGACATTCAAACTTTATGTTTAATGATTGTACTGGTGTCATTATATCTTGAAATTTTTAACTATTTAGCATCATCCAAAACAAAGTTATAAGGTTCAAAAAAACGACGAAACGTTTCGAGAAAAGGTAGGTAGTGCCCTAGCGCTCCGCTTGGCTCGTCTCGTGCGAGATTTATAAAAATCATTTATTACAACTGTATACTCTGACAAGAGAACTTGTTTGTGAAAGCTTATTCTCTAAATAAAAGTTTTGAATTTGAATTTGGTCACCCCACGGGCAAAGGGAATATTTTTACACCACAAAAAAAACGTGTAAGAAAAGCCTCGTAATGAAAAATTAAACTTATTCCAAATGCAATATACATTAGACATTAAGTTTAATAACAACTTATCTTTCGAAAGTCGCAAAATTTGAAGATGCATAAAGATTTAACAGCAGGTGTCAAAATTCAGTTGTTTTAAAACTTGTAACTGACACAGATAAAAAAAATATTATGACGTCCGTTCTTAATTCCTAGATAAAAAAAAATAATATGAAATCCACAATCCGAAAGCAGCACGGAGAAGCTCAAGATAACAAAACCTATCCAAACGCTGGCTAGGGTCGATGTTGCTTAACTTGCGTGTTCATATTAGAGTGCGACACACCACACAGCAACGCCATCGAGCTCCTCCGACGCCATCGAGCTCCTCGTCGCTCAGCGACAATATTTTTTCGAATTCCGTAGATTCATTTCCAATGTGCACCATAGTCGTGTGAAGCACGAAATCTGTGAATTTTTGTCCTATTAGTAGGGCCACCGTTTAGGTTTAGGGGAACCGTTTCTCATGGTAATATTATTTATAAATCGCCAGAAATGTTATCGTAGAATCGTAATGAGCCTTTTTTTTTTTTTTTTTTTTTTTTTTTTTTTTTTATTTTACGTCAGAAAAATGCTTTGTGGCAGCCCCACCGCCCGGGGAGCACGCGGTGAGGACTGTGGAACTTACCACTAAAAAACTGACGGGATGCCGTCCGGCCAAGGTACCAGCCGGACCCGCTCGCCCCCGATACGCTCCGTCAGCAGTACACCGCATCCAGGTGCACTGCCGACACCGAGGACCATCGCTCCCTCAAGACGACGGGCCTTCCCCGGCACGCCGTCTCGGCTGGGCTATGGTCCCCGTCCACTCGGCGATCGCACCCACTGTGCCGACCGCCAGCCAACGGCCACACCACACTTATTCAGCGTGGCGCGGCCGTCAGCTCCGCTCGTTATTTTTATAGAGGTTGTCTTCTTCGCGGCCCGGGCGGTTAAGCCAAGGCCCCCGGCCCGTGGGTGTAGGACCCACGGGTTACGGTATGCGCCGCACGCCGGCTGGTAAAGCCGGCGCCCACTAGGGCGTCCGCGTCAACCCGCGAGCCGAGCGCAGGGAGTGGACACACCCGTCCGCCTGCAACCCGCACCCGGCGAAACGCAGGGACCGGACCCCGCTCGTCCCCCTCAACCCGCGGCTCGCCGCAACTCGAGCGCAGGGAGGGGACCCACGTGTCGGGACTTCAGCCGCCGGCAAGGACTCGCCGGCGTTGCCCGGGGTGGACCACGTGGAGGTATCCCGACAACCACCCCAATCGTAATGAGCCTAAAATGTCCAGTAACAACTGAACGTCGTCGTCGTGAGCGCTCTTATGAAACCTAGACAAGATGAGAACCATTCCCACTTTTTAGATAAAATTGACATATTGTACCTACTTGTAAAAGGGACACTTTGTTCAAAATGATTTCTGTTCTTTCTATTAAACTTTTCTGCTGGCTTTCGGCTCGGCTATACCTGCATAGGCAGCGATGATTGCTTACCTTCACATGACCCGCTGCGTCGTTGGTTCTTCTCTGCCATAAAAAGATGATGGTACCTACTTTGTTAAGTTTTTTTATCGAGAATCATTAGTAGTCGCTATAATCCCTAATATCTCGTTTATTGTGATGAGACGAAAGGGAAGGCGAACGAGAACGAAATCTCTAACTGTTATTGACATTATTTTTGATGTTACTGTCACGAACATTCTTGTGAATGGGCTCTCACAGATTAGTGTTACTGGCGCGAAAATGTTATTGTTCAGAGCTTTGTGTCTATGAACAAAAAAACTTTCGATTTTACTCGATTACGAGTTGAAAGTAAATGTATTCTGAAAAGTAACTCTGTGGTAAATGTGTAAATTCTTACAAGGCAAGGAATAGCATGAAAAACATTTTTTATGCCTACCTACAGTAATTTTTTTTCGCCATGTCGTGGTCTCGGAAGATCATTACAATGATAAAATTTCAAATTTTGTGAAAACTTCCAGTTTGCTTTCTGTTAGATAGATTGATCGTTTTGCATGGTTTTCTCTTCTACAAATCATTTGGCAAATATAAGCTATCTGAAACTTAAGAGGAAACTGTAAAACTGGTTGTAATGCAAGAAAATAAATAGACACTAATAAATTTAGAGAATATTGCAAAATATTTTCACATAAACCAAACTAAAATAATATAATTATGGGAAACTGATCTGAACTACTTTACGTAACCCAGAAAACAATGGCCAAAAACACCGTATAAAGTCCGTGCGAAGCCGGGTTCAAAGAGTTAGCTTATCGTGAGATCTAATCGGGTCCGTGGCAATGCATTAATATTGCACGACAATGCAAGAAAGTTGCATATACCTCTATTGTTTTAAAATGATCTGCCAATGATAATATTCAGACCCTTTTGGTATATTTTTATTATGATGTTTTATTTATTTTGGTGAACATTATTCTTGCTCCAGCTCTACACTCCCGAGTTGTGTTAAAACAAGAATATAGACACCCTCTTGATCTTACTTCGTTTTTACTTTTAGACCCAAGCACACAAAGACCCATGTATTCTTCGTTTTTGTACTTTAATCGTATCTTTTTGGGAGTCTTCCTATCTTATCTTTAATTTTTTTTCTTCTTCTTTTGGCGAGTCTCCAAGGCTAAACTCTTCCAGTATGACCGGCTAGCAGCGGCTTGCAATCAGCTATTTGTAAGGTATTGTATGATGTGTGTATTTCGATATCCCTTCCAATAGCAGGGTTAACAAAGTGAACTGTTTCTTGATCTACAGTAATTATTCAGAGTTTAACCGAAAAAATATTCCCGTCACGAAATAACTCATATACCAAACAAAGAATAGTACGGGAACGGAAAACAGACGAACAAACACTTATAACGACATGTCATTAACACTTACCGATGTTTACAAAGGGGAATACGTTCGTGTATGACAAACTGAATTATATTTGGGACACATTACCATGAAGATTTGGTGACAAACATTTTGTTGGCAACCGTTTTTTGTGAGATTATAATGTTACGATCGAAACCCGAGCAACTTCGTTTGCATGTATCCGCTTTTCCGTGAGAATTTCGAAAAATCCATTTTAATCACCCGATAAAAATACGTACTACGTCATAAAAAGAACACACCTTCAAAGTTTGAGTCTCTACGATCAGCTGTTTCGTCTGTACCTTGATCTGTCAGTCTATCATTCAGGACAAAGTATTTTATATGTATATATGAGTAAGTACTTTATTTATTTCTCTTAATATCAGCATTTGTCGAACTTTTAAATGGAACCCAAAACAATTAGTTTGCTACTGCAAGTGCTACCAGTAAGGTGGCTGGAATTTAGATAAAGAAATCATGTTCATTACATTCTCAATTTATTATTACCATAGTATTTCCAACCAGCAGCCGTATTCTCTAAGCATCATTTGTTAACTCGAAAGCGGAATCCGCGATGAGATGCTTTCGAGTTAACAAATGATGCTTAGAGAATACGGCTGCAGTAGGTATATAATATTTTTTTTCAAGAAATCATTGAGAGTGAAAAAGATATTATTAAGTCACAATAGATTGAGTTCGTGAAGTTTGTTATTCACCAAACTAAATAACGGTATGTAACCAACATATTAGCGTTCAAAACAAAAACTAACTAAAACCATTTCAGTTTATACATATATTTTACTACAACGACATAAAGCTCATTATCGACTAGCAGCACAATATGTAGGTAGGGTACACACGTGTTGTTCCAGTTAATGAGATAATACCTCTAGGGAAACGTTAGAAAATGGAATAATCATGGCGACCGAATTGCAAGTAGTTTGTCACAAAGCGGAGCTCAATTATTTCTCTCTAATACAAATAAGCAATGTAAATACGTGTAATATTTTGTTAAATGTTGTAGTCTCGTCTCTATCTAGTAGCATATAAAGATTCTACTCTCTTTCTAGTATTATATTTTCTTAACATTATTTCTAGCATTATAGTACGTAGTACTATTTATTATTCTGTGATTATAGGAAAGATGTCTTGGTACAATACTACAACAGTAACGATACTTTGTACAGATGGCGATGAAGACTTGTAATGTTTCATTATTTCATTTCGTCTAAGACATCTTAGAAAAATACTCTATTCTATATCAATCTTAAATTCTTCTTCACCTATTTTTCTATGAACAGTAAAATCGATTACTATATGTCTGTCTGGTCTCGTCTGGACAGACGGAGGACAATCACGCTCTTTTCTATTCATCTGGATTATGCCAACTTTAAACCAGTGTCTACCTTCTCAGTGGCCTTTTATAGTGGTACTTTGGGAGAAAGGTGTATTGCTTCAGGTGGTCGTAGAGCGATTTTCTTTAAAGGTCCAGCTAAGTAAAGCATTTGCAACCAATTTTATTTCATTTTCATCTATAACAAGAAGCTTATTTACTGTTTATGATGTAAGTTTATTTGCTGTTAAGAATTCAATGTGCGCAAACCGAAGAGTTATTGGAAACACATCAGAATTAAATAATGACGTAATGAATTTGGCCACAAGCAATTAATCACTGAAAACTTTCGGAATAATTATAACGTTGATGTAACATTAATAATGCACATTTAACATCGACCCAAATAATCGTGCGTGACTAACAAATTGAAAGCACAATATTAATCCTATTATGTAAATTTAATGACTAACCCTATGTTTGCTCTCATTTGAAATATTCATTAGTTTCTTTTAATGGAGTCACCTCGAAAGTTATTTATCATCTCAGTTTTGTCGTTTTACTATCAGATTCCTTCTCTTCAGTACGCTGTTTAGCAGCAGCCCATATCAATTAAAATTGTGAACAATCAACACCAGCATTTTACAGACTGGTGATGCAGTTTTTTTACACGCAAGTATAACGTAAACTTGCTGGTGATTTTTCTCAATTTCCAAGTATTCAATTCAAGTAACTTTTCGCGACAAAAATAAGGGCACTCTTTTCGGTAAACAATATACTGCAAAAACAGTTTCAAAATGCCAACGGTACTATGTTCTCTAAACTTGAATAGTAAAATAGAGACAATTAAAAGTACAGGGACTATAGATGTAACAAAGTGCCGGATCGCCACGAGAACTGTTTGTCGGCAAACAAGCAATATCAAAGAGTTTGTTTGCGATAGTCAAACATACGACAGGCGTGAGAAAAACTAGGATGACGGAAGATATCGCCCATTCAATGCGAAATGTATTGTTTGTGTTTACTTGGAGAGGTGTCAGTTTAGTGTTTGCCAATAACTTTATGAAAGTTACTCCTTGATTGTTTACACTTGAATATTCTTTGATAATTTAGGATTGGATTTTTGGCTTATTGCTAACGACACGGCTTGATATGGTTATAATTGTACACTTAAAATAGGTATTCAGCGAAAATGAAATTAATGTTAATGGAGTTAGCGGACAAACTGATTTGATTTTTCTAAATTAAAATATCTTAAGAGAGATAGAGCACAGCGGATAATCCGCTCAAATCGGTGCAGCCCGTCTGGGGAAGGACCTCCACCTTATAGAAGATCGTAGCCAAATAGGTCTCGGCCATGTTGTATTCCTACGGTGAGTAAGGTCTCCAGAGCTCCATTTGGGGGGATTGGGAGAGTTGGCATCGCATGAGTGATACCCCCGGTATTGCAAGCCTATATAGGCTACGGTGATGCTTACCATCAGGCAGGCCGTATGCTTGTTTGCCACCTTTGTCGTATAAAAAAAAGAACATATTTATGTAAAATCCAGGATTATGAACTATCGGAATTCCAGGGTTATTAAACATAATAAAATGATTAATAAACAGCTAAATCCATAAACCACTTTTTGTGTGGCTGACAAACAAACATTCATACTTTCACATATATTATTAAGATTATTTTCTGTTTCACCGCTAACTTCATAAAAAGTCGAGCCGAACACATTTCTTTGGAACGGCGTCACGTTTTCAAAAGTATAATAAAAACGTTGCTAAATTTGAATAATGCATCCGCTTGGATGATATCGTATTTCATACTTCCATTAGTGTACCCCCATTTTCCTCTATTTAGATATACATTTAAGACACCTTCACTGTAATGTTATAAGGTTGAAATTTACATGAAGTTTTGTGTCAAATTGTCTGCTACGTGTTCCCTGTGAGCCTATATTTGACAGCATATCGTATGTACCCTTAATGCTATTTATCTGCGGTTAGGGTTGTTTAGTATTTAATGTATACGCGACGGGTAATTACCATTCACACTGTACTAATGCGCTTAATTGGAAAAGGGAATAGTAATTTAGGTAATTGGTATAAATACTTGGCTGATTTGAGTTACTTGAATAGTCGGAACATCGCTTGAAGTTTAATTGTCTGAGCAATGGAGTCTGTTCACACACAGTTTACATAGACAGATCAATCATATAGTCTGCGATTTATCTATTGAAACCAGGTTTAGTTTATGTCTTATTATAAGCCTGTCGGCTTAAAATATGAGTCGAATGTTTTTTATTGATGTAAAATTAAGTTAAAAGTGGTAGAGTATTTATGAATTTCAGCTAGTTTGACTAATCAAGTAGACAAAAAAGTAGCAAATATTATGGACTAGTGAAACCCGCGCAATTTAGTTCGCGTGTATTTATTCATGCACAGTAGCGCCATCTATATTTCAGATTTTTGACCAAATCCTACGGAAATCACATACTTTTCGGAATAAAAAGTACTATATGTGGTAATCCAAGATATCGGCTACCTACATACCAAATATCATAAAAATTGACCCAGCCATTTGTGCGTGGACAGGTTACAAACATAAACAAAAACTTTCGCATTTATATATTAGTATGTCGGCTTAAGATATGTCTGACATATTATTATGTTAAATTAATTTTGAAGTGAAATATTTATAAATTTAGGCTTGTTCAACTTTTTTTTTATACCACTAAAGTGGCATACGGCCCGCCTGGTAGTAAGCATCACCGTAGCCTATAGACGCTTGCAATACCGAGGGTATCACTCACGCGTTGCCAACCCTCCCAAAAAGTGGAGCTCTGGAGACCATACTCACCGTAGGAACACAACATGGCTGAGACCAATACTATTTGGCTACGATCTTCTGTAAGGTGGAGGTCCTTCCCCAGACGGGCTGCTCCGATTTGAGCGGATTATCCGCTGTGCCCTACGTCTATTAACCTCAGAACACAGAAAGAAGAGAAATGTAATAAGACAGTTTTTGTACCGGAACCGATGTCGCCACTTACACACACAGTTACATTTTAACACATTCATAGAATAATCTCCGACAGTCACACTCACACAAATCGTAAGCCCGTGATTTGCAGTTCGATTACGAACACAGATGTAAGAAGTGTATTATAGTGACGGGCACCTAATGAAATAGGGCGACAAGCATTATCGATAACTTTACCTCTCGATATTTTACAATAACAATTATTACGGACTACAACTATGAACGAGATATGGTTTGTGGGCTGGGCGCATGTCGCCATTTTTAACCGACTTCAAAAAAGGAGGAGGTTCTATGTTTCATTGTATATATATTTTTTTTTGTATGTCCGCCGATTACTCCGTCAATTCTTGACCGATTTTCAATTTTTTTTATTTATTTGAAAGCGCATACTCCCAGGTTAGTCCCATTGTCACCAAGTCAGGATCTGATGATGGGATCCCAGGCAAATCGAGGGCAACCCTCAGATTTTATAGGCACGTACGGTGGCCTCGAAGATAGGAGGACCATTTTAGAAAAAAATCGCTTGCACATCTTGTAAGCGGATCTTTTGTCAGCTCCGTCATTTTCTTTGTTACCAAAAAGGGTTTTTGTTTATTAGAGCCACATGTGTCCACTAGGATGTTGGATGTTGCAACCAAAAATCATCCTAAAGATGGTCCTGCTATCCTCGAGGCGACTGTACAACGCGTTACTTATGTTTTCGTAAGTTATGTTGAAAACTGCAATAAAATAAATCAATTAACGTATTAATAAAACGCCACGAATAATGGAAATGCAGGAGGTCTCGTAAATATTGGATGAAACCTAAGGAAAATGTAGCACACCTAAATAATTACCTAAATCCAAATAGAAAAACAGAAAAAAAAAATACAAAAGTTTTTAGTTTTTAAATATTTTATTTTTTGGAAAATATTAATTTTTAGTTTCAAACCAATTAAAAGAAAGAACTTAAAAAAATTAGTACATAATAATAAGCGATTTTTTAAAAACTAATCAAATGAGTTTTTAGTTGAGCTACTTTCCCCTTGAGTTTGATCCAATACTTATGGGACTGGGACACCCTGTACAAGGAAAGCACTGTAGTAAAAGTTTCAAATTATTATACTTTCAAAAATTAGAAATACAAAATTATCGATACTAAAATATTCTACTTTTGGCAGCACTACATGGCTTGTGCGACGGCCATTATTACTTTGACAGATCGCGGAAGCTACAAGCGGCGGTACCACGATATTTTCACAACATTGTAATTATCGTTACGTTTGCATTCCATTGTACGTGCATACCGCAAAACATTGAAAAGCGCGTATCCAAAACAAGCAATGGACAATATTTGTAACGGAAGTATCGACTATGCCGTATATTGTTTAATGATTTCTATGCCTCAAAAATATTTCAGCCGGCATTTTTGTTGACATTCACGGACGTGTGTTCGCGGAAGCGTTGTTTTGTGAATGACTTAGAACAATCAAGTTCCTGCACATTTGTGCAGAAAATGGCGTCATGTGCCCCGCCCACAAACCATATCTCTTGTATTCTGATATCTGTGCTATTAACTCAACTGAATAAGTACCACCCTGTCAAATAGTAATAAAAAAGCAGGAGATATTATGGACAGAGATGACTAAAGAGAAAGATGAGAATATGCTTGTAGTGATAATATAGATAGATAGATAGAATATGCTTTATTTGCAACACACAGACTTTAAACATTAGAATACAAACAAACATAATACGGTGAACACAAAATAGCTTACAGGTTAATGTACTAGCTACAAGGCGGCCTTATTGCTCAAAACAATGTATCACACAAAAGATTGGTTACAATTTTTTTAAGAAACATATCAAATAGAATTTTTATAAATCTAGATTCAATTACTGTAAAAAAATGATGTCGGATCAAAAAATAACTCTGTCATTTTACAAGAAAAACTGTTAGTAAAAGTTCGCCGACGCATTTGACAAGTGACATCACAATTAACGAGAACCCTTTTCATATTTCCTTTCGTGGTAAATGGTGCGAAGAAAAACTTCCCTCCAGTCATTGTGGGCTCTACATAATGTAATACTTTTGTTAGTGAAGTAACAAGTGTTACTATAGACTATTGTGAGTAATCATATCAATATTTTATCTGTTCATTATTATAAGAAGAGGTTTTTGCTTTGTTGTCTTTTTTCATCGTTTTATAGAAGAGTTGTAAACAAGCCACGCGACTCACCTCGTAGTAAATGCCAGCACTGTCAACCTTAAATAATAATTAGTAAAAGTTTTTTATTCAGACCAAGTCCATTCTGTGTTAGTAGCAGGGCATTGTTGATGATCTGAATTTACTAACAGTTTACAGCATCTCACATATTAGTAGTTTAGTCTAAAATCTGTTAAATATCCCTAAAATCAAATCTATTTTTGGTAACAAAACATTAATTCCCATTATACATTTACTCGGTTTCTAAGCCATCAATCTATCTGAATAGTGTAGCCACAAAAATAACATCACCGATAAAGATAACGCACATTATGAGAGGCCGTGATCACTCCCTATAACAAGCATACATGTATCACCATTTGAAACTAATGTAGATGTAACAGTAATATTTTTCTTATCAGGTATGATAGGAAGAAGGTATTCCGCATCAAGTTTAATAAAAGCAAAGGTCATTCAGACCACTTTCAGGCATACGGCACCAAACAACCTAATTGGTAACCGGGGCGGCGGAAAGTTTGCATAATCCGGTAGAGACAGGGCTTTATTTTTGCACGTACTCAATTTCTCGCCCCACTGGATGTCTCGGAGAATAGATATTAATTTACATGAATAAATAAAATTTGCATTAAAAGCGTCCAAGATACTGTTGATGGCTACAAAGAAAACTGTTACTTAAGTGCACTATACTTTTAAGCCATGACACTACGCTGTAAAGGCGTGTATGACGTGCAAAGTTATGTGTAACAGTAATTCTGTGTATCATAATGTTCGTTAGTAGTTAGTGTGTATTGGTAGCAATTTTTATTATTTCGATTTATGCGTATGTAGATTGATGGATATGATATATAAGCAGAGCATTAATATTCATCATCAGAGTAGGTTGCTCCAATGCGGATTGGCAGAGGCCGGTGTTTTCAAGCCCCCCGAAGGCCACCGACTTGTCATCTAACGATAACAGCCGGAACCGACGGCTTAACGTTCCCTCCGAAGCACAGAGAAGCTCGAGATAACGAAACCCATCCAAACACTAGGTAAGGTCGACGTCGCTTGACTTGGGTGTTCATATTTGAGTGCGATACACAGCGACGCCATCGAGCTCCTCAGTATTAATATTATAAAGTAAGTAATTCACAGATCATCGTCATTTTGGTCACAGTATAATCGTTAACACAAAAAATATCCAAAATGATTATTTTGTGTGGCTGTGATTACAGCCGCCACGAATCCTGGTAGGCCAGTTGGAAAGAGCACTCAAGGAGTTATGAAGAGGACGTGGTTGGGTTCAAATCGAATATATAAGTTAGAGAGGTGATTTATTTTATTAAAAAAAGTTTAGTTGATTCAAAGCGACTGTAAAAATCATAATACTCAATATAAATACATTTTTATTAGATTGAGGAACTACTTACAGATCTTTAAAAAAGGGCATTTTGGTTTTACTTTACTGAGGTCTTCCATGATATTAATAGTGTCTACATCATCTGCTAGCCTATCAATACTTCAAACAGGGTTTTCAGCGTAATTATTAATTAGAATATTACCAACTAAGTTATTAATGTTATTATTATATTCAGGATTATCGTACAAATTAGACCTTCAAATATTAATAACTAGTTAATTGAATTATTAACACAGAGAAATATAATATGTTTGAGTTAGGTAACTAAAATCAATTAAGTTGTTTATAAATTTACAGTAATACCAATAATTTTATTGTTTTTAATTTTATTACATCAACCGTCTTCTTCTTGGGACGGCATGTATATTTTTCACCACTTTATTTTATTATTCGTACCTTACCTCTGTCATCCTTAGCACATTCAATCTATTATGTTATCCACTAGCTGCTGCCCGTGGTGTTACCCGCGTTTAATTTTATGCACAGTAGCGCCGCCTACTTTATAAAGCGCCATTGAGAATCACACTTTTGGCCAAATCCTACGGGAATCGCGTACTTTTCGGGATAAGAAGTACCCTATGTGTTAATCCAAGGTATCAGCTATCAACATAACAAATATTGCAATAAGCAATTTGAGCGTGAAGAAGTAAGAAACATACACATAAATTTTCGCCTTTATAATATTAGTGGAATTATACTACTACAATTTCGGAAAAAAAGGAAAACCTTTTGGTTTTACAGTCGCTAATGTTAAAATATTTCATTTTATACAATAAAAAATGTCATGAAGTCTCAAGCTACTATTAAAAAGCTATCTTATAAATCAAACTAAAAATTGTAGAGATATGGATAAAAATATAAAAATAATTGCGGGTAGCGAAGGGAAGACTTCAAATGGAATTGCTTACTCGAAGAAATAAAATAAATTTCGTTTAACAGATGAAAAACACATTTTACACTCACGCACGGGTGCCTATACTGAGAACATGGCCTAAGTGATAAGAGTTAGCGAAGTGTAACGCCAATATTAAAAAAAACATAATTAAAAAAATAAAGGAAGTACGAATTATACGCATTTTCTAAAATTTATTAATAAAAATATGAATTATAGTTTAAAATAGAAATAATTAAGCGAAGGAGATCTGATACAATATTTTATAATCTAGTTCGCTCTGATCAATTTCGTATTTTTATTTCAATTGGATTGACATTTTTTCCATAAGGGTACTGATTATTTGTTGTCGACTAAATTTCATATGATTTTATCGAATAATTTTATTAATAAATTTTAGGTACATATCATGAAAACACTTTTTTTAATATTCATTTAATTTAATATCAATAAGGTGATAGCTTTGAAATCAATATTTTGTTAAAACTGTAAAATGCAAAGTGGTTTAACTTTACTCTTCTTACTTGTTCGTTGTCGCTTCTGCCTTGCGCCTGCGGCGTAATCTGGCTGAAGCGAAGGGTTTCAATTTGTCATAAAATTTATCGCTGAACCTCGACCACCGGCACAAAGAGATTGGAAAATTGTTTCCAACTATTCCCTTATTAGGCGACCGGCCAGAGGCCTTCTGTGGCCAGGAGATAGTCACATCGGAAGGGAAAAATCGACATACTTTAAAAGAAAACAATATTTTTTGGGAAATGATTCGGAACTAATCCAAGAAAAATAAAGGTGACAATATTTTATGTTAGCAAAAGATATGGTTGTGTTCCACGATGATAATTTTTTTAACCCGTTAGTAAAAATAACCATTGTTCCTTCACAGAAAACTAGTGGAATAGTTGGAATGATAAGCAATGAGCTACTAGTTCATTTAATATAATCAACCCACAAAAAAGAACCTCTCACATAGTATATAAAAGTTTTGACTGAATGTTGGACCGAAATTCGGCTTATCCTGAAAATTTCCAATTGACACTTAGGACTTACCTGTCCCAACTAAATCCTTGCTCTACAGATCGTTTTGTGTTTTACAACGGTAATAAAAGGCCCCATGGGATCTAAACGGAATGAGGGTTCTAAGCCTGTGGATCCCAGATACGCAAGGTTACGTTCAAGGTAATTTCGTGTGGCTATGAATTGACACAAAAATGACACTTCAACAGTATTATGGAGATTGATTCTATGAACATAAACCAAAGCCTCGGTGTTATGTACAAAAATGTTCGTGAAGGTGTCTTTTTGACATTTACGAGATTTGGATGGTTTCCTTATGGTTAGACATTTCTTTCTAATAATCGATAATATTTTTACATGCAACATAATTTCACATAGAGTAACCTAAAGTTTGTACAATAAGTTCAAACACCAAATACCAAATTTTCATACAAATATTATGAAATAATACAGTTTTTTGGGTATATTTTCGAAATTCCTATAATTCGAATTCTATAATCTCAGCTCTGTCTGTTCACCTTACGACAAAACAACAGAATGTAGATACAAACACATCTAAGCAAAATCACGTGTAAACTTCAGTACGAAAAGGTAAACAAAAAAGTACGTCAAAGATCAAATTATTCAAAATCCTTTCAGTAATGATCTCAACCCAAATCCGTAGACATGTGAAACGAATAAAACCAATTTTTGAAGGTCCAACATTTGGACTTGCGACTCATTTATCCGGGTCGAGTTTTCTTTACAGAACCTTCTCTGCCCTATACTGTGATAGATTGCCTACCCGACATCCAATGTTCAATAAGCCTGAATAATTTGTGCAAAAAATACTCAAATAAATACCCCTAAAGCCTTAAAGAACAAAGAAAGTCGATCCAATTTCATTCAAAGGTTTTTAATTAAAAGAGAATTTGGAAGATAATCACTGGGTATAAGTTTTATTTACATTCGATGTATGTACTTAAACAAAGTCAAACGCAAAGTCAATTTTTATTATTAAAATAACATATTGAGAGCTGTGTAATATTTTACGTATAGTCTAGCCGAGCTAGTTACGGTTTTTATATTGAAATTATTAATGTTAATATTTTTTGATGGTATCATTCATGGGTATTATATTTTTTCTTGAGTCTCTATCATTAATTATCTAATAAATTTATCTATAAATATTTATAAATAAATAGAGACAAATTACACAGATTGAGGTAGCCCCAAAGTAAGTTCGAGGCTTGTGTTATGGGATATAAACTCAACGACACTATATTTTATAACAAATACATGTAGATAAACATCCAAGACCCGAGGCCAATCAGAAAAACTGATCGTTTTTCATCATGACCCGACCGGGATTCGAACCTGGGACCTCCTGGGTGGCGGTTCGACGTGGTAACCATTACACCACGGATATCGTCAAAATAATTGTATTTTTATAAAAATATTTTATCTCAACAACATAGAACAAGCAACCCACAGAATTACTGAATTGTAAAGTAATAATTTAGTTTGATATTCTGTTTTATTCTTCCATTAGGGGTCGGAATCAACATGCAATGTTATCAAACAGGTATCTATAGCTTGATTTGATAATAATAACTTACCAACGGGAAACGTGGAAATAGGGGGCGAGACTAGGGGTGTGAAAATGTTTATACACTTTCATAATTTTGAGGGGATGATATCGAATCCTGCACAAAGAGGGGTCGCCTATGAAGGGCTTTCAACAAAATACTTAATACGGAAAATTCGTGGAAAGCCTGGTTATTCCTAGCCATGATATTATTTGGGCTCTGTATCACATTCAGTTGGATTTGTCGTGAAGAAATGTATTACCATATCATTGAGATATATTTTTATTGAGTTTTTTTTGTGTATCTTATGTTCAGTAACTAAATAACGAAATGTTGAGTAGTTTAGGTATACGCGTGTCGTCACCCATAAATTTACTTGTATGTTGCATTAAGATTTAGGCTCATCATACTAATCATACTTCATCATACTATCATATCATACTTCATACTAATATTATAAATGAGAAAGTGAGTTTGTTTGTTTGTTATTCCTTCACGGCTTGACTAAGCAGCCGATCATTATGAAAATTTGCATACATATTGTTAGGGGTACAGAGCCCAACATAGGCTACTTTTTATCCCGTGAAAGTATGTCGTTCCAATGGGAAAATATTTTTTCTACAATAGAGGGCGCTGTATCGGCCAACAGATGGCGCCACAAGTCGCGCTATGGGTTGTTTTGTTGTCAAACGAGATCTGTGTCATAAAATTAACGCGAGCGAAACCGCGGGGAAAAGCTAGTTATAAATATGAGAATGTGAGTTTGTTTGTTATACATTCACGGTTTGACTAAGCAGCCGATCATTATGAAAATTTGCATACATATTGTTAGAGGTACAGAGCCCAACATTGGCTAATTTTTACGTGTGCGAAGCCGCGGGTAACAGCTAGTTTTATATAATTGAGAATTGTTTTCAACTAAAACCGTTCAGTGATCTTTGTCTATCTCAGTAGGAGTGATTTTTAATGATTTTGTGTTTATTATAAAACAGAGTTTTTTAATCACAGAATAATCATGTCGAACGCATCTTTTGTTCAGTGAGTAAAAAATCTGGAGCCCAACTCCTTGTCCTTGTCTATCGTCTCCTATTTCCTAGTCCTGAAATGCGACCAACACATCATGGACTTTTCTGGATTGCAAGTTTAAAAGAGCAGTGGTGATTTCTTATAGTTTGTCTTGGAACATTTTTTAAGCGAAAAGAGAAACAAAGATTTTAATAGGTGTCTCCAGAGCCTATGGCCGTATACAGAAAGAAAGCTGACAGCCTACCAGCGCTTATAGGAGCCGATCCGCGCAGGTAACCGGCAGGCAGTCTCTATGAAGTTCCGACAATCTTCGACACGCGCCGGTCAGCGCTGGCACCGCCATACACATTTTCTATAGTCTCTGCTTCAATGCTTGCTTTATGTAGCTGTTGCCTGCGCGGATCGGCTCCTATAAGCACTGGTAGGCTTCCAGCTTTCTTTCTGTATACAGCCTATAGTGACCACTGTGACAAAACAATGGATGCAACATACGGTATGTGCGTTAAAGTCCTAATAACAGAATATTGTTATTGTTTATCTAATGTATTTATTAAACTTACATAGATAATGGAAATTACTTCTAAATGAAAACACAGTGTTACGACGTTCGCTAACAAGAAGTGGCTAAAATCAACATCAGCAAACGCTGTTAAATCTCATTTATGAGCTAATCACACGTCTTGTGGTTATATTACCTTATATATATTTTAATGTTTCAAGAGTTTCTGAAACGGCTATTTTAAAGTTAGTAACACATTGAATTACGGCTGTCAATGTCAAACTAAAGAAGACAAAAAGAGACAGCTCTAGTCTTAATGTGGGATTAGAATTTATACTGCCTGCACAGAAAGCTCAGTCGATATTGAGAAATTACTTTTGAAATCGACATGTCTGGTTTTTCTCTGGGTTTTGAAGGTCTAACGATTGTCGCACCTTATAAAAACAATATTTTTTATAATTGATTATAGTTAAAAATATCGTTTAGCGATTAATTTGTTTTTGTATATTTTAAACTTTCGCGTTTTGAACACATTATCTTCACATTGTCTTAGTGCGCGTTCAAGCCCCGTTTTAGTTAATAATAATTTGTTTTTAATCATCAGTATTACTTCATTACATTTGTTCTGGCTTTAAGCCCTCGAAGAAATCATTTACCTCATCAGGATCATGAGAGAAACTATGCTTCTATCCTTACTTCCTTACTAATATTATAAATGAGAAAGTGAGTTTGTTTGTTTGTTATTCCTTCACGGCTCGATCATTATGAAAATTTGCATACATATTGTCACGGGTACAGAGCCCAACATAGGCTACTTTTAATCCCGTGAAAGTATGTCGTTCCAATGGGATAATAATTTTTCTACTATAGAGGGCTCTGTATCGGCCAACAGATGGCGCCACAAGTCGCACTATGGGTTGTTTTGTTGTCAAACGAGATCTATGTCATAAAATTGACGCGAGCGAAGCCACGGGGAAAAGCTAATTGTATTATACAAGCTGACTCATGTTTGGATACAAGGAGATGTGTTAGCATACCTTTAGTGTACGTGATGACAACGGGAGGATGCGGATATGCGTCGATTTGCATAATCCATGCATCAAATTCCGTTAATTTTCTTTTAATGCGCGCCATCGCTCGGTGCAGCAAGCTGTAGACGCTTTTGAGTACTCGTTAAGCTGCAGTTTGTTTTACATTAAGGTTTTATTCATGTTTCTATAGTAGTGCATTTTGTTATTTGGTATTCGTAATATGAAATTTTATTTACCGTGAAGTAGTAGTTACGATAACTGTTGTAAAATGCATTGTGTTTTGTCCTGTAGTTATTTATTTCTGATATCGTCCATGAGATTATTTAATGAATACTGCCGTCTAACAAGTCTTTCGAAAAGGATTCACCGTACCAAATGCATTGCTGCTTTACGCGGATGTTCTGTGAGAAGGTTGTATTTTTCTATCGAGCTAGTGTCAAAATTTCTTATGTAGTAACATTTATGGTATGGGTTTATAAATGCTCTACCATTCCAATAATTTTCTGAAAGTATTAATGTATTCGACACTTTCAAAAAGTTTTTTTATTATTTTTTTTTTATACCACAAAGGTGGCAATCAAGCATATGGTCGGCCTGATGGTAAGCCGTCACCGTAGCCTATAGACGCTTGCAATACCGGGGGTATCACTCGCGCGTTGCCGACCCTCCCAATCCCCCTAAGTGGAGCCTAAGTGGAGTGGAGCTCCTTACTCACCGTAGGAACACAACATGGCCGAGACCAATGCTATTTGGCTACGATCTTCTGTAAGGTGAAGGTCCTTCCCCAGACAGGCTGCTCCGATTTGAGCAGATTATCCGCTGTGCCCTACCTCTCTTAAAATAATCGTTTCATCCTATAATAAATACAGTGCCTAAGTAAACATTACTAATAAAATACAAGCAGTAAGTTCTCTTAGCGAATTAATATTCATTAAGTCTTGTCGCTTGGGAACTGATTTCAGACAAATCGATGCTTCAAACAGTTCAGTTGGAAATTGGAATACAGAAATGTTAATCCACCTACATAAATCTAATATAATTAGTTGGATGTACAAATAGAGTAATTTATATAATATATTGAATTAAACTATAAACGTTGTTATGTAAGAGTTCAAAGATTGAATTACCGATTGTGTAGTGGTTTAGCTCGAGAGGGTAGCCTGATGATCCCTTGCTCGTGACCTACACACGTCGGAGTATTTTTGCAAGAACCCTCGTTTAAACTCTTGAAAAGTCTTATGATACTAGACAACCGTATTTTGTACCACTGGAAGCTCTGAAATCGATTTGATAAAACTTGCTCACAGTGCAAAAATTAAATTCACGAAGGTTGGTAATGAGCCAAGCCCGTAACATCTCTCATACTACGCATCCAGTTCATGGAAACTAAATTAACGTAAGTGCTTCTGTTTATTAGGCTGTTCTTAATATAGACGTAAATCTCAATAACAGGAACGTGCAACTTCACACGCAAACACAAGCTGTTAGACGTCTCTTGACTGGAAGTTAATATTCATTATGCTTACCGCAAGGGATCCCGGGCTCAGACAAATCGAAGTCTCGCTGCAAATACGTCAGGTACAGAGAACATAGAGGGTATATTTACTGTTGAAATTGGATGTTCTAAATATATTATGGTGACACAGAATATTAAAATACAAAGCGACATGGAGGCAGATTTTTTAAATATGACGAACATAGTTTCATGAAATATAAAATTTAGCTCTAGTAGGGATGAACCTAGTACGATTGGGGAGCATCCTCATACAGATAATGGCGTGTTGTGATGCAAGTGTTTTGATCGGTAATTGATATCTAAGTTCAACCCCAACGGTCTCTTTTTCTATTTCTGCGTTGACTTTAACTATGTGACCTTACTAGTTTTATTCTTTCCTAAAAAATAGTGGCTGTGGTCCCAAAAATTCTAATTTTTCCCGCATTATATTGCATTGTCTCCCTTTATAAAAAAAAATCTAAAAGGTATTAAATTCTTCCACTGTCATTTAATGACTATACTAATATTATAAAGCTGAAGAGTTTGTTTCTTTGTTTGAACGCGCTAATCCTAGGAACTACTGGTTCGAATTGAAAAATTCGTTGTGCTTTTTGTGTTAGATAGTCCATTTGGCGAGAAAGGCTTTAAGCTATATAACTTTACGCTGCGACCAATAGGAGCGAAGCATCAGTGAAAAATGTTGCAAAAACCGAGAAAACTATTCATATCGCGATAGTGTTTTCGACAACCATGCGAAAGAAATCCCGGGAACAGCTAGTAATTATATATAAATTTCATTTAAGTATTATTAGATTTTATATTAACTAAAACTATATTCTCTACTTGACAAACACCATGTCAGTCTTCTATAAAACAAGATTCTGAAACGTTTCAAACAATTGTAGCACATCAAAAGACTAGCTCATGTTTACATACACAAAGCGACTTGGTATCGGATAGACCCACTGCTACACACGAGACGTTGGGTACGACGTACGAATTAATATTCATTACAGTCAGTCTTGGATAAACCTGGCTCCTCAGCGGCCGCTGTTGACGGAACTAGAACGAGGTAACTGCTGTTTATACTGGAATATAAGATTTCTTGATGCTTGCGGTAGTTGAAGTATACAAATCTGTTGTCTTTGCAAATAGCACAGTTTATTTTCGTTTGGTTGATAGAGATTATTGTGGTAACGTAAAATTGGATCGTTTTAGCGGTTTCGAAGCAAAAGTAGTATCATGATGGTAATTTATTGAAGGCAATGATGAGAATCAGTTAGCACAGGACCGAGATGGTTGGCGTACAAAAAGAGAGGCCAATGCTCAGCAGTGGGCATAAACGGGGTGATGATGATGATGAGGATTGTTAGCGATAAGGTTTTTTTTACACTTTTAATCATACTTATTTTTATTGTGCTATTACTCCCTGAATAGTAACTAAATAATCCACATTGAAATTAGCTACGTCTAGGTTCTTCAAACAAATTATGCAAATTAATAAATATTTTTAAAATACTTTAAAGCAAAATACCTAATGTGAAATTGATATGTCCAGCTCATCATCTTTCTTAAGTTAAACAATTTCAATAAATTACTAAATCGGGGTACTATTTGTTTAAATATTGCGTCCAATATGACCCTTTTGGTAAAGATGTCGAGTGGCTCTTACATCGATCGCGACATTCCACGTTTGGTTCATCAGACATCGATCTTGGAACGCATGGTAGACGACACGAGCACTCTTCACGGAGTAGACGTAGCTACTTCAGAATTTCAAGTAATTAATATTAGATATGCCAAATTAATTGAGTAATTATATTTTCTCAAGTCAATCTAATTATGATCACAATTTATTTTCAATATAGATATTAATGTATTTAAGTCCAAAGTCTGTTCTTCGTCTGATGATAATATTTGCCTCGGTACCGTGAACAAACTATAACTTCACACAAAACAGTATTAGTATGTATGACGATCTGCTAAGAAGCTTCATCCAAGCTTCCAAGTCATAATGAATGAAGAAAAGAAAGGAAGGTAGAAAAAAAAACACAATACTGTGTCTATAATTATTATTTCTGATGACAATAATGTAAAAACCAGAAAAAGAGAAACAGTAGACAGTCTATTATTTTTTTTACAAATGTCTCTAAAATACTCCAAATTATAAAATACCACAGTCGGAGTTTTGCCGCACACGGATCGAGATGAGCACCGAACAGTTGTAATAATATGATACGGGGACGTATAATTTGCAATCTCTTTTTGCGTTGGCTTATCGCGAGCGTCATTTTGAGCAACTGCGGGATTCTTGGATATTATTTTAATATGACATCGTACTGCTGTGTAATATGGTATAATCTTTTCACTTGCAATTGTATTTTGGTGATTTTTATTAGCATAAATTTTGCCTTGGTTTTAAAATATTTAAGATTGGTTTCATTCTGATCTATCTATCGTTAATAATCTAAATGATTATTTACTTCGTACTTTGATTTATGCACTATATCTTAAAACAACTCATTTTAAAAAAATATTCTTTGTTCCATTTTGATCTATCGAAGATAGATATCTTTATAAACCTATCACGCAATTCATACTTTAATGTCCCTACAATATCTATGTTTTCATCAATAATCATCCCTTGCTATGGTTGTATTAGCATCTAACTTTCTATAGTCAGTAGTATACGTAATTGAAACCTTGGAGACATCACTTTAGAATAAAATATCGTCTCGATAAAAAAAAGTTTCTTTAAAATACTCTTATTTTTATCACTAATGAACGTTACACTTTGATTTATGTTACGCACTATAAATAAGATAAAGCCTTGATTTGATTTCTGTGACGGCCAAAGATCGTAAAACAGTCACTTTATTTAAATTATTTAGAGGCTTGTCTACATTTTCCACCAGATTTCTCAATGTCAATGCCTGTGAAGGCTCTAAACTGGGATAATCAAGTTTTACGTCTTTTTCATGACCAAACCCAAATGAACATCTCCCGTGAATAGTAATAGGAATCTAAAGCCTTGAAACAAGAATATTACACGAAATAGGTATTACTTTTTTAACATCACGTTTTTATATTATTACATTTTTATTTGCTGTCCTCAATTTATAATGAAAGTTACACCCGGAACTTAAAAGCCCTGTGGTGACTTTACCTCTCATACTTAGCTCGGTTAGGTAGGTAGTGAAGTCACTCTGCCTACCTCATACTTGGCGACGCGGCCGGCAACCAAACAAAAGGCAAAACCGCGGGTATGCACGGTAGTAAATAATAAAATATCTATTTAAAGCATACAGTCTATAGTCAAATAACATTGGTCTCGGTCATGTTGTGTTCCTACGGAGAGTAAGGTGTCCAGAGCTCCACTTGGAGGATGGGAGGGTTAGCAACGCGTGAGTGATACCCCCGGTATTGCAAGCGTATATAGGCTATGGTAATGCTTACCATCAGGCGGGCCGTATGGTTGTTTGCCAACTATGTGGCATAAAAAAAAGTCTGCCAATGAAATAAGTTACAAGGGCCAAATACGAATAAAATTTTCTAAATATATAGTGAAAAGATTTACTCAATTTTTTATTTTTCAATTGTATTCACATTGTAATTATAATTTCATAGTAATGCTTACACTATGTAGCATAGTAATGCTACATAGTATAAAAATCTATATTCTTAGTTCTCTGCTCTGGATACCTCTTTCATTTAATAATATTTTTTCAAACACACAACTATATAATTTTCATCGTTTTTCCCCTGTAAAAATCCCGTTATTTATGATACGCCGTCACTTTAAAGCTTAAAACTCCGGTGCTGTATTCAGTGCACTCTCCAATTACCCCAATAGGATCCGGGGAGAATTTTCTCGAAAAAAAATATAAAAATGGCGGGGGATGGAGGCGCGTGACGTCACGAACCAATGCAACTGAACCTAATAGGAAACGCGATCGTTGTCTTTAATCGAATCTGTGTGGACTAGGTTTTCATGAAGCTCCGAAGGGTTGCAGAAAATGGAAAATGTCGGAATTTTCTTTTTTAAATTTAATTAATACTTATCTTAGAATTTCGTTTCCGTATTATCTCAGTGTGTTAAATTTTTTATTTACTTAGTAGAATTTTCTGTAAGACTACATTTGAGTATTAATTTGTCAAATACAAGATTCCAGGAAACTTTCTAAATAAGAAAGATTGCAAAGTTTTTAAGGCGTTTTTGAGAACGGAGTTTACTTTAAAAGATATATGCCAAAAACAATTTTAGATTTAATAATATTTATTAGAAAGATAAATAAATTCGTTATGGCACCTACAGATCTCATTTTTTTAAATTTATTTATAAGGTTTACTAACAATTTTACACCGATGACTTATTATAAGTACCTATACTAAAAATAATTAAACACTGACTTAAACACTAATTTCTATTCCTATTTCATCATCATCTCAAGGACATGAAGTCCACTGTTATACCTATAAATAACTCCCTTTTTTCGTATATTCCTAATTGAATAATAATATTTCATAATTTATACCTTCACTATGAAACCTTCATGAATACTAAACTAAATAGGAAACTATGAGTTTCAAAAACAGAGGAATAGATTTTTTTATATAACAGCCGAACTTTTTCATACCTCCTGGTAAAATGTTTGCTCGAATCGCAAAACAATGTTGTTCAATTTAAATTAAACCATAGAAGTCATTGTTTTACCTTTCTATTGCATTCCTCCTATGTGCATAAAAGTTAACGTACCTATATAAAAAATCCGATCGGATTCGACCGAAATCCGAAACATTACCAATTTCAATAGATATGTAAAAGTTACAGATTAGTTTTATAATTCCGGTTTCTCAAGTTGTACACATAAAAACATGAATGACTTCATAAAGGCTATACTACTCCATAGATTTAAGCCTGCTCTGTGACTTTTTATCTGCCTATCTACACTTTTTAATACAACATTAATGAACAATATGTCCAGAACTAACATAATGCTAAGCTCTACACGAAGTTAAGCGAAAACGAGAATTTTGCCACTTCGTTCTACTTCGTAATTTTACTTTTCCTTTGTCTTCTAACATCATGCCTAACTTCACTTCACTCAACTTCCCGAAACTGTAGAGTAAGCAGGATTAAAAAGAAAGTTATTTTAATGAAACATTTTAAATGTATATGATTTAAAAACATAGTAATGAGATTTCCCGTCGCCGCTCGTCCCTGATACACCTGCTATAAGCCGCTATAAAATTGTAATAACACTAATGGCATTAGCATGTCTTTATTTATATAGTGTCTCGTAAAACCGCGGTAATTTATTAAGGTGTGCTGCTTTGTTTTAATTCTAATGGAAATTATAATAAAATGGCCGTTGCCGAAAACTAAAGGACTGAATGACTTAATGTTGCTACGGGTCATATACATACAGTCACTGACATAATTATATTATGTAGGATACATTTAAACTTTTGACCGTATGAATGAATGAATGAATGTATTAGCGAATAGAACGTTGACCTTAAAACAAATTCTCTAATGCTATTTATCTTTTCTACTATTATGAAAATTTTAATGACGGTGTCAGATTTAACGTGCCAGTAACTTTAAAGTGGTTCCAAATTAGAAATACAAAATACGCACTAAAATTTGGGCTCACAGTATTTAAAACAATTGAAAATCTATTATCGTTATCATAGATTTATTATAACTTACTAGCGTAAGAAGATTGACAATGCAAAAGAGATAGCATACGCGTTTGTTAGAGCGAGATAGATAGACGACACCATTTTTCCTATACACGCTATGGGCTTGTATCGCCGTCAGTCGTGTTAAAACAAATATTTACAAAATTTATGATTTTTAAGTGTAGTTTTGGTGTTAATTAGACGTGATTACATATGGTGCAGTGCCTGGATGTAACTCAAACTAAAAGGAAAATCGTCAAAATTATATATCTTGCTTGCACACATGTACATTCCACGCACACTAGTGTATCTTGTTTTTGGTCTCGCCTTAATCAACCAAAGCCGATCTATAAGTACTTTAGTATATACTAAATCTATGATCGTTATGCACTGAGTAATAATTATGAGTTTCGAACTTCTTTATCTACTACGTCTGCGTGAGCCAGCCGTGTTGGCGACTAGTATAGTTAGTATAAAATACATTTTGTAAAACTCATTAAAAAAGGCTCTAATTTGACTTAAGTATGTACTTTTGTTTATTTGTACAGATAAAAAACTATTTTAATTAAAACTTTCTAACATTATACAAGAAATTAAAAAGCGGAGGTGAGTATTCTGTTAACAAGATTTTTACACCGCTATTAACCTATGAATCTCCATTACGTTTTAATAGAGATAAAATGCGAACCCTCCAGACCCCTTGTTTTATAAACTAGGTACCTTGGACCCCTAGCACCATATTTTAATACTATTACCTATTAAATATTTTTAACGCAATACTTTTTAATGGCCTTTTCTTTGTGTATGAATGTTTGTTAGTCTTTTACGCAAATATCACTTTTTTATTTGGCAAATATTTATAACACGATTTTTTATGAAATCTATTAGGCAGTTTCCGTGGAAATAGTAATTATATTTCAGTACTGGATGTAGTATTTAACTGAAATGTAATAATAAAATTAATTACTAAGCCTAATAGTTTATATGATTTAATTTTCTTTTCAAAAAGCTAGCCAAAAGAAACATTAGGCTTACGAAAGAAGTGAAAAAAAACGTGTAAGCTCTTGGTTCAACAGTAGATTATAGCACCTACATTTAAATCATCTAAATCCAAAAAATATATACTATATACTTTTCTATAGTTACTAGTCTAACACCTACTTTAATGTTTGTCATTTGACTTAATTTTAACTTTATTATATAACTCCACGCGGGGAGAGGCCGGTGTGCCGAGATACAAGCTCACGCGTAGTTCAGCCACAAGTCTTTCATAATCTTAGATTTAATCACGCACCTTGTTATTAAAGTATGTAGTTGTAAAATTGAGAGATATAAATAATTTATTATTATTTATTATTACATTAGATTGTTGGGTGCTGCCGAGACAGCGCTGAACCAAGACGAATAGAGACAGAAGAGGAAATTCTTTACGCGGCAGTGGATACCTGTAACCTATTAAAAAGATCCCATAATTATATTGATATTCATAGGATGTTGAAACCTCATAAACTAAGATCAATAAGCCGACAGCAGCCACCGTGGCCCTACGGTCCTTTGTGTCTCGAAACTGCGTTATTTAGGGACCCATTGACATGTAAATACCTTTAGGCTATTAAATTTGCATTCTAATTAGAACAGACATCGGTATGGCTTTCTTCGGCTCACCTGATTTTTTTAAATGTAAAATGTTCTATCGTTAAATTGAGTATTTTGTTTCGATTTTTTTATTACTTATTTGTTAAAATCAAAAATACTTTCGGGCACTTGGACATGTCATTTACAATGAAAGAGTAGGCTTTCATGGGCACATTCTCTCGTCTTGTAGTAGGTACATATTATTATGTCGTTATTTTGGTATTACAGAAACATGATGGCATCTATATAAAACCAGTATTTTATGTCTTAACAAAATTATTTTAACGTAAAGCTCTTTATTGTACAGAATAAAAAAAATACACAATGTATTAAAAGTACAATAGTCGGCCTTATTTCTAAGCGTTTTCTTCCAGATAATCTTTTAGAGATCCGCAGTAAACAAGTTCGCCATGTACGTCTGTGCGCGGTCTAACTCCGAGACGCTTAATACTAGGCAGTTGTATGGTGGTTTTAAGCAAACCTGCAAGCAAGCAAAGCATAGTAAATTCGGAACCCTAAACTTTGGCTCGACACGCATTTACCAGGATTTTTTAGTGATGATCATTCCCAAAGACACTAAGTAACTCATTACTGTATTGACCACAGAATAATAAATAGTTGTATTACTAAGAAATAAAAAAAATTAACAAGTCTAATCTCTACTTAAATTGTCTAAAATTACACTAAAACAGGTAAATGTACCCATGTAAGTACTGTTTTGTAGTACAAAACTCAACATCGTAAAATTATCACACAATTTTCATTTGTTTTAATACCGCCGCATTTTGCATACAATATAACATTCGAAATATTACATGTTGATAGTGAATCTTAGTCATATGTGTTAAATTCGTGGAAATAATTTCATTCGTGCTTCAGAGATGCGACCCTACGCGTGATAATGCATTATTTATATGACCTAAGACCAAAACGAATGCAGAAACTATCGAAAAATAAAGTATAAGGGCCGGAGGAGTCCCTTTGTCTTCGCGACAAAACGTGGCCCGAGAATAAATACAAATAAAATACTTATAAATATTGAACATACGTATATTTCACACTTACGAACAGCACTGGTAACTGAGATATATTATGACATAGTATTATATCGATGCCGATTTTTTGTTTGAATGTTTTTTTACGTATCTTTGTTTGTAAACGAATCGAAACAATGCATCGTTTTTGTGCGTTTTGCAGTTATAAGGCGATGGACAAAAAACACCAACCATAAAATATAGAGATGACAGCATTTTGAATAGGTGATATAACGTTTTTTACGAAGCTATCAAAATCGAATGCGTTTTTTGTTTGTCTCTTTCTTGTGAAAATATTTCCCATTAAATTTCGAGGCCAAAAAATCAACGCGAAAGTACAATGGGCAAAAAAATGTATGTTCAATAAGCCAGTCAGATTTTTTTAGTTTTCAATCAATCTTTCATCGTCACAGGCAGCCGGTCACTATGTAACGTTTGTTTAAAAAAATAGAAAAACTGAGGAATTTTTATTTCATATGGCTGGCAGTAAAACTATAACAGGAAAAATTAAATTTGATTTCAATTGAAACATAAATTAAGTTTCCGTTTGTCATACAAATAAATTATCAGTTTTTTTAATTCACAAAGTTGGCAAACAAGCATACGGCCCGCCTGATGGTAAGCATCACCGTAGCCTATAGACGCTTGCAATACCGGGGTATCACTCACGCGTTGCCAACCCTCCCAACCCCCCCAAGTGGAACTCTATTACACAAAGAGTACTTTACAGCTTCGCACGAGTTTTACTAAACATTCCTAATTCTTTTAACGACCTCCGTGGCGTAATGGTTACCACGCCAGACCGCCACCAAGGAGGTCCCGGGTTCGATCCCCGGTCGGGTCATGATGAAAAACGAACTTTTTCTGATTGGCCTCGGGTCTTGGATGTTTATCTATAATATGTATTTGTTATAAAATATAATATCGTTGAGTTAGTATCCCATAACATATTTCGAACTTACTTTGGGGCTAGCTCAATCTGTATGAATTGTCCCTATATATTTATATATTTATTATTATATATTTTGAAAATATAATATTATATTACTCGGAGATAGAGTAACTTCCCAACGGTGTAAGAATTTTTGAAATCGATCCAGTACTTTTTAAGTTTATACATTATAAACATACATACATACATACACACACGCACATATACAAATCTTTCCTCTTTATGTATTGCTTTTTAGGGTTTTATAGTATGACAGTTATTGCTTACGACGACAGCGGGAGGCTCTTACCTTACTATTACCATCCTTACTAATATTATAAATGAGAAAGTGAGTTTTTTTGTTTGTTATTCCTTCACGGCTTGACTAAGCAGCCGATCATTATGAAAATTTGCATACATATTGTTAGGGGTACAGAGCCCAACATACGCTACTTTTTATCCCGTGAAAGTATGTCGTTCCGATGGGAAAATATTTTTTCTACTATAGAGGGCGCTGTATCGGCCAACAGATGGCGCCACAAGTCGCGCTATGGGTTGTGTTGTTGTCATAAAATTAACGCGAGCGAAGCCGCGGGGAAAAGCTAGTTTCCTTATAATGCTTAAAATTATGAATACTTAAGAAGTATACCTAATAGGTTATAGGTATTAATAACAATGGTTGGCTTCATTTAATTTACATACCGATAAGGCCGTTAATTTAAAACTTAAAGCTAACTACACTTTATCGAACTCATTACGCCTAAATATAGCACCAAATGCAAATTAGTATACATTCGACATATTTCAAAATTGTAACTAATTGAACTTTATATAATACGCCTATTGGCAATTACCAACATATATTTACAGCTTACAAAAACAATTTTGATATGAAAATGAGCTTTATTACAATACGTTAAAGTTGTGGATATAATTTTTTGATTGTTGTTACATGTTTGTTCACATTTGCTAATATTAGTGTAGAGTTTATACCCAATTGGGTTAGATATAAACAAAACATTTGCTAACTTTGTTCAATTAAGTTTCGCCTGATTAACCATAAACTTTACTTTTGTTTGTTCATAGTAAAGGATAAATTAATAGATTTTAAGAATAGTTAGACAAAGAAATACAATAACCGCTTATTAAAATAATAATTTTTATTTCAGAGTCCAATGTAATGAATAACAAAGACATAATTATTATATTCCATTCCAATAAAATTCCACTTGGCACAATAGTTCCCAACTATCGGCTGATTTAAGACATAAATAAACATTAATCGATTATGAAATCACTTCATTGCAATAACGAACATTATAACTATGTCACCTTATTAGGTTTGACAAGATGATTCAAACACAATCGTTGAATTTTACTGGAAATCTTTTGGCAAATATATTGGAATGAAATAAAGTTTGTACATGTTAGAAAGTCAATTTGAGAACTTACATACTTTACGCCTTATCAATCAGTACCTACCTTAAATACATGTAACTCTACAAAACGCTCAAGTCAAATTATTGAACCGCCATCGGCATCGGCGCAGAAATAAAACAATTACAACAGCCATATTTTCGATTCACGTCAAAATTCCCATCAATAGTAAACTTCACAGCCAAAAGCTATCCAGTATTTCACCTCGGCACGCTATGGCCGTCCATCACAATTCATTTTGCTTCTACCATCGTTCAACGTTCAAATTAAACACACTTTGTTGTTACAGTCGGAAAATATCTCAAACATTTGTACTGTTACACTGTTAGCTTTCGCATAGTGTTCAGCGTTATTTTTTTACACTATGGCATGAAGAGATACCGGTCTAATACAATTGCTCTATTTTAAGTGAAATAGATTCTTTGCTTGAAATATTATTGAAGTAAATAATAGGGTTGGCTTACAGTGTTATTTTTATGAGTTATTATCGGCGATTGTTGTAATAGTATGTGATTTAATGCATTTATAATATGTTTTGGCTTTCGAAATGCTTCTTACTCATTTACAAAACCATTTCTATTAAGTATAAGATTTTAAAACCTTACATTACGTCACGTAGTTTTTTTTATATTATACGGCAGATAACCAGGCAAACGGGTTACCTGATGGCAAGTAGTCACTGCCGTCCATGGACATTAGCAACACCAGGGGCGCTACCAATGCGAAAGTAAAAAAAAAAAGTTCGGAATATATGTTTGACCTACTGTTTGACACGTGGTGACAGAGGTCACGGAAAATTCATCAATGTGGTTTTTAATTATACATTTTATCAATATAGCTTATTATTAAATTTAAGTTTTTTTTTAATTAACTATGTAGAATCGTTACTATTTTTATCAATAAAAATTTTACCTTTTACTTTTTACACTGGACAATCTGTACTTTATAACGAATCAAACATAGATTTTGATATAACACTTCTTTCACATTCAAATAATAGCGAAAAAAACGCAAGTAAATTCCTGCTGCTGCTGCTAGCTTATTTCATAATATGCTATTCAACTCGATATAGTTGATATAAAAACGTTTTAAAACCAAAATTTAATTTCATAACAGTAGAAGTACTCAAACCCCATCGGTAAATGAACGTCTCAACGCAAAATTATATCGATTTCCCCACAAAACCGAAATTTGTAACGCAAATATACGACAGAGAAGCGGGAGCTGTTTGCAGTGCAGTCCATTACCATAATTAAGCACAAACACCTGCAGTGACAAACTCAAATATGTATCGGAGGTTACATTATTAAATAACTGTATTATTCTATGAGAAGCTCGATGGCGTCGCACTGTAACGAACACGCAAGTAAAGCAACGTCAACCCTAGCCTGTATTTGGATGGGTTTCGTTATCTCGAGCTTCTCCGTGCTTCGGAGGGCACGTTAAGCCGTCGATCCCGGCTGTTGTCGATGAATGACAGTCGTAAAGCCTAGTTGGTGGCGTTCAGGTGGCTTGGAAATACTGTCATCCGCATTGCCGCATTCATATAAGTAATGTTTTTTCAAATTTAACTTGTTGCCTTTTTGTGAGTAGTAACATAATCCCCTTGCTGTAGAAATTTTGGGAATTTTTTATTTTGTCATGAATTAGAATCAATTCAGTTAACATGTAAATAAAACACCACCAGATAACTTATTATGGGTTCGGAAAAACTTTTAATGAACTCGATCGGCGAGTTAACGTCAAATATTGAATTAATTTCGACATCTCATAAATCAAGGCTCTTTGATGCGCAAAAAGTTTACAAGTAAATTTCATGATACATAAAATGAAAGAATAAGTTTTCGGGGTGTTGAAACAGAGCTCGTATAACTTACAAGCAATCATGGTAATTAGTTTGAGACTTTTCTACTGTTTAATACATTACCGTCAAAGAAAATTCGTAAATAACTAAAGATATTTATAGAAAACTCTTATAAAAGTACCTACCTACATGATAGCAGGACTTTACAGCCTACTTTAAAGCTTTTTTAACGATGGAGAAATGCCCTAAGTGACACCGCACGGTACCTTTTTTTTGTTTATAGTTAGAAAAATGCATTACTGCATGTCGCGCTTGGAAAAGCGACGAGGGTCTGTCGCTCTCTAGCCAACGAGGGACATACCGAAAACCTGACTTTCTGCCTACACAGTAGCGGGGTCACGGGAACTGGCTATACTTCCGCATCACCAAGGTGATCGACCAGGACATTGGTCAGACCCTGCCCACACACCAAAGCCCTCTCCTTCGACAACTCACCGCACTCAGATGTTACAACGCATTGGAGCAGCGTCCTACCCATAACATGCTACGAAGTCATATAAATATTAAAGAATGAAGTCAAGTCAGTGACCGTTAGGTGACTTGGAAACACTGGCACCAGCTAATTGCGGGAACCACACGAAAAGAGGGATGTAAAAATGTACTGTTAAACGATTTTGACTATGACACGTAAATAAAAATACCGTTTTGTCAAAAATAAACAAACTTATATATGAAAAAAAGTTTTGTTATTCCCATCAAAATATTATCACACTAGCGAAACCCGCGCAACTTCGTTTGCGTGTAAGTATCCTTCTTTCCCGTGGGAATTTTGGAATGTATTATACTTAAAAACCTTCCGCTTGAATCACTCTATCTATTAAAAAGAACCGCATCACAATCCGTTTTATAGTTTTATACATACATACATACATAAGGACACACAGACAGCAAAAGCAACTTCATTTTATATTATGTAATGTAAAGATAATGTTACGATTGTATAAAGCGTGTTTTCTTTTCAGACAGGCGTCAGATTATGTTAAGAACTGACAAGAAACCGTCAAGAAACCCAGTTCTTTTTATAAAATCCTACAAACATTGTACAGTTGGACAGACCAAAACGATTATAAGTATCAAGGTCTAGTTTTTCCACAAACAGATTGAAATTGAATGGAGAATGAATTAAAATGTTTTTGATGTCAAAATACTTTTGATAGGATGACCTGTACTTACTAATCATTACTGAGCGCATACAGCGAATATAAGTTGACCCTAGACTTAATTTTTTAAATTATTATTTTTTAATCGCGTAGCAATAATTTAAATTGCAGTTTATAGGTTTTCAGTGGGCGTAACAGCCTGACTTGTGACGTCACTAGTGCCCCAGTGAACCGATTCTGTTTAATCAACGCCAGTACCCGGATTGGAACTATTCGAAGTGATTGAACCGAGAACACGAGTTGACGAGCAATCTTCAACTAATATCCTTCCCGAGAACTCAATTACAATACGTATGTATAGTGCCTTTAATTTCCTCGTGTAGGCAACGGAATGCTTGTTTATTGTGCTCTAGATTTTCACAATACGTGCTTCATTGTAATCTTCAGAGCATCGTTCACACTGTACCATTTTTTTACGTCATATAGCACGCAAACAAGCAAACGGACTACCTGTCAATTCATACTATAATATACACAGTATGTATTTTTACATTATACCCACTTTTAAAGTGAGTTCAATTTCATATAACGGACCACCTGTCAATTTGTACTATACATAGTATGTATTTTTTCTTTCAACCCACTGCGCCCAATTCAATTCCTTTTAGAGTGGGTTCAATTACATACATTTTTAGAGAGGTAGAGTACAGCGGATCATCCACTCAAATCGGAGCAGCCAATCTGGGGAAGGACCTCCACCTTACAGAAAATCGTAGCCAAATAACATTGGTCTCGGCAATGTTGTGTTACTACGGTGAGTAAGGTCTACAGAGCTACACGAGGTGTGGTGGGGAGGGTTGGCAACTCGTGAGTGATACCTCCAGTATTGCAAGCGTCTATAGGCTACGGTGATGCTTATACGTACCATCAGGCGGGCCGTATGCTTGTTTGCCACCTTTGTGGTACAAAAAAAATACATACAGGGTTATTTTTGGACCCCCCGCCATTTTAGGTGATTCTATAGCAGCAGTACAATGAATTTATGAAATAAAAATAGATTATTTTATTGACTTATTTTTTTCCAAATTTTACAAACAAATTAAAATTATGGTCACTCGCGCGTGCGGCCGTCTCGCAGCATAGCACTACGCGCATGCGTAACTGATATATCATCCTTTCAACCAATGACAATGCGCCGTCATCGACAGGCGCGAGGGTGACCGACCGTTCCTAGATGTAAGATTTAAAAAAGTGACTGTAAAATGTGGATTTTAAAACTTTTTAATTTCTTTATTTCACCAAATATTTTATTATTACTTTCCTTAAATCATATCTATTTTGGGCGGGGGGTCCAAAAATAACTCTGTATAAAAATGTATAAAAAAAATCTTATTAACTTTGAAAATATAAAATCTGATTCCAATAGGATTTAATATTATTACGATTTCAATAGTACGCAATTAGTATTGCATAACTTTTAAAAATTCGTTACAATGTAAATTGGCATTGATTTATGAACTAGAAACATTATTTTACTTTTTGATGAAGATTTATAAGTTCTATAACATACTTCAAAAAGTATTAGATCAAATTTTAAAGGTGTTCAAAGTTTTATGAAGTTAAAAAGTTTATTATTGAAGAGCATATTCGAAGTCTTAGCAAATATTTTAAAATGATTGGTTTTAATAAAGAGCCTTTGACTAATATTGCTGGATAGATCTAATAAATGAAGTTATGCTGGTTGCAGCTTGCAGTGTATTTAGTTAACTTATTTTTATGAACTATAAAATATTATTTGTTTCTTTATACGGCACTTAACATTCATTCATGACAAGTTTAAACATAATTCTAACATCTATAACTACACAGGCATTTATTAAACCTAGATCACAAAACGGGTGTCATTGAAATTAAAATATGCAAAACCTTACCCGCTAGTGTCTTCTGCTTTAGTCTACTGCATACGCAGTGATGAATACAAAAAAATGAATAAGTACGTATATGAAAAAGTATATGAAAAAAAAAATTATCCTTACTAATATTATAAATGAGAAAGTGAGTTTGTTTGTTTGTTTGTTTGTTTGTTATTCCTTCACGGCCTAACTAATCAGCCGATCATTATGAAAATTTTTATATATATTGTCAGGTGTACAGAGTCCAACATAGGCTACTTTTTATCCCGTAAAAGTATGTCATTCCAGTGGGAAAATATTTTTTCTACTATAGAGGGCGCTGTACCGGCCAACAGATGGCGCCACAAGTCTTGCTATGGGTTGTTTTGTTGTCAATCGAGATCTATGTCATAAATGAAAAGCTAGTAATTAATATTACTTAATGTAAGCTACGCTGTGAAAGCTGTGAAAGAAGGTAAACTTGAAGCTCTCACAGTAATTGCAAAATTGAAAAATGCAGCAGTGATTTTGTTAGAAAAGTGTTGGGTACAGATCCTAATGTTTAAGTTAAAACAGCTCGTATATTTTAATTTACGGAGCAACGTCTAGACAGGAAATGTAGAAACAGCTAGAAGATTGCAGCTTAAAATTGAAAACGTGTACTGCCTCAGACCCTTAAGTTAACTTTACTAATGTATTGTTAAAATAAATGAAACATAATGTGGCCTGTATTTTTATAAGGTGGCAAGCATAGGCGCCGTAGCCTATGAACGCTTGCAACACTGGGAGTATCACTCGCGTGTTGCTGATCCTGTAAAAAGGAATTGGTCGAACAGCGACGAGTTCTATCAAGCGTGTTGTTTACCAAAAACTGTCGACGCACAGACAGCGACCAATTCGTAAAAAGTCTGGAGACCTTACTCACCGTAGGAACACAACATTCCATCCGTATGTGGTCGATATTCCTGCTCACCGCACCTGTCGATTTGCCTCCACTTTTATAATGCGAACCGCCAAGGTATGGAACTCCCTCCCCGCGTCTATGTTTCCCGATTCGTACAATTTAGGGATTTTCAAGGCAAGAGTGAGCAGGCATTTTTTGAGTTTGCGTGTACCACCCTAGACCTCATCACTGCTTAACACCAGGCAGGATTGTGGTCAAACGCACTCAATTTTTTTCTAAAAAAAAACATGGCTGAGACCAATTCTATTTGGCTTTGATCTTCAGTAAGGTGGAGGTATTAGTTTATTTGCTCAAATTATACCAGAACTCGATATTAGATCACAAAGCTGCATATAAAATTGACTTCCATATGAATCAATAGATCCTTCCAGAATTAGACAAATTTATATGACCAATTAGAATCACTCGGAATATACTAACATACATAATCCAGTAAACAAGATTCTGTTATGATCGTTACTAATTAGACATATTAGCAAACGGAAATTGACTCTGTCTTAAAGCTTCGTCAAGAACGAATCGAAAACTTAGTGAAAATATATTATTGATAAATTATTAAATATTAATATTTCTCGTGTTTAGCTTCTATAAACGTAACTAAAATAAAAATTAGGGAAGCTGCACACTATACTGAAACAACGTGTATGAATACTGCATGTAATTACTAGTGGCAAATGTTTAAGATATTAACAATAAGACTTGTTATACTTATCAGTAGCGGGCATCTTCGCTTGAATACATTCGGCTCTGAATTTTGTTGCATTGTCTATTTTACTGTCCATTCCGATATAAATGTGTTATGCGATTGCCTTAAGCAGTGCAAGGTACTTTTATAATATACGATCATTTAGGTGTAAGTAACCCTTCTCTTTTTTATTTCCAGTTTTATGGTCATTAAAAGTATTATTGTTAATTATTTCTTAGTTGATTCCTATATTTTATGAGTTTTTCCCACAATATTTTTGCTTATGACTTATTAGTCACTAAGCTATTGCTTAGTTTCTGAGACGTTCACTCTTAAAGAACTTGTCTCAGGTGCCGCGGGCTAATAGTACTTAAATTTACAAATATTTTATTATGTCTTGGACACAGAAACACATCCATAATAAACTTAAGGAATATTAGCCAGACCGATATTTTCTTTCATTGCCCTACCATAAAATCGACAGAATCTAAATGAAAGTTGATGTAGCTAGAGACCTATTTTGTCATTGTTGTCGACCCATAATAGTATGAAACTTCTGGCGACAGCTTGAAAAGTCTTATACCTCTGCATTCGTTAACAATATTGACAATGAAATAATAGAAATAACAAAACTAAACCTCAATTCCAATAAAGAAAATTATGTGCCCACAAAATATGTTATGCAATAAATAGGATACAATATAAGCGTATCTCTAACCACGGTCCATGTAAAGCCGATTCACAATTTGAATAGAACACGCAATCGGCTCTTGTCGCCGTCGAATGGGGCTGTATCGGAATGGGCCGCAGGTGCCGATTAGAGAAGATCTCGGTCGAGATAGAAGCGCACGCAACTACCGACCGGCTTGGCACAAAGACTAAAGGATTTACTGCAGACGATTGGATACATACCTTAAGAAAAATTGCATGGTCTGTTAAAGATAAGTGATACGACCACAGTTTGATCTATTTGGTAAATTAGGTAACCACATTTATGAATATTTCTCCAAAGGCTTACAGGAAGTATTATTTATATGTTGCACTCTTTTTGTGTTTTTAATTTTTTTATTTTATTTAACGATAGTATAAAGGTAGCACACAATGTTCAAGTAAGAATAGGATTATGTTGCGATGTTTTTGATTTTATTTGATATCATTATTATTATTTTAGACAGCTCGGTGGTGCCTTGGTGACTCTACATTCGGTACCAGAAGGCGCACAACAAATTTAAACTGGCCTAGCATTTTCACAATTATTTTTATTAAAATAGGCAGAAATTGTGCTATCAAAAAAAAAGGCGATGTCAATTAATCTGCAGTTTTTATGTGATTTAAAAGAAGATGCCTTTCCAGTTACTTGCTTTAAAAAAATAGTCCTTTGTTTTTTGGCCACTTATATCTTGGAACACGGTCCCTTAAAATAATCAATGCTTAACTAATTCTTAATACCTACAACAAACTTTAAATATTATTTAGTCTTTGCTCCATATTCTTAGCATAAGGAAATGTCTGATATACGGTAGCAAAACGTTAATATCCGCGAAGATAAGAGCATCCAATAACTGGATTCTCTTAAGGAATAAATACTCCACGCAGTAAGATGGCAGATAACAATAGGCAAACTTCGTCCCGAGGTGGAGAATAATATGTATTTTAATTATTCTTCCGTATTTAAATTATGCATGGAGCAGAACAACGGTTGTTAATCTAGCACAGATAAAATTCCAATAGGCTTTAAAGAATTCTTATCTAATTTTATTATTATCACTTATTTTGCTGTCATAGTTTAAACTAATTAAGCTTACAATTTAAAACATCACTGAATACTTTTAAAAAAGTTTATGTGTGTCACGTTAAGAATAAAACCCCCAACAAGGAAATAAAAAGGTAGACAAGTTTAAAACGACAGCGATCCGAATAATCCGGGGAGATGATACGAGGTCGCGTTAGTGAAATGTCATCGGCAGTCGGAGCACGTACTATCCAGGCTGACACCCAGCTTCAAAATACAGAGGAAAAAAATATACGAGCAACTTTCACAAAAGTGGGAGAAGTCATTTATCAAGCCGCTGAGAACTCTCGACAAGGAGAACTTTTGATACAGGATACGCTGCCACCAGACATTAATAACAAGAATATCATAGCACTCGAAGTGTTTTTCAGAATGTCCTCAACGTGTTTTATCACTTAAGCTGGCAAACTTTCCTCTTAACGTCATGGAGTTTTTGCTCATAGCCGTTAACTGCGACCTAGATAGGGAAACTTTTAGTTTTTCTATTGTGCATCGGGAAACCACTTTGTTGTTGGAGCAACGTATTCTTTAACAGGACTTTGTTGTTCAAATCTTCGTTCCTATTGAAATGTTAATCCGAATTTCATATACCATTAACAGATTGAATTTTTTTTGATATTAATTAGGTGATTTACCACAAGTACGTCACATATTCTATCCAAAATGTTGTGTTACAATAGTCTGCTTCACATTTTAAAAATATATTAAGTTAAGTTTAACTTCTATTTTAATTGTTATTATAACGTTAAGCCACTACTATGATCAAACGCGCAGTATTACTAGCGCCATCAGTTAGAAATTGGAAAAATATCATCACTGTTAGAAATTGGAAAAATATTTCCTTGCTTATTTATTTTATTACTTAGGTACTTATGTCACAAAAAAATCTTGTAAAATTTCATCGTTTTAAGTTTCGTCGGTGGCTATATGCTGATAATCATCAACCTGCATACAAAGCTTATCCTACTAGAATTATAAAGGCGAAAGTATGTGTGAATGTATGTCTGGATGTATGGATGTTTGTTGCTCTTTCACGCAAAAACTACAGAACGGATTTTAATGAAATTTGGTATACGGGTAGACTATAACCTGGAATAACACATAGGGTACTTTTTATCCCGAAATTCCCATGGGAACGGGAATAATAGGACTGCTGTGTATAAATAAATTCACGCAAACGAAGTTTCACTAGTAACATACAAAGCTTATCTATAACTCGTAACATTATAAAAGGGCTTCCTAATTCGTTTTATGGAAAGCTTTTGATATCAAATAAATCAACATTTTTTGGAGAATTACCTAAGCCTTTTTACTTAACAAAGGATAACGTTTATGTAATAATACAATTTACAAATATTATTTAATTACAGTCACAAGCAACAAAACTCTTAAACAGTTAAGGACATAAGATGCACAATAACATTTTAAAGTTAATAATACATTATAGTTGTCACTGTCGAACTAAAGAAATTCATTAAAAAAAAACATTCCCACTTTACCTGTAGGCACCCCAAAAAAAATTTTTTTCAAAATTTTATTCTACCACTTTGTTTGCATTGTTAATATGAGTGTACATACCAAATTACAGCTTTCTAGCAACAAGCCTCTAGGCGCTAGACCGCGGACGGACATGGCGAAACTATAAGGGTTCCTTGTAGTTTACTACGGAACCCTAAAAAGATACATTGAGACCTTAATGTCGGATTAAAACTTAAATACGTTTCTACAACAGTTGTTACACTAATTCTTCCCTATGACCCAAATAAACTCACTAAAAGAAGAATCAGCAAAGTTGCACCTATAGTGAACTAAGACGGTATATGCAAAAAGGCCATACAACAGTCAATCAGGGGGTATCTATAATAAAATAAATAAAGTCCTAAATATTTACCCTATGACATACTACACATGTAAATAAAACTTAAATTAAAAATTTAAAAAACCCCCGACTCAAAACCTCTAAAAAGTAAATAAATAATAATTATGTACCCCCTATTCGACCTTTTAATTTTATGATATAATATTTATATTAGTTAATATTAGTTAGTCATAATACTTCCAAAGCGTCATCACGTCGGGGGACCGCTAAGTAAAAATTTATTACTAGCTGACAATTTGATATCTACTGTCTGTTAATAGTACCTACATAGTTATGTTTAAATGTCTATAGCGGTCCCCCGACGTGATGACGCTTTGGAAGTATTATGACTAACTAATATTAACTAATATAAATATTATATCATAAAATTAAAAGGTCGAATAGGGGGTACATAATTATTATTTATTTACTTCTTAGAGGTTTTGAGTCGGGGGTTTTTTAAATTTTTAATTTAAGTTTTATTTGTCGTTTTTTATAGTTTCGTTCCTATTTTATTCTAATCCCTATCCGTTTAATTTGTATTTTAGATATGTATGAGAGGTATTGCGAAATATGTATGAGGGTATTGTGAAATATGTATGAATGGTATTGCGAAATATGTATGAGAGGTATTGCCAAATATGTATGAATGTTATTGCGTGAAATATGTATGAAGAGTATTGAGAAATATGTATGAGCGGTATTGCGAAATATGTACGAGAGGTATTGCGAAATATATATAAGAGGTATTGTGAAATATGTATGAATGGTATTACGAAATATGTATGAGTGAGAGGTATTGCGAAATATGTATGAGAGGTATTTAAAGTACTCGTCAAGACTTATCAAACGAGCCCAAACTCGATGGGGTTATGTCTTTTAATCACAGAGTTCCTACCCATGACCATCTTCCAGCTCCATCATCAGATCAGCTCCATAACTGTTTTAACAAATGTGTGTGACCAAGAGTAGGTCGAGCCTCGATCGCTTCGCTCGCTCGGTTTTTGATGGTCACAAGCCAAACCCAGCAACGGCGGAATATCATAGATAGTCATCCAGCTTCATCATCAAATCCAGGTTACCATCCTGCATCAAAGTACTCGTCAATAAAGATCAAACGAGCCCAAACTCGATGTTATGTCGTGTAATTACTAAGTTCCTATAGCCACCTTCCAGCTCCATTATGAGACCCTGGTTACCATCTGGCACCAAAGTACTCGTCAAGACGGATCAAACGTGCCCAAACTCGATGGGGTTATATCGTTTAATTACCGAGTTCCTTATGGCCACCTTCCAGCTCCATCTTCAGACCCTGGTTACCATGTAGCACCAAAATACTCATCAAGACGGATCAAACGAGCCCAAACTCGATGGGGTTATGTCGTTTAATTACTGAGTTCCTATGGCAACCACCCAGCTCCATCATCAGACCCTGGTTACCTCTAGCACCAAAGTATACAGATACACACGTCAAACTTATAACACCCCTATTTTTGGGTCGGAGATAAAAACACAGCGCGATAGCAAAGCAATAAACATTAAGTATGACGAGCGAAGCCGCAAGCCCAGCTAGTGAATTATACCTAAAAAATGAACTATTCAATGAGACCATTCCAATGAACCCAAACACGATACATCTGCTGTAATTTGACGAGGAGTTGAGTATACTGCAGGTTCCAGATGATGCTGCAGCATCAGATCAAGTTTACCATATTCTTGCAATATCATGACAGTAACAGTATACCAAATTTCAAATCGATCTAACCAGTGGAAGTTGCTCATTTCCCTTCATCAAATAGAAAAAAGCTGGTGATCTTCAAACGGCTGAACAGATTTTCATGAATCATAGCTAAGAACACTCCCGCACAGGTCACCTTTCAAACAAAAAAAACTGCATCAAAATCGGATCATCCGTTTGGTTGCTACGATGCCACAGACAGATCCACAGATACACAAGTACACAAATACACAAATACACACGTCAAACTTATAACACCCCTCTTTTTGCGTCGGGGGTTAAAAAACATTAATTGTCTGGTTAAAAACTAAGAGCTATGAGGATATTGAAAACCTATTGTATGATAAAAAGTTGTGAATTTTGTAACTTCTATTGATAAATATACACTTCAACGACCCACATAATATTATTATAGTAATATAAACTAGGTATATATTTATTCTATTATTATTTAGTAAAATATGTATGTATATAAATAAGTATATATTTATATATGTACAAATGCTTATATTATATTATATTATATATAATTCTCATTATTACAATATTTGTAATAACCACAATACTGTGCATGGGTATAGTGCGACATGCCTGCTTATACTTACCCTACATTTTGTAACCTACCTATAGAAGGAGCGGGGTCTCCTAACACAAGTGTTTTTACTTAAAAGGAAACCTCATCCCTACAATGTAATTGTAATTAAAAGGTATAAATAAAGATTTTTCATTTTCATTTTTTTCAATTAATCGGGAAGCTATAAATTCTCCATATGTACTTCATAAACAAGATAAACGATGCAGCCATAAATTGACAACATCGAATTTAATCATCAGAAAGATATTAAATAAAGTAGTAGTAGTAGAAAAAATAATAAAATACAATATTCTTTATTGCACCAAAAAATAAAAATAAATTAAAAGTACATGCAGATAGGTAAAGTACGTATGTACAGTAACCCTATTTACCAGCGTCAGTTTAAGTAAAATCTGGTTAAGAATTAAAGTTTGCTATAGCATTTAATAAAGTTAAATAAGGAATTAACAACTTATATTATTGCCACTTTCGGGTCCAACTTGTCAACCTCAAACTAAACACTAACGTATCTTTATTCCAAACGCCTGCCTCCCAAACTTTAGCAGTATTCTGAACGTAACTAACTTCCAGTTAGTCCCGTAAACGACTTTACGTGTCGAACAAGGAAATCAAATTATCAACTCCCGCGAACTTTGCACCTCTTCCAGTCCGTACGAGATACAGGAATTTATTCCGAAAAAACGCCAGCCAGTACTGTATTTCAAAATTCTGTGCGTAGCTTCAGACAAAAATATGTGGAGGGGCACACGACACCAAACAAGCTTTATTGGGTATCTTTACCAAAGTATGTGAGCAGGGAATTCAATAAGTGACAGAGAAAAGAATTAAGGGTGCCCCATAGTGGCGGAGCTGCAACTTGTGCTTGATTGTCACTTTGATGTTTTGTCCTGTATTCGTAAAACTCAGCTTGTGTAAAAAATAAAAACATTGTGAATGAATCGATATCTACGAACCCTATAATACTTTGAAATGAAATGCCATAAAAGCACAAATTAACTTATAATGAAAGACTTTGTAACGGGTTTGGGACTACAATTACCACAATTCAAAAGTCATTTGAGCACCATGTTGTATCTATAATCATTCTCTCGACAAGGCACAGGTTTCCTTTTTTAACCCGAAGCGGTAGCTCGATTAAGAAAACATTACATAATTGTGCGAGAGCGGTCGGGCGCGCAAGTGGCGCCATGCGAGGGAACGTGTAACTATGTGGAGGCGGTTGCGGGGGGAGCGCTGTCGGAGGGGCGGTTATGGGCACACCACTCTCGCCAAACTTGCAGGCCGAGCGCTTCGGCAGTCGCACACGAACCACGATGAGGGTGGTACGCGCTCGCGTCGCCTCCGACACCGAACGTACGTGCGCCGCGACGTAAACACAAACCAGTGAAGTGAAAAACGATCACAGATAATGTCTGTTTAATATCGCATGGACTTCAGTGAATTTGTGACTGTTTTAATTACCGATTCGACCGGTATAGACAAATGTGTGTAGAAAATGTTTCAATTGCTGACTCTTTTCTTAGTGACTTTGGGTGTTAATGCCGCGTATGCTCCAAGAGGTGTGGATAATTGTAATCATTTGCTGAAAGGTGACGAGGGTAGCACCTTATGTAGGGTGCGGACACTCGATGCGGATGGATCTAGTTTAACATCTGCAACATCTGAAAATACTAAGCGTCTCACCGTGGAATGTAACCAGCTGCTACTATTTGAAAGTTATCTTGAGGCAAACTATTTTCAAAGATTTTCATCGCTCTCGGAACTAACCCTGCAAAACTGCAAACTACTCAGGATACCAGGCAACGCGTTCGAAGGATTACGTAAACTGAAAAAGTTGTCGATCCGATCTAAAAACAACGATTGGAGCTCGAATAAAAACTTGGAACTATCACTTGGGACTTTTAACGGATTGCGGGAATTGCAAACACTGGATTTGGGTAACAACAACTTAAAGGCTATACCTTCCGATGTTTTCTGCCCGCTAGACAATTTACAAGTATTAAATGTCACACATAATAAAATACGAAGTGTTGATCGTCTCGGTTTCGGAAAAAGTTGCGGTTCCGGCCTACGGAGCTTAGATTTGAGTAACAATGAACTCAAATCTCTTACTGAAGAGTCGGAAATTACAGGATTGCGAAGACTGCAAGAACTTAGACTACAACAAAATAACATCAGCGATATTTCAGGTGAAACTTTTAATGGACTAATTTCGTTAAGAATATTAAACATTTCCTACAATAACCTACAATCAATACCTGAGGGCACATTCGCAAGCACGAAAGAGTTGCGGGAAATCTATTTGAATAATAACCTACTATTTGAACTAGCTAGAGGCGTATTCCACCGATTAGAACAGCTGCTTGTCTTAGATTTATCGAATAATCAGCTCTCCAGCGCTCATATTGATGGCGGAACGTTCATAGGCCTTATACGCTTAGTTATTTTGAATTTATCTAATAATGCATTGACAAGAATAGACGGTAAGACTTTCAAGGATCTATTCTTTCTACAAATATTGGACCTAAAAAACAACTCTATCGGTTATATTGAAGAAAATACATTCCTTCCATTGTATAATTTGCATACTTTGAATTTGGCCGAAAATCGCTTACATACAATAGATGAGTTCCTATTTAATGGATTGTTTGTACTTAGTAAATTAAATTTAAATAATAACTTATTGTTAAATATAGATCCAAAAGCTTTTAAAAACTGTTCCGATTTGAAAGAATTGGATTTGAGCTCGAATCAAATGACAGATGTTCCATCAGCCATTTGGGAATTATCCTTATTGAAAACGCTGGATCTCGGCGAGAATCAAATATCAGACATCAAAAATGGATCCTTTAGAAATTTAGATCAGCTGACCGGTTTAAGATTAATCGACAATCAAATTGGAAACCTTAGTGTCGGTATGTTTTGGGATTTACCGAGCTTGCAAGTATTAAATCTTGCCAAAAATAAAATTCTAGCCGTGGAAAGAGGTAGTTTTGAAAGAAATAAGCAATTAGAAGCCATTAGGCTAGACGGCAATTTTATATCGGATATCAACGGAGTTTTTTCGGCGTTACTAAGTTTATTATGGCTCAATTTGTCCGAAAATCACTTAGTTTGGTTTGATTATGCATTTATTCCTAGTAATCTAAAATGGCTTGATGTACATGGAAATTTCATTGAACATTTGGGAAACTATTATCAGTTACAAGAAGAAATTCATATAAAGACATTAGACGTGAGTCATAACCGAATCGTCGAAATTTCCCCACTAGCAATTCCGAACAGTGTAGAACTATTGTTCATAAACAATAACCATATAAACAACATTCAAGTAAATACGTTTATGGAGAAACGCAATCTAACTAGAGTCGATATTTACGCAAATGAGATATCTCATTTAGATATCAACAGCCTCCGGTTGTCCCCGGTTCCTTCGAATAAGTCGCTCCCTGAGTTCTATATCGGAGGAAATCCGTTTAACTGTGATTGTTCTATGGAATGGTTGCCTTTGATAAATAATATGACTGCAATGAGACAACACCCTAGAATAATGGATCTTGAAAATGTTTTATGTAAAATGACACACGCAAGAGGCGTTACACATATACCACTGAGCAATTTAAAATCTACAGATTTCTTATGCACATACGAAACACATTGTTTCACTTTATGCCACTGTTGTGACTATGTCGCGTGTGATTGTCAAATGACTTGCCCTAATAACTGTTCTTGTTATCACGACCCGACATGGCACACGAACGTCGTCGATTGCTCCAGCCAGCGTGCTATTGAAATACCAGAAAAGATACCGATGGACGCCACTGAGGTTTATTTAGATGGCAATGACTTTAAAGAATTGCAAAATTATGCATTCATCGGCAGAAAAAATATGAGATCGCTTTATGTAAATTCGAGCGAAGTTGAAAACATTCAGAATAGAACGTTCGCCGGTTTATCCTCCCTCATTATTTTGCATCTTGGAAACAATAAACTAAAACATTTAAACGGCTACGAGTTTGAACATCTGACACAGCTTAACGAGCTATATTTGCAAAATAACTTCATCAGCTATATTGCCAACTCGACGGTTTCATCATTACATTCATTAACAGTGCTAAGACTAGATGGAAATAGATTAATAGATTTCGCAGTTTGGGGCTTAAGCAACAAAGTAAACTTGAACGCTATATCTCTAGGAAATAATTTGTGGTCTTGTAAGTGTAGATATTTACAAAGATTCACGGCTTTCATTTCTGATAATGTTAATAAAATTGTTGATGTAAGCGACGTGTGGTGTTGGAATACCGACTCTCAGAAACCACAAAAGAAGGAACTCAATCTTAATGGCACAATATGCAGCGACTATTACGCCGGAGATTCTGTTATAGATAACATGCTGGTCTCAAATTACATGCCTATGATGGTAACTACGCTCTCCGGATTTATGCTGATCATGCTAGTCATCCTTGTGATTTTCTTGTTTAGAGACACGATTCGCATATGGCTTTATACAAGCTGTGGAATAAGATTGTTTCCATTCACTGGAGCGTACGACGACACTGATAAATTATACGATGCTTATGTATGCTACAGCCCCAAGGATGATGATTTCGTTATTCAAACGTTAGCCGCTGAGTTGGAAAATGGAAGTCGTTCATATCACCTATGTCTACATTATAGAGATATACCGCAGCATGGCGTAGCATATATGCAGTGCACTTTACCTCTCGTTGAAGCTGCAGAAGCTTCAAAACGTATAATATTAATATTGACTAGAAATTTTATTGAAACCGAATGGTCACGTTTCGAGTTCAGACAAGCACTACATGACATTTTAAAAACTAGAATTTATACTTTAGTTATTATAGAAGAAAATTCAGTATTACCCGAGGCAGAATGTGATCCAGATTTGAGGCCATATTTGAAAACAAGCTCGAGAATAAGATGGGGCCAAAATAAATTTTGGGAGAAGTTGCGCTATGCGATGCCAGATCGAAAATTCAAATCTAAATCTCAAAGTTATAGAAACAATATAAATTCATACACCATGAGAAGTGGCATGCAGAATGGGACAATGAGGTCGTTTTCTTTCACTGACAAAATGAGAGGACCAGCCGATGGTGTGAGCTCGGCTCCAGAATTCATGGAGGGAAGACCGCAGCACCCTCATCCAACATCATATGGACCTGATGGTAGGCCTCCTTCTGATCATATCTACTCATCAATTGATTCAGATTACTCATCGTTAGAGTTGGGCGGCAATAATCCGAACAGGCGGCGCGAATTCAGGCACTGGCCCCCGCCGCCTCCCCTAATCGACACTCAATCCTCAGGTCAAGCCTACCTTGTCTAGTCTCCATGCTTACGAAATCAATATTGAAATTATTTAGTCAAAGCTTCATGTGAATATATGTATTAACCGCAACGCGCGCTTTACCAAATAATTAAGATTTTAATCTATTTTTGTAATTTCTCGCCGTTACAAAGGGCGTTCGTTTCGTAATGTTGGTGTAAATACATTCTATAAGACTGCTGTAGTATATTATTGTGAATTTGTAAATAATGTGTAAATAAATGTCCATATAAGTCACGAGTATACTATTTATATACTTTAATAAAGCCATTGTGATAAATTTTGCATAACATTCATCTTTTATTTTGACCACTGAAACACGAATCTAATATGAAACTCAATATAGTATTCAATACAAGCCATGCATTTGACACAAAGAAAATAAAGTTGTATAAACATTTGAAAATATAAGTGCACCTATCTACAATTTGTGTGAAAATTCAGTTTTCATTGTTATACACTTCTAATCAATTGAAATGAAATATACCTTCAGATTTTTTTCACGTACTGAATATTAATATTCACAGAATGCATTATGTATATTGAAATCGTGACAATATTTTAAATTCATGTCATAAAAAGGTTACCTACATAGTCAAGTAAAGCTCTCCTTTGAAACACACATTAGGTAAAAGTCCCAGTACCTGGGCTCAACTAAATCTGACAAAGACCAGAGTAGTAGACGTGACATGAATATAGCGGTCATCACGGGGCGGTTCATAACATAATCGCAAGTAAGAGGTGTCTACAGAATTTTAAATTCAACGTACTTAGATTATCTGCAAAGAAAGCCGCTTGCTAACTTCTGTACTCCTAGTATCTAATGAATATAAAATATTCACTGATGAAAGATATTTCGTTTTATATATAGTAAACATTTCTAATTAATTTAATTAGCTAGCTTTTTCTATCAGATGTTATCTGCAATGACAAACATGAGATGGGAAATACATATAGTTAAATTAAAAAAATATATTAAAAGAATTTATTATCAAAATCATCTTATACTATTTCTATTTCCACACGCAAGTTAACGTATTTTAAATTTATAAAATCAAAGGTTTAATAATCATCTCAATAAATAGACTATACTTACTTATTCATAAAAGTACTATAGGACATTGATATACTTAATTAACACATACAAAATGTAGTTAATTTAGTACAAGCCAGCTGGTATGCAGACGACGGTGAATGGAACTGAATAAAGTAAGTACCAATTTTTATTTATCTTTAGTTAATAAATTGCACAGCAAAAAACTTATGTCGTGTTGGTCAGTATTTAGTTTTCAGAATTAGATAAGTCATCTAAAGTTAAAATTGCATTAATGTGATAATTGCCGTTGACTGCTTTGGGCGAATACAATTTTAAGAAATAATTTTTAAGTATATAAATATTTAAATATTTAGGGACAATTCATACAGATTGAGCTAGCCCCAAAGTAAGTTCGAAACTTGTGTTATGGGATACTAACTCAACGATATTATATTTTATAACAAATACATATAGGTATAGATAAACATCCAAGACCCGAGGCCAATCAGAAAAAGTTCTTTTTTCATCATGACCCGACCGGGGATCGAACCCGGGACCTCCTGGGTGGCGGTCTGGCGTGGTAACCATTACGCCACGGACGATATATTTTAAATTTTTCTTTCTTAGCTAGTAAATATTGAAGAAATAGGCGTAAGGGGTGTGGATAGAAAAGTTGAAAGCAGAAATTATTTTTGAAATGAAAGAAACGTCTTTATTCAAAACCTACAAGCTCTTTCGAATCTGACTAAGGGACTTTGTTTGCATTTGTTAGGATATAAACATACTACAGTTTTTAACTTTTCCATTCAAAATGTTTCCTTTCTCCAACTATTTTATCACTTTATTCTATAGTTAATCGTAAGTTTGTATGACTATTTTTACGCACGAATTTGATAACAAAGCGGTTCTGGTATTTATTATTATTGACTTCTATAAAATTTGTACCGAATATAATCAAATCATATTTTCAAATTGATATAGGCAATATTATTGGGCGGGTGTAATTAATACCCAGTCATGTCACAGTGTACCGACCTTTCGTATGGAGACCTTGTCCTACTTAGAGACAATGATAAGTTACACTCTTGCATTATTTATATTATAGAATTCATTTAGATGAAATGGTGTATTGAAATTTTCTGTGACATTGATAAGTTCTCATTATATTGTTTACTTGTTATCGCACGTAGGCTTCGTATGTTTATTCTGGTGTGATAAATATTGTTGGTCTATAAAATCAGATTGTAGTTTTGGCGCAAGGCTAGTACAGTTTTTTTAGTTTTCGATCGGAATATTTATTTACTAGCTTTTCCCCGCGGCTTCGCTCGCGTTAATTTTATGACATAGATCCTGTTTGACAACAAAACAACCCATAGCGCGACTTGTGGCGCCATCTGTTGGCCGATAGCATCCCATACAGCGCCCTATAAAGTAGAAAAAATATTTTCCTATAGGAAAGACATACTTTCACGGGAGAAAATTTAGTCTATGTTATGCTCTGTACCCCTGACAATATATATAGAAATTTTCATAATGATCGGCTAATTAGTCAAGCCGTGAAGGAATAACAAACAAACAAACTCACTTTCTCATTTATAATATTAGTATGAACTATGATTTCTAGCCTCAGATCTTGATTTTTTCAAGGTAGGGCAAAAACTGAATAACGCCGCCCGCCAATATTTTTACCTTTATCATCATCATCACTTCAGCAATCATACGCCGGCTACGTAACTGACAGACATACGCCTCTACCAAAGAACGCCACAATTGGCGATCTAGTGCTGCTCTTTCTCTGATAATTATATCTAAATATACATACATGGACGTGTCTGATATATTTTAATTAGGATCTTAGAGGTGATGAATGTAATCATCATTATGAAACTTTGTAATTACATAATGATTACTTCTAGCACCAGTAGAAACACTGATATAAGAGCTAACTGAGAAAACCTAATTCTATAACTTCGTTTGTAATTCTTCTGACATTGACTTTACATAAATGTTTAATAGAAAAAGATTTTTTAAGATATTTATATGGGAACGGGTATAGCTCTGTTACTTATACAAATTTTATTACTAATACTTTCCTTGTACAATACTGAAAGTAGGACAATCACATCGTTATACCAGATGATGTATTAAAAGCACTTTTTACTATCCACTTGACCTATATTATCATAGTTCACTCAACTCGGATTAACGCAAATGGACCCTAATTGAGACGACTCCCGCTGAGTATTTTATCACAACTAATGACGAGTCTCTACAGAATTTTTACTTTGTATACAGTGACAGTGTCACCAGTATTCGCTTAGGCGGTAGGCAGAGGTGCTAATTCTGTTGTACATTTAACTAGACTAAACTAATTTTGACAGGACCAAAGGTGTCGTTGTCCTTTCTTGGTTTACAATTAGTGACAAGGATAGCAACACTTCTAGTCCTGTCAAAATTAGTTTAGTCTAGTTAAATGTACAACAGAATTAGCACCATTGTCTGACGAAAAATCAATTTAATCTCTAGATCTTCTTTCACACTTTTATTTGTTTTAATTTTCTCCCTATTCTTTATCACTTTTAACTGACGGTCAACAAATACACTTTAGATATTTAGTCTTACTCCATCATTACAACTCGCGAAGTCAGACGAGGTTAGTCCAAGTTAAACAAAGTGAGAATGTGTATTCGATATTCGAGTGAATTCGAGAGTAATATCGAGCCGTCGGGGTTATGTTTTGTGCTTTGTCAAAGTTGCAATTAAAGTGTAAAAAAGCTCTGATATTGAGCACAACATAAATAGCTTTAGTACGTAGTAATTTTCCGTAAACCGTCTAGATAACAGACGTGTTTAATAACGCCCACGTTACAACAATTAGACGTGGTACCACCCATAACGTTTCCTTGATAACTATTCATTTGGACGACCCTATTTCGAGAACACTTCGAACAATAACAAATTAAATTCTTATTTTTTACTTTTGTCTTTAACCTACTTAATAAGTTTATTGGTAAAATACATAATTAAATACTTACTATAACTTGTTATTTTTTAATAGCGTATTATTAGACAACACGATATAAAAGTCGCCTAAATAAAAATTAGATTTTTTTGATTTCTGAAACACATTTGAATTCCACATTAAATCTCAAGCTATCATTTTTTTATGTCATACAGTAGACAAACAAGCAAGCGGACCACCTGATGGAAAGCAGTCACCGCCGACTATAGACATCAATAACACCAGGGGCGCTACCAATGCCACCAAGGAGGTTGGAGGAAAGGAAGGGAAGGGAAAGAGGGGATAGGGAAGGAGTTGGGCCTCCGGATCTCTCACTCACCGATCGAAACGCATTGCTGCTTCACGTCGATATTCTGTGAGAGGTTGGTACTTCCCCGGTCGAGCTAACCCATTTCATAATAATTGCTCTACCTCTCCAAAATCTTCTTCTTTAGTTTGACAGGGACAGCCATAATTTAATGTGTTATTAACTTAAAAATGGTTTTAAGCAATTCTCTGTATCCTCTGAGTTAGAGTAAAGAAACAAAAAAAAAAACGAATTAACACGAATATTTCCATTTCTATCTATTTAAAAAAAAAACATGACATTATTTTATCGTGTTATTTAACATTATTATATCGTGTTCATTATGTAGGTATGCCTAAATGGCGTTGTGTAAATCATAGGTACTAATATTATAAATGAGAAAGTGAGTTTGTTTGTTTGTTATTCCTTCACGGCTTGACTTAATCAGCCGATCATTATGAAAATTTATATATATATTGTCAGGGGTACAGAGCCCAACATAGGCTACTTTTTATCTCGTGAAAGTATGTCATTCCAATAGGAAAATATTTTTTCTACTATTGGCCAACAGATGGCGCCACAAGTCGCGCCATGGGTTGTTTTGTTGTCAAACGAGATCTATGTCATAAAATTAACCGCGAGCGAAGTCGCGTGGAAAAGCTAGTTTATTTATAGTTTTAGTATTTATTTATGTGTATTATTTTCTCATAAGCCGCTCAGTTTCCGCGCAATCCTTTGGACGAAAAGCATCCTATAAACAAGTCATCTTTGTCATACATGAAAGATAAGGAAAGATTGTTTTACAACTCTGTTTAATACTAGTAGCTCTTTATTTACCAAACAAAGATACCAGGGCATCATAAAACACATGAAATGTTATGAGTCATTGTTGCCTCTCATTGACATAAATACGAGAGGCAATAAAGTTGTGCTAAAGAAATGTAGTAAATTCTCGTTACCAAGTGCTTTGTTCTGTTTCTTGTTTTATGAAATGGTTCGGGGTTCTTTATTTTTTTTAATTTTACCTAAAGTTTGACAATAGATTTCGTTTTTTAATAAAAAATCAGGACACAGCACAATGACTGGTGGTACTGGCTAGTGAGTATAACTACCGCTGCTGGAGTTGAAGAGTGCCGGTTCGGTTTTCGCATAGGACAAAAAATATTAAGGATATTATTGTTTTTTTATTATATTTTATTTAGGGAGCCAACAACCTTCGTTGCAACATAATTTTTTTTTACACCATAAGAAATTATATGTTTTATGATAAATTATTATTTTTTGCGAGTAAGGGCGTTTTTCCACTACTCCGGCATCCGATTTTTATCGGTTTGGTAATTGCCGGTACTCTTAGTAATTCCAATTTTATAAGTTACCTTTAGATACCTAGGTTTTTGCAGGTAACCCGGTTCATGTCTGTCCCAGTATTTTTAATGAATACTTACAAGACTGCGTAACGTAAGCAATATTGGATCTAGTCAACAAAATGACCTTTCGCGACCAACAAAAAGTTCATCAAGAAATCCATTACGCACTACGAAATAATTAATTTTATATTACAGTATAATCAATCATATAGAGACGGTTTATTAAGTGTTTATTCAAATTATTTATAAGGAAGAATATAAGAAAATCTGAATAATTTTGATAACCTCGACGTACCTACTACATAGTCATCATACCATACCCTTAATCCTCCCACTGCAGGGATACGAGTCTCCCTTTAATCGAACAGGATTAGAGTGTACTCTTTCGCGGTACTCCATGCAGATTGTCAGACAAGCCGCATTGAAGTCCACCGTCTTGGCTTACTTAACGTTTGACATCGACAACAACCGGGATGAATGTCCACGTGTCCTCCGAAGTACGGAGAAGCTCGAGGTAACGAATCCATTTTAACACTGGCTATAGGTACTACTATACTGACTGGCACTGGGATCGACGTTGTTTAACTTATGTGTTCGCTTTAGAGAGTGACGCACAGCGGCGCCATTCAGATCCTACAAAGGTAGTAAGAAAACAGAAATATTAATAGTCTAGTCGTTCAGCCTCAGAACGAAACGGCATTAATTAACTTTGTAAGTTTCGGAGTGGTAAAGCATTCCGGGACAAACCCGCAACACATTCCCACCGATGTGTCTCCTGTGTAGCCAGGATCAACAACGGCGACCTGAGATTGACAATAAGCGATGAAGCTTATTGACGTCCCGGGGGAGAAACTACAAGCTGTCTTGGAACTCACAACGAATTTAATCAGAAAGGAGATAGTCGGAGTATTGAAAAGACTTCCCTCCTTAACAACTACGTGAGAGACAGCAATTTGAAGCAAAAGGCATTATACCTTAGAGAGATGGCAAATCAAGTGAGGCTCGATTGCCGAGCACCACGGTCTATTGTTACATTACTTATTGGGACCTAATGCTTGTTCAGATCGGTAGAGCATTTATGAAATAGGCTAGGCTTGCCCCGTGCAGGGATCAAAACTGCGTCCTCTGTTCCCGCAGGTAGGTCATTACTAATGTGCCGCCAGGCATGTCAAAATAAAATGAAATCTGTAATACCAATAATTAGTCTATTCAATTTGAACTCGGGCATTTGGCACCCTAAATTGATAGTTTTAAAAGGTGACCTTTAAAGTATACGATTAAAAAAATTCTGACCTTGTCGGTAAAATATTGAACTCAAACATTTTAATGTCATCAATCTTCAATGAACATTAAATATTTGTTTAATTATAGTAATGGAGAAACGTTTGAAAAAATATTTTTTGATACGTTTCAAAAAATATGTAAATATAGTTTAGTCACAAGTAATGTTATTTTTTTTTACAGCCCGGTGGTCTGTTGGTAGTGATACTACGGACGGACCAGGACTCGGGTTCGATTTCCCCTCGATACAAATATTTTATGTGCGGCATTTGTTTTTATTCTCCAGTGTGGGTGTTTTCCTATCTATAATATAAAAATAAATCGGCAAATGTGTTGCTAAGCACAAATCTGGAGAACAGCAGAATTGATTTCGCTAATTCTTTTTTTAGAATATTCCTGGAAATACGAGAATGGTTCTTAGGCAAAAAAAATATCCACGGGAAAGCGGGAAACACAAACGAAGTTGCGCGGGTTTCGCTAGTCTATTATGAGTAGGTACTTATAGATTTACAATAATATATCCGTTGTGTGGTACCCATAATACATGCAGGTTAAGCCTAACCTAAATAAAAAATAAATAAATATATAAGGACAACTCATACAGATTGAGCTAGCCTTAAAGTAAGTTCGAAACTTGTGTTATGGGATACTAACTCAACGTTATTTACATAGATAAACATCCAAGACCCGAGGCCAATCAGAAAAAGTTCGTTTTTCATCATGACCCGACCGGGGATCGAACCCGGGACCTGGGTGGCGTGGTAACCATTATACCACGGAGGTCGAGCTTACTTCGGGACCAGGTGGCGCTGTCCGAATTGTGTAAAAAATATGTTTTTTTCTATGTCATAGGTACAGTAAACAAACAAGCAGTGGGCCTCCTCATGGCAATTGGTAGCCACCATCTATGAACATCAAGTAATAGATGGAGATTTGTTAGTAATCCTTAAGTGATCATATGCAAATCATTTAGAATTACTCTCACTAACACGCTTTAAAAATTTTTGCTACCAACATTTATGTATGAGGTTGGTAACTTTTCAGCCTTAAAATGTATTATGCTCGTTCATTACTGACGGCATCACAAATTGATTAGTAGGTAATTTCAAGAGGCGCAGTTAACCAAAATGTTAGACACTGAAATACTGTTTAAGTACGACTTTAGTGCAAATTCGGTTTTGATGAGCCTAAATTCGCAGAATTGAAACTGTGTAATACGTTGTTAACGATGCAAGTAATTTCAGTATAGGAATATCAAATAAATGATGATTTGTATGAAGAGATTCTTGGATAATATCCATCTGTACTATGTTAGAGAGTAATTAGACTGATATGTGTTTAAAGAATTTATTAACTCATAAAAAACATTACATTCAGTTACAATGAGTTTTTGTACTAAATACAGAATATTATATACAATGCGCATAAAAGGAAAAATAATACAAAAACAGTGCAGTATCTTAATCCGAATGTTGCTAAACAATGCTATTCCGAACCTATACCTTTAGTCTAGATTGAACATAGTCAAGGACTTACACTCTTTGTATTTATAGATATAGATGAATAAGCATAAAAGTAGGCCGAAGAAGAGAAAAAAAGACTGCACATTAAAAAAATGTTTTACACTAAAGCAAGTTAGATCAAAATTTAACTTACATGTTTTATTTTAGTTACTGCAATAGAAATTAGTTGAATTTGGAACATCTCAAAAATCTGGAGGGGCTCAAGAAAAATTACACATCATATTGATTAAAGGCGTCGGCGCTTAACCTATAACTTTATCAACTTTACGCCATCGTCTCTAACACATCTCAAAATACTGATTTCTTTTCAATAATAAATTAATTGAATAGCGAATCGGCAATAAGATTACATAACGCAACCTCGGGTATGATCGACAGTCGAACTCAATTTAAAGATACTTCAATATCTTCATTTTTATTGCAACATCCATCTGATTTATCACGCACACATTCATTAGACTTTGTTAATAACGTCAGACTTAATTACACAATGGCGGACACTTCATTAAATTGTCACTCACGCGCTTATGCTTTACGAAATAAAGGTTGTTACGTAAAGGGGAATTTTGTGAATTATTGGAACATTCTGGAGCTTATTTTACATTTCTTCCGTTTCACCTGTCCTGTTCGCTGTTTGTGGGTCAGAAATAATTGAACTTGGCACCCATTTAGACCTCACTTCTTTTGTCGTTAAAGTTAACAACATAATTATGTTGAACTTGGCTCTCATTTAACATTTATGTTTTTGATGAGATATAAGCTTTACATGCTTTACGTCAGTTTCACCTGTATTGTTGACTGTCTATGGGCGTGAAGCATAAAGTTCAAGAGTTCAAACCTAGTTTCGGTTAATATTTTATATGTAAATCAGACATCAATAAGTAGGTGTACATATTTACACAATACAAGAAGCTCATTAATATTAGCGGTCTTACACTAATAGGTGTATGTTTAACTTTATTTAATATGCATGGGTAGGTAGAGGCTTTTAATTGGGATTGTTTTTGTTATTTTTATGTGTACTTGTATAATTAAAGCTGTAAGACTCCCAACAATATAAAAAAATAAAATAAAATGTAAAACAAGAAGTTAACGTCTAACACACTAGCGGTAAGCCGCGAAGGCGGCTACTATAATGAATATGAAATTTTGTAGCGATTAAGTGCGTACAATCACAAGCGGTTGCATATTAAACTGGAAAAGCGGTTAATTGCGCAGTAAACCGTTCTCGCAGTTCTCGCTGCGTAAATAAATAATAAAAATAAATTTTATAAGTTTTCTTTTCATCATTTTATTAGGGATATTTTTTCTATTTTAACTAAAACTTTTTTTTTGATCTGTCTGATTGTTATCTCCGTGGACTGAAAGGAATTTCACTCATTAAAGTAATAAAGTTACAAGGACCTATGTTATAAGGAGTAATTTATGCTAGATTTTATATGCTAATATTTTTAATATCCTACGGTTTCTGTGTGTATATTGCACCTGAAATAAATGATTTTTTAATTCTTTTTAATCTATTATGAAACTTAAAAGCTACACAACTTCGTAGCAAGTGCTACTGGTTCCAATCTTCTGAAACTTGGATTGAAGTTAAGATACTCGCGAGCAAGTATATGAACAAAATAGTTTGCCTTCTACTTCCACAGCGGCACGGGAATAGGAAATAGTTTTAAAACAGTCCATCGGTATTCACTACGGCTGCCCAGCGCTAGCTTCCAGTTTCAATTATAAGCCAGTACCATTTGTTCTCAACTACATATTATGTATAATAGAAATCAAAAAAGGTTTTTTTTTAATCCTATGGAAATAAAAAACAAACTAAACAGCAATGTCAAAATAAACTTGTCTGCTAATTTTAAACCAACGATTAAAAAATGAGTTTAATGTATTTCCTATAGCAGAAAATGAATTTTAAAAAAATGTTTTCAATTAATTAGGTAATAGATAGCTATGAATCCTATAACATTATCTCCATAAATACAAATTTATGTTTTTTTTACAGAATCCTGAAGAAATAAAAAACAAAATAATCGGCAATGTCAAAATAACTGCTGTTTTTCAAAATATTTAAAAAATGCTTATAACGTAGGTATTTCTATATTATTTATTAGAAAAAGTTCGTTTTCTATCATGACCCGACCGGGATTCGAACCCGGGACCTCTTGGGTGGCGGTTTGGCGTTGTAACCATTATGCCACGGAGGTCGTCAAACAATAAACACTTTAATTTCAAAATAATTCAATGTTAACTCACAATGGAATATTTAAAATTGCTGTTTTTATCGTAAAAACAATCATGGTAACCCTTTACCATCTAAGCGGAAATTCAATGTCTCTGCAAACGTCACGAGATCCATTAATTTCCCTTTGTCATAACCGCATTTCATCACCACAGAACAAGCATGGTTGTTTAAAGAAATTTCTAAATTAAAAAATACCAGACTTTGGTAAAAAGGTTCCGTACGTATTAATTTTGGTATGTTAGAGCGAATGCGAGCATTTTTTATTTGATATCCTTTGTGGATACGTCACTCTAAAATCTAACTCACATTGTTATGTTGTGTAAATTATCTGGGATAAAAGTATTATTTATTTGTTAATTCAGATTAAAAACTTTCAATGTATGATGAACTAGATACAAATAAGTTGTATTTATGAGTACTAAACTGATAAAAACATATTATTATTAAACCTGTCTTTCTTGTAAACAATTAAATTTAAATTTCACTTAATAATTTGATATTAAATTAAAAAAATATATTATTTTTCTTCTTTAATTTGACAGTGGCAGCCATAAATTAATGTGTTAAATAATGCGTTTCAAAAACCAATTTACTAAGATAATTTGAAAGTTTTTAATCTGAATTAACAAATGATGAATACTTTTATTCCAGATAATTTACATACCATACATAATTGGTGTCAGCTAAAGTTCAGAGTGACGTAGCTACACTACACAGGGTATAAAAAAATACAAAAAAGAAAAGAAAAACTTATTATAAGGTGACACGGAATGAATCTTTCTAATAGTTAAACAGTAACAAGCTGCGGAACCCTAAATCAAGGAACAAAATCCAAATATTAGCCGATGATAACACAGCTTATGGAGATGAGAATAATTTTATGATTCCAAAAAAGGGTCACAAGCACAAGAAAGATGTCATTTTTTGTGTACACTGTTGACTTTCTCTTACCTGGAAGGTAGTAATAAATTATGATGTGTGGACGTGTTTTTGGGGTAAAGTGTTGTGTTTTATTTAATCGAATGAGTTATTGCTTGCCTGCATTCTGTTGATACAACGCACAAGTGTTTTTATCAACATTGGTTCTGTAGGCGGCACGCGTTTATTTGGAGTTATTAAAATTATAAAATCATTTACTTCATTTATTTATTAAAATATAAGAGTACCTTATATATTATAATGCATATCACATAATGATTATAATTAGGTTAGCAATGATCAAAAAATATACTGCCCTATAAAACAAAAAATCAACAGAAATATAGATATTTTTTACATTATCCTCCGTTCAAATCGCTGCGACAACGACTTAACAAAAAAAAGATTCATTCACACTTTTCAAAATAATGGTTTCTTGTTTATACGGAATCCTAAAAAAAGATTTAAAAAATCTGTGATTCTATTTTAGGAATCCTCCAACCACGCAGATACGGTATTAGGCCTATTAAGTATGCATACTCGTTTACAAGACAAACACACAACGCGAAGAGAAAACATTTTGGCTTTACCTAAAACAACGACTGAACAAGAAAATTTAGCAGCAAACGAAACCACGCTCATAAATAACGAATTTAATGAACAGTTTTATTCCCCAATAGAACAACGCCCTCTGTTCTTTAAGTCTACTTAACGACAATGTTGTCGAAAACATTTTGCGGTAGTTTCGTCCTAATTACTACAATATAATTTTCGTTTTCCTTCACAGGCACCTATTATATTCATTCACGGTTTGTTGAACACCTTAAATGGTAATATTATTTTGTCATAGCTAATTGTCATTTCGCTTAATTAAGGAAACTCAACGGAATGACTAAAAATTACGATAAAATAAATATTTTAATTTATAGCAATCTGTGGCATAACTCTAGGATTACAACAGCCCCCTTACTCTTGAAGATAATTCCGCTCGATCGCCATTGGATGTTACTTTTAGGTACTCTTTACAGCTAGACTAGCGCTAACTAAGTACTAAACTAAATGAAATCGGATTGTATGCTAACCAAATAGTTAGTAGAGTATAAAATTTCAAGGGAACGAATTAGGATTTGCTGTTAATTATTGCATTTGAAATTATACAGAATTGAAATTAAAATCGCGATTGCTATGCAGAGTAACCTAGCAGGACCGTATATACCAGGGTGATAATAGACCGTGGTGGGACATTCATAACACAATAAAAGGCAAACCCTTAAGTGGGCGCCGATTGGTGCCGAAGGTAGGATCACTAAATCACTACACACTACCAACACACCACCAGTCTATCAATCTGATTGCTATACAGATGTCTGCCGCGCAGACGTTAAGTTCGAAATCCATACATATTACTCAGTGCATATCAACGATCGATTTCCAATTGTTTCATAAACTGTGAGCCCAAATTTTGGCGCATACTGGTATTGCTTTATATTATCACACCACGCTTCTTAATAAAACCAACAACTACGTAAAAACGACGTAATTTATTACTGACGTAGAGGTACTATATTTTACGTATACACGCAAAAATGAAATGAGCACAGAGACAATCAAAATATTATTGTTGGCGTAAACAAAACGGCTACTAAAAACAAAGTGGCCGTGAATACAAACACAGGTTTAAATATTGAAGCCACCTATATGTATGCAGTTGCGTCGCTGAATATATTTTTAGTTGGACATTTAATTTAATATAACAGATGTTCTCATCTCAGCCGGTCATGCCTCGTAGCAAATCCTTTGAGTTTGTCACGGACAGACTCAAAAGAAAACTGTCAACAAAGGACTGTTATTTCAACTGTGTTCAAAGTTGTATAAACAACTTTGGCGATCGAGCCCCTGGTTGCTGTGAAGTCCACTTTGTCTTGTCCATGTTGTTTTAATTTATTAGATAAAGGGTTGCACAACCTGATTCTTTGATGTAAATGTACTTGCAGTTTTTGAATTAGGTACTAAAAAAATTGTACAAATCAAACAACGTTGTCTGTGTGAAATGGTTTATATATTGGTGCAATGGTTCCTGAGAATATCAACCGTAATATACATACAACTCACTTTTTTTTAAAATAATTATAGCATTCAAGTGGTATTAGGTATGATATGACTCACTCATAAGATTCATCATAGCGTTATTTTGTTTCCTTCCACATACGGGGTAAGATTGCCGACATACCTCTCCAATATAGAGGAACTATTCAGAATGTGAACACTCCGAAGCTTGCTGGACGCATTCAACATAGTCGGAGAGCGCGCCCTGTGCCCCATCAGCTCTCAGTTCCAACGCCGTACATCGTGTCACTAGATGAACATACGCCTCCGCTTCGCGTCACGAGAGATGAGACCTGCGGGTCAACCATGAAAGTGTTCATCCTAAACAACGGAACACGTAGGTAGTCCTGTCAAAAAAGACGTTAGAATAAAGTTCAAAGCTGGTTGTAACAAAACGTCAGTCCATTATGTTTATGTTCGAAATTTCGCTTCATGGTTGCCCCGCTGGCTGATTGCTGATTTGACTTGCGCAGTAGGCAATAGATAGTAAAATAGTATAGAAATCAGCCACTGCGCAGGTCGAATCACGTGATACGCTAGGTTTCATCTCTCGTGGCGCGGATTGTAGCAACCTTTTCACGCTCACTGCACAAAATATTAGATAAAATAATTTAAATCCGAATAATAGCAATGAGCTCAAAACGAACCGACGGTCGGTCGATTCGTTTTGACTGACTCACCACAGGGCGCGGGGAGAATAATTGGAAATAGAAAATTTGGGTACCCGGATCTCGCACTCACCGAATTAACACATTGCTCCTTCACGCCGATATTCTGTGGGAGGATGGTACTTCCCGTGTCGAGCTAGCCTTGTCCATAAATATTCTACCAATCCAAAATAGATTCGGCTTTTATCATTCTTCTATCGGAATCAAATATTAAATGACAAAAAAGGCCATAACTGGGTTTATTTCGCCATTTCCTTTACCGGTGGCCATTTTGCTTGTGTCCGAAATGGTTGTAGTATATAACGTAGTTTATTTTCTTTACCTATACATATAAACAAATTGTAAATGACAAGAAAAAGTGCCTGTGAAGGTCTAATTTCTGAAATAAACGATTTCATTTAATTTCGATTTCATTTCAATTTTAATCGCGTCTAACGAAATAATTCTTCGCAAAATGCGCGGATACGCTATCGAAGTAAAAGTTTTTTTTCGCATAATGCGCATACAAAAAAAACTCTATTAGTAAACCGTTCTTAATAACAGTTTAGACGTTAATAAATTCACTCTATTCACAATTTGTATTTAAGACAATAAAGACATTTGCCTTAAAATAAAACCTTATCGTGTGAAAATCGTTTGAGCGAAGTGCACGGATCTAGGCCGGAGTCGAACCTTGTAATTTAATGCTTTCTACTTACTTTTGTATTCAGCATAATAATTATATACTCCTCGCTTATCTGACGACTTATTTGACAGCGGTGATGTTCTCTTGATAAAAAAAAACACAAAGAAATTTCTTTTCATAGAAACAAGTACGGAAACACTGAGTGTTATAGCGGTAGCAATCAGAGTGTTAAGTGTTAATGGCGAACTGTGAATCAGTTTATAAAAACGTACTTTATTTACATGGCAATTTTATTTAGGACTGTAATAAGCAGTGTGGTCTTTATGACTGAGAGACCTCTTTGTCTTGGAGGGAGATACATATTCAAAATAGCAACAATTTTGTTTCAAATGGTACATACTAAAGTTACTGTTGAAACTATTTCTGTTGACTGTACAACAACGTTGTCTCCTCGGAAAAAAAAACAAACTATATTATGTTTCGCTAATCTAGCAAACGTCAGGGTTACACAAAACATTATTTTTATTCTGTGAAAAATTAAATACAAAAAAGTAATTCAATCATACATCTACCAGTTTGTACAAAACCAAAAAAATATGAAACCAACAAGCCAATTAATTAGCAAAATTAAATACCATTTCATACAAAAGTTCAACAATGAGCAGTTTTCTTTTAGGTATAATCAGTTGTTTTTTAAAATCATCAAAAGATGGAGCTAGCATTATTTTTTGGTATTGTTGAGGCCAAATATTTAGTCTGTGGCAAGAAAGAACTGACCGAATGTCAATTTGAGTAATTTCTGTTTCTGTCATTTGTCATTTCTGAAGCATTGATTGAAGTTTTTTTGTATTGTATGAACATTGTAGCAAAAAGGTCACTCCACCCATCCACTCTTTTATTACCAAAAGTGCAAAAGAGCGCCATCTATCGAGTGTTTAGGAAAGCTATAAAATACCTAAAAGAGAACTGCTTATTGAAATAAAATTTTACCTTTGCGTCATTCGTGCAAACACAACAAGACTTCAACCAGCAAGTGTTTGCTTTTATTTTCGAATAAATACAATACATACACTCTGAATTTTAAACAGCATTATATCATTCGAAGAGTAAAATTAAAATGTAATTCACCGGTAAGAACAAAGCCATGCAAAAAAACTTAATAAAAGCATAACAAGAAGTCGTTATTGTTCCTCAAATATGCATATTTCGTGGGCTGCTTATGTAAATGAATTCATAATAAATATTTTGATTCCTTTTAACGAGTAAGTATTCTTGGGTCTTGTTAAGCTTCTGTGTAGTGTTGTGGTTTGTGTATCGATAGTTTAAAATAATTTTACATTATTTCCATCTACTAAAATATTGTGGGGTAGGGTGGGCAGTGCCTCTAACGGCTTTTTCCACTACTCCGGCATCCGATTTTTATCGGTTCAGAAATTGCCGGTCCGATGTAGAAATTCATACTTTAGTATACGCGCTTCTCCACTACTATCCGGTTTTATGTCAAAGTATGAATTTCTACATCGGACCGGCAATTACCGGGCCGATAAAAATCGGATGCCGGAGTAGTGGAAAAACGCGCTAAGGCGGGACAAAGTTCGTCGGGTCAGCTAGTTGGGGTTGGGTGCTAGTTGTAAATTTCATTATTAAAAAAAAATCTAACAAGCAAATCTAAAGATGCATGTTTATTTTTGAATAAACATGCATCTTTAGATTTGCTTGAAATTATCTAATTCATTCGCAAAGAGAATTTTTTCCTCATTATTAATATTAGATTAAGTTAGAGAATACAAATTTTATAGATATTGAAAACAGTGGCTAGATTTGACGTTGTAACTTGCGTATTTGTTTTAGAGAGAGACACATAGCAACGTTATCAAGTTCCTTTTCTCTCCTCGAGGATAATTTGTGCCTCTAGAATTACACATGATAAAAAAAAACCTTTAAATTTAGCGATATTAATGAATTAATTATCGATATTCGATAAACTAGACTCACTATCTGTAATCTTTAACATGGTACCTAAATATTTATTTTCAAACCCTTATTTATTTTATACGGTAACTTAACTACAATTTAATGGTTTGATCATTAAAATTATTAAAAGTTTCATTATCTATAACTTAAATATTATTTACTTTCATATTTATGGATTCTCTATTTAACTTGAATTTTCTATTGATTACAGCGGTAGACCATTTTTAAATGGTATGTACGACCCTCTCACAGAAAGGAATATGTAATGTTCGATTAGTGAGAAATCCGGAAATCTAACTCGTTTCATACCCCTTTTCTCCCTATCCACAACCACAACAATAACCACTTTCCATCAACCCACATTGGACAAGCATGGTGGATTTTTACATCCAAACCCCTACTTCGTACCCATGAATATAAGTAACACATTATACCTCTCAGTAAGGAGGCCTTCCCCAGCAGTGTGACAATTTAGGCTTATAATAATCATACTAATATTATAAATGATAAAGTGAGTTTGTTTGTTTGATATTCCTTCACGGCTTGACTAAGCAGCCGATCATTACGAAAAGTATACATATTGTCAGGGGTACAGAGCCCAACAAAGGCTATTTTTTACGCGGGCGAAACCGTGGGTAACAGTTAGTACAAGATAAACAACAGTTTATTATGGTAATCTGGTGAATTTTAACATCACACATGACTCGAAAATAACGAGCATTGTTTTGATTGACAGTCGGGCTTGTTAAAAGTTTGCTAATGCTTTGTATTTCAAGTACTCTATGGAAAAGTACTTCAACAGAATAAAATATAAATGATCCGTACATTTAAGCATTAAAATGACAAAGGTGTCCTCTTGTTCGACGAATGTGTAACGGGAATTTTCGTGTAGATTTTTATTCGAATATGACTTTTAATTTTTACAAGTTGTAAACTATATTACTAACTAACGATCATATAATTATTTTTTAATCAAATGATTTTTTACTGAATCGAATCGGTAGAGAACTAATTATTTTTAATTGTTTTTACTTATGAATATTGTATTGAAGTTCTTGATAGAATGAAGGCTAATGTTATTTTATTTTAATGGTAGAGAACATGTTTTTTTTACTAAATTGTATAGTACGAAAAAACTAAGTTCTTATTATTTTTGTTTAATAGATCAAAATACTTTGTCACTTTCTTGAAGTACCAATATCTTTATTCTCTGGTGTATAAACAGCGACATAAACATGTAGTACCTTGTCTTTGTACATATATCATTTTAATTTGACGACCTCCGTGGCGTAATGGTTACCACGCCAGACCGCCACCCAGGAGGTCCCGGGTTCGATCCCCGGTCGGGTCATGATGAAAAACGAACTTTTTCTGATTGGCCTCGGGTCTTGGATGTTTATCTATATTTGTATTTGTTATAAAATATAATATCGTTGAGTTAGTATCCCATAACACAAGTTTCGTACTTAATTTGGGGCTAGTTCAATCTGTATGAATTGTCAAAAAAAAAAAAAACCCCAAGATTTTTGAGTGAACATGTATTGTCAACAAAGTTTTATATTGACAAGTTACTAAAATGACAATAATTATATTTATGCCACTGACTGTTCACTATTACACCCACTGTATGCGCAATAACTAATGTATAATCATACTTATGTGTAGATAACTCCCGTATAAATACAATTAAATTAATAAAAATCTTCATCGATCATATAAAAACTGACAACTTTTCAACTCAAGTCCGAGGGTAACTTTTGACAAGTATCGACCCATTAGGGGGCATCAATCTCCTTGGACAAACATTGGAGCCATTATATCGAGCAAACATGTCACACTTCGCCTTCCAGCTTAGAAATACAAATATTTCTTTTACAGAAGCTTGATATTGTTTACCGAGTATTGAAACAGGTCACTGTATCTTTGTAACAATAAAAAAACTATATAGACATTTGAAACACACACATTTCAAATTTTTACTACGGCACCAGATAAACACTTCTTTGAAGACTGCCAGTTCGTATTGGAAAAATGTTCGCAATTTGAACAAGTTCTCACTGTCTGTTTTACTTAACGTGGCTGTGTATAGCGCTGGTTTTAAGTACATATTTCTCACACACAATACTTTATAACCAAAACACTAAGATCTTCTAAAAACCTACTATTTAAAAAACTTACTCGCTGAAAGACAAACGTGTAGGTAGAAGTACTTTGCAATAAAATCAAGCAAGGCTTCAAGCAAGCTGTTCCGCAAGAACGTGCAAGTATAAACGTGGCCTTAGAACAATCTTTATACTAGGAATAGGCGTCCAGCTTATTCGATCCTCAACCTACCACAATATCAGCGACTGACGGGCACCATAAGATGACAATTTTGATCCGATAATCGTCAGAGCTACGACAAACATGACGCGCCCAATCCTATTACACAATTTTATTCTGTGAAAAAGTTCTATCACCTTTTTTTTTCATACATTTTTTTTAGGAGAGGGATAATGAAGCATTCCTGTGGTGTAAGATTTTTTGAAATCATCTATTTACAACCTTTGTGCATATTCGTTACAAACGCACAAAAACTAAAAAAATCCTTAATGTAATATTAGAGTAGGAAATGTTCATGTTCTTAATTTACTATTAAATTTTCAACCAAAAAGGTTTATTTCCCAATTGGTTGAAAATGTCTCTATTTAAATTTTCAACCAATTTGAAATAACCCTTACCTCTTATCCAGCGACAGTATGTAATGCCTACGCAATCCGCAATAGAGACGTTTCGATAGCATGCTGTAATGACCATTGCAAGTTTTATCTGTTATCTGTGGTCATTTCTTATTCTATACACGGAATGTACTAAGATAACTTCGTTATGGTATTGTAGGATAATGTAATGGTCAGGGATATTTGTCTTTTGTTTTATATAATAATGTAGAGAGATGAAACTATTTTAATCTAAATCACTGTCATTCATAAGGAGAATCAAATGAAGTGGGAAAGTGACAAAACAAGTTTTAGTTACACCTAAGCTCATCTTAGTTCATTAATGATGGTGATGATGATGATGATGGTGATGATGGCGAACAATCAGCGCTGCCCATTCTATGCCATGGACATCTACATTAATAATAATAATAATAATAAATCTTTATTTCAGACTCATTGTTTATGTCTGAAATAAAGATTTATTATTATTATTAATGTAGATGTCCATGGCATAGAATGGGCAGCGCTGATTGTTCACCATCTGACGACCCACTCACTAGCTTGTTTATTCTCCTCTGTCATAAAAAAAATATTGTAAGTAGTAAATAATTATTTTTTAAATTGAGAGAGAAAAAATAAGAACAGTTTACTACACATTCGATATAAAAATGAAGTATTTTATTTTCCATCTGCTATTCTTTTTTCTTTTTATCAGTTATTATTGTAAAATTAAATTAAACTTTAGTTTTTATTGTTAGTTTAGTTTTTAATTTTTATTGTTATTTAATTTCATGTTATTTAGTTGTGTGTATTTTACCTAATAATTATTTATTATACTATAAAATTTTGAAACGAGATAATTTAAATATTACTCAAATCATTGAAAAGTCTAACAAATCTGATAACATTAAACGTGAAACTTTTTAAAAATTCGATGAGCAACAAAGAAAAAATATTAACAAAATAAACTTTATCCATGAAAATCTAAAAATTAACGAGACAGACCGTTGATCTCCAACGGAGCGGCGTCAGCATCCGCTAAATAATTAAAACTCCAACCAGTCAAATGTGGAAGAAAGAAATAAATTTTCCACCCGAAAGCGCACTTTCCTTTTTTATCCTCCCACCTTGTGATTTATTCGACAAAGTTATTTACTGCTGTCGAATTTCACTCCCAAGGGATATCTTACTTTAACACTTGGCCATAGTAACGTTATAGGCGACCTCCTTAGTTTGACGACCGACGATTTATAAAACGCTTTTTGCTAACTTTAAATAATCTATTTGACACTTTTTTACAATTTCAACGACTGTAAAATTTGTAATTGAGGTGTTTTTATGTTCAGTTTTAAATAGATTTTTGTTTGAACAAAAAAACCTGCGAGCGATCAACTAGAAATGTATTTTTCATTTAGTCTTCATGGCCTGGTTTTTGCGTATCAGCACAGCCCGGACACTCCATACAACGCGCGTGAAATAATTACCTATTACTACTACATAGGCCAATGTCGTCTGTACACGCGCACACGTATACACATTCGTTCACTAAACGCACACCTTTGCGACTGAGGGCTCCTCGAGGGCTCCTTGGGTGCGGTAACTCGGTCCGGTGCGGGGCGGAGAGTGTCCATTCTAACTCGGGTTATTACTTATTCTATTGTATCAGTCCCAAAATCTGGAAGTGTAGATTTTGGGATTGAGACGCAGAACATAAAGAAGTCATTGTCCTAATATGTCCAATGTGTAAAGCTTCACGAATGTAGATATATGACAAACATAAATATGATACAAATTGTTGCTAACTTAGATGTAAGATCATTGTTACGAACAATATTAATCAAATTGAATAAATTAATATTTGATACAAATTCAATGACTATATCCTAACTTTATAATGTACATGTAGGCATTCAGGCATTACATTCTATTGTCGCAATGCGGCAATTAAATCCACTATTCCTGCCACAATCACAAGTTTGACTAAAAATAGAGTTATTTACAGAGAATCAATTACTAAATCTCATTGAAATTGAATTTATTTATTCACCTGAACAAAGATTACTGCTTTTTCTTAAGAAGTTAGTGTGACCGGAAATTACTGAGGAATTACGGTAGACGGCCTTGCTGCTTTCACTCAAAGAGAACGTCCGGTCTCAAACAGAAATAGAAACCTTTTGATCTACACTACGCAATATCGATGCAACTCGAAATGTCACTGCAAATGCAATAAATTACACGGCTATAAATTACACAGATGGCCTCTCATCCATCTGATACCAGTTTTTTTAACAAAATTTTAGGTCACCAATTTATTATGTAATAAATAACAAAATGATATATTATTGTGTAATTCGAATGTATTTTGTTGTCGACACTCATGGGAAAAAGAAAAGCGGGGAATCCAACCTCACATGCTAGAACTAAAATGGTGGCGTACTACTATTTTACAGAGGAGTTTCCTTCCGCTGAAGGTTTGGAATGAGATCCACGCCGCCGCCGAGGTTTTCTTTAGACTGGCCCCGGTGTTGCAAACGTCCATGGGCTGACCGATTACCATCAGACGGACCGTATGTTTGTTTGCCACTTTGGTGGTAAAAAAAGTTATTCAATTTCATCAATGTCTTTGTTGTCACATGATTTGAGTAAAATCCTGAAAAAATCTTTTAATAAAGGGGTGCTTATGTACTTAAATTCACAAGTAAACTATCACGGTATATTACTAACTTTAAAATTATGTTCAGCAATTCTGTTAAGTTCTACAAAAGTACTTCAATATTTACATACAAAACAAAACAATTCTTGAAATTATTGCAAACAAAATATAATTATAAAAAGGTGCGTACAACACCGGTCAGGTATCGACTTACGTCCGTAATTGGTGTTCACTTCAACGTTCAACGTATGGCTAATGCAACAATTTACGCATCAGCTAATCTGCAAATTGGTGCAGCTTTGTCGGGCAGAGGCCGACCGTGTCATCGGCTCGGTCGTACACAGCTTTACTGGGGTATGTTGGCGTGAAAATATGTTTGTTGGAGATAAAAATTGTTATAAATAACGCAATAGAATAAAAAGGGTTGCAGTAAATTCTGCTTAGATTTATTTTTGTAAATTAACTCTTAGCTGGAAGAGTATATTGAGTACTGGTAAGAGGATCTACAAGAAGTGTTCTCTTTACTTTCTATTGAAATACTGACGTCACCGGCGTAGACGATGCTTCAGGGTTTACTTTCGTGTTGCGTGTGTTCATAGTAGTGGTGATCACTCGCCGAGATGGAGACCCCTCAGGCTTGTTTGCCGAAAAGGCTCTGGAGAATCATTAACAATAAGGTGTCATTTTGCTCAGTAGTCTTTTGGCTCATAATGGCAATAATATAATAATATTTAATAATGTTTACGAAGCACCACGCATACTAAAGTTAACTGAGAATTCTACATAGAATTTAACATGATCCACTCCGACCCGATCTTAAAGAACGTTGCAGTCAATTAAAATAAGTTTAAGCACCCATACACACCTGGCATTGATAACATCGTAACTATTGTGAAACCCGAGAATTTCCAACCTCAATTTTGACAACAAAAAGGCTATAATCGATTTTGTGAATACAAAGCGAGTATTATATTTGACAAGTCGACTGTACAAGCGTTGTTTGTGGTAGAGATTATTTCGGTTGAAATGAATGAAGGCAAAACACGATCCCCGAATATGTTCGGTAATTGAAATCCGAATATTGAGGGTTCGAGGACTTTTTTAATTTTTTTTTTGAGTCGACAACGAGTAGGCTCAAGTGTCCTGTTGGTGGTTGTCTCAGGAAACCAATTTGATTCGTATATTCTCGATTGAAAATGTAAGATGTTTTTGTCGCTACACATATTATATATTTTTTGTATTTTGACATGTTTTCATTGCATTTGACATTAAATAAATTTGATCCCCGATAGAATGTTCTCACCATTATGTTTTTAATAAAAAACATTTCTAGCGTCATAAATGTTATTTAATAATTTTCAGATTTGTACACATAGTCGATGTAATGTCAATTCAATTTTATAAATAAAACATATAGGTACCTACAGCCAAATAAAACATAATTAAAAAAAACAGTTTTGATAAAAAAATTAAATGATTTTCTAATATTCGATGTTTTAAATAATTTTATATTATTTGAATTTTTTATTTGTATTTGAATAAATAAATTTTACAGAATAAAATCATTTTTAGTTTCGGAAACAAACTAACGTGTACATACATTGCTCGTTTCTTATGAAGAGCACCATAGGGTTCAAAATGACGATGTCGAAAAGCATAATCGCACTCGCGTTTGACTCTACATCAATTTTATTAAATAAAATAACCATTTAACACAAAAAAATACTATAATTTTGGATAAATAGCAGGCGTACAATGTTATTGAAAACAAAAACTTTTTAAACTTCTTGTGGATTATTGATTAATAGACAAGCAATATAGAAACAGGAAACGTATGGCCATATAAAAACCCACCCGCGGGCATACATCATTATATCCGTTCTTAGTTTATAAAAGGGTTTTTTATAATGATTAATTATATAATTTGGACCATGTCATCGGACCACCACATGGTGTACCCTCCCAACAGTTTAATCTTGAGGCCAGGTGCTTATTTATCTGATTGTTACCGTAAAAGGGTTTAAATGTACATCACGATAAGAATTTTGTTTCTGGGAGCCCTTGTAATGTTCTACTTCAAGGTTTTACGTTTCATAGATTCACATCTACATGGTGTGTAATAAAGTGTATGTTATTAATTTAAATAATATGAGGAGAAAGTTACATTATTTTTTTAAACAGCGATCTATTTTAATCCAAATCGATCAATTATAAGCTTTTTCGTCACTTGTGTAACACTAGTTATTACCAGATGAACAGGCAAGAAAATTAAGAGAGGTAGGGCATAGCGGATAATCCGCTCAAATCGGAGCAGCCCGTCTGGGGAAGGACCTCCACCTTATAGAAGATCGTAGCCGAATAGCATTGGTCTCGTCCATGTTGTGTTCCTACGGTGAGTAAGGTCTCCAGAGCTCCACTTAGGAGGGTTGGGAGGGTTGGCAGCGCGTGAGTGATACCCCCGGTATTGCAAGCGTCTATAGGCTACGGTGACGGTTTACCATCAGGCCGACCGTATGCTTGTCTGCCACATGTGTGGTATAAAAAATAGAAAAGTTTAGGTCAAACTTTTTGACTTTTCTATTGAAAGCTTTTTAATTTATTGAAAAACGAGCATGCGTGTCACCTGTTGGTAAGTGTGTAAGAGTACAGAAACACCAGGGGAATCTTAGAGCCGTTGACGGCCCTTAATAGGAAGAATGGTGGAAATAAGACAAAAAGGGACGGCAAGAGTGGAGCTTCCAGTACTCTCACTCATCGAATGATTCGAATTGCTGCTCAAGTCCATATTCTGTGATAGTTGGGTGTTCTCCGGTTGAGATTGCCCTTTTCATAAAAATGTATATTATTTTACACTCAAAAAAATGTGTGTCCAAAAGGCATGTGATTGAAACTGTTTAGATTACGAGAAATATACCTGCTGGAAATTTATAATGAGGATAGAATTAATAAGATACTATTGAAGTACATTTATAATGAAGTAGCGCTAATAGATAAAACATTTTAAAACCAGCAAAACTTAAAATAGCAACGGCTAGCCGTTTCGATGAAGCGTGAACACAAAAAGCGTGCAATTCAAGCCTACTGAACAAAAGGCGGGGTGCTGCACAAAGCGCGGGCATACATCAAACAACAAAAACAGAGCTCTCGACGAGTGCACGAACGAGCGAACACTATCATTTACGCAACGATTTGTCATCGAGATTCGGCGGGAAGCGGGGACATTTTGAACATCGAAACTACCATTTGCTCAATTTGCGAATCTGTCTCGTTTAGTCTTTCGGGTCGTTCGTTACGTCAAATCGAGTTATCCGGATTGCGTGACTTGAACGATTAAGGATGTATAATATTAAGAATATGACATGTAGTTTTTGTTTACACACGTTATTAGGTAGGTCCTAGGTACGCAAAAATAACGCTTATTTGCTGGCACATAATAATAGTACCTTTGAGGAAGTATTGTTTTTGTCCAAAATTAAAATATGATTATAGCTCATTTACTATGATGATCAAACAAAAACGCACTAAATATTTCATTACACATATAGAACCTATTTACATAATCATTATACGAATGTTTTGTGATACTTGTGATTCATGAATGAAGCATCGATTGAACTGTTGATAAAAATCGATAACAATTCGAGATCGACTAGTCAACAGTAGTTGGGACCCCGGAAACTGGATTAACGCTTGTCAACTTGATGAACGATGTGCGTAAGTTACACGACAATGGAATGTGGGCATCCATCCCATTTACCCCCACCATGCGTCCGATTCGCTCGACGGCCATTAATTAATTATGAATCGCTTTTGGCTGTAAAAAATCTGAGCATATGAGTCGGGTTGCAGCAAAAATACTTCTGTTTTTACGGTTCCGTATAAAATTACATTGACTGTGTGGAATAGGATTCCAATGTGTGATGTATCTTCGCACGACTTTCTTGAAAGACTGCCTTCTGCACTGTCTCAATTTGTCTAACTTTTACCTTTGACTTCTAACTTTATCTAACTTCCTATCAGTCATGTTAAATATTATTATCTCTTCTCACTACAACCTTACATGACCAATCTTCTACTGTAGCATACGGAAGAGTAGAGGAAGACCGAAGGTATTATAAAAGGTAAGTAGAAGAAGATTCACACTTGAATACATAATATATGTAATCATTACATAGTATAAAATGAAGTAGCTTTTGCTGTCTGTCTGTGCGTCTGTGTGTTTTTGCTTAAATTTTTAAAACTACGAAACTGATTTTGATGCGGTTTATTTTAAACTAGCTTTTGCCCGCGGCTTCGCTCGCGTTAATTTTATGACATAGATGTCGTTTGACAACAAAACAACACAGCGCGACTTGTGGCGCCATCTGTAGGCCGACACAGCGCCCTCTATAGTAGAAAATTTATTTTCCCATTGGAACAACATACTTTCACGGGATAAAAAGTAGCCTATGTTGGGCTCTGTACCAATAACAATATGTATGCAAATTTACAATCGGATGCTTAGTCAAGCCGTGAAGGAATAATAAACGAACAAACAAACTCACTTTCTCATTTATAATATTAGTAAGGATAGATAGAGTGATTCAAGGGAAAGGTTTTTAAGTATAATACATTCCAAAATTCCCACGGGAAAGCGGGAAACACGCAAACGAAGTTATGAGGGTATCGCTAGTATTTAGATAAATGAACTATTTCACCGGCGCCTGCGGCGTCAGATACAAATACGATTTTGAAAATTCTTTTACCAGTAGAAAGCCGCTTTATTTTTGAGTTTCATAACCCAAAAAACACGAGGGCAACAGCTAGTAACAGAATTAAAACGTTTTTAAACTAATAGAAGCAACCCTAAACTTTGTGATATTTTACACTAAAATCTGTTGGATCTACGGGGGGCGTTTGATACGGTGTTTATTTGAATCCTTCTATAGCATTATTGTTATGAGCATAATAGTTTTCAATTTTGCTTTAAAACATGTTATAAACTTGCAACAAAAGAACAATCTTTTGTTCAAACATAATGAATTAGTTCCAACACACGTTGATGTAAAATCGGTGCTTTTCGTTAATTTTGTAAATAATAGTTTCTATTTTGTAACGATGCGTTGAATTTAACTGTGACACTGTGTTTTGAAAAAATCTACCGACTGGCTGATCAACGCCCAAACCATACCATTGAACATAAAGAACTGAAAATTTGCAGACAAGAGTGGAATAGCGAGATCCGCGAGAGGCCATCATCGTTTATTAAACCCACCAGTATTAGTATTAGTACCTTTTACGTTACCTACTATACCCGTTTTCATCCTTCTAGCGTTAGGAATAACTGGAACATGGACTACTGTGAACTGGAACAATTGGTATGACATTTGATGATAATAATATCATTTCTGCGGCTAGGAGGCGTTGGGGAAAAAAGTAGGTCTATTTAGTCTATGTTTAAAATCAGGATACTTACTTACTTCTGATGGCGCTACAACCTTTTGTGGGTCTTGGCCTCGTCTACAGTCTCCCTCCATTTGCCACGGAGCATAGCTCTCCTTCTCCAAAATCAGGATACACAGAATTAAATTAGAACTAGCCACGGTCCAGATCTGTAACTAATAATATCTGTAGAACAAATTTCCGTTATACTGAATAAACGTATGCGCCATTCTTAACATCCTACCGTGCCCCAACACGATTTATCGTTTAATCACAAGATCTCCGCCACCTTAGTATTGCGTCGGTAAATTGTGGCTCGGGCTTCTAATATACAATGGATATAGAAACAGTAATGTTCTAGAAAAGTCCTTATAAGGATTTTATTCGATATGGAAAAATAAAGATTGCTAGGTTTCTAGAAAAATGTAATTATCATCATCAACCGGCTCCAATTTGCTGATCTGCTGGGGCAAAACTAAGGCTCTCTGACCGAAATAGACTTAAAATGAGATCTTCATCATCTCAGCCTCAAGGAGCCTAAGTCCACTGCGGGACATAGGTTCCCGTAAAAAGAGGAGCAAAGTTTAAATTCGTAAGTTTGAGAAGGATTGGGAAGTGACAGTTTTAATGTAGCTTTACCTTGTTGAACAAAATGAGGAGAAGCATTTACCTAGCAGTCACACACACCAGCTAGACGTAAAATATTAATTATACATAATTTAAACAGCGGCACCTGATTCCAAAGTAAACTAAACTTAACCTATTAGTGTTAAGGGTAATAGACAACGACTATGTTTGTAAATAAAATGTTCATAATACATAGAAATCACCTAAACTCGAGACAGACACAAGTGCCATCACAGAAATGTGCGGGAATCGAATCAGCGCCCTCTTGTATTTTTATGCCATAAAGGTGGCAAACAACCATACGGCCTGCCTGATGGTAAGCATCACCGTAGCCTATAGAAGCTTGCAATACCGAGGCTATCACTCACGCGTTGCCAACCCAACCCCCCAAGAAGTCTGGAGACCTTAATCACCGTAGGAACACAACATGGCCGAGACCAATGCTATTTGGCTACGATCTTCTGTAAAGTGGAGATCCTTCCCCAGACGGGCGGCTGCTCCGATTTGAGCAGTAGTTCTTGTGCCGAAGGTAAGGTCAATAAAGGTAATTGTATAATTTTATTGTAAATCACTTCCAGTATTTGATTGGACCTACACATACACGTGTACGACGTGTACCTACAGCTGTTCAATATCGATCGAATATTTAATAAATGTAATATAACAGCTATAAGCTCCTGCACTACAATTAAATGCAATAAAAGTAGAACTGCTTATTTCATATATTATTAAATATTTTCAATAGAACAGTTTTATATTATATGGTTTTGATAAATATTTTTGGCTTAATGACATTTTAAAAATAAAGAAATATGAAGCATCCAGTATAATTTTTGAGTAAAAATGCCATTTTGTCCCGAATCTGCTCCGCAGAATCAAGTCCTACAACTCAGTTTCTTCATTAAAATTCTATTGTTTATTTGGCACACAGAAAATAACATTAATATTAAAATCCATGTTATTTTCTGAGTGCCAAATAAACAATTTTTCTTTCTTTCTTTCTTTCTTTAAAACGTCAAAGACGGTTGCAAAATAAAACGTGTCAAGTTTAAAAATAAGAAAAAAGTGTGAGAACAACAATAACAATCAATCTCGAAAACATTTTGTTTTATTTTTAGTGGGAGCAGTAATCGGTTGCAAGGTGTGGTCTTTACAAGATTTTTTTTAGATTAGATCGTCACACAGATAAACGGGGGACACCTTAGAAAATAGGGTCACATAGAAAACAAAATAAAAACATGAGTCAAATTTAAAATTTCAATTCTTTTATAGTCTCGTCAAATTAATCCTATTAAAATGACGTGTGTCGTCTTGCAGGTGATTCGAAGACAGCCGTCTGAAGATGATAAGGATTAAGCATAATCGCCTTTACTCGTACGAATTGAATTAACTTCATTTACATTCGATATCGGTTAATTTTTAATCGATTTAAAAAACAACTTTATACATATTCAGTTGAATAAAATATACATGTTTGTCGAAAGGTATGGTAATAAAAATAAAAAAAATAATGCCCGACATTCGTAGGTAACAACTTCAATAAAAATAAAAATGTACGCATTGTTTATTCAAATAACAGTTGTGTGAGAACAAAAACGACACGTTTCACGCATAGCACGCGACGTAATATCTTTAGAAGTGCTTCTATGAAGACTACACTCATCCTTGCGCCAGTGTGAACATAAAAACTTATTGCAACATATAGAAACAAAGGCGTTTTACCCATTGTGTACCATTTTACAACCTTCCTAGAAGAGAATGAGATCCCATTGGGTGAAACAATTGTAAGTAGTTGCATTTAGCTTAGTAAACGCTTCTGCAGTAGCGAGCCTGTCAAATACAGTAGCGAATTGAATTGTTACAAAATGGAGATGCGACCGTTTCCTTACCTGCGTTTTAATGGTCCAATTGTGACGTATAAAAGCCGTTTGTGAGTTTAGAAAACATAAGATTGATGGACATTTAAACAAAGAGTCTTTTGTCAATTATGCATTTTGTTCATTGTGAACTTACATCATGTAAGTTACACGGTAGAAATTGAATACTTTTTGTATACACAGTGTGGATAATATGCGTTTAAATGGAGCATTATGTTTTAAAATTACTCTTTGTAAGTTAACAGGTGTATAACATAACCAAAACTTTAGGTGGATTTTACTAACAATTGTAAATTACGCCGAGATAAGAAAGGTTTTGAAATGTATAACGATATAAAGAGTCCAATAGTTTGGTTGAACAAAATGATCCAAACATTTCGGTCACGTACGTTCTAAACTATAATATTATTCAAAAGAACTCAACTAATTCCAATGAATTGGTCTATTAATAAAACTCGCATAAACTAGAATTGCTACTGATACCGTCCAAGATTTGAATATGGTGCGACATAAATATATCTCGTACAATTTAAATAAAAAACACACGGCTTATAAATAAAATAATTAAGACTCAATAAAACTATGGCTCTCAGTGGGTATACGTCGAAACGGAACGATATAAAACACCCAACATCTTAATATAAGGAGTTGGAGTAACGTATTAACATAAACATCGATTTGATCGCGTTCAGTACAAGCCAGTCTCAGTTTGAATACATTATAGGCACGTTCTTTTTTATTATCTCAATAATTTAACAGATAAACTGTTCTTTCATTGTCTTTTGACCCTTTTTGATAGTAAAGGCAGCTACTCTATGCACTCCCCGCGGCCACGTACGGAGTGGACACGCACCGTACGATGTAAAAGATTTGGTCGTAAAAATCGATTGCTTTATTTTACTACGAGCCTGTAACAATGCGATGAAAATAAATATTATTTTTTATATTATATTCTGTAAGTAGTTTTCTACATTGATAATTTCAGAATGTATCGAATCGATTTGAAATCAACAAACTATAGTCCAAATTACAAAGCCATTTGGACCTCCATTGTCTCGCAAAGGTTCACGGCCATGAGTGACAATTGTTAATGAACCATTAATGTTTAGTTTCACACCGTCCATTAATACTTAAAGAGTACAATCAAAAGGAAACGCCGCCGAATACCCTCGCCCATTCCCACTTAAAATGTTACAAGTTAACTGCATTCGAACATCTGATAAGAAACTCGCCAACAAAAAAAAAAGTTAAAAATGTTGCCATATCGTATCAACAGTAGCTCAAAGAATTTATAGACAGGGTCAATATCTCTATTTCGATTCGGTATCGCCATTTATCAGCGGCATCTAATGATCGGTCAGCTTATAATAGGCAGTGAGTGTCAAACTAATGAGAATATATACCGACTTGGTACACGATAAATTAGAAAGGTTTCGAATAAAACGGCATATTAATTGGACATTAGTGTACGTCAACACCTAAGCAAAGTATGGCCGGTAGAAACGATTTAGTACGTGAAAGCATCTAAGATGTTATTTGAACGCAGTAAAATTAGGTGGGTGTGTAATTTTTTCTACGTTTCAAACTAAGGTGTTGAATTTATTTTTATTTCAACTTTTAATATATTAGAATTAAGTTTGAAACACCCAGAACGGGTCTAGAGCGAGACGTCTATTTTGTTGAGTTTATGTCACGAACTTTTTTATGTTATACAGCAGACAAGCAGGCGAGCGAGCCACTTAATTGGAAGTGTTTACCATCGCATAACATCTGCCTGCATAGGCAGAAAAGGGAATAGAAAAGTGTTAGGCTTTGAAATCTCAGTTATCCGAAATGTAATGGATTTGCTCACTGAATGAAACGCATAGCAACTTTATGTCGTTATTATTTGATGGAAGTATCAAATCAAATATCTTTATTTGTGAATACAGGTAAATCAAAGTTAACACAATAGTATGTGGCACTCTGTATCCTACGAACACCATGGCGTACAAATTTTATAAGTGTTGAATATGAATTAAAATACAATAGATAAAATAAAATCGAAATTGTAATGCACCCGTCAACAAATCATCACTTAAAGTTTGTCACTAAGCCTATACCTATACCTAGCTTGTAGTAGCATTTCTGTATTAGTATGTTATGGAGGTTCTTTTTAAAAATAATTATATCTAATGTCAGTAGTAACGACTTAGGCAATTTATCTACCATTTACTCATAGAATAACGTCTTCAACACACGTACGTATGTACAACGTAGTCACGTCCCCAACTACTCCTGCGTTCTGTGTGTTTGAGAAATTAAAGCGAATGTTTGACTTAAAAAAAAGGAAAATTGAGTTACTCGAGTAATTCTCATGTTATTAGAAACATAATTTGTGGTTCCGTCCCAACGAAATAATGAGACGCGAGACCGGTGGATTTAAAAAGTTTCCTTTCGAAGCAATAATTTCTGAGGCCGCTTTAGAGAGACATTACTTTGTCTTAGCAAATTGAATTCCGCAAAATCTCCTCCTTGAAGATTGACTGACCACAAATTGGGGATTCGTTGTCAAGCGAGATAACATCGGAGGAATCTCATTACAGTGAACATTCGTCCCGGGTTTGCTTTTACATGTAGCGTCTAACTTTGACTTTGGAATCTTCAGGGGGTTTCGAATTGTTCCAAGTTTGCGATTATACGATACGAATGTTCCACTTTGACTATCACTTCATCTAAATTAGTCTGAATATTATTGGAATTGTGAAATTTAACAAAAGTTTTGTCATTTATTATGATGTTACGGATATGGTTAATTGCGGTAACTTTGAGAAATCTTTTTTGTTTTACAATATTCGTACAATGTATCTTTCCAATCTGGGATGTAATATAACTTATAATCGGCTAACAAAAATAAAATAGTATTTTTAAAAACTTATACTGACCAAAATGAATTTATGCTTTGAAAGCGAAAAGCTATCTTTTTATTTTCATTTTTGTAGCTTTGTCCATGATTTTTTGTTGATTTGTCAAAAACAACTTAATTAAAATTTATTACTTTTAAAAACCAGTATGTATCTGTTTTCAACGGTTTTACTATAAAATCCCCGGAAGGGATATTCAAATAGCGATCTACATTCGCGTTCAGCTAACAATGTTTTTTTTTAAAACGATATAACAAAGTTAGTTTAATTAAACCGTGCAGTTAACCGAGTCAATGGTTAAAATTCTATTTCTTTTAACTGAATATTATTAATTCCTATAATAAGCTTGGACTAGTGGAGATTGAATCAACCGCAAACTGTAAAATCCAGGGCCGGCGGCGAACGGAAAATTAAAAAGCAAAGCGGGACTCGTTTCCAAGCCATTCTTTTAAATTTATCAACTGCTGGGAGTTGAATCATTAAAATGTTCAGTTCTCGACGGAGATTCTTTTGTACAGAATAATGTGGTTACTCACTTTTAAGTTTATATAATAAGTGAAGGGGGAATAAAAATTAAAGAAGAAAAACTTACTTGAAATGAAATGAAATGAAATCGTTTATTTCAGAAATTAGACCTTCACAGGCACTTTTACTTGTCATTTACAACTTGTTTAAATAAAAAAAATAAACTACGTTATATACTACCACCATTTCGGACACAAGTAAAATGGCAACCGGTAAAAAGAAATGGTGAAAGAAAACCGGTTACGGCCTTTTTTGTCATTTTGTACTTTTTTTACATATGAAAATGTAGGAGACTATTATATTTATTGTTTATTTTTAGAATGATATGGACTTTATGTTTTAAACCATCCGACACTCAAACAGAAGAACAAGCAAAAATAATATATGCACTTGTTTAAAAAGTAAAGGATACGTGCAGTGCAGCTTCGTGTACGTTAATCGCACTATTCCAGTTCCCATGAGAAATTCCTTCCAGAAATGAAATTAGTCTGGTTGCTCTTTATAACATATTTTTTTCTGGTATTGATTGTCCAGTCAAAGACCTATTATTATTTTTGAACAGACCGAAAAAATGGTATAAATGCCATAATTTAAACTTTCATACTGTAATTTTCATATTACAAACAGACATTTTTATACGTATCTATATAATGCTATCACAGCAAGGGGGCTTATCATTACGTTTTAGCTATATATGTTTAGATTAATGATTAGGGAACATTAAATTAATCTTGTTTGAAGACGGTCCTGGCAGATTTTTTTATTTTTTTTTCTCATTAATTACTACAAATATTTGCGACGTCAGCCCTTTTTTTGTTAGGTTCATTAGCCTTTATGAGTTTAAAGAAATCAATCTTGGTGTTACATTGATTGATGTATTCTCGGCTTTGTTTTGTAGAAAAAAAAACGAGAACAAGTAACTAATACGTTGCGGTGTTCACATAAATCACGGGCTTTTAATTTATTCTGAGCTCGCGTTAGATTGTAAAACGGTAAAGACTACATTATTTCTAGAATATTTTTGTACCAAGGCTCAAGAACTTAATAAGCAGTTTCCATAGAATATCATATATTTGAAAATAGTATAAAAACATATTTGATGCGACGCGACGACGGTCTGACGACTTTGACTGCCTTTTGCTTAGCCTCCTAAGCAAAAGGCAGTCAAAGTCGACTGGCAAACGACAGAGACACTTGGAAGAGTAAAGGGCTCTTGCCCAGCTGTGGGACCTAAATAGCTAATAAAAAATTTAAAAATAAAAAAAATATTGTCAATTAATAAAACTAAAGCTGCAGTTCTTGCCCAGTGTTTATGTCACAAATAAAATATAAACATTACACATAACGTAAATCACTAAAGGTCATTCCTACATAACAATTAGTACAAATATCCAATAATACAAATATTTCACAAAACCCTTTTGGTAGAGCTTGGACTTTAACTTTAGTATAAAGAATCTCACATCTTATCCCTATGATATTCATTATCCTGGTAAAAAAAAACTGGGCACTAGCTCTCCACAATTATTTATAATAAACCATTCACAAACTTTGTAATGCCTTCGTTTTTGTGAAGAAAATAAACTTTTTTTTTACATAATAATATACCACTACAATTGCTTGACCTCTGACAACCTGTAAACAGAGTCTTTCAGTTTCCTTTAACCTTAATTAAAATATTCACGACTACTTAAAAAAATTTATGAACATAAAAGTTTACGTTACTCTACATTATAATACAAATTACATAAATCATTAAAATCCTGTAAACTTGTTTTATACGAAAATTATAATTATATGACATGACATAATAGGTCGTCGTCCAAACCTCGTTTTTTTAAACCAATTGTACCTTTTGATCTGTAATAAATATCTATTCGTACTCGCATGAAGGGTTTCTTTCCATCAAATTTTTTTGAGCGTAGGCTTTTTTTTAGAGAAACATTTTTTTTTATTACACTGTCTTTTTTTGTTGTTTTGTCCATTCTGCAGATGCTGCCTCTAAATGTACAGTCAGGTGCACGTCGAGCTTTACATTTGCAGTACAATATTGGCTCTTATGACATGGAACTTAAGAATTCTACAAAGTCCAATATGTAAAAGTCGACCTGCTCTTGACTGTACAAAAATATTGTCCAAGTTGATAACAACAATGCCGAGAAAAGTTGTAAGAAAGTTTAAAAAAAAATCTATAGTATTTATTTACACACGCTTCGTTGATTATAGCCATCAAGTGCGAATACGTATTTTAAAGTGCGATGCGAATACGTATTATATCAGAGTCTGTCAAAATATTCGATTAGTACGAGAAATAAGAATCGGACGACGGCCTACAGTAAATTTTATTCTCCATAAATATTCTGTAATCCTCTTAACATAATTTCTTAGCAAATAGAGTTTAGGCGTGTCCCATTATTAGGTCGAATAGTATTCATAAAGAAATAAATTACACGCTATTAGCAAAGCCAATATTATTACTTATGTACTCATTTAAGAATACCGTTATTTTAATATATTTTTAAGGATAACTATGTGAATCAAATTCGAGAATATTTTTTATATTTGACAGTCCGGTGGGTGGTGCGTGGGTTGGTAGTGTGACCTTCGAGCCCATGGACTCAAGTTCGATCCCCGTACGGGGCAAACATTCATGTAACGTCATTGTTTGTTTTCTTTTGTCTCGTTTATTCATCATATCAACACATAATCATCCCACTGCTGGGATACGTACGGGTCTACCTTCAATCGAAGATGATTAGAGCGTACTCAGCCACGCTGCTGCAATGCGGATTGACAGAGGCTGGTGTTTTCAAACCGCCCTAAGGCCACCGACTTGGCTTAACGACTGTCATCCATCGACGAAAGCCGGGACCCACGGCTTAACGTGCCCGCCGAAGCACGAAGAAGCTCGAGATAACGAAGCCCATCCAAACGCTGGCTAGGGTCGACGTCGCTTAACTTGCGTGTTCATATTAGAATGCGACACACAGCGACGGACGCCATCGGGCTCCTCGATTGCCTCGTTTATTATTATTACGCAACTAAATAATAATAATACCTACTTCTACTTCACAAGCATTCTACTCCATAAGGACTAATATGGCTCAATTATAAATCTCTTTGTATTTCTTTGGGCGTGGTCTAACTACCATACTCAACAGAATTTGCATACTGCAAAACAAAACAATTTATTATCATTTTTTTGTCGTTAACTTGTAATACAAACAACAGTATTTTACTGTGTGATCCGACAAGATGTCTACACGTTTTTAATAAAATGACTATATTTATCTCATTTTATCTTTAATTGATGACTATTGTTAGATTCGACAGTGAATAATTACAACAGCGTTATAATGGCGGTGTCTTATCAGAACAACGGTTCCGGTCGCGAAACTGCTTTTTTTTAAATACATTAATCTTTGCAGATGACGACAACCAACCGCAGAAAATTGGCAATTTAAAACATTCTTCGAACAATAAATTAAATGAATTCTCTACATTTGTCGAGCGCCGCCTACGCACTACGCGATAGCTTAATATGCTATAATGAAATACTGATATGGAATTCGTGTTATTATACCTAACACAAAGTAAGGAAATGTTTAAAATGATGTTATTTTTTTATTGTATTTATTAAAGTATGTACAATATTTTAATTTATCGAGAAATGATCCGGATTAAGGAGAGTCCTTTCAATGCTTCCTACTCCGACTATCTTCTGTCTGATTAAATTCGTTGTGAGTTCCAATACAGCGTAGTAGTTTTCTCCCCCAGAACGTCAGAGCTTCATCGCTTATTGTCAATCTGAGGTCGCCGTTGTTGATCCTGGCTACACAGGAGACACATCGGTGGGAATGTGTGGTGGGCTTGTCCCGATTAAAGAGAAATGATGATAAATGATTTATGTTAATGTGATATCATAAATGTACGTAATAATAATAAAATCTTACACTATTCACACAGCACCACCTGGTCCTAGAGTAAGCTAGGCTTCTTTACTTATGGCATGGAATAAGTAATAACCCGAGGTAGAATGGCCGTTCTCCGCCCCGCACCGAACCGCGTTACCACAGTATTACACATGTACAATATTAAAACTGTGGCGTTACTTTACCAGACGGGTATCAGTTTTAAGAGAGGTAGGGCACATCGTGGGCACATCGGATAATTCGCTCAAATCGGAGCAGCCCGTCTGGGGAAGGACCTCCACCTTACAGAAGATCGTAGCCAAATAGCATTGGTCTCGGCCATGTTGTGTTCCTACGGTGAGTAAGGTCTCCAGAGCTCCACTTGGGGGGATTGAGAGGGTTGGCAACGCGTGAGTGATATCCCTGGTATTGCAAGCGTCTATAGGCTACGGTGACGGCTTACCATCAGGCCGACCGTATGCTTGTTTGCGACCTTTGTGGTGTAAAATAAAAAAATAAAAAAATCGAGGCGGGTGCAGTCGCAAAGGTGTGCGTTTAGTGAACGAATGTGTATACGTGTTCGCATACGTGTGCGCGTGTACAGACGACATTGGCCTATGAAGTAGAAATAGGTAATTATTTCACGCGCGTTGTATGCAGTGTCCGGGCTATGGTTTAAGTACCAGACAACTGATATATATTTCTATAAATATACTGATAATACATAGAACACAAGAGTTGGTATCATATCGGTGCGTTTGTTACTCGCCTATGTAGCAATGGTCTATTTATCAACTCGTAAGTCTTGTAAGTTGTAAATCGCCTATTTATCAACTCGTCTATGTTTTGCAATATATGTAGGTTGGAAACTCAAGACAAACACAACTGTTATCACATAAATGTTTACGCCGAGCGGGAGTCGAACCCGAGCCATTTGATGCTGAAGGTAGTCACTACCAACGCACCACCGTTATATTAGTCGCGTCAATAAAATCTTCAACCGTTTCATAAAATATCCTAACTAATATTATAAATGAGAAAGTGAGTTTGTTTGTTTGTTTCTTTTACTTCACGGCTTAACTAATCATTCGATCATTATGAAAAATTGTAAATATATTGTCACGGGTACAGAGCCCAACATAAGCTATTTATCCCGTGAAAGCATGTCATTTTCATGGGAAAATATTTTTTCTACTATAGAGGGCGCTGTAACGGCCAACAGATGGCGCCACAAGTCGCGCTAAGGGTTGTAGTCAAACGAGATCTAGCTATGTCATAAAATTAACGCGAGCGAAGCCGCGGGCAAAAGCTAGTTATTTAATAATTTAAATTAGAATAGTTTACATTGTTAAGATTAGGTAGGTAATGAATTTATAATATCTACACCTACACAGGCTACATATAGTAAAATCAAAAACCTACGAGATATTTAAACAAAAAGAATTTAGTCAGACGAAATTGATAAATATTTATTAATAAAATAACAATTTATAATGTCCAAACTCCAAAGGGTACAGTTTTAAGTGCCTCTAAAAACAATATCAACTTAACGAACATTTTAATCAAGTGAAATTTATTATTAACTTGGGATTTAGCTTTTTAATCGTGAATATTGTTAGTCAAAACGTTTTATTTGAATTAGAAATTAGAATATTATATTCATAGACAATAAGAATTTTAGTTATTTATGATAAATAAATAAATAAATAATAACTGCCACGCTGCTCAAAATGCGGATTGGCAAGCCGGTGTTTTAAAGCCGCCCGAAGGCCACCGACATGGCTTAACGACTGTCATCTACCGATAACAGCCGGGACCGACGTCTTAACGTGCCCTCCGAAGCACGGAGAAGCACGAGACAACGGAACCCATCCAAACACTGGCTAGGGTCGACGTCGCTTGACTGGCGTGTTCATATTAGAGTGCGACACACAACGACGCCATCGAGCTCCTCAAAAAAAATTAAATTAAAAAAAAATTCACGAGAATAAATTTTTTTTAAGTCTCTTTCTCGTGGAATATGTTTAATTTTTTACTCCCTGTTCCCATGGGAAAGGCATAGTAAGGACGATTCCAAAGATTTTGTAATCTTTAATTCTATGAAAACGTATATAAATTGATTTTAACTTACATTGAACTGTATGTAAATTAGATGTTTGTTTTTGAAATGATTATTTAAAGTAACATTATTTAAAAAAATATAGTCTTTCATAGTTGTTTACTTAGAATATAAACAACTTCAATACTTTTTGATTCAATAAACACGTGTCGTGGAGTAAAGTGGGCCATAGCAGCTGCCAAACAGATGTTGTCGGTTATCATAGCGAAATATAACTGCCAAATATTGCTATGATATCTCCTGGATAGCGGCCAACTAGTTCTTTTATTACTTTTAATAAACTCAATTTCTTGGCTCTACTTGACTTGTAATACTGAAATATAATTATGTCAGTGGAAATGACATGCTTATGATGAAAGAGTGTATAACACCAGTGGGGCAATTCACGTAACAAGAACCGATTCTAGTTCGATTCAATTCCTATTTTGTATGAGTGAGACAACGAGTGTCGTTGAATCGAACTAGAATCTGTTCTTGTTACGTGAATTGCTCCACTGTTTGCTGGCAATGACTTATTTTTACGTTATGTAACGCCAATTATAAGAAAGAGCGGTGTTTCAATAAGGCTTTGAAAAAATATCTATATTGACAGTGTTTCAAGTTCACGATTGAAAATAGACCTATATTGACAGTTCAGGTTCAAAAATAAATAAATAAACCTACTTATTACCACAGTTTCTTTCGGATTTTCTTCTAAAAAAATATATCTAACGTTGTAAAAGACGTGTCTTAGTACCCCTGCGGGCTCACAGAATAAAGTTTTTTTTGATTCTATATAAACAAGGCTGCCTTGTTGCATTATCTAGGCACGTGGTGGCGTGTCAAAGCCAAGTTCAAGCAAACGGAACTGGCGAGCAGCACCGTGTGTAATTAAATGAGAACTAGCCAAGTCAGACCATAGGCTACAATATATTATCCTAAGTTAGAAGAAATGATACTTTATGTTGTTATAAATAAACAGGATTGACCATTGAACTTGGCACCCATTTAGATCTCACTTCTTTTGTCGTTGAAGTCAACAACCAAGGCATATAATAATATCATAATATTGAACTTGGCTCTCACTTCACATTTATGTTTTTGATGGGATAACACACCAGTAAGTTTTTGTCTATTGTTTACAATTTGTTTATTGAAAATAAAGCATTTTCTATCTATCTAAGCCACCGTTCCAACTTGCAACTGACACAATACGGGATGTTTAAAAAACTAACTTATATGTTAAGCATGTAAACCCGCGAAGCGTTGTTGAAAATAAAACACGCAGTAAAGTATTTATAGTCTACAGTACAAGACATTATAAATCAGCTCGGTATCGTGTCTGGCGACTATTCATAATTACCAGTATCGACTGCTTTGTGATCCCACCATGTGAATGTCCCCGACTTATTTATGTTAAGGCCGCAGTATATTGAATAACAAGCCTACTTTTATAAATAAGGATGAAATTATTTCGATATTTTTTTTTGCATAGAATCAACTTGTTTTGGCCAAAATAGTGTATAAACAAATTTTAGGTATTATGTCACACTATAAAATGAACTGAAAGAAAGAAAAAAAGAAAAATTTTTTATTTGACTGGTTGCTTATTTTTGTCTATCAATTAGTGTGGTTACTGAAAATGAGTAAAATGCAAATCATTTTATGCGAAACCTTCACTGAGTTTCCGCTTTTTTGCATCGCAGTGGCACTACACCACAGATTACTTAATAGTGTGGCACACGGTTTTAGTTATTGTTTTGTTAGAAGGTAGACGACTTGTTTATGCTCCATTTTCTTATACATATTCTTGGACGAATCACACAACGCCATCTAGTCCCAAACTAAGCAACGAAGCTTATACTATGGATACTAGATTGCTGATATAGGTACATAAATACTTTGTAAATAAATACTTATTATACATAGAAAACATCCAGACCGAGGCAAACAGACATGTTCATGCATACAAATGTTTTCCTTGAGCAGGATTCGAATCCGCGGCCCTTGAGATAAAGTGTAGATTTTTAGACTTGCGTCGTTTTATTTTTTTGTTTATGTTTGACCCCCGGGGAGACCGATATCGACCCCTTGGTGTCTAATTCGACCATTTTTAGTATCCCTATTGTAAATTATAATGAAAACCATTACCAACTGAACCGATATGTATGAAACTATTTACAGGGTCGGTATTCTTTTACAGGATCGGCAAGTCGCGAGCGAAACTCCAGGTGTTGCAAGGGACCGCTTACCATTAGGCGGGCGGTAAGCTTGTTTGTCACCTTAGTGGTATAAAAAAAATACAAACTTTTAAAAAAACGTTTCACGTTCACTAGATCCAGTGCTATAAAAAGCAAATAGTATTTTATAATATTAACTAAGAGTAAAAAGTCTTATCCACTGGCGATGTTTTACGATAGGTCATAATTAACGTAGCTTCGTATAGTGCCTTGTTGTCCTGAACTTCGCCGACATCTCAAGTTATGGCCGGAGTTGGCGAGAAATTTGTATCATGAGAAAATTTATATTAAAAATATTTAAACGCGTAAAGATAAGCTGAAGTTAGTCTTTTTTTTTTTACTTGACATTTTTAAAGTAAAGGTTAGATTCAATTTGGCGCAATCTAGAAATGTTTGAACTTGCGGTTTGGTTTATATAAACAACAGATACATATTATTACTTAATTTATTTACGTTTGTAAATGTGTACATAATTATGACACATAGGAAACACTCATATTCCTCACATAGTATCTTCTGTGAAGGGAAGGAATCTAGAGGGTCACCAAGTGGAGGTTGTAGAAAATTTCATATTTTATTATATGCTTGGTATACTTCGAATTCTTTGAAAGGAGTATAATAATATGTAAGACGTTTAGACTGACTTAAACAGTATTTCATTTTATTCAAAATCATATTAATATTATAAATGAGAAAGTGAGTTTGTTTGTTTGTTATTCCTACACGGCTTGACTAACCAGCCGATCATTATGAGAATTTGTTTATATTGTCAGAGATACAGAGCCCTACATAGGCTACTATTTATAAAGTATGTCATTCCAATGGGAAAATATTTTTTCCACTATAGAGGGCGCTGTATGGGATGCTATCGGCCAACAGATGGCGCCACAAATCGAGCTAAGATTGTTTGGTAAGGTAAGAATAATTATAAAAACGTAAAAATAATGAGATTATAAAATTACTTTTGCGTTTTTTACCATAAATAAATAAAAGCTCGACCTAATGGTTAATGACGTGAAAATCATAACAGTGTGTATAAAATTTTAATAACTGCATAAATCATTTAATAATAAAATTCTTAATTATAACATTATTGATACGAACACTATGTGGGTTAAGTGAAATGGATAACGACAATGTTTAAATGAACACGCACTCTAGTGGACTGTGTTACCATAATTTCATAATACAGAAGGATATTTTATTCTTTCTCTTTTAAAAATATAGATACTAAGGGCGGATTCGACCAAACACAAAGTTACACGAGTGTTACTATTCCGCGAATAATTTTACTCCTTGAATTTGCTCTTTTTCTTCGTTCACGTTTTTCCAATGTACTCGAGGAGTACGAACTCGGTATTGTTATTCTGCGGAGTAAAAAGGATGATGAATGAATGTATAAACCGACAAAAAGTCATTGTATTTGTTTCTTCCAGCTTGCCTTGGAATGACGAAATAATTCAATTTTGTAGGATAATACAGTGAAATTTCAAATGTTGACAGCTTATTTTCACAAGTGACAACACTGCTCTGACAATTGTTATTCTCAGATTAAACCTTTACTCCGCCAAAATTGCCCGTGTAAATATTTACTCGCGTAATAGTTATCTTATTTTTTCTTAGTAGTTGGTAGAATGCAAAATCTGTTTACTCTAAAAGTAGTAGTTACACTCGTGTAAAGACTTACTCAAGTTTAGTCGAATCCGGCCTAAATAGGGTATCCTAAATCGAAACTAATGACAAGCATTTTTACCATATTTACAATATTTTCTTATGGACAGAAAGTCAATATCTATTATGGGTAATTAAATTTCATTTATTTTGTAGGTTTTAAATAGCTCTAGTTCAACTACCAGTTAGGAATGCTTTGAGATCCGTATTTATAAACACAATTCGCGTAAATTAGTCTAGTCTAGGTAACGAGCTATGATCATAAAAAGGTAATTCATAGTTACTAGGTCATAAATCTCTCTTTATGACATACTTTAAGCTTGTAACTGGCAAATTGTCTGGCTCATGTTATTAAAAAGACAATGTAACATAAAATTAATTATATTCAAAAATGCCATGTCTTCATATATACGAACAAAAATATTTTTTTCCTTTTTCGTAACTTCAACGATAATTATGCGGAAAAAATGGTTAAATGTGTCACATTTCATGGGAATCCTACACGAAAGCATGCCAAAGTAAATTAAAGGAGCATAAAAATTATAGAATGTAATAATAAATGAAAGAAAATATTGTACTGTAGCACAATAATTGAAATGACTGTTGCCACAGCGACGTCTCCGCAATAATGAGACATATTACAATATGTATTTATTACCTGTGAGTGATACGGAGTAAAATAAGCAGCTCCATCGAGACTTAGCTAGTTTTTTACAGAATGTTTTTGGTGGGATACATTTGTCGTCATCTCAGAGTAATAGCATAAAGAGGGAGTGTCCCTGCACCCGTTTTGATACACCTCAACTGGTTCCAGAAATGGAACCAAACGCCGAACTTTGCTGAACCGCTTCGTAGTTGTCGATGTCAAAACGCCAAACGTGTCTCCCGGACAAAAATTAAATATGGCGGTTTGTGCTATTAAATCGTGTCATCATAATATTATTATGCCGAGAAAAACCAGAAGCCAATTCCCACGTAAGAATTTTATTCTAAGCTGTGAATAACGATGCCAGGAAGGATTTTTCAAAAGTGACATTAGGTATATCGAGAAATTTATTAGATGGTTCACTGATGATGACTCCATACGCTTTGTTGTGACAGAAAATAAATATATGACAGCAACTCTTATAGGAGTGGAACACACAGGACGCATCGAGCTCCTCGAACAATAAACCATAGTTTTAGTACACCGACCACACAGCCCAATAGACTCCTAATAACAGGCGAAAAGTTCTGACAACACATCTGACTTATATTCTTATTCCGATATAAACGTCTGTCGACCAATCGACGCGTCCGCGCGTCACGCGTCAACCAGTGTCGACCAATCGACGTGTTTTCATTGTGGCCTTGAATTTAGTTGCCAGAAATGCATTAAATACGGAAATTTAAACATTAGGTATCTATTGGGCTGTGTGGTCGGTGTTTTAGTACGCTAGTACTCATTATACTGTGGTTTTAGTGCACTCTAAAACGAACACGCAAGATAAGCAACGTCGACCCCAGCCAGTGTTTGGATAGGTTTCGTTTTTCGAGCTTCTCCGTGCTTTTTATTTTATTTTATGTCAAACAGTAGACAAACAAGCAAGCGGACCACCTGATGGAAAGCGGTCACCGCCGCCTATGGACATCTGTAACACCAGGGGCGCTACCAATGCGTTGTCCACCAAGGAAGTTGGAGGAAAGGAAAGAGGAAGGCAAGGGAAAGAAGGAGGGGGAAAGAGGGGATAGGGAAGGAGTTGGGCTTCCGGAACTCTAACTCACCTCTCGATAATCTGTGAGAGGGTGGTACTTCCCCGGTCGAGCTAGCCCCATTTCATAATAATTGTTTTACCACTCCATAAACTCCGTGCTTCGGAGAGCATATGAAACCGTCGCCGTCGGTCCCGGCTGTTGTCGATTTTCTGCTTTAACTAGCTAATAATAAATAGAATGAGATTTTTATGTCATTAACTTTGAACTCTTTTTTTCTTATCATTATAAATTTTAAGCACCATTTGACATTTTTATCATTAGATTCTTTGATAAAACAGTCTAAAATCGCATATTTATATAAACTTCACATAAAAACGAAAATAACATAGATACGCCAGACACATTACACGGTTTGGAAAACAAATATGGCCGCCACGCGCCGATAGTGTGTAGTACCAAATACTATAGAAACTCTACCGAGTTAATACGCACAGCTTCGGAAGAATTCGGGCAAGCTCTTGACGTTTCTCATACAATGACTTGGCAACCTCCTGTTCACCTCATGCCGCTAGGGGCGCTAGTGTCGCGTTAACATTTTGCATACAAAACGCACAAAAGTTTTGAAATCGTTCACCTCATGCCGCCCTATTTCTATAGTAGCGCTAGTGTCGCGCGTCTTGCCCGAATTCATCCGAAGCTGTGCGTATTAACTCGGTAGAGTTTCTATAGTATTTGGTACTATCAAATACTATAGACGAGTAATACGCACAGCTCTTGACGTTTCTCATACAATGACTTGGCAACCTCCTCCGTTCACTCATGCCGCTAGGGGCGCTATAACATTTTGCATACAAAACGCACAGTTCACCTCATGCCGCTAGGGGCGCTATAACATTTTGCATACAAAAGTTTTGAAATCGTTCACCTCATGCCGTAGGGGCGCTAGTGTCGCGTCTTGCCCGAATTCTTCCGAAGCTGTGCGTATTACTCGTCTATAGTATTTGGTACTATGTAGTTAGCTGATATCTTGGTTGGATTAACACATAGGGTACCTACTTTTTATCCCGAAAAGTACGCGATTCCCGTAGGATTTGGCCAAAAGTCTGATATAGATGGCTCTGTGTTATTGTGCTTAAATAAATACACGCAAATGAAGTTGCGAAAAATTACGTTCCGAAAGCTACTACACGATACGCGCGTAATACACGCTTGTATCGTATGTGCCGCTTGTATGAATCATATCTCAGATAATTCCGACACGTTGGGTGTCAGAATTATCTACATCGGAACGTCTTTTTGTTTTTAATAGCAAGGAATAAAAAATATAGAACGGCTCCCGCAAGCAGGGCCTGCCGCCTGCCAGCACCGACTCACGTAACGGATCTCCAAAAGAAGGTCAAATCAGCTACTAAATGTGTGGATGAGACCCGAGATTAGACCCCGAGTCTGTCGGAAAAACCGTCTTTCGGAACGTCATTCCCGACGAAAAAACTTTTATAGCGCGATTCAGGAATCGCTTCCAAGGGTACAGCGCCATCTGTCGGTAGTTATTGGAGTTAGACAAATGTTATAGCCATCAATGGCCAGCATGTTTTGTGATAAATTAATTTCGCACAAGTTATCCATTTGAGAATTTTGAGATATTGCCAAAGATTGTATTATTTAAAGAATTTTCTATTTTTAACACATTCATTTTCATTTGGTTTGGGAACGTAAAGTAATTAACCTCGAACCTTTAGCTGCCTTTAGCCCTATAAACTATTTTATTTTTGATTGTACGACTGTTATCGAGTATCTATGGCATAAAAAATATTCCCTGTATTTTACTTCATTGTCCACTAGTAGCGGTAGCGGTTCAGGCGACAGATTGGTGCAATGGTGTCATGGAGCACCTGGTTTTGTACCCTTGTGTACCCTTCAACGGCCAAGTCACACAACATTAACTATAATAATAAAGAAATCGCAGTAAGGAACCTTAGACTTAGCACGACTTTGTCCAGATTTCATTACTTTTTAGAGATAAACAAGCAGCTCTATCGAGACTTGGCTAGTTTTTTACAGAATGTTTTTGGTGGGATTTCACTTCTTTTTGTACAAATTGAATATTTTTTGTAAAGACGGTATGTCGATCTCTAATAGTTTGGTTGGGCTCTTGTGTTTTCTAATCAGGGCCACCAGGTACTCCAAATCTTCGATTATCCTAGTTTTTATAGTTTTCCCTTTATGTGGCCATTAAACCCTAACTCTGTACCAAACTTCAGCTCTCTGAGTTTATGGGAAGTACTAGTTCTATTCTGATGATCATGAGTGAGTGAGTGTCATAAATGCGAAACTTTGCTTTCGCTTAACTTCGGAACTAAATGACCTACAGACTTGAAATTTTGGATTTTAAGTATGTGATTATAGCTTACTGGATGACGAAATTTTCTGCGTTCTGGTCTTATCCAGAGGTTCCCAAATAGGATCCTGAAAATGCGGCGAAATGGTTCCAGTGAAGGATGGTACGGCAGTGTTTGCTTCGCGCTCGGCTTGGCGGGGGCACTGTAGCTTTTCCCCGCGGCTTCGTTCGCATTAATTTTATGACCTAGATCTCATTTGACAACAAAACAACCCATAGTGCGACTTGTGGCGCCATCTGTGACATACAGAGCCCTCTATAGTGGAAAAAATATTTTCCCATTGGAATGACATACTTTTACGGGATAAAAGCCTATGTTGGGCTCTGTACCCCTGACAGTATATATACAAATTCTCATAATGATCGGCTAGTTAGTCAAGCCATAAATGAATAACAAACAAACAAACTCACTTTCTCATTTATAATATTAGTATGATATCCTGCCTACTACAGGCAAACATGAAAGCGGGCCACCTGACGGAAAGCGGTTGAAACTTTTGAAGAACTCGGCGGCCTCGTTGCTTGTATCAAAGCATAACGAGAACCATATCCAGTAATTGGTTAGATTTAAGAAATCTCGAGTACCTCTGTACTTCTGACTTTAAACTGTCGATGATAGTCGTTTAGTCAAGTCAAAGACAAGAGTCGTAATAAACACTGACACCAGTCACCCTCAGATGCAAAAAGCACACAGAAGAAGAAGCAGAAATCTTTCTGTAGGTGATGATGACCAGAGTTGATTTAAATATTTTATAAGTAGGTAACAATTTTTTAATGTGTTATACACCAGAAACCATGCAAGCGGGCCACCTGATGGAAAGTGGTCCCCGCCTAAGGACATCAGCAACACCAGGGGCACTACCAATGCGTTGCCCACCTCTGACAAGACCTCTAATGTACCTCTCAAATAGTCCCATGTCATAGTCCGAAGGAAACACAGAATTACGTAGAAATTACTTAAGTATTTTGTTACTTCATAATTAATTTACATCTTCCACTCAAAGATATCTTAATCATCCTTAGTATGTTCCACAATAACTGTTACAAATTTTAATGGTGCTTACCGTATCTTAAGTCTTCATTTTGCCAGAAACCCTGAAACATTTCGAGCATTTGGGCCTTGTTTAACAAATAGGAAAAGTTGTAATTAGTTACATTGGTTGTAACTTGTACAAAATCTGTGAGCCCCTCACTGAGTTATTTGGAATTCTCAAACAATATTCGAGTAATATTCTGTATTACAGGTAAATGCTTTTTATTTAATTTTGTAACTAGAGACGAATCCACCTTCAAAATTTTTGAGTATCTAACACATAACATTATGTACTTATTTTCGTACTATTGAAATAAAAATTATTATAAAAGCGAGACAAGTGAGGCGCGTTTACTTTATTTATTCTATTGCACGTAGTATTTTTTATGTCATATCATAGGCAAACAAGCAAGTGGTTCAGCTAATAAAAAGAAGTTACTCACTGCGTTGCTTAAAGGAAGGTAATAGGAAAAGAAGGGATAAGGAAAAGGTATACTAGTTGGGTTTACATATCTCTCACTCACCGAAAGAAACACGTTACGTCGATATTCTGTGAGATGGTACTGCCCCGGTCGAGCTAGCCTAATGAGTTTGAGATGAAAAATAATGCTTGAAGTTAAAATAATAACTTTAAATGTTAGTAATTCCTCTGTCAGCGTATAAAGAAAGAATGTGTCATTCGTTATAAACAGTTGTCTTACTTAGCTTAACATTATTTGTGGGTAGATTAACCGTCATCACTCTGTGCACCGCAGTACTGCAGTCCCCGTGACCACGGCAGATCTGCTCTGTCGTAACGTCGGGTGTAAAAAAAAAACAAGTAAGTTTAAGTGAGCGTTCAAGCCCTTAAAATGTTTATAATGTGTTCAAAACGCGATAGTTTAAAATATAAATGTGTTAAATTTGTGCTTTTATGCAACTCCATAAAAGAAGTCATTTTTGTAAAATTAATAAACATGGTTAGGTTAGGTTAGAGAGGTAAGGGCACAGCGGATAATCCGTTCAAATCGGAGCAGCCCGTCTGGGGAAAGACTTCCACCTGATAGAAGATCGTAGCTAAATAGAATTGGTCTCGGCCATGTTGTGTTCCTACGGTGATTATGGTCTCCAGAGCTCCACTTGGGGGGGTTGGGAGGGTTGGCAACGCGTGAGTGATACCCCCGGTATTGCAAGCGTCAATAGGCTACGGTGACGACTTACCATCAGGTTAGCCGTATGCTTGTTTGCTACCTTTGTGGCATTAAAAAAAGGTACACTGAGAAAATTATAATTCTGTTTCAAAGGAAAGAACGTATTATGCAAATAAAAAGTTTCAGAAATCCGCAACAAACTCAACAGAAGGAACGATGGAAAGCAAAGTATTAAAGATTACATTTTTAAAAGGAACAAAAAATTGGTATAAAACAGTTTGTACTAAGTACAAGTTGGAATATGGTTTTATGTTATTGTAGTTGATGTCCTTACCGGATATTATGGAGTTTCTCTCCAAGGATATTTTCTAAATGTTATCAAGCATTTCTTTAGTTTTCTTTATGAACCTTTTCGTATTGCTTCCCGCCCACATAGATCGATATTCCACGTCGATCGTATTTTTTATATCGAACCAAAATATCTGCTTTAAAAATACGTAGTACAAACTTTACGTAGTATAAAATATCACCATTTGCTTGTCGTATTTTTTTGTCAATTTATCCGAATAAACCACGCAAAGTGTTTTAATTCAGTTTTCATAGTTAATTGCAAATGTGCCATGTGCCATTGGAGTGGTAGAGCAATTATTACGAAATGGGCTAGCTCGACTGGGGAAGTACCACCCTCTCACAGAATATCGACGTGAAGCAGCAATGCGTTTCGTTCGGTGAGTGAGAGATCCGGAAGCCCAACTCCTTTCCCATCCCCTCTTTCCCCCTCCTTTTCCTTCCCAATCTCCTTCCTTTCCTCCAACACCCTTGGTGGACAACGCATTGGTAGCGCCCCTGGTGTTACTGATGTCCATAGGCGGCGGTGATCGCTTTCCACCACGTGGCCCGCTTGCTTGTTTGTCTACTTATTGACATAATAATAAAAAAATGCAATTATTTTGCCAGAAATACTTTGTGTAAAACATATTTTTAATTTTCATACAAACATATTTGTGATGATTTTTATTATCCTTGCTTCTGTATAAGGCAAGATTAATTTTTGGACTCTAACTATGACAATACAAATAGGCATAAAATTAAACGTCTCTATTGGTATGTTGTCGGCAGCCATTATAAATGAACTACTCTTCCGCTATTCTAAACGAAATAGGTTAACGATCTATGGTTTTAATTAATGTAGTCATAGCTAAGAACACAACTGTAAATGGTCTTAAAAGGGCTATTAATAGAGATGATGGAATTATGTATACCATAAATTATTATGACATAGTTAAGGTGACATAAATTATACAGACGACGACACATCTCTTTGTTCGAAATTTTTAAATGAAATATGCATTTTTAGTTATCCATTTAGTGTATAAGTTGTAAAGGTTATTTTGAGAGTGGCTTTAAAATATTGCCTTTGTAACTTGAAATAAATTATATAAATCAATTTACGAAAGGTAGTTATGAATATGAAGGTCTTTGATCATGAATGGAAATGAGCAATATGGCCAGAGCAACGACAAGTATGGTTTATCAAGAAAATTTTGGGATTTAAATAAATAGCTTCTAAGCTCAATAAAATTTACTCAAACCTTTCATATTTAAAAAAAAAACATTGTATTTAATAGTAATGGTACTCAAGTGGATCCATAATGAACGGACTATCTGAAATTTATAATTTACCTCCACGCAAAACATATTTAAGGAATATCGATTGAAAATTTTCAAGAACGAATCCAAGACATTGGCCTCGCATAGTAGCTCGCCAAACAGTGTGATAGACGCTTTTCAGATCCACCTTTTCCCGATTTCTATAGAAAAAATGTTGATGTTGTTGAATTGCGAATTTGTACAGTAAATAAAACACATTTTTTTTTTACTATCACCCTCTTATAGAATATAGGCGCGAAGCATTCGCGTTTCATCCAGAGTGTGAGACCAGAAGACCAATTTTCTGTATGTCATATTTATGTTCTTATTCAGTCACTTCTTCTTTTATTATGCAGAACATAATGTAACCAAGCTATTGTTATTCAACCTATTTTGTTTTATAACATTTACAAGAATCTATGGAACGTGTGTTATTGAGACTAATATTACATAGAAACCTGTCTATGACCAGGATCGATCAATATAAATTATTTTTTATTTTTATCTATTGTTGGGCCCTCCTTGACAATTCAATAAACTATTGTCGTTCTTTGAAACTATCGTATACCCTAACAACTAACAATGAGAACTAATTTTATCGACCCCCACAATCTGAGAGATTGTACGGATAAACAATATTCATAGTTTCTAATGAAGGGAGACAATTACTTCGTTAAGACTCAACTGTAGTTAATTACAGCGAATGACTGTTTGTTACGTTTAGCCATAAAAGCAAATGCACTTCCTAGGAATACAGTAGATCAATATTCGTTAGGCTTGCATTAGGTATCTAGATGGTTTGTGTCTGATGTATCTGAATATCATGTTCAATAAAATTATTTGCAGTAAATCCACTTATAGATAATAGTATTCTACGAAGCGCAGAGTTACTCTACAATTAAAATTGATCCAGTTCTATAAAGAAAATTCTCAAAGAACGTCATTCTTTAACTTGTGAGTATAAACGACATGCTTTTATTTAAAAAATCTGAAGCAATTTTTACAAAAACCGTCTCATTTCCTCTTTAAACATTTATTGTTATTTTTAATAGTTTTAAAGTCTATACATACATGTTACTACTCTGTAGATTTAAACTATCTACCGATAAGGAGTTATAGCATACAACAATTAAGAAAACCAAACAAACAGCTATCTTAAACCCAGCCAGTATTTGCGGACGCAAAACAAATAACTGGGACAAAGCATTAGTGAGCTTCTGTTCGATATCCAGTTGCTATACAAACATGTTGCCCATCAACTTATCCAGCGGTTAACTCTCGGGTTACGGTTAAGTGAGTCGACCACCAAGCGATATTCCATTAAATGCCCCTTTCGCTAAACACAATCCGTCTTGCATAACTAATAATAGCCTTGCCAAGAACTGATTTGTCCTTATGTTGAGAAATGCTTATAGATAAATGAACATTAATATTGCAAGTTAAATTATTCGAACAAGTAGGTGATAAATATGAACATAATTTTAATTTTAATAGTACCAAAAAAGGAATGGTCACCTTAAAATGCTGTCAAACGTTTATTAAGGTGGTACGTTTCAGTCCAACAAATTGCATCTTAATCATTGATAGAATTTTCGTGAAATTTGGTTTTGCGACAACAAAAACAATATGTCTACTGAATAATCCTAATCCTAACTAATCCTAATCCTAATCCTAACTTCCTAATCCTAATCCTAATCCTAACTAATATTCCTAACTAATATTATAAATGAGAAAGTGAGTTTGTTTGTTTGTTATTCCTTCACGGCTTGACTAATCATCCGATCATTATGAAAAATTGTACATATATTGTTAAGGGGACAGAACCCAACATAGGCTACTTTTTATCCCGTGAAAGTATGACATTCCCATGGGAAAGTATTTTTTCTACTATAGAGGGCGCTGTAACGGCCAACAGATGGCGCCACAAGTCGCGCTATGGATTGTTTTGTAGTCAAACGAGATCTATGTCATAAAATTAACGCGAGCGAAGCCGCGGGAAAAAGCTAGTTATCAAATAAATAAATTATTTAAATACTAGCTGACCCGTGCCCATTTCGTTGGGCATAATGTTATAAGCCTTTTTATTTTTTGGTTTTCTAAATAACCTATGACACTCGGCAATAATGTGGCTTTCTATTGGTGAAAGAATTTTTAAAATCGGTTCAGTAGATCCCGAGATTACCCGTTACAATTTAACAAATACACAAACTTACCTCTTTATAATATTAGTATAGATATCGCAATAGTTCAGACAAATAGTAGAGGAAACAAAAGCAAAGACGTAAATAGAAACATCTTATTTGTAAAGTTTTAGTGAGCGGCACAGAATTTTTGTTGTATTTGTGAAACAGACATCAGTTTGAAAGCAATTTGTCTATAAATAACCCACCGTGGTAGGCCCAGATGCAAAGTTTCAGTAGGGGCTTAAACAATTAAAATATCTGCCTAATGGACTCTAGGGAATTCTGAATACGTTAATGAACATATCGTCATCTTGTACTTTATTTGTCCCGAAATTCCTTATTTCTAAAAAGATCTCATTAATTAAAAGTTTGACGGCCATCTGTCGCTTGTCGTTTCCTTGTTAGAAGTTTCCAAATTCCTTACAAAGATGTTATTAATTATTTTTAAAGAAGGTAATATTGTTCATTAAGAGGTAAAGTTTATTTCTGGCTTTATCAAATAATGTATTTTTATACACAGTTTTAGTCCTTGAAAAAGTCCTTGAATTAGTTCTTGTCCAGGAAATACTGTCACGTGTATACCTACATTAATAAATGTAAGGATACCTTTTGCCATTGTGATCTAATAGTTACTATTATCCACCATGCGTCAAAATGTCACCATGAAGACATTTTATTATTATAGGTATCCTACTAATAATATAAAGGCGAAATTTATGTGTATGTTTGTTACTTCTTCAAATGACTGGGTCAATATTTATGATATTTGGTATGTAGGATATAATATATTATGATACCTCGGATTAACACATAGTGTATTTTTAATCCCAAAATGTATGTGGTTCCCCTAGGATTTTTTTCAAAAGTCTGATATAGATGGCGCTACTGTGCATAAAAAATACACGCAAAAAACTCCACTCTAAGGTCCCGATGGAGGCAAATTGATATGTCATCTATACATTATAATAAAACAGTAGATCCCGATATGTCTGTACATTGGACATATTTGGCAAAAATGGAGAGTGAACAGTTAGAGTAAAGTAAAAAAAGCAAAAAAAAATTTTTGGATTTTTTTGTCTGTCTGTCGGTCTGTCTGTTTGAACGCACACATCTTCTAAGTTACTAAACGGATTTTAATGCAGTTTTCACAGGAAGATAGACCTCGGAATGGAGCAGAATATAGGCTTTGTTTCATTTAAATCCCATGTCAGAAAAAGGAGTTATCCTTATTTTAACATTTCACGCGAACGAAGACGCGGGTAACAGCTCGTTGATAATACATATATTTTTTTTAATGTAGGTTTAATAGAATTTGTCATTATTTACGTGCCAACAAGTGACAATATATACAAACACCTACAAACGATCACTATGCATCGTGCATTAAAGCTACACCAGCGAAAAGGTGCAATATTTGCTCTCTATTATGTCAAAAAAAAATTACACACATTACATACCCCAAATATTCAATACCAATTAATTGCTGTCTAACCATTAAGATAATGTAAAAACATTCAAGCAATATATCACATTATCTAATCAAACGAACACTCAACAATTTCACAGCAATGTTACGCACCCCGGACATACCCGAACCCCATATATCATATTCAAATGATAATTCAATAACGTGATTTCTGACCCGAGTGAGGGTCGAGATAAAAGAAAATAATCCATAAAGGCATGAAATTATATCGCAAAGGCACGCTTGGGGCCACTAACTAGTTTTAATTTATGATTTTTTAGATAAAACTCTCAGTTAAGAAGATTAACAAATATAACGTAAAATATGTGATCCCAGCTCCCCTTATCACTAGTCACGTGTCACTTTATTCAATAAAATAATTTATATGATATAAGTTACTAAAATTGTGGTTTGAATTCAATTTAAATTAAATTTAAAATCCATTGTTTACAGTTATTGTTGGAATTGGATTTAGAATTGCATTGTTTAATCCCCTAAATCGCGCCCCATTTTAATCTATAATTAATGTGTTTTAAAAGTCATATCGGTTAATATTTAACTAAAATAATTGAATAATGAAAATGTATTAATGGTTACATTAACTAATAGGGACACTATCACTATTAAATCTGTAAATTAAAATAAAGAAAGTATTTTGTTTTTTTATAGAGTAGTTCAAGTCCAGTTTGGCTCATTGCTCTCTTTATCGTTCTGCACGTCTATAATATTCTCGTAACAAAAACAGTCAAAATTTTGTATCAATCTCAACCTGTATCTTCATGGCATTCCTTCACCTCATCTTCTGTATTTTGTATAAGGTAGAGCTTGAGATTGACACTAGATTTTGACTTTCATAACGAGAATAGACCCGCTGATGTTGTTTGTTGTAGCATAGGGAACATCTCCACTAGCGAGAGAATCGCGACGAGTCCAAATGAAAATCGCAGCGACGAAATCGCCGTGTGGAGACATTTTAAGACAGTGTATAGAATTAGGTGGATCTCTCTCTCACTCTCGCGCTCGTGGAGATGGTCCCTTAGCTTGTGATTGACTCTGATATGAATTAATACAATACTAGCTTTTTTGCCCGCAACTTCAAAGTTCAAAGTTCCGGACCCGTTCCCGTGGGAACCACATTGATTTTCGGGAAAAGCCCATCTCACTCCCTAATAATATAGCTTTCTACTGGTGAAAGAATTTAGAAATCGGTCCCGTAGCTTCGGAGTCTATTCAATTCATACAAACAAACAAACAATCAAATCTTTCCTCTTTATAAAATTAGTATAGATAGATATCTTGGTAGTTCAAGGTACAGAGCGCAGAGTTGGCGTGTGTACTAAGAAAAAAATAGTCAATCCTCTCGAGACATTCATGACTCGAAGCGTCAATCGCATCGCTTGATCGTGCAAATGACGGCCAATTAGGACTAAAGCATTCATGCTTGAGGGCGTCATCAACACTCATTTCATATGATTACTGACGCTTACCACCATGGTCACCTTATCCGAGCTAAACCATTAGGATGTAGAATTCAAAGCCAACCTTTTATAATTTTTTTAGACGTAGCATTTTCTATATTTTGAACGATTAATCTCTATGGTTTGATAATAATAAGTATATCATTAGAGATTATAAAGTTCTTTGGTTATTATAATTCAACAACTGTATCTATCAGCAACTACTCAACCAAGCAGTAGCAGTTGTCTTTCTATATAAAAGCTTTTATTTTTAGCCATTCAGAAAGTTTTACTTTGTGAAAAATATCTGTCACCCAAAGAATTATTAGGAGCATCGATTAGGAGTTATAAAAAATGTTGTTATTGAATGTAAACAAATTAGACAAAAAAAGCACATGACGACGATGTTTAGATATAGCTGCAAACAAGACATTGTACACAATTTTCATTGTTCGAAAATAGCAATACGAACGGGGCCAGTATGCTAATTCTGCAGGCGGCACTTTTTACCTCTATGACCTGGGGCATATTCCATAAATAATTTATACACGACATATCGAAGGGTTTGTGGATTCATGAAGATTTCGTTATAACACAATATCATTCGCAATAACCTATCTGGCGGTTGGCCACGCATGTTGATTTTGTGCGCGGGTCCCGACAATAATAGAAATATGCAAATATGTATGGACAATCGGGATCATATTCAAACGAGCTTATGTGTGTACTTTTACAATGTATATTCAGAAAATGTTTTCTTAAATGTAAGGGATGAGATTCGTCGTTTGCTTTTTACATTACAAATTCATTAAATTATAATCATATTCAATTACGAAAACTCCTTCGTGAATGAATCTAAGAATAATATTGCGATCTGCTACCATACCACAGATAATACGTACATAAAAAATTTTGTTCACTGTGGTTCATTTGTATTATTAGAGTGTGCTTTTAGATTATCAACGCTTCTGTTATATATCCTCAGAAAGTAGCTTTGATAATCAGCAGTTTAAAATAATATAATCTAGTGTAATTATTAAGTGAATACATGCCAGCAAGGAGATTTTATATTACTCATGTTTGGATAGGATTAAAAATTCCAGCTTCTCCGTACAGTGTCTTAAACTTATCTCTGCTGATGGCTGGGGCGCTAGGATCGAAGCTTTTGAAGGTAATTGTGAAGGTATAGTTACATTGGTTAGATGGCACAATTGTCTTGTCTAGATGACAACCGTTAAACTATATGTGACTGTCCGGTGGCCTGTCAAGCCAGAAAGCAATTTTATTAAATTTTCAGAAGAATTGATATAATTTATTTCATATAAACATCAATTTTATATGGAAAAGTGTCGGAAAAGTGTTAAGCGTTATGGATCCCATCTTTTGCGATTTTTCTAGGGCCTCTGAAAAGACAGTAGCCGACCCGTAGCTAACACTGTGGACTCTTGCATAGACATGGTCTGATCTATGCGAGAAACATATGAAAAGATGAGTCCCCATTACAGTTATGCAGTTGATAACATTATGCATTTTTTTTTAAAGCCAGTAAAATAATAATGAGTTTTTCGAACCGTATGTTGTAAAGTCATAATAAAAGCATGTTTTGGCTAGCACGCAACCTTCCAAGTAATATTTTTGATTTATAATATCATTTTTCGTTTTACCTCGCATGTTTTATTGCAAAATTGCCATTATATTCATTTCTACATTACACGAAAACATTAATTCAGTAATTATAAATATAATTTTATTGAAGTTAATAACTGCAATTCATTTTATATGAAACTTATTACTCGAGATTACGCTGTGTATACTTTGGCATGATTCCCTTAATTGAAAATTGCGATGATATAAATATATATTTTAAATTAGCAGACGTCCACGCAATTTTACCTTGTTCTGTTTTCTGGGATAAAAACGATTATTTACTAATATGAATTATGTGTATTTTTCAAGCAAGGCAGTCGATCCGTTTTTGACTCTATGTACCTATGTACTACGTAAAACCTCAGATTAGATTTTTTAAATATTAGTTTTGGTTTTGAAGAGATTATATTATTAGCTACATTTTGTATGGGTGTTGCATCTGGTATCCTTCTTGTTAGACAGACCCTGTAAATCTCTTCGTTCGGCCATATAAATGAAATATTTTTTTTAAATCTGATAGCTATATTTTGCATCGTGGTAAGGTCTATGTGAGCAAATTGGGTATGTTGAGGAGACACGGATCACCTTCTTGCCAAATCTAGTTTCTGATTATAATGTTTTAGAAAACGAAGCAAAATCAACGTGCGAGAGTAACAACGGAGTAGCACCTTAACGTGTGTTATCTGTTGTTTCCAATTTAAGTGATTCAAGCAGTACACATGAGCGATCCTTAATACAATAAGTAAGGGATATTCAGGATATGCATTTGGGGACAAGCTTTAGCACAAATGTATCCGTAAGCCGTCCGTACAAAATCTCTTAATTTACGCCCCGAAGGGATTTGGTAAAGCCAAACATTGTCGCTAATTATAACGAGACACATATGCCAGCATCCCACGGGGATCTCGCGAACCTAACTGTGCTTTGTTTTATATGTTTCGTATTTGTGGAGTTTCGGTACTTTCTTGTTAACATTTTGTTGGGCCGAGATGGGGGGAGTTCACGTAGACACTTTACAGATTAAAAGTACTTGAGGATCGATCGATGAATCGGAGATTATAATACTCTTCTTATTGCTCTTCTTAGAAATATTCCATAATCAATTAGATTTGTGGGGTCCTATACCTAAGACTAAAAATTAGGCGAATATACTTATCTTTACATGGAGCGGCCATCAAATCTACAACCCAAAGAGGAGCATGTTCTAATCGGTGTATGGTCTAATGTTGTTTTCTATAATAGTTAAGAAAATCTTTTAGAAACATATTAATATGCATTTAGCCTCTGATTTATTATATTGTAACACATTTTATATCAAGCTAGCTCTCGTCCCCGTGTCCCTATTATATGCCTTACGCCTAATGTAGTCTTTATTCAATCTTGACCAAACCCTCGTTAACATTATCGCTCTAATATCTCAATCTCCCCTTGAAAATGACCACATTAAGTGTTATCAGAACGTATCATTGAAGTCTATAGCACTGCCGACAATCGCATTATCGCACGCCTCAAAAACCGGCTTTCAGCAATTCGCCATCCTAAATAAACAATAATAAGGGGACACAGCTTTTAAACGATCTCCACTGGCTCAGCTGACAGATTAGCTAGCCCCATCGACCACCATTTACACACCAATATCATTACACAACCTTTATTACAATAGATGTAAAGTTGAAATTTGCATGTTAAGTTATTTGCAACGATACTTTGTATGCAGATGGGTCGGCCTGATAGGTGCTTATAGAGTTTTTGAGGAGACAAAAGGGTGTAGGACGTGATTGGACCACGTGGTAATGTGTCCTGCGGGCGAGAATGATTCTTATCACGGCATGATGTACCCTGTGATTTTAGGGCGCGTGTATTATTTGCTCATGAAGTTTATTATTTGATGAAATCCGCACGTTAGGGTTTTGTGGTGAATTGAAACAAATGGAAAAATAGAGACCCGGGTGTTGGGTACACTACAATACTCCGAAATATGAAACTCCGATTTTGAAAATTCCGATGTTAAAAATTCCGAATTTCATATTTCCTTTAAAATAAAATCACGATTAATTAAAAACACGAATTTGATAATTCCGAATATCAAAAATACAATGTTTTTTCCTTCCGATTTCCATAATAACGAAAAAATAAATATCCGATGTCTTCTTGATCCGAAAAACGGCACTCCGATTTTTCAATTTTCCGATTTTCGGGGTGAAAAATCAAAATCTTACGAAAACGAAAATAAAATTTTCTTTGATATCACTGACCACTTAAGAGTCAAGTCGGGTGGAACATAATTAAAATTCATTGTGATTACGAAATAGCTTTTATCAACGTCGTTACAGAAGTTTTCCCCGACGTAAAGATTGTTGGATGCTATTACCACTGGATGCAAAATGTGTGGAAAAGGGCCAAGAAGCTTGGACATAATACCAAAATAGAACACAGGATAATAGGCATGTGTACAGCTTTGCCTCTATCACCAGAAGATGCGGTAGTTGAAGGCTGGGCTTATATTAAATCAGAATATGAAGATGCCAACTTAAAAATGAACAACTTTATAAAGTATATGGAGAAATTTATAAAAAACGAAAATTTTATTCCCATAATGACCGTGTACGGAGAGCGTCACCGAACGAATAACGTTGTAGAGTCATGGCACTCTGCCCTAAATAAACGATTAAATAAAAATACGGTGACACTGTTATGGCTCTTAAACGTTCTCATAAAATAAAGATAGATAAGTACAATGCTGTTGCACAAGACAGTTCAAAAGCACGAAAAGAACAATTCATTATCAATCACTTTATACGCAACGTGCAACAGCAGTACATAAGAGGAGCTATCACACTGGGGCATGCACTGGACAAGCTGAGATAAAAATAGTTAAGTTAGTTAATCAATCCTCGTAGTTGTTGACGAGTACGCATACCTTGGACAAACAATCCAATTTGGTAGGTCCAACTTCGAGAAAGAGGTCAATCGACGAATCCGACTCAGCTGGGCAGCTTTCGGGAAATTAATTACAGAAAATCTTCTCGTCCGAAATTCCTCAGTGCTTGAAACGAAGATTTTTAGAGCAATGTGTGTTACCAGATGACCTGTGGATCCAAGACGTGATCGTACCGGAAAGCGCAGCGTAGGACGCCCGCCTATAAGGTGGTCAGACAGACGACCTAAGGAAAGTCGCGGGGAGCCGTTGGATGCAGCCCGCTGAGAGCAAGTTGCATTGGAGGCGTTTGGGGGAGGCCTATGTCCAGCAGTGAACTTCTTGTGGCTGAGAAGTTAGTTAAACCATTCCAAACTCACCCCAAAACCATTCCTAACTCATCCCAAAACCATGCATGACTCACCCCAAAAGCATTCCTAACTTACCCCAAAACCATTCCTAACTCACCCCAAAACTATTTCTGAGTCACCCCAAAACATGCCTCTAAACAATGTCGCACTCGAATGTACTTAGTTGTGCCAATGGGAACTAAAAAATGACAAATTATCTGGTTGTGCCATAGTTGGTCCAACAGGAATTATTTTTTCAAATTGTTCCTGTTGGACCAACTTTAGTTGTGCCAAAATTAGTTGTGCGTAGCAGTTGGTCCAACACGCATCGCACTGAACTCACTTTATGACGTTTGATCGTCCGTCGCGCATAGAAGGGTATTGTTGACAGACTGTCATTGGACGACGTACACGTGGACACTGACGTTGTCCCGTGCTTGACAGGTGTTATTTAGGGTACTACTTGTAAAATTTAATGTACACGACAAACGACAACCCTGGCCGTCACGATTGCAACAATTTAATTTGTAGACTACTTACGTTAGCTTCTAGGACTTAAACAATAAGTTAAACATAACAAATGTCAAAAACTATTCCACTGATACACTATCGGCATTCTTTTGAGACACGATTGAGACACCATTGAGAGTCCATTGGTACATTTGTGTTAGTAGAATCGGGCCCCAGTTAGCATAGTTGTCGATCTCTTGTGTACAGTCAGGAGCACGTTGAGCTTTACACTTGCAGTACAATTTTGGTTCTTACAACATAGAACATAAGAATGATACAAAGTCCGATATGTAAAGGTCCACCTGCTCTTGACTGTACAATTCTGTCAGCCAAGAATATTGATAGTGTTGATAGCTTAAAATAGAGTGTAAGGTAAAGAAAAAAAGAAAAATATTTATTCAAAGTAAAAAATAATCAAAGCTTTAAATGTGAACCTATACATTGTAAAAATTGCACTGGTTCATACATTTTTTTTCGCAATATTATTTTATTTATTTTTTCTTCTTTTAAAATATATTTTCGTCTCTTTGGTTGTATGGATCCGCCATTCATTATTTTTGCAATTTCGCTCACATTTATTTTACTCTCCTTTATTAATTCGCCAATGAGAGTGTAAAATCCAGTGTGTTTTTTACCAATTATACTGTTAATATGATGGTGCCAAGATTCTGCATGATTTTGTGTTCGTGGCATTTGATTTTGATTTAGGTCCTGTACGTTCCAAAATTTAGAGTCATATGGGGGAGGGGTCTGATTTATTCCTTCAACAAAATTATTACCAAACCACTGTAAAATTTTTTGACTGTCTCCAGTAAATTGTTCTTTCAGGGCTTGGTAATAATATGGCACTTCGTCGTTATCGACATAACTTAGTGCAAAAATACACTTCATATCTCTGACAAAATCTGCATTATCTATGTATAAATTCTGAAATCCTTCCCTTTGAATATGTCTATATATAATTTGGCCGCAGTGAAAGTTGCAACCTTTCGTTATTACGTTTTCAAAATTATGTCGTATGCTGAGTATAGCTGCCTTTTCAAAATCAGTGATACAATATGTTGGCTCTAAGCGGATCTCATTTTCTGCAGCATATTCGAGCAGCAGTTCAAACAATTTGTCGTATGATTTTTTATCTTTATGCGTGCATAAAGCAAAAACCATAGGAAAAGTTTTTTGTTTATCGAAGGTAATATTGCCATGAATAGTATAAAGTTGTAAAAATATGGTTGGTACTATTTTAAAAGTTCCGTCTAAAATCCAATATGTTGATTCGCTAAGTAGTTTTATTAGCTTTCTCGTTGAAAATAACATTATCCTCTTATTATTGTCGTATTCTGCATCTTTAATCAAAAATACTTCTTCGTCAATTTTGATCAAATCAACATCAATTTTGAAATGAATATCATCTGGCTCTATTTCTTTCTTATATTTACGTTTCTCCCGATAAGCACACTGTTTTAAAGCCGAAACTGATGGTAAATTAATTAATTCATTATTTGAACAGTTACCCATTACATCTTGAATAATGTTACATGTTCTTTTTGTTGTGTTCTTACATTCATCTTTTAAATCATTTTTAATTTTTGCTAAAGACATTCTTAGAGGCTCCGGTTCGTGATTATGAATAGGTCTTTTAGATATTAAATTATGATCATCATTATTATCTTCATTTAACTTAGTTCTTACTGTAGCATTACATTTATATATGGCGTCATTTTTGTACTCACATCTCCAATAATAATTTTCTCCACTTATTTTATTTTTTTCATATGCAAACCCATTTAAAAATAATTTTAACCCACCCTTATTGTTTATAAATGTACGACAACAGACATTAATATCTTCTTCTTCACTCATTGTGAAAATAAACTGTAGCCGCAAAAGTAATAAAGTAATATTCCGTATTGCGTTAGGGAACGTTACGTACTATCTTATGTTGTTTTACTCTTTTATTTTGACATTACAAAACAAAAAAGTGAAAAATGACTTACGTTTTTTTAAATAAATAAAAAGAACTTAGCACAAGATACATTGTGCTAAGTTCTTTTTATTTATTTAAAAAAACGTAAGTCATTTTTCACTTTTTTGTTTTGTAATGTCAAAATAAAAGAGTAAAACAACATAAGATAGTACGTAACGTTCCCTAACGCAATACGGAATATTACTTTATTACTTTTGCGGCTACAGTTTATTTTCACAATGAGTGAAGAAGAAGATATTAATGTCTGTTGTCGTACATTTATAAACAATAAGGGTGGGTTAAAATTATTTTTAAATGGGTTTGCATATGAAAAAAATAAAATAAGTGGAGAAAATTATTATTGGAGATGTGAGTACAAAAATGACGCCATATATAAATGTAATGCTACAGTAAGAACTAAGTTAAATGAAGATAATAATGATGATCATAATTTAATATCTAAAAGACCTATTCATAATCACGAACCGGAGCCTCTAAGAATGTCTTTAGCAAAAATTAAAAATAAAATTAGTATAGGCAGGATGCAAAAAGTTTGAGTTCGACCACTTAAATTCTAATGGTATTCCATAGCTCATAGAACAGCTTGCCAATACCAACCCACGGAATTAAGAAACTTATTAATGTCTATTGTCTTCTTGCATTTTACATCTTAAAGTTACAAACTATATAAGTACATTCATATTCTAAAATAGTAAAGGTACCATTATATAAAACAATTTCGCCCACATGCCCTAATCGATAGCATTAACCACCTACGAGAGGTCAAATGAAATTACACTATCAAATACAATTGAAAATAATTTGTATTTCATAACTTCCTTCAACATTGTTGATCTACTCGTAATCCAAGCATCGTTTTTAGTACCAATTGTATATTTATATAATAAGTCTTCTTGTGAAACTATGTATGATATTTTTATACGCATTTGATTTGTGTATCTAAATATTATTGTCTTCTATTTAGCTTCAAAGATTTCGACACAAAAAGCATTGACTTTAGAAGGGACGGACGCAATATTTTTCATTTTATTTTATTTCACCAAAGAAAAAATAATTAAATACGTTACATTCATAAATCAATAGAAATCAACCACAGGGTGGTGGACATGTCATGCAGGATTAAAAAAAAAGTAAGACGACTATTTGTTTTGATCTGGGTAGTTTTCTGTCTGTATTTTATTAATAAAATGTATATTTGTGATTAGATGAGTTTAAATAAATTAACACATTTTACTAAACTCCTAATAATTATAGATGTTCATATAGTTTGTGTTTCGTAAATGCGGAGTTTTCAATCCAACAATGATTTCAATTAAATGGCAGCAAAAACACTGATATTCGAAATGTAGATCAATTAGGTACCATTCCGGTTGTATATTATTTCAGTCCCAGATCAAATCCAGAGTATGGCCAATCGTGGGCCAGTCCCTAACTGCGGACAAAAGGACAATTAAGTACAGCGGGGACCGATAACAAAGGCGGGAGAGCGCACAATTTGTTGCAGCCATCTTTATCTGGCCCACTATTGACCCCTTTACCCTAATTCAATGCACAACCCTATTTTAAGCCACAGTGTAGATTTTACACTTTCTACATTTTATACTACTGCAAGATTTCAAATATTTTTACTAGGATTTTGTTAAGCTGTGGTTTAGGGTTGAGTAGTACTAACGGATATATTTATTATTCCTTGATGTGAACAAAACATGTGGTCTGGGTTGGAATTATCCACGCTTTAGCGACATTTCGAGAGTGATTTGCTATTCTGTAGTCTATAGATAGAACCCTTATTGTGGATGCGTTGCTAATGATATCCAACTATTGGAGTGCACGTGTAGAATGTAGGGTAGATTTTGAGGTAATTTACATTTAATAAATATTGATTTAGACTTAATTATGGCAATATTACGCAGCAATTTTTTGCAGTCCACAGCAGCATCTTTTTTTTGTAATGTGTTTTATAGCTGTACACAAGATACATATACTGGTTACGTCAAATTCAACCTGTCATCTATAGTACCTTTATTAAAATGCTTAGTCCTGCTGTTTTAAAGGACTTCCAGGTCCTAATGTCCCAAGCAGCAAGATGACGATGATAATGATGATGCCAACAAATAATTCCATAACCCAATAAATTGATTGAAATATCTTAAATAAACAAGTCTTCCAAATATTCTTCGTTTCTAAGCGAAACTTTTAAAGTAATTCCAATAACAACCAAATTAGGTTAAAACTATTTGAAATTCTTGCCCAGTGGTCAAGGATAATATTCTACAACTAAGTAATTTACTATAAAACTGCAATTATTAAAATCTATTCCTAAATTAATTACACAAAGTATGGTAATTCTTCGTGTGCATGTTTCTACAGCAATTTTAATGGCATGTGTCATCATCATCTTAGCTACAAGAAGTCCACTGCTGGACATAGGCCTCCCACAAGTGTTGCTAATATGACCGATTGGATACGACCTGCCTTTATCATTGATATGCCATTAACTTTAAAATTTGAAATTTTATTGCAACTCACCGATAGCTAGTTTAACTTTATTTTTATATTATAAGGCAGACAAACAGGCAAGCGGGACAGCTGATGGAAAGTGGTCACCGCCGCCTATGGACATCAGCAACACCAAAAAACTATGTCTAATTTAGAAAAGTGTCAAAAACGTTTAATCTTTAGTTTCCTAATATTCCCACATATTTTTGTCAGTTACCTGTCACAGTTTGACCAAAGGCATTACCGTGTGGTTTCACTCGGCACCTTTGCATTAGTTCCGTCGTCGCTCATTCCACGCCAACGCTTGTACTAATTAGTTGATACCCGACACCTCTTGCTCCCATAGGAAACTTGTTAGGGAGCAAACCAGGTGTGAAATTGGCTCCTACAAAAATACTTCTATATTTAGGTAGGAAATTACACATGTCAACGACTCAAAGCTTATTATATTTAATTAAAAAGCAGTGACATTTTTTAAAATTATAAACTAGATAGATATTTAGGAAGACATAGCAGAAATGATATATATAAGGTTGCACGTGAGAGACGGCAATTTGAAACGCAAGACAACAAAATTACATTTTATATTGGAAAAGCGGTTGCATTCCCAGTTAAACATCCACCTAACAAAAGAACTAAAATCAAAGTGTAGACAGAAGGTGAGGGTACAATTGAACTGTACGTGTGACCACGGGTCAGCCCGCTCGGAACTTTCTGCAGCTCTCGGCAAATAAGTCTGCTTCGGGACACTAATTAGTACATTCGGAACGCTTGCACTACAAAAGGGCAAAGTTTGGAATTGTGACACTATAACGAGCTCGATATCTGTTATGTTCGTTACTAGTGAGAGATAGGATACCTATATTCTACATCCTATTTCTCACTAGCTTCGACTATAGTACAATCATTACAAAATGTGTTTTGTTCAAGTCAAGTAAGTAGGCGACCTAATTTTAAACTTTCCCATAACTTTACTCTTAATCTAATTCCAATTTCTAAATAATTAGCATACATTTGACTTATTACTTGAACTGTAATTAATTATTCATTAATAGAGAAAGACAGTCATTTGGATAAACGTTCTAAAGTAGTTTTTAATTGGTTGATTCGGTCCCACGCAACAATTGTAAGTGATGCTTCGTTTGTCTCTGCTTAATTAATTGAGCTAATAAACTCCACTTCTTTCTGTTAATGTTCATTAAGATGATGTTTTTATGAAGGTCGATCAATTGTTTTGAACTTCATAAGGTATCATATCAAATTGTCCCTGCATAAGCATCCCACTCATCAACTACCTTTCTCCCATCTTTAAAGGTATCCTCTCTTTAAATACTCTACTATCACTTGACGATTATTGACTTGACACTTTGACATGATGCCAACTATTTACTGCAGTATAGTCATCAAAATCATTTTCTCATTTCACTTGTTAAAACGACAACTTCCCAATAATGATCACTTCCGGAAAGTGTCATTTTCGAAAATAGGATGTTGTCGTTTTAGAAAGTCGTCGTTCTCAAGCCACGAAATGTCAACGAAAACTTAGTAAATTGTGGTTTCTCTGATAAGTAAGTCACGGGATGTCAAATAAAACTTAATTTGTAATGTGTCTCTAATAAATGATAACTTTAACCTGTTAATATTCCAATGCAAAATTAAGGAATACCGCAAGAAATGGGAAGCTATTTAAGGCATTGCAGTAAAGTTAGGTCCAGACCGCTAGCCAGACAAGGCGTCATAAAATAAGATGCTAAGTTGTGACACGAAATGAACTGTCAGACGTGCATGATGGACGGCACATTGCGTGGTATTTGGAAATGGCGAGAAATATTAACTGAAGATCTCAATTTAAATTATTTAGAACATATAAAAAAGATTATTTTTTTTACTTACAATTTAACATTTAAAAGTGCAGGTTTCCTAATATCCTAAGTGCCACATAACCTATTTGTTAGTTAAGTTACCAGAAGATTGATTAATCCATTTATAAGATGGAATTATCTTCGAGTAAATAATATAATATAGGCAGATAGATAATGCTATTAGATATTGTGGTCAATAAAGTTAAAATAAATAAATAAACTATCTGGAAATTATCAGGATATTTAAAAACCGAATCTATTTTATCAAAAACCCCTAGCTCATTATGAGAATAAATTATTTTTATTATGTGTTTTGAATTTGTTTGTATCATGTCATAATTTTCTGTTCTCTCTGTGTTTACAACAACATCCTTTATATCAAACTATTCCTCAGAATTTTATTCACTTTTTTCTCTACTATTTCTTCAAGTATAACACCCCTAATATTATAAAGCAGTTGATTCTCAGTAATCTTATCACAGCATAGATCGTAAACTTGCTATAAAAAAAAAGTATCAATTGATTTACGATTAATAAAAGTACCATTGAGTTTAGGAACATAAAATAGGTATCCTTTATGAAATACTATACCTTACTGATAGAAAAAAATAATAACGTATTCATACGATGGTGCATTCCAAGGCTTTCTGCAGACGCAACAATTATGATGATAAAGTTTTGACTTACAACAGAGTTCACTTTTTTATTATTTTCAGGATATTATGAAAAATCTAATTGCGTTCCCAAGTTATTAATGTAAATAATTTTTAAATTCTTTAACCATTAATAATGTAAAAAAAACATTGATCATCAGCTAAAGATAATAATCGCAATTTTCATAGTAGTTGTGAATCAGAACGTCTAGGCTTTATATGCGAGCGAGCGAATTACAAGGCTTCATTTCGAATAATATTTATTCCATATTTTAATATGGATTTTAAAAACCGTATAATTAAGTAAAAAGTGAAGTGTCGTCGATAAGATAAACCCTGCGTGGCTTAAGTCGAGCGGTAAATTAATAATTGTCAATCGTTTATTTTGTTTTTTTTTTATTGTTTCGACACAAAAATTGGCATTTGCTTTAAAATTGCAATGTTTGTGCATCGCCTAAATTCATCCATCTCATTACATCGGACCGAGGATATAAAATCCTTATTTGCAATTTTTACGACACAGCTTCTATTGTTGGGTGAATATAACGAGATGTACCCTTTGTATGATAGAGGGCAATACTTCAATTTTATAGTTCATAGTTCACACGGCTGGATCGCGGGCAAAGAAAGGGGGCTAAGTATTAGATGATTTACCGTGGCAATATAATCTGGATAATCGGCGGTTAGCACTTAGCTTTAAACATTATATCGGTGGCCAAACTGTAAGTTATTACGTACTTTGATTTATAGAATACGAGAAATTTAATATTAAATGTTTTTTGTTAAAAAGATTTTTTGAATGTGCAATATTTTTTTAGTAAAAGTTATTGTAATTATTGTAGTAGGTAGTAAATAGGTAATAATTATAATAAAAAAAATTATACTTAATAAAAAATACGTTCAATATACAATATTTGTGATCAACGTCTTACAGAATGCAAAAATGAAGTTGATGAATAAATAAAATGTAAGTCTATTAAAAATATATAAATATATTTATTATTTATTTCGCCATTCAAATCTCTCCGCTAAGAAATTACCATTGTTTCTTTTTTATTACTATTGTAAAAAAAAAGTATACAATTTGGTCAAACAATAATCAACAAAAAATTTCTTTAAACAATACGTGGTAAAATTTTCATGACAAAAATAGAATATTTTTACGTTTTACGGAATCATGCTATTTTCAATATATTTTTACGTTCTACGGAATCAATTACCATCACAGAAATTTTTCAAATTATTATAATTAAAACCTAAAATATTGTCCAACGGAACTAGAATAAAATTTCGCATCTCACCACTACTTACCTTCACGCTCCACGCTTTCATTCACCTCACAGAATATTTATGTTCCAGCGAAGTCATCTCAAAGGAACCTTGTTAGAATATTTATGTTGGTTTTTTTACATTATGACATCCACTGATTAGAGGTGAAGTGGAGTGGAGCAATAAAAGTATACCAGACCTCTCTGGAACGATATAAATTAAACATTTTGACAAGGCAATGTAACATAGATTTTCTTTTGGTTTATTTAATATTAATCACCACCATGTTTTTGTCATTAGCTCCCCCCCCCCCCCCCCCCTTGATAGAGTTCGGAAATAAAATATATAGGGACAAATCACACAGATTGAACCAAAGCACCCAAAGTAAGTTTGAAACTTATGTTATGGGATACTAACTCAGCGATACTATATTTTATAGCACATACATAGGTGTATAGATAAACATCCAAGACCCGAAGCCAATCAGAAAAACTTCGTTTTTCATCATGACCCAACCGGGATTCGAACCCGGGACCTCCTGGATAACCATTACGCCACAGAGGTATTTAGAAAAAACACAAGTGCCAATTTTGTAAGTTTTTTTAAAATACATTAACATTATCAATAAAAAATATCTAGGTACTATAAACTATACATCTGTAAGAATCTAATCAACAATATTTGCGTCCTACAAAAATACAACATAAAAGAAGAGATCCCGATAGTGCAAAATCGGTAATAATTAATAATTTTTACATTATGACATCCACTGATTAGAGGTGAAGTGGAGTGGAGCAATAAAATACCAGACCTCTCTTAAATTAAGCAAAAGAACAGTTTTTTTTTTTTTTAATTTTCTACGCCTTAGCACAGACAAAAGCACTAGCAAAAGTCAGTAAAGAATAAAATAAAGCACACATCCAATTTAATAGATCCGTGTTCAAAATTATGCTACATAAAAAACCTTAACATTACCCGTCCGAATTAGTCGTTGCTACAAGCGATCTCATTTCCAAGATCCCTCATTATAATGTTGTTAAGAATATTCTAAACAGCGTATGATATTAGCATTTAATTTTACGGGCGAACGATCAACGATGTCGATTTTGATGTCCGTTCCCACAAATTTAAATTACTGACTTTTGTTTAAGAAATTATAATACATATTATATCTTAATAATAACATAATAGAGAAAAATGTAATAAATAATTACTGAGATGTTGAGTTTTGAGAAGAGGAAACTACAAAATTTACAGCGGAGCACAACTTATCAACATAAGGCTGCGTTATTTCGTCATACTTTGAAAATGTGGAAGTTTCAATGTTTAAAATTCTATGAAATTATATTATTAGTAACAAATATCGAATATGGATCCTGAATGAGACGTAAAAAAAATCCATCCAATTTCACATTAGAATCAAAGTAATATTATAGCGTTTTAAGTAATACTGTATTCTCAAACTTTACTCTTGCGTGTGCAACAATTGGCATTTGACAAAAAAAAATTTTCTTCGCTCTCAACATAAACAACATCTCGACGAAAACAAATCACCATATAATTTTACATCAAATCACAAAACTCGCCTAAATAGATGGAATTAGGTTGAAATTTTGTCAAATAGTTTACTACTTTTATTGAAGCACGGTACATTTTATTGAACTTGGCTTGACACGCTACCACGTGTCCAAATGCCAGTAAATACAGCTACTCTTTCAGGACACTATCAGCTTTAAGTTACAAAAAACGCGAAAGAAAACCAAGTTTATAAGTCAAATTGAAATAAACTATAAGGGTTAGAAACTTGAAATTTTGCACAAGGGTTCCTTTTTTAACGTAGGAGAGCACTAAGAAAGGATTTTTCAAAATTCCCACGGGAATCGAAGTTGCGAGGGATTTACTAGTATTAAATAAAACGGTTAGCATAACTTTATCATACTTGAGGGTCTGCGAGTACTTGCTCAATTTACAAACATGATAATAGTCGATACCTTTAACCTTAGACTATTAAGCCAACTATTTTGTTTTTAGAAAAGTTATTGAACTAAAATTACATAGTAATTTAGTTCATTCTAATTCAACTTTATCATCATGAACATTATTTTGATTACTGAAATTGTAATTTACTATGCGTTACACAAAATTTGAAAATGGATATACTTCATTCCTAATGAAACAGTTCATATTATTTCACTGTAAACTAATATTTGGAGTGCTAGAGCATTTTATTTAATAGGCAATGTCATTGGGAAAATACCACCCTCTTACGGAATATCGAAGTAAAGCAACATTGCGTTTCGTTCGATGAGTAAGAGATTTGGAATTTCAATTCCTTTCATATTCATTTTTTGCCTATTCCTTTCCTTGTAGCGAGAAATGCATTGGTAGCGTCTCTGGTTCATCTCTCTCTTTAAATTTAAGAGCAGCGTTGTTGTCGGTGTAGCAGCCTCCATCCATCTCTCTTGTACCAGCCCCTTCACGTCTCTATAAAACACGATGTCGGCCTTTTCCTTCACTTGATCCTTTTCCTTTACTCTGGTTCATTCATACCAATAGTATAAGACACAAATATAACCTAATTAAATTCAAACATGCCGCGTCCCAATAAAAAAATAATTAAATAATTTGGTACACAAAGAGATTAAGTACAGGGAAACACTCACAATACAGTGTTGTTACGAGTTGATAAATAGACCAGTTGCTACATAAGTGAGTTACAAATGCACCGATATGATAATTATTCGTTTTTTTGGTTGTTTCAAAAGACTTCAATAAAATATTTGGCAGTTAACGTTACACCGACTTGATTATAGCAAAAAAAAACTTTGATCATAATAAACATTAAAACACTGAATCATATGAAACTAATAAGAATATCATGAAATTACTTAATAATGATACACTTGACGATATTACCTTAATTAAACACGAAGCAAAATAATTCTTAGAATTAAATATGGGAATTTTAGCTATGAGTAATCGTATGAGTAAGATGCTTCAAAAAATAACATGTACATGAGCCGAGATAGTTAAACGGTTATTACGGCTATTCTAGAGGGTGTAAGCAACCATGACGCTAACCCATTATAAAAAGATACTTAATTCGTATAATCAAGAATTTAGATTCATATAACGCTTGATGACATAATGGGATAGGTAATTTTGGGTCGGTGCAAATGCTCCATCGCATGAGGTTCAGCAAGCCTGAACTCATGAATAAATAATATAGAATCACAATTTGGGTTGCCATTAGGCAATTATGCTGTTGTTATCATTATGATGTTTTCGAAATGCTTTTAATTTTTTATTAGACCGAATTATCTTCGAGGCCAAGGTGTCCGGAGTCCGGAGCATATAAACGGCCGACTATTAAATATCAATCAAGGACTCGCGTGTTTTGACTTTTGAGAATTTGAGAATTTCATTTGAGTCAACAAGTTAAACGATCATAATGGTATAAGATATTTGTAATGAGAAAATACTTTGTCTCAAACAATGCGAGACGTATTTCAGGAATTTAGTTCACTATTGTTAAATTTTGTTGATGAAAGTATAATGTTTCATTATTTGAAGTAGTATTTCAATTATTTGAATTGATTGAAGTTATATATAAGTATAACTCTTCGAGGTTTCACCCACGTGAAAAAAAAGTACCGCAGCCGCCAGACGCCGCGCCGTGATCAGTTGTCGCGTCACCGTCGTTACCATGTAGGCTTATAAAATCAGTCACGAAACTATACTTAAACCATTACCCCTCATCTACTCTATTATATTCTATTACTCATATTAACAATAATTTATGTAATTAATAATGAAAATTTCCATGAATAAAATGGTTAACATTAACTCTCGTGGAATGCGTCCCAAACACTGTAATCAATCCAAGAGGACCTTTAGAGGAATCCACAATAATGATAGTCTTTCCTAAAACTCATGAAATTTCCGAACCGACGCTTTTTTATGGTCTCCCGACAAAATAAGCTGCAAATAACCTCTTTCCGAGTTGAATCAATCGAGCGTTTTGAAACATTTACTTGATCACCATTTTTAACGCACGGTCGTTTACTAAATCGCGTTGTAAGTGCCAGGTTCAATTTCTATTCATATTTTTAAAGTTTTCGATGATATTAAAGTTACCTTTTGTTTTGTTTTATTATACATATTTTTATTGGCGGTAATTCTTTTGTTTCACTTTGTATTTAGCACTAAGGCCACCTACTGATGAACATCTACGAATATCACTGATACGTGTAAAACCGAAAAACGCTCGCGCTGCGCCTAATTGCGGCGTCTCGTAGCGTCATACAACATTTTAGTACATTTGTTCTTATCGCGCGCCGCTCCGCTCTAAGCTGTTGCTCACAGCAGCGGCGCGTTCGTAGCCTGGCTATAAAGATATTTCACACTTGGTTTGAAATTATACAATTTCATAATAAAATTTCGTCCAAGAAAGACGTTTGAAAATTTCTAGCTGCCAAAATTGAACTAATAAAAGTCTATTTCTATTTTATACTAAAAATAAGTGACAGCTATTTCTGCACACGACTTCGCACAACGCCTTTGTGTGTGTCTATTAAAATTTTGAAAAAGATATTTCAGAAAATATTCGCATACCCAGCAGTATCCCTTTCACAAATAGAAACTTTTGCTATACGATAATGATGTCCACGAATACTATTGAGTCTTATCCATAGATCAACTATCAGTGGACATTTCAAGTGATATAATGATGGTATTTACTAAAACTATAGAAATTTTATTTAAGGTATATCTGTAGTATTTGAATCCAAATGCAACCAAGAAATTAATTTTGAAGTAGTAGAGCATTTGAAATAGACTTGCTCGATCAGTATCACCCTCTTATAGAATTTCGGCGGAAAGGCTATAATCCATCAGTAACTATATTCCATTAGCTGGCCCACTTGCTTGTTTGTCTGCTGGTAATACATAGAAAAAATCTTACATTGTGTTAAATATTTTGCAAATATTTTTAAGTTTGGATATAATGCAATTTTAGGAAAGATATTTTTTTAATGTTCGGATTTTTAGCTCGCCAAGGTTGCACACATTTTAATTGTTTTACAAAACTATATTACTATGGTTGGTCTATGATTCTGACCCCACTGCCTTCGATCTATACAGATATCCTAACGACCTCTTTACAGATTTCGCTTTTAAGTACAGACACGTGCCTCTACATCTATTATTTATTTTGTACTTAGAAAGTTTTCTATAGGTGAGTTCGTAGCCACCTCAAAATTTTTCTTTGTTGTGAGAAAATAAAGAAGGAAATTTTATAAGAATAATAAAATTGTTTAACACAATTATTATTTTGCAATAAAAATTGTTTTCTACCTTCACACTGAGAGAAAGTCTCTGTATAAAAAAATATTGAAGAAAAACTATTCAACATTAAAAAAAAAACATAGATTTTTGTATAGTATTTTAATCGTTTTTGTATAGTCCAATCCCAGTTTTACCTTATTGAATGAAAATAACAGGTATTTGAATGAAAAGACATAGGCTGTTAGTAGTTTAAATAAACTAAGCAAAAACTCTGTTACTATTAGAAATACATAGTTATATACCTTATTGAATGAAAATAATAATTTCTCTTCTATTCCATTGGTTGACGCCCAGATGGGGTCCAGATAGTGATGGCGTGTATTCATCGGCCAGAATTTTCGATATTAATTATTACAGACTCAATGCCACTCATTTTCGCATCATTCTTTCCATGTCATATTACCATTAAGGCATGTAGCGTGATGTGTTTGACCCAATCTGTCTTTATTCATCAAATGTTTTTAAAAATTGGCTTGTCACGCAAATGTGTGAACGCAAGTCCATCCAAATGTGCAATTCTCAATTCAGCGAAACAGTCGTACAGTCAACAAAGGAGTTGACTGACCCCCCTCTGTATATATGATTAAAGATTTCTAAATATTGCGTGAAGGGATTTACTTGAAAATTTGTAATTACATAGTACAATATGAATACTATTGATAAATAAAATTTCAAGTAAATCCCTTCACGCAATATTTAGAAATCTTTAATCATATTAACAGAGGGGGGTCAGTCAACTCCTTTGTTAATATGCTATAAATTTAAGGGTAATCTTCTACCAGAGATGTGCTATGCTGCGCGGATGTGAAAGTAAGCTAAGAAATTACTTATTAGAAATTATTTTCACTTATTCTAATTTATTAGAGCGAAGGATGTTGATGTGATTGGGTATTATGAAGACGCGCCGTAGGCACTCTACACCTACACAAAGCTTTATCAGACACGGCCAAGTAAAGGCAGAAGAACCCCCACGCCCTCCCCCCTATGGATTGATTTTACATTATTAGTGTTTAAAATAATATTTTTGTGTTTTTAGAAAAAGTCTGCTTGTTTGAACCTAACAGTGTTACGTGGACCATGGATATGATTGGTGTATATTAAACACATCAACAATATAGCATCCCATTTCTCCGGTGGAAAAGCATCTTAAAACTGGACTAATAATCATCAAATTTAACGAAGCATCCAATATTTATTTTTAAAGTCCACGTCAAGATCCGAATCTTTGGCGAGGTGGGTTGGTGTCAAATAAAAACATTAATTACATTAATGAGAAGTCGGCATTCGCATCAATCATTAAGTAAACCCGACCTCGGGCAGATTAAGTAAAACACGGCCTGATAGTCCAGCCGTCGTACAGGATAAAATTGTAAATCCTTTTAAGTAATGAGTACATACCTATCTTGTAGATTTATTAATATTTAGACCTTTCTTCCCACTAATATTGTAAAAGCGATTTGTATATGTTTGTTACTTCTACACGCTCAAATGGCTGGGCCAATTTTATGATATTTGCTATGTAGGTGGCTGATACCTGGCGTAAGAGTACTTTTTATCCCGAAAACTACGCGATTCCCGTAGGATTTGGTCAAAATTGGTAGTCAACGGCGCGTTATAAAGTAGGTCGCTACTATGCATTGCATACTGTGCATAAAGTTAAAACGCGGGTAACACCGCTGGCGGCAGCTAATCTTGTAATCAATTAAACACTGTTTATTGTCCCAGAGGCTTACACACAAGAAAGTACTTAAACCTACGTTTACGTCCGAAATATTTATATTTTGTATTTAGTTATTTAAACACAATCAAAAATAATAAAATTATTTCTGAATAAAAAGCTGTCAACTTCACTTCTGTTGACTAATAAAATTAATGTGAACGGACCAATTCACTCATACATTTTTAATTCTTTCTATGGTATTATTTAATTTTAGGATAGGTCTATTTTATTAGATAAAAAAACCGCCTGAACCCTTGAACTTAGAGAGCTAAAATTTTTCACGAAGATTTTTTTTGACGTAATTGTATATGTAAATCCACGTAAATAAAGTAGGGACCATTGAGGGCTGTGCTAGATTTCAGTATTAGAATTATCTTTTTCAGGTAAGGTAAATATGTACCTCAATAGTATGATAGTCATAAATTTATAAATAGACAGAGTCATTCTGCCTTTCATACTATTAGTACCTAAAGAATTAGCGAGTATTAAGTCTATTATACTAATTGTAAGAAGACACATTTAGGCGTTACTGATTGAATATGGCTTCTTTTAATGCCAGCACTATATGTCTTTCTTGACCCATTTTTACTTTTAAAATATCGAAATTAATGTCTTGTGAAACAAATGTGGGGCAATTTTGTTTTCAATTACAATTACCGGTAAGTAGAAAAGTATTCTTTAAATGACTTCAATGTAAAACAATTAAGCAAGGCTTCTCTTCTCAGAACTGAAATTTATAGTTACTGAAGTCTGAAATGTGAACTCCAAGAAAACTTTCAATAAACTTTTTCACTTTAATAGCAAAAAGTTAATTATGAAAGTGAAGCTTTTTTTAAAGGAATTGATGTTCTTGGTATTTTATGTAGGTGTATAAAAATAACAAAAATTACTTAGTGACAGCTGATAAATTTGATTATTAATCAAGGAACATTAAGTTAATGTATCACATAAATATGTCAATCAAATGGATCCATAATACGCAAAATAATTCACACAGTCATAAAATACATATTTTATTTCACTAAAGTGAACACACTGAACACAACAAACAAACATGCAACTCCTGAACCTGATGGTAAGCAATCACCATCACCCTTGGAGTACAGAGACACGGCAGTTTAAAAGAGAGAAGTGAAAAACAAAATTGAAATTGTTAATTCTATAAATTCTTGGCTCTATCTGAAGCTAAGGGCTCGCTTATCAATCAAATTCATGATCCTTAATTATTAAGAGTGATGGGACTACGGTTATGCGAGTGCAGATTTGCTAGGCTTACAGTTGATACGTAGGGGATAGCTGGGGGACCGGTGGACGAGTAGGGGACCGGTAGGGGAGGTGAAAATGTGGTGATATTGTTTACACTTTAGCCTGGTAGCATTTATATGATTACAGTTATAGATGTAAGCACATAATTAGCTGTGATAGAACCATCTGTAGTTCATATCCAGGGGCTATTACTCTTGAAAATAATTCCAGTCGATTGGCAATGGATTACGTTTGGGTTCTATTGACAGACTGTACTATCTCTAATTAAATAAAATCGAATTGTACAAATGTACCGCTGACCAAATAGGTACGTATTAGGTTTTTTATTCAAAAAATAATACTTATTTGTTATTATTAATTTAAAAGTGAAATTATACAGATTTGAAATTAAAACTGCGATTTTATTGAAGAGTAATGTAATTATGTACAATTATTTTCAGTTTTAAAATGCACGGTTCAAAGGAGTTCGGTTTGCCACATTAGTATTATACCTACATAATATAAAAAAGGCCAAAACCAATAGTAATAGCAACTTTGGTAAAAAATGTAGGAATTTATTTTGATGTAGATCATTTGAGTTTTTATTCAGAAACTCCTTGGTACTTACAAAGTCACAAAATTTTATGTACTGAGCTGACATGATAGCTAGTATTTAGCTTAAGGGCTGTCGGTAGCCATAACATTTTATGTGGATGTTGACACTCGCAATATTTCGCCAAGCGTGTCAACCCTAACTTTGTTTTAGCACAGAATTTATTTAATTTTCAAAGAAATGATAGCTTTAACACATTAGAATTTAAGATTGAATATCATTCACACACTCTCTGATCCGTCTTTGATTACTTAATATATGACAAAAGTCTTTTTGTACAAGTGTCTTGTCATATTTTGGGGTTTAACTTAACTACCACGTATTATGCTTAAATCAAAATAAAGTTTAAAATATCCGAGCTAATTCTGATTTTAAAGCAGAGCGAAAATCTCAAGCTATAACTTAGGATAAAGCTAAAATTCAACAGTACTGAAATGAGACTAATCCGGGATTAAGTGAACGAATGAACGCGGACCGATGAATAAATATTTCAATTATTATTTTATTGCAAAAAATATTTACGCTTACTTGTTATTACTATTTTTAATATAGGTAATATTTAAAAGGAAAGAATATTACACTACACTTTAACCGGTGTTGCAGGGTACTTGTTTGCCACCTTAGGGATAAAAAAAAACTATAACACCATTTGCGCGAGTCAAACTGAACTCACAAGTTAAGCAACATAAACCACTGCCAGTATTAAAACGGGGTTAGTCATCACAGAGTTGGATTAAGACGAGGCCTTTGCCCAGTGGGACACAACATCAACAAGCTAAGAAAAAAATGAAAACTTTTCTTTTTACTTTTTCTGTCCATCAAACATAAAACCTTTTTTAAGTTTCCAACGCGGTTTACGACCATTCTTAGCTCAGATCGTACGACCTTTTTAAGTGACAATTTATGTGACAATGTTTCACAATATATTAAGCTCACAGCCAAAGCCGCCACTAAAATACAAGAACTAAACCGGGGACTGAATAAACTGGTTTAGAATAAATAAAACTTTATGAGATACGCGGCATCTGATCGTAATAAGCACCTACTAGGTGTACTCACTCGAATCTCGAATGACATTACCATACTAGAGTTAGATACAATAAAATGTTTATTATGTCGTAAGAAAATAATGATAAGGAAACTAATCCTGTAATTATTTGACGAAAGAATGAGCTGATATCAAATCTAGACTGAATTTATGGAATGGGTTCTCTTAAGACAAAATAAACAGAGCCTTTTCCACCTACATCATCATTACGATTTTATAAAATGATGTAATTTCTTCATTATAATCTTAATCAAATGTGCTAAGAAAAAATATAATGAAAATTAAATCGTTTATTCAGAGACTAGGCCTCCGCAGGCACGTTCTTTAGCATTTTTATTGCACTAAATATTTTTTCTACGTATGTAGGTCTACGTAAAATTCCTTGATGGGATATATGTTTATCTTTTAAGGATAACTTTAAATACTTTCTTTTATCTTTTGAGCCGTTTTTATTAAAATTGCCAGGTGAAGCAGGGGTACAATAAAATACTTACTTTTATTTATTTCCCGGTCTCACGTAATATTTGTGTGAATTCATAATATTATATCGAATAGACCATTATATGTATTTTTCTGTATTCGCTAATCTATACGAATACGGAAAAAAAATATTACAAAAAATCTGCAGTAATGCCGGATTTCGATTATCCTCAACAAATCATTTGTTTTAGTACGTATTAATGTACTGCCTAGATGTATCGATAAAGTTAAGCTGGCGTCTAAGAGCTAGGTGTGCTCAATAGAGCAAAAAAGAAGATATAAAATAATGGTCTTTGCCTCGAGGTAACCCTCGAATCACTCGAGTTGAAATATCAAATCAATTGTATTATTGACTTGACTTTTTTCTATCGAATGCCTATTGTTTTTTTTATTAATGTGCTACCTCCTGCCCGCGGCTTTGTTGACCCTTGATCAGATACGATGATTTGTAGTCATGCTAAATGCAAACCATCTTTAAAAATGATGCTATCAAATGCAAAATTTTCAAATCCGACTTCTGATTCCTGAGATCAGAGAGTTCAAAAAAAATTTTTTTTTTCAGCTTTCGTTGCATCATACAAAAGGATTGTTTTACAGATCCCTAATAAGTTTCAGACAGTCTGTCAGATCAATCGAGAATTTATATAATATTTTTGTCATCGTATCTAATGATAAACTGACTGGAACTTATAAAAGAAAATCTGCAGCCGACCTTAAATCATTTACTGTCAACCTATCACCTAGTATCAAAATAAATCTTCTGGGATTGACTAATTTCTGTACGAAGATTTTCATATTTTTTACCGTCAATATCTTTAAAACACAGATACAGCGTTTCATTTCTATCGCCCTATCGTTATAATACACAACAAAACAAAAGTAAAGAAAAATTCCCGGTGTGGAGCGCTTCCGCGCGGAATACCCATGTAGTGGAGGGGAGACTAGCAAGTTTTATCACGACCTAAAGCTCTAGTGCTCCGGCGACTCATTAGGGACCCCGCGGAGGGGCCTGAAGGGGCCCGGCCCCAAGCAAAAGGGGTTCTTCAACGCTGGAGAGTCATCCGTGAAGCTACGTCCCTATTTCACTACTATAACACACAGCATAAAATTTTAGATTTACCTGAATTTTTCTACCGCAAATTTTTTGGTTATTTTCTTGAGTGTAATATTGAAGCTGTGGTTTCAAGAAAGAAACTGTATCTTTGGTGTGCAATTATAACACCTGTGTACTTAGCAGTTAGGTCGCGAGTTCTATGTACCGTAAAGTAATTCAAGAACGTTATGTGGCTTGAATTCTCCTCGCACATATTTCAGACTTTGCAGTCTCTGTTAATTTGAAATTGTCTTAATTTGTTTTGTTGGAGAGGCACATTTGTTTCTTGGACTCTAGGGTAGTATTTACGTTTTGTTACTTCTGTTTACGAAATATGCTCAGTTGAATTATGCTCAGCATCACCTTTAAGGTTGTGTCGTTTATTTCAAACGTTTAAATGTGGCGTGTTGAAGCTCCTTTAATTAAAATTAGCCTTATTGTGTAAAGGGCGACATTGCGGCGTTTCAAGTACATTGTTATAATTGAGTTCCGAGATAATTGATACTCTTCGATCAGGGTTTCGAGTCTTAATCTTTATCTTAAGGATATTCGGATATTACAAGATCAAATTTTAAGTCATAAAAATTCTGACGACGGCGTTAAGGTTACCACGCCGGACCAACACCCAGGAGGTCCTGGGTTCGAATCCCGGTCGGGTCATGATGAAAAACGAACTTTTTCAGGTCTTTGACAGGTCCGGTGGTCGAGTGACTAGCAATAGTCGCTTTATCCCAAGGGCCGCGGTTTCGAAACCTGCGCAAGGCAAAAATTTGTGTTCATGAACATATACCTATATGTCTGGATGTTTTCTATGTATAATAAGTATTTATTTACAAAAAATAGTATTTATATTTGTATTCTAATTTTCTTTATTTAATTCTTCTTTGTATAATAAACGTGTTACAGATTCATTTGGAAATAATATTTTGGCGGTGACGGTTTCTTCAAAAAGATTTTCCTAACGGCTAAAATCGAGATGCTGACTTTACTATGGTGCAGGGTGACATGTGTACACTGACATAGGGTCTTTAAGGGGTGGTAAGACTGCTTGCCAACCCTCGTGCACTTTGAGTTTATACCTGCTTCTATATATACCTATTTGACCGACTTTTGATTGCACTGGAGCAATATATTGACTAGAGCAGTTTTTAGAACTACCTCTACAACAATGTTAATATTTATTCAAGATCACAGTATTAATTTAAAATTGTTTTTTTGGAGTGGTAGAGCAATTATTATGAAATGGGCTAGCTCGACCGGGGAAGTACCACCCTCTCACAGAATATCGACGTGAAGCAGCAATACGTTTCGTTCGGTGAGTGAGAGATCCGGAAGCCCAACTCCTTCTCTATCCCGTCTTCCCCCCTCCTCCTCTCCCTTGCCGTCCTCCTTCCTTTCCTCCAACTTCCTTGGTGGACAACGCATTGGTAGCACCCCTGGTGTTACTGATGTCCATAGGCGGCGGTGACCCCTTTCCATCAGGGGGCCCCCTAGCTTGTTTATCTACTGTATGACATAAAAAATTGTATTAGCAAGAGATCGTCCAAGACAGTAGACAGTGGCTCTCACTTCATCTCGGAGGCTAAGAACCTCTTTTGGTCACTCAGCCAGCGCAGTAAGTGGTCTACTTAAACAAGCTGACAATGAAACATCTACGTATATTTGACTACCTTTAAGCATCTTTAGTTGAATATGCAAGCAATTTTCAAAAGCGTAAGTTTAAATCAAATTATTTAATCTACCGTGAAACATCAAGTATGCATTTCACAGTATGATAACCACAAAACTACAGTCAATCGAGTCATTACGACAAGTACCAAATAAGTGACACGAATTACTTTTGAGGCCGTAATCATTATGTTCTTTCAACAAACTCGACGTGGGAGGCAAAAACAAAAGGGTTTTGTCATTCATAAAAATTGTAAGAGATCTGATAATAATTATTATGAACGTTGTTTTGTAAATGATCATCATAAAACATGTAGACAAAATTTCTTACAAGTTACCGTTGAAGGAATTTTTGAAATTTTTGGATTGACCTTCTGTAAAGGAAGTTTCAAATTTTAGCAGCATAGTCCATTGCACTGCATGGTGCAATTGCACCAAATTATAAAATTTTACAAAATTATCAAACTACTAAAAGTTTATATTAAGATTTGTCAAAAAAACATTTTACTATTGCAACAAATTACAAAATCTTGAATTTCTAACAGTTGATATCATATTCTATCAAAAAAATCCACAACTGTCGAATTCATTTACAAGAATACAATGGAATTTCGGAGTCAACAATTGGCCCTGCAGCCCACCCTCGGAACAAAGGCGATAATTCCGTCATCGGGATCCAACCATCAAATCCTCGCATTCAGAACTCGTTAAACACAAGCGTGTCCACACATCCTCCCGTACCTAATTGAGACATTTACACGAAAGGATGTGATTATGAGAGACCATAAAACTCGATATTATTTCGGTGTGAAGTGTGACTTAAAAATAGAGCGAAGGGTAACAATCTCATTCGTACAACGAGGTTTTTCAAAGAACGAACGATGTTTAACCTAAGGGTGCTTTCCACTCCACGATAGACGACATGATTTTTTATCGACGGAAAAAATTATAAAGCAGACCATGCTCTAGAAAACGACGGTATCTATGGGACTTACCAACTTGCTTACTAAAAACTACAAGATTTCTTACTAAAAATCAAAATTAGGAATAGTGAGTAAGTAAGAGTGCCCTCATAGTCACAAGATCACTATTAGTGCGGCAGCGTTAGTCAGGTCCAGGTATGTGAGCGGCAAGGCGGGTGAGTTAGCGTCAAGAAAATTTAACTCGCGAGAGCGCGAGACAAGTCACAACACTCGATTCTATATGGCGCCCACCCCCGTCTCACCCCCGCGCTTACCTAAGGTGGTGACTAGCGCTTCCGCATGCACTACATGACTATTAGGATTGAGATAACGACACCAGCCGACCTTTGCAGTTATCCCGCAAATGTAAAAAAGACTCATAATACAATTACACAAATTTTTCTTCTGTGGCAATCGTGTCGTCGCCATTATCGTCAGTCGTGTCGAAGAATGAAAAAACGGTGTATGAGAAATTATTACTAATGCTTATGAACTTACGTGACGGTAATCTCTACCGTATAAGTAAATGAATCAAGGATTCCTTGAACTTTTTAGGGAATTGGGAGTAAAAGAGGATCAGAAGATATTGGACTACTACAAAATACATCTTTTTCTACTATTCAGCTTATATAATTTAGCTGTTACCAAAATATTGTTAGATCGGACATCAACATTTTTGTTATATGATTTGACAAAGCAAAGATTCTTAATAGATACCAACTATTTATAAATATTGTCGAAGAAAGTAATTACATCACTATTGAAAAACTAGATGACCAGACAACACAGGATAATTTTATTGTACACAATAATGTCACATTGAAATATCTCCAAATGGTATTCAACTTCCATATAAAAGTTTCAGTAAAAGTGAATAATAGAAGACAATCACGTCTAATTCTGACCTTTGTTACATGGACAGCCAACAGATATTAATAGTCGAAACAGTCTATTGTCCTCCATCCCATAAACAGAGGGTTCATACCACTAAATTGCTGACAAATCAGTCGATTCGATTTAATAGCATCAATTTATCTTAGTTTTACGTCCGATTTACGAGGCCAACACCGTAAAATGGCCTTAAAATACAATTTGGACGTAACGATATGTTTAGTTGTACTAAGATTTTTATATTATTATTAAAGACAAATCATAAAATAAACGTTTGTTTGGTATAAATCTACTGCAAAATAGAAGTTACTTTTTGGTTATTTCTGTAAGGAAATTCTTCCACGTATTGTTGTGTTCACGACACGACTCGAATTCCGGAGTCACACATAGATCAGAATACATTTTCCTTTCTTGATCATAAACTCCAATCACTTTTACTTTAAACACCAGGAAATTTCTTTACATTACGCTATCAATCTTCTGCTTCGAAACATAAAGAAATTAACTTTTAATCACAAGCTCAAGTCGACGCTAAAGTCAAAATCGTCGCCAAAATCCTTGTATAATGTTGCTCAGTTAATGACTATGTCCAGCAGTGGACTTCTTGTGGCTGAGATGGTGATGATGATGACGAATGTTGCTCAACTAAAAGTATTTGACTGTAAATTAAGATGCAAAGTTATACAATTGACCTTACTATTGAAGGAAGTAATGTAACTTTTTATGAGTTTAAATTGCATTAGGCGTATGTAAGATGTCTCAGAATGGTCATCAGACGATCAAATAGTGTGATATGACTTCGAGTAGGTGCTTTATAGCGTCCTAATTCACACCAAAAACCCAGACTGCATGTAGGACGTATAGAGATGTCCGTTGTATGTATCACAAACTGTTTAAAAAAAATATTTTCTCCATAAAGAAATTCCGTATACCACGTATTTAATTATGCTTTGTGTTTCGTGCAATGATTGAGACAGCTGGAAGCCTAAAACCCTTCCTGCTACCTAATACCTGTACCATTTGCCTTACATCCATTTTCATTTCTTCATAGATAGACAACTCATTCAAGATTTAAACAGTCGTGGATGTCCACAGGTATCGTTTATTGCTTGTCCACAGGTATCGTTTATTGCTTACAATCAAGAGCAAGCGCTTTTGTCTTTAAAAAAAAATATTTGCATGTAAGTTAGTTATACAACGATTGAGTTATCTAAACTATTTTATTTCTTTCTAGATACTACGTATTTTTTTATAAAGATGAGTATTCGTAGATATTGTTATTGTGGCCCAGAAAAGGTGTGTTTGAAACGCGAAACCTCGTTTCAGTTTAATGAGAAACTATCTGCGCAGATGCGGTTATTTTTTTAATTAAACGTTTATTGCTGGAACTCATCCCGGTGATATATGCTGGTGTAATTGCGGCTTTCATTAGTGGCCTTTCGCGAGTCATATTCGCGTTTTTCGACGTGGAATTTTAGTCGGCGTTTCGTAATTTTATTACTACCGAATGCGTTATGCGGCTGGATATTGCAGAATAAATTAATTGTCTGGCTGTTTTATGTTTTAGTTACTGCATTGTGTACTGTCATAATTACGTGTTATATACGCTACTACAAGTATGATAATTTTGAAAACTAAATTATAGGGATTTCCTTTTGAAATTCATAGTTGCCGTTCAAAAGTTTACTGGTTTTGCGGAGTACGACTATGCCAAATTGTTTTGTCAATATTTTTCCAAATCCTATGGGATAGGACGAGATAGGTTATTATTATTACTCAAAGTAAATTCGTATTTTGACATCAAAATTAGCTACAATAATTACATCGACAATAAGAAAATTTTACATTAACGGTGAGAAATTCAACAGAATTTACAAAATCATTTTAAAGACAATTAATTTAATTATTGATGTCATTGTCAAATTAAAAATGAAGAAAACAATAAAAAGTTCTTTTTAGGGTTCCGTACCTCAAAAGGAAAAACGGAACCCTTATAAGATCACTTTGTTGTCCGTCAGTCTGTCCGTCTGTCTGTATTAAAATGCGTTTCAGAAACTGGCTATAAGTAAGTAGCTTGAGACTTCATGTAAACTTAAAATGCGTTGGCTATTCGTGCGAATCCGCGGGCACATCTAGTATACTATATAATCCTAATAAGTATAACCACCTTTGCCGCTCCCGAATATAAGGGAGCATTCAGAAAAAAATGAACAAGCAAAGAGTTTATGTACGATTTTTCCAGTACAGCACAAAATTGGATTTCTAGAGCCGTACAGGACTGGAGTGTCATTAAGCGGAGAGCCTTGATTGGACCACCCGTTCGCAAATACCCACTATACTGATATGTTGACGTTATTTCCCACTTTCGGAAAAATATAAAATACGTGGAAATCGTTGTTATTTTACAGGAAACTTTTGTTGAGTGTAATCAAAGATAACGTGAAAAATAGTGACTAGCAAACTAAGTTTCGTTGTACGACTATGTAGTTTTGTAAATAATTAATATTTTTTAACTAACGTGTTGCTTCATTGTTATTAGTAATTTTAAAAAATAATTATCATCATAATCTTAGCCACAAGAAGTCCAGTGCTGGTCATAGGCTTCCCCAAACACTTCCAGTTTGACCGATTGGCAGCGGGCTGCATCTAACGGCTTTCTGTGATTTTTCTTAGTTCGTCTGATCATCTTGCCAACATAATAATGGCAGGGTATCCAAATTGCTTGCAGGGTTACCTTGCTGAATGGCAATAGAAATTCGTTATGCCATGTAGTATAACAAAACAAGGTATTTATTCTCTTCCCGTGGTCACGTCATTGGTCCAAGATTACGTCATCGGATGTGATACGGTTCTAATAAGGTCACACTGATCGTGACGTAAGTCTTGGGCCATAGACACGGGAAGAGTATACCAGACGCGGTATATTATTGTACTATGCGTTATGCGAAGTAACTGCCAGCGTTTGGGTCACCTGTGGTTTCACGCAGGCGATGTCCAATGCACAAGGATCCACGGGTTTTTACACCAAAAGCCACGAAATCATTAGTGCTGATATAGTTTAGTCAGATTATACGTAAAATGTTAATAGTTTGAAACATCGTGTTCCCATTAGAGTTTACCAATATTTTATGTCAGCCCATTTAAACAGACATATACCACCCATTTGCAAACCTTGAATCTTGGTTGAAATACAACCGTTGTTAACGCATTAACTCTTAAAGGGAGTTTATTTTTAGTTTATATTTTGAAGATGGCACGCGTACGGAAGTAGACACCACTTACACCGAACTGTAACATATAGTTTGTTTTAATATTTTTATATGAATTTTTATGTTTCTGGAGTGGTAGAGCATTCATGAAATGGAGTAGTTTGACCGTTTGGAGCTAGACCATTTTATGAATGCTCTACCTATCACAGAATATCGGCGTGAAGCCGTTCGTTCGGTAGTGAGAACCGGAAGCACAACTCCATAACTCTTATCCTTTTCTAAAGAAAAGTGAAGAATAGAGAGGGAGAAGGGATAAATCCCTTCTCTCTCTGGTACAGTGGTAGCTCCCCTGGTGTTATTGCTGTGTCCATAGGGTGACCACGGCAAACGCTGAGGAAAGTCATTTTTAGTCCAAAATGTTAATTAGTTTTATATTTTGTGAATGTGATTTGTTTTTGTTATTTTTTCTTTCTTTTTAATGTTATACGCCAGACAAAAAGGCAAGCGGGCCACCTGATGGAAAGTGGTCACCGCAGCCTATAGACATCAGCAACACCAGAGGCACACCAATGCGTTACCCACCTCTGAACTACCAATGCGTTTATTTTTTTATGTACCAAATAAACAATCCTTTTTTTCTTTCACGATACGTATATCAACAATAACAGTTGCAGTACTCGAAGCAGTAACGCATCATTAACAAACAAATATTTTAACGAAAATAAACAATACCTACGCTTTATGAGAGAGAATACAGTATGGTGTAATACACAGCCAGAATTAAAGGGCCGAATGTTTTTCCGTGCACCCATTTGGTGGCATATTGGAGCGGACACGCGTTCGCCACGTGCGGGGTTTATGCAGACCTTTATCTCGACACAGAATGCGCATTCGCAACTCGTCGCGTTTTTGATCCTGATTGGATTATGTCTGTCTGAGGGTGTCCGTTTGCTTATCAAATATTATCTAAACTATAGTACAATAGAAAATAAAACTATTTAGTAACAAATATTAATATATTCTGCAGGGATTTGATTTGATAATATAGATAAATAGATAAACCGAGACATAAAGACACATTTTACAAATAAATGAATAACATACAGTAAAGACAAAGATCGCACATAATATATTGGGAAAAACCACATTCACGTTAGCCAAATCTTGAGCAAACTAAGATATTATGTATCTATAATAATAAAAACATAAACTTAAATTTATTTTATTTTCACAAAATAGCAAAACAAACAGTGTATGTTTACAATTAAGTTAAACTATGTCCATAACTTCGTTAGAGACTGTAGTGGTGTAGGCACCAGTAATCTGGTCTTCGGACAACCGCCGCGCCGGCGGGGCAGCGGATGTAAACATAGTTCCCGTAGCCCTGCCAATATAGGCAGGATGAGGTGGCAATCAGTTAGGCTTTTAGCCGGTATACCCAAGTGGCATAAAGGGAGAGTCCGACAGACCGCCGTCTCTTCTCCAGCAGTAATGCATTTTCCCGACTTTAAACAAAAAAAAGGCACCAGTAATGTCTCAGACTTTTTCGGAAGCGATAGAGAAAAGACACCTATTAGTATACTCGTATGGAAAGAAAATTCACAAAGATTTATCAAATAGCCTTAAATTATCTTGCTATATCTCCTCTCCTCTGTATTCTATCTACTCTACGGACGGCCATAATTAAAGTATTTGTTTGTAATTTATATTACCGTCTAGTTTTACTAGAATCGTCTTTTCTAATAGGCTTTATAATACCTTTTGTCCGACGTTTTTATACGATATCTATAAAATATTGGGCCATTATTCTCCAAACTTAAAATGGAAACAATAAAATTATGATTTAAAACGACAACTTAATTATAATGAGACACCATATACATTTAGTATAAGCATGCATGACATTTTACGATCTATAGGTTATTAATAAAATTATAATAATGTCAGTAATGATGGTAATATATTTTTTATATCTACGTTATTGTATTTTGTAACAGAATTTTATTGTTTTGTTTGTTGGCGTTCCATTTTTGGTAAAATTATTTTTTCGTTTCAAATATTGAATTCGGAAGAGTATGTATTGTTCTCACAGATCTTTTTAACTTACCTTTAAGAATTAAGCGTATTATTATACTTCAAAACCATTACCCATGGGCCTATGGGCGGTGGTGATCTCTTACCTTCTCAGTGACTCTTCTGCGCAGAAGACAGCAGTCCATGGAGCACATGATCAGCAGAAGAGTCTCTGAGCCGGTAAATAGACGATGGTAATCGTTTTCCATCACGTGATCCGTTTGTCGAGTTCCGTTGAAATTTTATTTCGTAAAAAAAGAGATAGAATTTGTAATATAGGTGTTAGCTAGCTTGTACTTTCAACAATTTGGTTACTAACTACTTCTCTAAATATAGATACTTAATTTATTTTAAGCTTAAGAAAAAAAGATTTAACTATTTATTTGTTAGTAATGACAAAAATTACATAACTATTACCTAAAAAGTATTCACATAATTGTATTTATTAAAAGGAAACATCCTTAAATTACAAATTATAACCCGCAAGTCACATCGTGATCTCAGTTTAACTTGATTCCAAGATCTAGCCAGGTGTTAAGCATTGTTGATGTGAATAACTGTTGGCGTCGTGGTTACCTCAATTTCAGAGTTCACCGAATCGTGAGCTCGCTTGACACCCTATCAAATGTTAAGTATGTAATACGATGAGTCAAACAACTGTTAGATGATCGGGCACAGCACTAGCGAGTACAACACTATTACAAAAATGCGCCGACGCCATTTTATGATTATGTACTGTAAATTCGAGTTTCATTAGTTTTTTTTTTTCAAAAAATCTAACACACGTGAGTAAACATAATATTTTCGAACACGATCATTAATTTCTACCCGCGAAATCTCGTTGTTGCCGATAGCTGATACGAGGGCTGATATCCGGGATAAAAACTATCCTACATGTTAATCCAGGTTGTATACTACCTGTGTACCATTTTTTAAGTTAATCTGTCAATCCGTTTTTCCGTGAAAGAGTAAAAAACATTCACAAAGAATACGAACAGTAGAACACTTCATCATGTCATTTAAAAAAAATACATACCTATAATGACAGGTATTTGGAAGCAAAATACCAATCGTAAAACAAAAGAATAACTTACCTTTTAAAATTAGTCGGCTTAAAAAATCCTCAAACAAAATGAACGAGGCGCAACTTCATAAATGAATATACGCATAAATTAAAGAGTTCAAAGCGCGGACACAATTTTATTTTCGAAGATAAATCATTAACCGTGAAACTTCTAATTACATGCGCACCAATTTACTTTTACGTCAAAATACCATAAATGATACAAACTAACCAAGATTAATGGTGTATTCTGAGTATTAGCCCATTGATGTATTGCGAACTATGAAACATAATATTTTAATTAATGTTTATGTGGTTGGTTTTGGTTTCTCCAAAATATTAATTACAAAATATAAACTTAATACACATTTTATTAACTAATATAGTAATGGCGCTATAACTAGTAGAGTATATTGAAATCGTATTAAGCCGGTGACCGAATACGTCTGCTTTATTAAGCTTAACTGAATTGATTCGTTGATTTGTAATCACCCTATTCGCATATGAAAAGGTTCTATCTAGGTGGAGGTAAACGATCGCAGCGCCGGTGGCCAAAAACTGCATCGGAACTTATTATCTATATCTATATGTACTAATATTATAAGAAGTAAAGTTTGTATATTTGTTAAATTGTAAGGGGTAAACTCGGGATTTACTGAACCGATTTTAAAAATTCTTTCACCAATAGAAAGCCACATTATTGCTGAGTGTCATAGGTTATAAAAAAACCGAAAAATAAAAAGGCTTTTACGTGGTAGTCGGTTTTGCAAGGTGAATCGGAGAAAAAAAGGTGTACTAAAAAAGGATTATTAACATTATGCCCAACGACCACAGTGGGCACGGGACATTATAGGAACAAATTATTATGTGTGATGTGTGAGTCATCCCAAGGGTTTAAACAACTTTATTTTACAACTAGCTTTTCCCAGCGGCTTCGCTCGCGGTTAATTTTATGACATAGATCTCGTTTGACAACAAAACAACCCATAGCGCGACTTGTGGCGCCATCTGTTGGCCGATAGCTCATCCCATATAGAGCCCTCTATAGTAGAAAAAAATCCCATTGGAATGATATATACTTTCACGGGATAAAAATTAGCTGATGTTGGGCTCTGTAACCGCGGACAATATTTATACAAATTTTCATAATGATGATCGGCCGATTAGTTAAGTCGTGAAGGAATAACAAATAAACAAACAAACTCACTTTCTCATTTATAATATTAGTATGAATATGATATGATAAAATGATCAATTTTAACTTCTGACGATGTTAGGCGACCGTAGTCAGAGAACAGTAAATTAATAATTAAATTCAAGTTAATTAAAAATTTACTTGAATTACTTGAGTTACAATGAAAATTACTAGCTACCTATAGATAAATTATTTTCAATAGTTTAATTGAAACATGTACGAGGTATTATTATAAAGCAAAATCTATAAACCAGAGTTATCGTCCCAAACAATATGTTTGCTAACAAATTAGCTATACCGCAAACTCTGTGCATCTGAGTCAATTTAGGTAGCCCTTATTAAATTACAGGCAACACGTTACCGTTCGCCCTTGTTATAACGTCCTGCACATGTAATTCGAAATCAAACCCTACCATTATTTATTTAAGATCGATTTCTGTTTGTGGATGTTCAACCCAATCTTGAAGTATTGTTACTGAATTAGATACCTTATTGTTATAGGTTTTTGGGTTGTTTTCTGTGTGTCAATGAGTAGGTATAGCGGGACGCGTGAGAGGTAAAGGGCCAGGATGAGTGATGGGACTTACGTAGCCTCTGACTCCGACGTTCGTGCGATCGACTGTGACGCGCCGGTTCGATAGTTATTCATAATGTGAACTGTGAAATATAAAATCTATGTACAGACGTGACAGTAAACTATGTTTTTCATAATATTACTAGCTGCCTGTGGCTTTACATATGTCCAACTGTATTAACTAGCGCAAATCTGGAAATCTTGCAGTCTATCAGTCTACCTGTCGCCGAAATTGCTGCGCCCTGACAGAGTCTTATGTGAACTATATTCTCTTGTTAACAAGCTTGCTAATTATCTTGTTAACACACTATTTATTATTCTGTGTTAACACCTGATATTTGTATACATGGATGTAAGAATTATTAATAAATAACCTTTATTAAATAGAAACTCCTCATAAGATATTTTAAATTATTAACCAAATTTTCAGTTTCCATCAATATTTATTCAGAACATATTAACAGAACATAATATAGGTATGAAATGAAGTGCGTATAGTCATTGTTTATAAGGAATATTGGAATTAATATAATGCCTTGTTATCTCTTCATCGCATCTGGTAAAACTGAAACCATAATGGTGGCTTTAATTGATAATTTTTAAATTTTTATCGCCTGTGTACTTTGCCTTTAAAATATTACATTAAATAAAACAGACAATTTTTTTTTAAACAACCGAACAGAAAACATTCATCAGTGAGTGTTCGAGCGCCATAAAATTCTGGCAACATTAAGACTCCAAATTCTACGTCACATAAAAATTAAACCGAGAGATTTATGAGCGAAAACTTTGAAATATAATATCATGAGTCGAATTACGGCCAACGGGCAGTAAATTTGTGCATACAACCCTTTGAAGAATGAGCCTCTGACTGCTCGAAACGATAATTTTGATATTTTATTTGAGTTATGATTTTATTGATGGTGTGCGTAAAACTGTCTTCTTCGAATTGTAAGGAAGGGTACGGGTAATTGAGTTTGGCTTTGTATGACTTTTTTCACGGGATTTTGTGCTGAGGAGATGAGTTTGGAGTTAGATATGATGATTCAAATACTGACCTGTGTAAAAAAAATATTCTGTTTGCTTGTGTTTCCGAAATGGTAGTGGTTTATAGAGTACATAGTGTAGAATTAAATACAATAATCATTTATGTACTCTCTAACAAGAGAAAGTGTTTCTAAAGACCTATTCTTTGAATAAAATTTTCGGTATTTTATAGGACAGGTAACGAAGTACCTAACCTACTAATAAGTCATCACTGCAGTAGAGACTAGAACCAATGAATCTTGTATACATTTTCATCATACAATTTATGCGTATCCTTGACTTAATTTAGATTCTTCCAAATAATGTCATAATACAATGGGCGTCAAAAATAAGTAGTACAGTTTTAAAATTGCAATATCTCTTATACTACAGAAGCTAGACCTTTGAAATTAAAAAAAGTTAAAAGACAATTTCATTTAATAAAAACTTTATGCATAATATCGTCTTATAGAGATTGATTTTTATTTCAAAACTCTAACTTAAGAGTAATTGCAATTTTAAAACTGTACTACTTATTTTTGACGCCCAGTATACGATCCATGTTTTTCATACAAAAAAAACATGTCATATTGGTACAAATCAAAATCTGCATCCAATAAAAACATGCGGACAGGATATTATCCGAACCCAATATTGTTTTAGTTTGTGATATATCGGAAATATTTTTTGTTTACATAGCCACTTTTTTCAAACGATGGATCAAATTTTCGAGCGTAGAACCAAACTCAATTTCACTGCGAAATGAATGAAACGACAAAAAATGGTACAACCGAACCGGTGATTTGTGGGACACATTCATTGTAGTGACAAGCTTGTTCGGACAGGAGCGGACTACACGAGCTGATTTTAAAATTGTGCGTTGTTCCTCACTCGCCCTATGACCATACACATCTCACAGAAAATAGAAATAGGGTGGAGAAATGACAGGGAAGACTAGTTTTATTGTTATTATTTCACATATCTCGATACTCCGAACGAATTCATACTAATATTATAAATGAGAAAGTGTTTTTGCTTGTTATTTCTTCACGGCTTGAATAATTAGTCGATCAGTATAAAAATTTATTTTTATTGTCAGGGGTACAGAGCCATATAGGCCACTTTTTATCCCGTGAAAGTATGTCATTTCAATGGGTATAAAAAAATCGACTATAGAGGGCGCTGTATGGGATGTCAACAGATGGATATCGGCCAACAGATGGCGTTACAAACCGCGCAATGGCTTGTTTAAAATTAACCGCAAGCGAAGCCGCGGGCAAATGCTAGTAAACTATATATCTTTTCGTTTGGTCGGTGAGTCGCGAAACCATAGTCATAATGTCGTTTATGAGTTTCTCCTAGAATTCTACCTCATCGGCCATCGTCATCGGTTGAGTAAAGAATACAATTGACTTCTTAGGATGAACAAAGAATAAGGTATGATTCATTTATTTTAAACAAAGAATTTATTTGATAAATCGTCATAGGATGAATGAGGACGAACCCTGTATTTGCTCAGGAGACCCCCGTCCTCAAAGAGGAATATTGAACGGAACGTAACAAATGTGTTTGCGGTGGTATGCGGTTTTATATTTCGGATTTTGAACATATGCGTAGTATTTTAGACCAGCAGCCAGCGGTATTATAAAGTGAGGGAATTTTTTGATCTGCAACACTGCATTTTGTATAAATCAAAACTAATAAGTTATAAAGAAAAGATAATATTTTTTTGTGTAATAAACGTACGGGAAAGCGTCTGAATGAAATTATTTATTTAAGTGAAATAGGTACTTACTTTTCTTTTCTCTGCTTTTATAATAACACCTTTTTTTGTTTGTTTTACAAATAATATTAAATTTAGATAACAAGGACGCAAACTAATCAACTCTAGCAACTTTAAAGAGTAAAATGAAATCAATATTTTAAAATTATTTTTACTAGCTTTCATCGCGGCTTCGCTCGCGTTTGGCAACAAAACAATTCATAGCGCGACTTGTGGCGCCATCTGTTGGCCGATAGCATCCCATACAGCGCCCTCTATAGTAGAAAAAATATTTTCCCATTGGAATGACATACTTTCACGGGATAAAAAGCCTATGTTGGGCTCTGTACCCCTAACAATGTGTATACAAATTTTCATAATGATCGGCTGATTAGTCAACCCGTGAAGGAATAACAAACAAACTCACTTTCTCATTTATAATGTTAGTATGATACGAGACTAGTTTTCTATTACACCTACCTATATTTTAAATGTAATCTATCTTTTCAATTTTGCATGTTAAACTATATTTTGTATTTGGGAGCGTAAAAAATAACTCACAAAACCGTGTCGGATTTCTGTCCAAATTGCGAGGGATTGATACCGATTGAGTTATCGAGTTTGTTTGTGGAAATTCTCAATTAAATATTGAGCCGTGCGGCGTGCGGCCCGCGCCGCTCTGTCATGGTATGGTATTGGGTCGCACCTACATTTATTTTATTGTACCATACCTACCGCGTGCACAGAGATTGACACTTGCACAGGCTGCATTCTGCATAGGTGTCACCTATAAAAAATTACAGTTCACTTTTTAATAGGTTTGTTTTATTTTTTTAGCATCTGTGACCGCGTGCCTCTCAAAAATCGCTCTCGCTGTCCAAAAAAAAGGGAGCAATGCTAAATAAACAGTTCGCATTACGCAGCTAAATGAAATAAGTAAAAATACCTTTAACAACCATTTGCCGATAAAACAAACGTTATTACGAAGTATTGTTATCTTTTTCGCGTTACAATAAATTCCTGGGGCCATGTTTACGTCCGTGGGTGCAAACAAACTGTTCATTAATTTGTTTACAATTAATTAATTCCAATAAAGGTTGCGGGGTCGGGGCCAAATGGGGAAAAAATCGCCTAATATGTATGCGGCCTACTTTATTTCGGGCCCTCCGTCAAGCCCTTAGTTAAAAGTATACATAATTGGTTTCAAGTGATGCTCTTGAGTACGAACGAGTTTTGTAACATCCTTTTTTAAAACAATTTGCTTTTTGTTTTAAATAGCATGGTTAGCAAGGAAAGTGGTTCATAATATATATCTTAGTTACCCGAAGGTTGCTTTGAAAAGATTACTTTCAGCAGTAAGACCGCCTTGTTGCATATTACATTAGTTTGTACTTTTACCGTAAATTTATCACTTGTTTGTGTATTGCAAATGAAGTTCATTCTATCTATCTATATTAAATAAATTGAAATCATTACATTGATTTACAGAACGAACATTCATCAATCTATTAACTATTTCCATTAGCATTAACCAGCTGAAGATATGATATCATCAAACTTAAGCGATCAATGATTAAGTAATTGCATTAATGCAACCCTTTGGTTTCTCGCACCTGACATGTTACTATCCTATATAGATAATAATTATATTCCTGCCTATGAGGTAAAACATTATACTAGACGCCAACACGGCTGAGTCGCGTAGACGTAAACCGAAGTTCGAAACTCATAGTACTTATTACTCAGTGCATGTCGACAAACCGTTTTTCAGTTGTTTTATAAACTGTGAGTCCAAATTTCGCGTACAGCCTATGCTTTTAACTGTATTACAGAAAAAGACATAGACAAGGTTTGTTACTTTTTTAGTAAAAGAAAGAGCAGGTAAAACACATAAATCAGGACACATGTTTGTATTTTTAAAATGCTTGTGGCCGGTAAAAACTCTGATAGGCCCATAAAAAGGTTTGTGAGTGCCGGCATCCGTGTACTGAACTGTGTGTCATTTTGGCGCGCCCTCAAGGGCGGAATAAAAAATAACATCGTGTGAAAATTAACAACATATTTTGTGTGTTCACAGCAGGATATAATTAACATAAGTTAATAACATACGATAATTAAATATATAGGTACATTATTGATTAAAGTTAAAAATAAGTTTGAGTTGCCGGGTTACCAGATGGTAGTTACCACTGGTCATGTAACTAGGTCTAGGCTGCCTTGTCAGAAGAAAAAAGTAGATAGCAGATGAAGAGGAAAATCATTTTTGGAGTCTTTTCTTTTTTCCACCGCCGAGCAACTGATAAAGTAAAATTATGTTCATAAAAGAAAACACGAAATTTAGTGGCCCTTTAAAAGGATTTGAATCAGGGACCAGTCGGTTAGTAGACTGGTCTCATCCATTGGGATATTACCGCGCTTACTATCTGTAATGTGTATCTGGAAATCTAATTTTGCTAATATCTAATGAAGCTAACTGATAGCTACTATTACCTATACTTACTTATCTGTCAATTCACAAAATGCATCTTATTATGAACAAGCATAGATTTTTGTAAATATTTTTTTCTTTTTTCTGCCATCATAATCGTTCATCAGTGTTTCTGTCGGGACCTTTTTAGTACTTTTTACTGTCAGTGGCGCTACTTTAAGTGGCTCTTAGAGGAAACAGGGGGAGATTAGATAAATCTCATGTGCGGCCATGCTAGTATAATCGCATTAATTAAGCGGCTTAAGCGCTGCGGTCTTTAAATTGGCGTATATTTTGTCAGCGCTCTCCGCTACGATTTTATAAATTCGCAACTGGAATAAATTTTACATTCGCTTTGATATTTTTAATATTGTAATTATGTTTCTAACTTATTTCACGTAATGTGAGACAAAGGTAAGATAATATAATTTTTTTAATAAATAAAGTAAATACTAGTTTCTTGTTACGGCTTTGGAAAGAGGATAAATTAGTTTAAAAAACTACATACAATATATATTTTATACATTATAAAAAGTACCTATACATAGAGATGTAGTCACTCATCTTGTTAGCCTTTATTGAAATTTCCATTACCCAGAATCTACCCTTTTCAAAAAAAAGTCAAAAAAAATTTTGCACTACTTATAAATTTCTTTATAAACTATCTCCTATAATACAGGGCTTCTTTAATAAATAAATGGATTAAAACATTCAATTCGATCATCTTTATGTCAATACAGATGATCGAATTGAATTGAAATGAAAGGTACATTTCAATTTAATTTAAACTTTATTTTATTTATTTAAGAGTTTTTAATGTTTTGTGTTAGTGGAATATTTTTTCATTATCTAAGTAACAGAACTTTAATATTTATTTAAAACAGCTTAAGTAAATATAGAAGAGGGACTTACGTGTCTAAAACGCATTTTTTTCATTAAACAAATTTCATCTCAATGGGTTCTAGTTTAATCGTAAAGACGTAACAGACAGAATTAGTATGGATGTTATAAATAGCTACTAACTCTTTTAGTGACAATAGTAGGTACTGGTATGTACTTAGTCACTAACTTGTGATGTGAAAATTGTCGCTATCTAAATTAAACGCCCTATAAATTACAATGTGGACTTTATCGCATAATAAGAATTACGCGTAACAACTTTGTATTAAAAGTTAAAACTCTTTACCAGGAACACGAATAAGGATCAATACACATTTGACGAAACTTGTTTCAAATACATTCCATTGCGTAATGTCTCTCAAATGTATATTAAAAATAAAATAAATAAATATATAGGGACAATTCATACAGATTGAGCTAGCCTCAAAGTAAGTTCGAAACTTGTGTTATGGGATACTAACTCAATGATATTATATTTTATAACAAATACATATATAGATAAACATCTAAGACCCGAGGCTAATCAGAAAAAGTTCGTTTTTCATCATGACCCGACCGGGGATCGAACCCGGGACCTCCTGGGTGGGGGTCTGGCGTGGTAACCATTACGCCACGGAGGTCGTCGAAATTACGCTCTACCTACGTCCACGTGTACGCTAACTCAAAATTAAACAAACATTGTTTAATAAGAAATAGTTGTCACATTCTACTGGGTATTTTTCATCCTCATCAACATCTTCATCATCAGCAACAAACAAGAACTTAAGTTCAAAATATTTTTTTTTTCAAATCATGGGCCTTGTAATATGGGTATGGTCCAGCAGTGGACTTCATGTGACTGACATGAAGAGGCATATTAATAAGCTCTTCGAAATCTTTTTTTTATACCACCAAGACAGTGCAAAACTGATGACGTAACTCTGACAGATATGTCGCAAGTGTCGCAACATATATTTAGGTGGTATATTTAAGTTAATCTTACAACAATACCAGCAACAAATAAGAATTTTATTTCAATACAAACTTTAATGGTGGAAAAATAATAATATTTCTTGTGGCTGAGATAATAATAATGATATTTTTTATCAAAAATTACAAGCTTTGTAGACTCGTCTTTAAATTTCTAATACCACCAAGATAGTACAGAGAACACCAATGACGTCACTCCGACAGATATGGCTCGAGCCTAAGGTAAAACGTGGGTAAAACGATTTAAAATTTCGCAACATATCTTTGGTGACGTTTACAGGACAAGTTTTTTGGTCAATAAAAACTAAAAATGATGCATCCGTTCGTAAACGCGCCACCGTCGGCGCCTGTAAGTAAGACTTTAAACAGGTGGTGGTATTTAAGTTAATCTTTGCTAACACCGCATCTGTCTATTTGATGCATGGCTTAAAACAAGATCTTTGCTTAAAACTCGCTAACTGGAGTGAGCTTCATTGCTGCGTTAGTAAAAGATTTATTGAGATAGATTGTTGCTGAAGTTAATCATGAAGACTGACTGAAATGTTTTAAAGATACAATACTGTTTACGTTGCAATAATATAAATTATTGAACTGATATTTAAAAAAATTGTAAAATATACGTTTTTTGAGAAAAACTTATAAACAAGCTTAGTGTGGTATCTAACGCTGAAAAATAAATGAAATTATTTGAGAACAATTTTTTAAATTTGTAAAACTTATGTCATTGCATGAAAAGATTTAAATAAAATAGAGATGTAATGTATATTTATGAGATAATGACATAAAGTTTTACTCAAATAAAATACTAAAGCATGGTCAAGATTTAAAAGTTGACATAGGGTACTCGTAGATATTTTTTTTACAAAACGCAGCGTAACGTGAATGTCGTACTAAACAAGACGCACCTTAAAATATACAATCTGGCATTGGTTAAAATCTGCTCGCTACATCCGAATCCGAAAGGTAGCAGGCCGTGTCATATTTTAGAGTCCCCCCTAAGTTTTGAAGGCTGGTAGATAGATTTATGTATTTCCAAGATAATCTATTGAAAAATGTGTACCGATAGATCTTCGTATGTTTTTTATGCCATAAAGTTGGCAATGGCCTTTGGCAAACGCCTGATTGTATGGTAAGCATCACCGTAGTCTATAGACGCTTGTAATACCGGCGGTATCATTTATGCGTCGTTAAGTGGAGCTTTGATACTCAGTCACTTATATGAAATTAATCTTTGTATAAAATACTTTGTATTAAACTTGTTTTATTGGCTTTTGAATAATGTAGAGTACATTAATTATAATTTTAACAGCTTCGTGTGTTAGCCAGTTTCAAGTTTCAGGTAAAATAGACCTAAACATATATGTAACTTATTAGAACTTTACCAACCGGTGCTTAGATAATTTAGTAATAGGACTCATTAAATACATTTATTACGGGTCGATGTCTTTCTCATCACCGCCTTATAAGCGATTAAAAAATTAAAATTCCCAAAACCCATAAAATTGTAATCATATTAACATTCAAATAGCATTATTTATTTCACGGTTGCCACTCAGAACAGATATCAATCTACCTTACTGTTTTCTCAGAATCTCATGAGACCTAAATATACAATAAAAATAATACGTCATATTTAAGGCTGCTGCCGACGACGAACTTGTTACTCTGTGACATATGGCTGTCAGAATTAGTCGGATTAGTGATTTCATGGAGGCCCAAACGCCTCGTATCCAATTACACGCACCGGAACTCTGGAATTAAGAAAAAAACAAACATGACAATTGACTTTTTTAAAATGGAACGGATTCCTTTGGCGTTTATGTGAATGTTAATTTAAGACACGTTTCACGGATGTCGAACGGTTTTATATTAAAGCCAGTTGTAAGAGCGAAATTTTATAAGAAAGTGTAAATTAGGAGTCCATTTTTGTTCTAACTGAAAAATTATTTGGTGAGAATGGTTTTAAGCTGTCATCTGCGTGGAATCCAATAGTGGCAAAGACAAAACCTCCCTTTACGTTGTCGCAGTCGCTTAGGGATCGGAATGTGAACACTGTGAGTGTTGTGTGCAAAAGTGGGTGGACTATCAATAATATGAGGGTGGAAGAAGATTCCGCCTCGGATATGGAGACATGACGTGTGCAGTTGCCAGTTCGCCTGTAACCACGGCCGGTGCAACCTGGTAGAAACGTCAGGCAATATCAAGGTATGATCGCGTTAATTCCCGGGTTATTATTAATTTATAATAATGCAACGCGAAAGTTTAAAAGTTATTAATAAAAATACTGTCAAGAAATGCCTAGTTGTCATGCGTGACCTTTTTTTTTACGAATTTAGAACATGAGAAACAATGATGAAGTATGCATTCCGAACTAAAAGCTCCAAACAAAATTTTTAACCAGCTTCAAACTACATTATGCGCTTGCGCAAACGTTAACCGTAGCGCCATCTGTGCAAGTTTAGATGAACTTATAATAGAATACTACTCACCGCTTGATGGCAGCACATGTTACAACTTTTTATTATTTATAAATAAAACAGTCTGTCATAATTTAAATGTAAATATGAATTCCAAACAATATGAATTTTAAAAACATCTAACCTTTCTTTAAAATAATATTGTACAAGGCATTTTTTGCGATGTCTTTTCTAAAATATTATTAAAATTTGTAAGTTTCACATTTGAAAATTATATAAATTATAGGTTCATAGTAAGTACGTAAAATATTAAGTTCATTTTCTAAATAACGAGAGAACTCATTACGAGTCGAATGTAAACATTTGTCATTTGACGCACTCCCCAACTTTCTCGACGCAAATTAATAATCTAATCGCTATCCATCTTCTACAAATCTCCCGTCAACGAAAAGCATTAACCACCCCATTATTATTTCACAAGTTTAATTAAAACAATTCCAAATTATAAGTGGAAAATTATAAAATAATTTCGCCCTTTAAGCCGCCTGTCAACTAAACAATTCTGTACAGTCCATCAAAATTAATCTAACCTAATCCGAGCGCTGTCTCAAGTTTAAACAAAGATATTGCAAACTGAATATCAAGTGTAGAGACGGGTGTATACGGGCTGTCGACGCGGTGGAAACTGTTGCTGTTTGTAAATTTTAGACGTCTATTTGAATTTAAGGAAATAGACGAAAACACCTGTGGGGTTCTATTGTCGTAACAAAAGCTGTTAATATCTAGCCTCGATATCAAGCTCATTTTATATTCTGTATGAGCAAGATAGTGTTTGACATTGAGTGAGACACGATTTTGACCGTTTTTCTTACGAGAATAGACCCCTTGTTTTTATTTCGACGTTTTAGTAGATAAATTTTCAAAATATTTATTACAAGTATTTTCTTTACTTTTAGACAGAAAAAAAGAACTGCTTATGTAAGATGTGCACCTTTAGAGTAGTACAAGGAAAAGAGTTCCTGCACTTCCTGCTGTCTCAGAGACGAAACGCATCTGCTGATAAATCAAGGTAAAGCTATTTCTCAGTCAGCTTATTGTCTATCAATCTGTGATGATCATTGTTGATATGACTACATTATGACATAGGAGTGAGAATAATATTGCTAGCACTTGTAAGATAGTCTCGACCAGGAAATTCAATTACTAGCTACTATCATTATCACCAAATCTTTTAAAATATCGACTTTTGTCCAACGTTTTTTTAACGTGCACGCCTATTATAACTCTCCGTGTATTTTTCCCAAACCGGACTATGCCGTCAGCTAGCCCTCTTTGCATTCGTTTATTAAGCCTCACCCTTCTAATACAGTTTATAGGAATAACGATCCCAGTTTCAAGAACCAAACAATTCATTGGAAACTTCCAGAATATTGCAAATAACTCAATAGAATAACAAAGTTATTATGAAGAAGATTGATAAAGATTTCAAATTGGATATTGCAATTCTGTTATTGTTGCTTTCTGTATTTCGAATTTACGTGAAATAAATATATTCCTTTTTAAGAAAAAACAAAGATAAGCTTAGCCTGTGCTATAGCACAGTGGTTTTAAGCCTAAAGGTCATACCGAGTTACACGTTGCCATTTTATAATACTAATTGCCTAGTTTTCCTGATAAGTTCTAGACACCATATCTGATATTAACTTTAAGTTTTTATTTGTTGTGTTTTTTATCTGACAGATACGCTATCTTGCTCTTATCAGGACATAAAGAAACCCTTTTTAAACAAACAGATCATACAAAGTATCAAAACAAAATTAAATGTGACTCGTATTACGCAAGTCGCGTTAGGCGCCGTCAAAATGCAATAAATATTACTTGCTTGACCGTCTTTAGTGCGACGGCCCCAACCCTCCAAGCGCTAAAGGGCGGCAAACACCCGCGTTAACTTTTCGATACAAAATTGCCTCGCGTGCTCGTAAATTGCTCGCGGGCCAAATTATTTGAAAATCTATACCGTTTGTTATCTGGATTGTTATGGGGTATCTTGTTAAGTATTTTATATATTTATGTATACATACATATTTTTTTATTATACAATAAACATAGATGCATCTTTTTGTTTTTTTAATGCACTTGCTGTTAGTATTGCTTATTTATAGGTCACAAAAGAAATAAAATATTTTTAAATCTAACTGTTAATTTTTTTTACTACCATAAAGTAACATTACACTTTAACATAGCACTATATAGCTTAATAATAACTTTGAAAATACGTATTTGTATTAATAAGATGTACTACAAAGCAATGGCTTTATAAAGTGCCCATATTATTTAACAATGTCATAAAATAACTATGTTACATGAAGCCATAACAATACATCGACAACAAAATATCCCTATCGCACTCATAAAATATTTACGGTATACCAACCTAACTTCATAAATTGACAAAACATCACATAATTACGCGAACGATAGCAAATTCGTAGTAAGGAACAACAGGAACTATTATTTATCACCAAACCGATCTCATTATTTTTAACGAGCTGCCTCACAATTTCACGTGCCAAAAATCTGCCCAATTTATTGGAAAAAAAAAATAGCAAAGTGATTACCCCGCTTTGTCAGCGATGTCGGACGAAAAGCGCCCTTATGTCATTGTTGGATATTTTATAGGTTGGCCATTATTTCACAATAACCAATCAGTTTCATACGTGCCACTTGCCTGACGTACCCCGGCACTGTGACGGGTTGATTGTGGCACTGCCATTAATGACTGGGAATTGGCAGCTATTGTCATATTTTTTCTTGTTGTTTACGAGTTACAACGGATACTGGAGTATTTTTTTTATTCATCAAAATCATCAAGGAAGCAAGAGCCGGTCTGTCACATAAAATCTACATAAAACTCGCATTTTTTTGTAATAACTTTTAAACTTTCACGATCTATTTTGTAAAATATTAATGAATTTTTGTTGTCTTAATTATTGTAAGCGAAATACATAAACTAATGTCACTTATAAGGCATACATTTGGGTAAATAATGTAATAAATTACACATAATTATTACATATGCGACTTAGTTTTAATTACTCCATTTGTTCATTTTAGTTGAGTAAAATTCAATAAATCTCTGAATGATCTTTACATATGGATGAAAAATCAAAACCTATTAACTACAGAGTACCGAGTCAAAACCTGTGAAACTGTTTTTTTAAAACTAAAATTGACAAAATCAAGTTGGATTTCCCGCGCTATCTCTCTCATAAAAAACCTGAAATGAGAAATAGATAGCGAAACCTTGTGTGTAACTGTTTTTATTCTCCTGATAGGCTAAATTACACGTGTCAGATTCCTATAAAATAAATTGTTATAATTATTATTTCAATAGTAGGTTGGTATCAAATGCAAATACATAAGCTGGAACATCAAATTCTGTGGCTGGTGTTTGCGATTTTTAAAAAAATGTGACTTTCACAGCCAATTTTAGGGCGGAAACAATTACCCGTGAAAATTCAGTATCGAAAAATATGTTTCAAGCTTTTGAAACGGCTATTACAATGCAATACCAACTGCATTGTACGTAATAAAATTTGTCGTTTTTTTTTCAACAAAATGGTTTTCATAAAATTTTAATGCACTCAGAATTTTTTTATATTTTGGTATTGTATTATATAACAAATAAATAATTGACGAACCAAATGTGCTTTTATTTTTTTTTATTACCAGAGGTCGCCGTCGTTATGTTTATAAAAAATATGCAAATATTTTTTGAACAAACCTTATTCCATTATTATGTTTCCCTTTACGATCAAATAAAAAAAAACAAATTGTAAACAAATCAAAACATCAAAGCCCACCTGAAACTCAATAACTGGGTATTCATTCACCGTAAAAGAGGTAGAAAACGATAACCGCACCGGATATCCGGTTACGCACTCCAATCAAAGATGGTTGGGAAATCGCGCAAAGCTGAGAAAGATCAGTCGTATAAAAGGGTGACAAATTCCAATTTTCCGTAACGTTCGGGATGGCAACCGAGATGATTGAGTTGTCTGATTTGAGCATAGTATAAAAATATCAGTACTGTAAAACAAATTTAATGGCCAATAGTTAATAATGATGGTGAAGTACTTTAAAAGGAGGAATGGAACAGTAAAACGACATTCTACTTTCGTCTGAATTACGAACTGACTGACAAAATTACCAATATAGGTTTTGCGGTAGATACACTATGTAAAGGCTGTCGTAACTTAAGAGCTACAAAGGAACAGTGCGTATTTTTTGTTCAACATTAGGACAGTTAGAGCTAAGAATAACAAATATATCTATAACAAGAAACGACCATTAGGTAAACATCTAATCGTTTAACCTAAATACTTAAACAATTCGAGAATGGTCGTTTCTTGTTATATTCTAATCTTTTTCTCTATTACTTTCCCACCGTTACATTTGTTTCTACACAATACAAACGTTTGTATGCAAAAAATAAACACAATATGAATTTATTTATATAATTTACTTGAAATTACACTCGAAATGTAAATTGTTACTTGTATTGAACTCAAAAACATTTGTTATTTTTATCATTTCTTTAGTAATGCTCTACTATTACTATCATTAATTAGATACCAACCTGTCTGTCTAATTGATAAATAGTAACATTATACTTGTTTGTTTCACATATAAGTTATTCGTTATTATAATTAAGACAGTTTTTTGCCATGCGAGTTCTAATTTTATACAGCTACGTAAGTAAAAATTATATTTTTTGTAGTTTTGAAAAACGTTCACTTCAGCTGTTCCTTGATGCTGCGGCTACATTAGCGGACAGAGATTCGTATCGCGTAAAAATATCGTGTACAGTCAACAATGTAATGGGCTGACCCGTGTATATATGATTAAAGATTTCTAAATATTGCGTGAAGGGATTTACTTGAAAATTTTGTTATTACATAGTACGTTGCAACAATCTACTCGGCCAGTGTAGCTCCAGCAGAATGTTGGCACTGTTATTCGTTAGTCTATGGTACATTTTCGAGTGTGAATGATACTTATACAGCGGAATCGGGTTTTTGTTCGCCTTTACTCACTGACCTTTTTCAGTTATGTACAAAGATATATTAATACAAAATGTCTGCTATTTTTTGTGTTCCAATTTGTATTTTATTATTTTATTTTGATAGTTGGCTTTACTATCCAATGGTAGCATTGCACTATCGAATGCACGAAGCATTTTTAAATATACTCGTATGCAACAAAATATACTATTCTACAGTATGTTTGTTACTTCTTCACGCTCAAATGGCTGTTGCAATTTTTATGATATTTAGTATGCAGGTAGCTGATACCTTAGATTAACACATAGGGTACTTTTTATCCCGAAAAGTACGTGTTTCCCGTAGGATCTGGTCAAAAGTCTAACAGTAAATGACGCTTTATAACCTAGATGGCGTTGCTGTGCATAAATCATACGCAAACGAAGTTGCGCAGGTTTCGCTAGTTTTCATATAAAGTAACCGTTTTTATTTATATTAGTCACCTGAATAAAATCTGACTAATAAACTCCAGGGTTCCAGTTTCCAGCATTTTTACTGCTGGCTATATTGTTTACTACTACCGTTAACCTGGATACAAGAACAGCTATATCCCTGTTACCGTATTTGTCTGGTTGTATAAAATATTCTATTTTATTCCCGCTTCATGTCAAATCATCTATCGTTAGTACTATCTTATATCGTTATATATCGCTACTACTGTGCCTTAACAGATTTGTGGAAGGACACGGATAATGCCATCTCACTGGCTGAACATCTTGCCAGTAGGGTGTAGGAATTTTATTTTGTTTGAGTCACTGACACGAAAAGAAGAAGTACTATCTGAAAACCATCCAATAACCATCAGAAAACCATTTGAAACCATGCCAAAACCATTACGAAACAGCGAAAAAAAAATTGTTGTGCCAACAGGAATACTTATTTTGGATAGCACAACTAGCACAATTTAGTAGTGCGAACAGGATTTTTTTTCCAATTGTTCCTATTGGACCAACTAGTTGTGCATAATAGTTGGTCCAACAGGAAATGGTGAATCATGTTATTTAACTAGTAAAGTACTTGCAACTTCGTTTGCGTATATCTCGTGGGAATTTTGAAAAATCTTTTCTTAGTACACTCCTAGAAGTCGTAAGGAACATGCATTCCAAATTTGGAATCTCTAGACCCAGCGGCTTGGGCTGTGCGTTGATATATAAGTAGTTAAATCAGTCAGGACATTGAATTTTATTTAAATAAAGATTACATTACATTACATATGAAAATTTACAAATATAATAATTCAAAATATGTACATGTTTTCCAATCTAATAATGCATAAATAAATGGATCTTAACCAAAGTCACACAACTGTTACGCTGTACCTCCGTACAGTAAGTCAACCAGTATTTAATAATAGGATTATTAGTCCTATTATTAAATACTGGTTGACTGACTGTACGGAGGTACAGCGTAACAGTTGTGTGACTTTGGTTAAGATCCATTTATTTGTGCATTATTAGATTGGAAAACATGTATTTTGAATTATTATATTTGTAAATTTTCATATAGATTATACCTGAAACAAATAACTATTTTCATTATTAATAATACACATTTTATGAAACGGGCTAGCTCAACCAGAGAAGTACCACCTGCTCTTACAGAATATTGGCTTTCGGTCAATAAAATCCAGAAGCCCAACTCCATTCGTATCCCTTGTCTTCTTATTCTTACTTTCCTTGTAGAGGACAACCCACTTTGCTGATGTACATAAGCAGTGGTAATTAATTCTTCATCAGGTGGATAGCTTGTTTGACTGTATGCGTATGTTTCTGAAATAAACGATTTCATTTCATTTCATTTCTGTACAGAGCTCGAACTAAATAAATTCCAAGATTTTTGAACCCATCGAGATTTAGACAGACTCATCGTTGTGTAACATGCATGGTCATTCTTTTTAGACGCGCAATGACGCTATTAAGCTTCTCCACGAACTAATAGAACCCTGTGTAGATAAAGGTATATAATAAAAATCACCCTTCTGACCGCAGACGCCACCTTTCCGCACACCCATTACTACCCAACAATGACCGTTCATTACCGGAAACCTGACCGAAAATATCAGTCTTTTGTGCTAGAGGTTTTACATCATCCGATACGATTTTATGTTCTTTTTGAGTGCTCCTCGCAATTAGTGTCAACTGCAGATTAACTGGTGTAAATATGTTATACAAAAAGTTAAAATACGGAAAAGTCGGAAAATTTTCAATAAAATAATGTAAGTAGTTATCGACATGACGACGACATACGCTATTTTTATGGAAAATACATGTATAGAGAATATAAATGATTTTGTATCGTTATTGACACTCTAATTAGAAAACAACCTTTTTAACTTTTTCACTCCATGTAATATGCGTAATGCTGTTAATTTGTATTTTTAATAATATTGTTACAGCGTAAACAGAGACAAAATTGTTTTTGTTGCGCTGATAAATAAATTGTTCTAATGTAACATGTTTATGTTGTTCTAATGTAACATTTATTTAAATATTTTTGTACAGTTTTAAAACGATCGACGTTCTGTGAAAAAGTCCAGGAGCGTATTGTATTAAATATTTATATTTCTCAATATATCTATTATCAGTTGTTAGGTCCTTTTAAAATACAATGTGCCAACTATGTCACAAGTTCTAAGTCGTATTTTACGACCGGGCATCTCGGCAGTCTAGCATGTCGTAAAATTCGACTCAGAATAGAATGACTTAAAACTTTATTCTTCGCGAAAATTGATTTTAAAAATACAGGTTACAATTTAAGGAATTGTTGGAAAAGATACTAAGGGCTAGATTTATAATATTCTGACAAGTTTTAGATAGCTCTTATATAAAATTGACAGTTTCATATGATCTTCCGAATAGACTATAAGTTCATGTATAACAGACAATTTTTTTAAGCCATACTGATCGGTGACTGCGCTCCCTGTCCGCGGTGCCGATGGGCCTCCACTCCATTACTTACTGCTCAACATCAGGTGGGGTGGAGTCAACTCGTTTAAACTAAAGAAAACAAAAATTGTAAATAAGAGGAGTAAAATTTCACTAGGCTACATGTAAAAACGTAATCGTATCGTACTGTCTAAATTGATATCCAAGACACCCTGCTGCTTGCTACTGCTAGTGAAGGTTTTAATGAAATCGATTAACATACCATTGTCTACGTTAAATTAGTAAACGGAATGGATATTTCTATTTGAATACACTGATAGGTCCTCGGCGATATTGTATTCTGGGATTTCATTGGCAATCTTTAAAGGATTATTTGTCTCTATTTTCACATGATACTATTCAAGTTGTTCCTATAAGTTTGAGTTAGAAAAATTTAAATGAATTCTAATTACACTCAAGAGCGACTATTCCCTAAAAAACATCCATAATTGGCACAGTTTTCTAGTAAAATTAAATGATGGCGTTAAAGTTAGTTTCTCATATCTTATTGAGTACTTTATCGCAATAAAACTTTTGTGATCGATTGATGTATATTTGAGATGTTTATTTGGAGCTTTCGTGCCGCATACAGGGACGCAATAATATGCCGTCATAGTAATGAAATAGCGTAGAAGTATCGTTTTCGAGACACAGATGTATCGTTTTCGACCCCAATATTATGCTGAGCGTTTAAATCAACAACGGTGATCAACATTAATTGATGGAAAAAAATTATACAGAGGAATCAAAACTTAAATCATTAAAAAACAATTCGCAGCCAACAATGCAGTGAATGTTTCCGCGCGTATTCTCGGCTTGGCGGGGTATTAGCCACCAACACACTCGCGTCTGATCCACAAAAATCGTGTGAATACGCGGCAAAAATACGACGAAAACGCAACGCGTTGAATTTGCTACGAATTCACCCATTTTGGAAAATGACAGTAAAGTCTAAATTAGTCAGTCATTCCAACGTATATGTTGAAATCAGTTCTATCTGTCTTCTGTGGGTGAAATCATCCGTTACTAATTTGTGGTATAAGTAATAGTAAATTTGTGTTGCCTCAACTATTGATTCATAAATATTTTCGTAAGTTTCCGAATATCTATCCTGCTGCAGCTGATTTGAGATGTTTCTATGTCTATGATTCAGAAAAGCAGGAATGTTCGGTAAATGTTAAAGCAGTTACTGGAATACTAATTAAATTTGCGTTTTGTTATCTATTTGCGATAATGCAACGATAAAATCAGATTTATGAAGTCATTAAAAACCTGAACAATAAAATCGTTTTAAATATATTTGCCGTCCTTAAAAAAAAAAGCATTAAAATGTACAGTAACATGCACAAATCATTTTGAAATAGTTTTGCGGTCTAAAATTTTTCAACGTTTCTACGAATTTAATTTCGGTAAAAACATTCTGAAGTTTGATTACAACTCATGCAGAAATCGGTAAAAGTCACCAAACAACATAAACCAAAAAATGTCATAGCAACATTAAAACTTGTGGATCTATCAATAAGGATCACCTTTGATCAAATTGTTGAAGCAGCAAAGTTCTTTTAGACCACACGCTACGTTGTTGTGTGGTTTATTATAAATCAAAAAACCGCAAATTTTTGTTTTATGAGAAAACCTTTAAGGTTTTAATTTCTCTTGTGGCGTAAGCCTCAGTTCGCATACATCATTGTAAATGACTCATCCAACCAGCGAAGATCTTTATAGTCATTCTTATTTACGACTCTGATTAGGGTATCAACATTTGTGGTACATTTACGAGCAGCCTTTTACGCTTATCTAGATATGCCTTAAAGTAATTAATTTGCTGTATCAAATTCATTGAAGCCTCAAGTGTGATGTATATTTTTTTGTGATTATTGAAATGGAAAATAGTTTATGATGTGTTTACTCTACAGTGCGGTGCAAAAAGTGAAACTAATATTCTATATAAAAAGCAATGCAAAAAATAAATAATCAATTTTACTTTTATTATAGTTTTATAAGTAAATACTGATCCTATGATTTAATGGGTCCCATTACTCTACCTATGTACATAGTTTTATTCACTGCAAATCAATTAGAAAGTTATGGGAAATGATTGAGGTTTCACTGAAATTCAATTCAAAAACCGAAACCCTTCGTCGTATCACAATTCTCCTAAAATCAAGTTAAAATGATGTATTAAAAAAAATTAGACGTAATTTATGATTACCTCTTTATGATATTTTTTAAATAAAAATCATTAGAAGTGCAAAATAGATAAAGTCGGTTAAAAATTACAACTGCTTCTCAACTTGTGATTAGATATCGATGATGTGTAAATAATACAGTCAGCAAATGAAAGAGATGAGCAGGGCCTTACATATAAGTACATTTTAAGAGAGGTAGGGCACTGCGGATAATCCGCTCAAATCGTAACAGCCCATCTGGGGAAGGATCTCCACCTTATAGAAGATCGTAACCAAATAGCAATGGCGAGGGTGTAGTGAGTAAGGGCTTCAGAGCTCCACTTGGGGGGTTGGGAGGGTTGGCTACGCGTGATTGATACCCCGGGTATTGCAAGCGTCTATAGGCAACGGTGATGCTTACCATCAGGCGGGCCGTATGCTTGTTTGCCAACTTTGTGGCATTTAAAAAAATTAAAAATAAACTCAAGTTTTCCAACAATAGTATTAATTCCATGTAATAACAAAGTTTCATCATGCTTACCAATTTTTGCAATTATTTGTTTACAGGAAACATTGTAACTAGTTAACATAGTTTCAAGTTAATTTCAAGTAACAACTCTGTCTTTACATTTTAAAGTTTATTTCGAACTCAATTCCACAAGGTACATAGAGTCTGGTGAATGCAGAAAATTGGATCCATTGGTTGAACAAACTGTGAACACTTCTGTGTATACGATGGTAATGTAACGTTCTTGGACCGTTCTTATATTGTTTGCAACGTACAGTCAGCGGCATAAATATGTTGTCACTTTAGTACAGTCAGCAGCACGTTGAGCTTTACACTTGCAGTACAATTTTGGCTCTTATGACATAGAACTTATGAATGGTACATAGTCCGATATGTACAGGTCGACCTGCTCTTGACTGTACCTCTTGTTACTATAACAGTGTTGACGTGTTCACTCAAGCCTTCAGTAGTTAGAATCAAATACAAAAGTGACACGAAATAAAAATGACAAAATATTATTTTTTTTCGCTGACTGTACTTATGAGATCTAGGGCACAGCGGATAATCCGCTCAAATCGGAGCAGCCCGTCTTGGGAAGGACCTCCACCTTACAGAAGGTCGTAGCTAAACAGCATTGGTCTCGGCCATGTTGTGTTCCTACGGTGAGTAAGGTCTCCAGAGCTCCTCTTGGGGAGATTGGGAAGGTAGGCAACGCGTGAGTGATACCCTCGGTATTGCAAGCGTCTATAGGCTGCGGTGATGCTTGCCATCGGGCGGGCCGTATGCTTGTTTGCCACATTTGCCGTATGCTTGTTTGGCAGAAAAAATAACTTGCTTATTTGTAGAGTTTAGACTGTCACAGACACCACTGTATACTATAGCTAGGAAACTTGTGCATGTCAAGGGCTTTCCCAAAATTAAACTTTACAGTGATAGTTTACATCGATTTTCAATTAAGTTTTAATCGAGTGACCTAATTTACACATAAATTATTTTTGTTATCTATACATATAATAAAACAGTAGACCCCGATATGTCTGTACTTTGAACATATTTGGCAAAAATGGAGAGGGAACAGTTAGAGAAAGGTAATAAAAGCGAAAAATTTATTTTATTTTATTTGTCTGTCTGTCTGTTTGAACGCGCACATCTTCTAAGTTACTGAACGGATTTTAATTCTGTTTTCACAGGGAGATAGATCTCGGCTTGGAGCAGAATATAGGCTTTGTTTCATTTAAATCGCATGACACGAAAAGGAGTTATCCTTATTTGAACATTTCACGCGACCGAAGTCGCGGGTAACAGCACGTAATTAATAAACCTGGCAGCTACCTCAGACAAAGAATTAGTCTAGCTATTCAAAGGGGGAACGCTGCCAGTATCTTCGGAACCTTGCCTAAAGGGACTCCTTTGAATAATATATTTTAGTTATTTTATTTTATTTTATGAGGTTTTTAGTTTTAGATTCATTATAATTTGTTTATAATAATATGTTTAGTTTAGTTTAAATAATGTTTAAGGTCACTTATTAATAAATGTATTAATTAATTTTTAACTTCATGTATACTTATACAGCCGTAGGTACACCATTGAAATTTGTTGAGATTTTTGAGGTTGTTGAGGTTTGTTGAGGTTTGTTGAGATTACCGCATCCTATCCATAGAATAGAGATTATCCCGTAAAACCTCACAACTTTTACCTTTATATTAGTATAGACTAAAGAGGACTCCAGTGAACGATTTCAAAAAACCGTTTATTGCAACCAACTGATAAAAATGGTCTAGTAACAAAATCTAGTCTCAATCTTAAGTGCTATGTATGAGCAAGATAGCGCTATCACACAACGCCATCTAGTCCCAAACTAAGCAACTAAGCTTGTACTATGGGTACTATATTGCTGATAATATACTTAAATACTTTTTTTTTGTAAATAAATACTTTTTATACATATAAAACAGCTAGACCAACAAGCCAGGCAAACAGACATGTTCATGCACACAAATGCTTGCCTTGAGCAGGATTCAAACCCGCGGCCCTTGGATAAAGTGACCATTGCTAGCCACTCGACTACCGGGCCTGTCAATCTGAAAGGGATATAGAGAAAAAAGTCATTTTTAATCCCATTAAAACGATTCAGATGTCGTCTATTTTGATAACAACAAAGGAATAACTCTAGCCAGAAATAAGTAAGAGAACCCATGAGGCGTGTCCATACGTCGATTTAAGTGCTGAAGCACGCAAAAGGATGTTCATGAAGCCAACCATATAAATTGCGATACATAATGGGCGGGGTTTTCGTCATTCAATGTCCATACATTATAATCTTTAATTAGCTTTTTGTCGCTACAATTGGAATTGAACTGGAAATAAGATCTATTGCTATCCCGCTCGATTCCTATTTTGTATGAGTGAGACATCAATTGAGATTGTCACAAGATTTTTTGATTCGAAAGTGCTTGTAATATATACCTAACTAGCTGACCCGTGCCCACTTCGTTGGGCATAATGTTAATAATCCTTTTTTAGTACAGAGTGTTATGTTTTAATTTCTAATTGCCAAAAGGAGGGTTATACGTAGGTATAGTTTGTATTTGCATGCTAATACAAAATTCGAAAGTAACTCTGTCCGAAAGAAAGCAGCGTTCGTAAGAAACCCTTTCATTCGACTGTTTTTTCTCCGATTCACTTTGCAAAACCGACTACCACTTAAAAGCCTTTTTATTTTTCGGTTTTTTATATAACCTATGAATATAGCAATAATGTGGCTTTCTATTGGTGAAAGAATTTTTAAAATCGGTATTCAGTAGATCCCGAGATTACCCCTTACAATTTAACAAATATACAAACACACAAACTTTACTTCTTTATAATATTAGTATAGATTGAATATAACTATTGGACTTTGACTTTGATTTGAACGATTTTCGTTACGAGAATAGTCGCTGTCTAACTCATACAAAATATGAATTTAGCGGTATACAGGCTCGAGAAAGTTTACCTAGGTACATAAAAACTTTTTTCATATTCAAAACTTTAAAAACCACTTTAAAACTAAAGTTAAAGTGTTTTTCAGATAGCATGGGTACGGTGACGTTTGAGTTATTCCATTTCACGCATGTTTTATTCGAAACATAAAAACCGCGAAGTACAAAAAAAAATAGAAAAAGAGTGAAGAATGAGCGACTACAAAAAAGTTGTTAATTCAAATTTGCATTATTAATGATACATTTCTTTTTAATTCCCTTCAAATCCCAAATGTAACCGCATCCATGCTATCTGAAAAACATTACAGGTAAAGTCTAATGTTATAAGGTAGACAAGTTAGCTATGCTTGTCTTAAGCCGCCAAGTCTGTTTTGTATGACCACGTTTGGGCATTCTGGAACTAAAGCCTTCCATAAATACATGGAAACCGCAAAAAAAATACGTAGCGCATAAAAAACGACCGACGCGAAATGCCGCTTTATTTAATACCGTATATAATTTACACTATTAAAACATTCATAACAATGATAGGAATATGCCCAAAGCCGCAATTTTTAATATAATAACTTATTATAGAAACAAAACGTGGGATTTGACATTAACGGAAAGATAAATGCGTAGGTATAAAATTACAATTGAAGCCCACACTTCAAAGATTTTGTTGAGATTGTCAAACACCTCCTCCGTTTCAAACAATACCAAAACGTGAAGTAATTAACATTTAGGATACCATACAAGTATAACTTTTGCTGACGTCATGATACGCATCAGTCAACTTTATAAAAACTCCTTCCTATTACAATAATTAACCGCGAAAATTGTAAAAATGTTACTCTTTCACGCAAAAACGATTTGATGAATTCGCTTGTTTGATACACAGGTATGTTATAGTCTAGAAATCTAGATTACTAAATAGAAAATTTTACACTCAGATAATAACTACAGTTTTCCAAACATAAACAAAGATACGCCGAGCCTACGCTTCAATACACTCAAACCCAATAAAAAAAGTCCCAGCAATGTCGAAGCTTGGCGAGGACGACTGAAAATATTATATCTCTATTTACACGTCAATAATACAGAATTAAAAAGTCTAAAAAACTGTAAAGACGGATCTTACTCCCCACAAGACGACCTCCGTGGCGTAATGGTTACCAAGACCGCCACCCAGGAGGTCCCGGGTTCGAAACCCGGTCGGGTCATGATGAAAAACGAACTTTTTCTGATTGGCCTCGGGTCTTGGATGTTTATCTATAAATGTATTTGTTTTAAAATATAATATCGTGGAGTTAGTATCCCATAACACAAGTTTCGGCCTTACTTTGGGGCTAGCTCAATCTGTGTGAATTGTCCCTATAAATTTATTTATTTATAAGAGCAAAGATTTTTTGAATTTTACTCCCATACAAAAATATCATCATGACAAGCAAGCTAATCAAATTACACAATCTACAACTAATTTTCTTGGCCCTCAGGGCTCCAATTAAGATCGTGTTGGATAGTCAGTTTTAGATCCAATGATTGTAACGTGAGAAGACCTCGTAATGAAATACAGACTGCATTATCCGACAAAATATAGCAATTTATGTTACTACTATATTTTGTCGGGTGATGCATTGTATGTTAGTTTCAACCAGTTGTTGTAGAAACGCATTTTTATCTCAACCCGCTATAGAAAATATTTTCATTCAGGAATGGACTTTCCTATACAAAAATATTTCTAATATACCTACATAGGTTTTTTTTTTTTTTGTAAGATAATTATATTGTAGCGACTCGCGATATAAACCAACTTACACCATAACTTTTCAAGATAAGTACCTACCAAGATTTGTTATTAGCGTCATTTCAGCGACAAGAAAGTCCACTGCTGGACTTACCCAAATCCCAGTATTTCTATTCAGTTGTAGTTCAGTTGTATTTCCAGATTATGTAAGCAAAAGAGGTGATCCAAAACAAACCCAGGCTCCCCAAAAAAAATTTGTATTCCAGATTTTAGAGTATCGGGTGGCTAATACTTTTTTTTTGCGCGTAATGGTTTGTAGGCGTTCATATTAAAATCTTCGGGTCTACTATGAAACTGTCCATCCGAAACAACGAAACACAATAGTCCTGTCAAAAAAGACATTACTAGTTAGAACAGTTTAAAAGTTTTAAAACGTTCAGTCTGTATTTTCGGAATTTCCTTTCATAGTTGGCCCGCTTAATGTGGGTTTTTCTACTAAGGGAATTGTATCACGTACTTTAGTCCACCAACATCAGGTACTGGTACACACAAACATACCTATTACTACATATTTAATTAAGATCGATATTGTTATTAATTTACGACTAATTTTGTAAAATAACGAGACTTGAGAATTTAATTATTTCGAGTAGTAAATTTTCTATGTTAATTACTTAGATATTCAAGGTATGGGCCCATCGATTTGTTAATTAAATTACTTTACGTAATCCTTACATCCTTACATATTATAAAACAAAGTCCTCCCGCGCGTCTGTCTGTCTGTCTGTCTGTTCGCGATAAACTCAAAAACTACCCAACGGATTTTCTTGCGGTTTTCACCAACGGATAGCCTGGTTCATGAGGAAGGTTTATGTATAAAATTTGTCAGGATTTTATGTAAATTGGCTGAAATATAAAGATTATTGTTGGGAGTGTCGGAAAAAATCAACCGCTTGGGAGCTGTCGACGAAAACGCTGGCTAAACCCTTTGAGATATAACAAAACAAAAATTATAGGATATTCCTCTTATTTAGGACTCCAAAAAAGTCCGCGATAGCATATATTTATCGTTTACGGATAACTTACTATAAAATAAAAAGCGATTTCCGAGTAATAATGCGGAAATAGCGCCATCTAGCGTAGAATAGAAAGAACTTGAATTGGAAATCGATTTTGACGTATACAATATTAATCCTTATCCACTTAACTACGTTAGTTACCTTAAGTATTGCATGTACATTATTATAATCTTTACATCATATTATTTAAATAGATACTTTAGAAGTTATAGCAAAAAATTTACGCGCTTGCCGAAATTAGTTCAAGTTCTTTCTATTCTACGCTAGATGTATAAAAAGCGATTTCCGAGTAATAATGCGGAAATAGCGCCATCTAGCGTAGAATAGAAAGAACTTGAATTGGAAACCGATTTTGACGTATACAATATTAATCCTTATCCAGTTAACTACGTTAGTTACCTTAAGTATTTCATGTACATTATTATAATCTTTACATCATATTATTTAAATAGATACTTTAGAAGTTATAGCAAAAAATTTACGCGCTTGCCGAAATTAGTTCAAGTTCTTTCTATTCTACGCTAGATGGCGCTATTCAAAAGTTACATCGAGCTATGGTTACGTATTCATTAAAATATAAATATCGCGCGAAAATTAAAGCACTTTGAATCTATTACGCTAGGTGGTGCTCACAGAGTACTTTGTAATATTACTGAAAGTGGCGCTGTTTAATAATTATATTATAGATAAGGTTTATTGGTTTCTTTTTAGGCGCATTTTATTTATTTATTTGTTTCGCGGTATTTGGTATAATATATTGATTGTTTGGTTTAATATATTGATTGTATAGATAGATAGAGATAGGTACTTTTACAAAAAGTATGTACCTATATAAAAGTTTAATGTACTTTTAATTTATAGTACCTAACCTACTTTGTTTGGATTTCTTTTCACATCTTGCATTATAGTAAAATTAACATTAAGGGCGCATTTTGTTTCGTGTCATAATTTTTGGTAGAATTGATTGTAAGTAGATAGACTTATAAACATTTAATTTAAACCTTTGTTTGGGCTTCTTTTCACATCTTGAATAATTTTAAAGTTAATATTTATTGGTTTAGTGTTATTATTTCTGCTAGAATTGATTGTAAATAGATAGTTAATATTCTCAATAGGTACTTTTATTATAAACCTTTGTTTGGGCTTCTTTTCACATCTTGAGTTATTTTGTTTCATGTTATTATTTTTAGTAGAATTGATTGTAAGTAGATAGACTTATAAACTTTTAATTTAGTCATTTGTTTGGGCTTCTTTTCACATTTTGAGTTATTTTGTTTCGTGTTATTATTTTTAGTAGAATTGATTGTAAGTAGATAGACTTATAAACTTTTAATTTAGTCATTTGTTTGGGCTTCTTTTCATATCTACAATCTAAAATATTTCTTTATACGACTGTTTAACACAGGCAGATAGTTATAACCCGTGCGAAGCCGGGCCGGGCCGCTAGTTAATATTATAACTAAATATTTTACATACAAAATCGACGTACGGTTCAGTGTGGTTCAGTGTTCACATCATCCGTGTCGTCCAGAAATATTTTTACCTATTACAAAGCGAACTAGCCCAATGTGTTAACTTGAAGTGAAACTATATAACTGTATACCAGTATATTAATACGCTTTTTTTTCTCTTCATTTATAGTGTTATTCATCTTTAATTATTTGTATATATTTTTTTTGTCATCAGAAATTACAAATATTTTGTGTTAATTTTATATTTTCTGTCATTGTAATTTGTATCTTATTAATACCATTTTAAAAGAGCAAGTGCTAAGTTTCTTGCCAGCTTCTTCTTAGCACAAATCTGCCGTCTGAACTGGTGGTAGGAAAAAATTGTGACGATTCGAAAGAGCTTATATTAGGCCTATTTGAATAAAAATATTTTGAATTTGAGTTTGTAAAATTCACTTTATTCATTTAGTAACGTCCCGTCCTTCGCACGGGTTATTTGTAAGGATCCCGTAAAGAATTTTTCAAATCGGTCTAGTAGTTTTGATTTTATTAGTTACAAACAAAAATATAAATCTTTCCTCTTTATAATATTAGTATAGATATGATTTTTTATACAAGCAAAAAACCCTAACAATGCATCTATAATACATTTTTTCCATTAGTCGCTCTCTGGAAGCCATACTGTCGTCAGATGTGTCTGTGGATCCTTAATTAAAAGCCGCCGCCTGCTCCTGCCGGGATCTTGGACATTTTTAATAAAGACCCCAACTGTCGTGATGTGACGTTTATTTTATATGGTTATTATGTAATGTTGTGTGAATGTTTTAGATTGTAGACACATGAAACCGTGATATTCGTATCTATGTTATAAATATTTTCAACATTCTATTTCTCCCATGTGGATATCTTTTTCTGAATTAATAGTTATGCAAGGATCGCTGTTTATTTTAGGAAAAAATTAAAATTTATCCTACCAATCACAAATTATCATCTCAGCATCATCATATTTTAGGTTAAGTGAAATATAGGGTAGTACCACTGAGTTGTTTAAAGCGCCACCTACACTAGCTAGGATACGCGGCGATATTATCATACAGCTGAGGGTGAGCGACCGCGGATCGTGGCGCTCTAGCAGCGTGTCATAAATAGGCTTGACTTGACAACTTGTTGGTCACCTATTTCACAATGCGTTTATTCGACGTGACGTGGAAGTGACCATTAATCTATGTACTGTTGATGCATAATTTCCATTATTCAAAATAACATCCAATAAGAATATTAAATCATTCCTATAGAAATCGAATGACGTACTTTCCAATAAAACGGTCTCAATTCTTGAACTGTTATTAAATTTTTCAGTCGGGTCCCGTCCCTAGAGTTATCTTGCAGAAATGCGGTAATATTAAACAGGAGCGAAGACGATCTGTCAGTGCTGATTCCCGGGACATCCGAAGGGAACTGTCTCACTGTCGGCGACAAGCGAGAAATTACTATTTCTCATTTGAGAAATTCACGACGTCACACCGTAGAATTAAACTTGTGCATACAGTGTACTGGCTGTTAATTATTATGAATTACGAAAGAATAAGGACTATTACATAATAAACTGGTTGGTTTAAGAAAACCTATCAGATGTTTATTGAAGTCAAGTCTGGGACCATTTGGTGACTTAAAAACACTGACACCAGCTACAGGCAGTTCAGCAGTTGACACTCATTGCGGGAAGCACACGAAAAGAAATAGATCTGAGAGATTTGTATTTATAACATCCTATCGGACAGAAAACACATCAGGAACCTATGACACAGAAAGAAAATATAAGGTACAACACATGGAGTCACTAAACAACGACAACATTTTATGTACCAGAAACAGAAAAACAAACTACAAACTATTGCTAAAAAAAATCAATTTTGTTTAATGAAGACACGGGGGGGGGGGGGGAATAAGAGGCTATCGCAATGGAATTTCTAGTATTAATTGGTATTTATTTATAGTTAACTAGTAAAATACTCGCATCTTCGTTTGCGTATATCTCGCTTTCCCGTGGGAATTTTGAAAAATCCTTTCTTAGAACACCCGTAGACGTCGTCAGGAACCCACATTCCAAATTTGAAGTCTCTAGATCCAGCGGTTTGGGCTGTGCATTGATAGTTACATCAGTCATTACTTTGAATTTTCTATAAATAGATATTTCGAGTTAGACTTCAATTAAAGACAAGGAACAACGTATGAAATAAATAAACCAATTCTAGAAATGCCATTGCATAGCCTCTTATTTCCCCCTGTGTTTTGATTTGACAATATTGAAAAATTGTTACGTTGAATTGCAATTGCCTCTCGGTATGCGTTCTCGATTCACTCGGGAGCTGCTGTCGGGTACTCTCGAAGATTGCACTGTCTCTGGAATCTTCGACAGTGAAAAATTTACACTCGCACTTATATGGACATTTTTTGTTTGGTAGAGTGGTTAAAATAATTGTTTTCGTCTTGTTTATTGAAGGCATAAACAATAAAACAGACATTCCTACTGTTGTGTATCAAAGATTAGTAATCAGTATTGTAAAACAGTACTTAAATTATTTTAAGTAATCAGATGTTATTTTATTATCATACATTTACCAATCGAAATACCTACATATAATTTGCTTTTTGCGCAGAAATTAAAAACATTATTTCCTTGAATTACTAAAAAGAATTAAATTGATATTATTTATACCACAATCAAACAAAGTAAGTATTTATTTCGGACCTTCAGGTTATCGCCGCCTATGAACATTTGTTCACTGACTATCTGTTACCCGCGGCTCCGCCCGCGTGGTCAAGGGAATTAGGAGAAAAGAAAGGACTCTCACTAACTGAACGAAACGCAGCTGCTTTACGCAGATATTCTGTGAGAAGGTGCTACATCCCCGTCAAATGAGCTCATCATAAATGCTTTACCATTCCAAAAATTTACAATTAATGCCCTTTAATAATTAAGTCCTAACCACACAACCCTCACTTATCAGATTTTCGAAACCGAACATTAAAGTCGATTAAAATAAAACTGTCCAATCGTTAATTGAGATGTTAATTAAAACATCGATACCATTGAAATGTTAACATCGATACAGGAATGTCCGATACAATGTTACGCAATACCAATTAAGATCTTGACTTTTAAAAGATACAGACATTTGCATTCATCAGAATTATAACATGGAGTATATAATATCCGTTGTACTGCGAGTCTGCTTTCAGATACGAATAATTTTCGACGACGAGTCCTAAGTTTGGTCTTGGCAGCTTTATTCCATTTCATTATTAATTTTATTATATTCTTAATTGTATTGTCATTATGAGAAGTTGGCATAGAGAACAGTTGGCGTTTCAGGAAGTTGGCATTCCGAGAAGTTGGCTATTTGCGACAGCTTGGCATTGTGAGCTGAAAGAAAGGTGAGGCTGAAGGAAAGAAAGAACGCACCACAGAGTCTCACACCAGCCAGCTACCCATCTACCACCAACCAACTAAGATTATTTAGCCTAGTTTAGCAACTTTTTCATAATATGCATCTATCATAAACGTCAAATGGCGCAACCATGTCTACCTTTTGTTTCCGAATACTTTTTTATGAAGAATACTTGTTTATGAAGACGTGTGACATGTTAGAGCCACCACGCGCACTGGCCACCGCCATATAGCTTCATACTGAATGCCAGAACGATCAAACTATTGGCTGATTAAAAATCAGAAGTGGGCGGTGGCTCTTACAGTTTTTAGTATGATGTTTTTATTCCTCACGACAGGTCTTTACAAAGATGCAACCTTTTTTACAAATGGTTCGGCAATGGCAAAGCCAGTTATTTAGTCTTTAACAAATGCTACCGTTTTGTGGGACACCAAACTAATTTTAAAGCCAATAATTACTTCTCCCTTACTTATTTCAAATGCAGTTTAATCGATTAGTTATTTGAAAGTGATGAAACTTCTTACATCGATGGCACAACTTTCATAATAATGCATGGTTGGGTACTTTTTTTATCTCGACATCAGTTTAAACCACATAAGAAACTACAAGTGGAACGTTATCGTCACTTATATGCTATCAGACTTGTCTGAATGTCTTATTAACATATACTGTCACTTATTTTATCTTTGCTATTGAATAAAATTATTTAAAAAAACAATTAAACGAAAAATTATTGGTAATGGAAATAAATAGTCGAACGAACGGGTTTCTTTTCGTTATCACATAATTATTCATCTTGAACAATTTTATCTACATTAAAAAAATTCGCTTTCAAATTAGGTTGTTTTATTTTTACTAGCCATTTGCAGGCTTCATTTGTTCATCATTTGCTCGGCTAAGCGTGATGTTACCACACAACCCTTCCTCAATATAAAAATAAAATTTGGTTACTAAATTCAAAGAAAATTTTAAAAAATTGATCAGGAGTTCTACAATAAAAGGCTAATGTAATTTAGAATGATCAACACAGATCGTTATAAAATATAGTATCGTTGAGTATCCCATAACACAAGTTTCGAACTTACTTTGGGGCTAGCTCAATCTATTGTGTGCTGCTCAGCTGTGTGCATGCAAGCTGTGATTTGTGCCTATATATTAATTTATTATTTATTTATTTATTGTAGAACTTTGCAATCCGCGCCACGAGAGATTTGACTTGATTGGTTGCTGATTTGACATACGCAGTAGACGATTTCTAGTTAAATGGTATAAAATTCGACTTCTGATTAAGTCACATCACGAGATACGTCAGGTCTCATCTCATATATATTCTTTATTGCACATAAACAAAATAACAGAAAAAACAGTTATAGTTAGTGTACAAAGGTGAGCTTATCTCTTTAAGAGATCTCTTCCAGCTAGCCTAGAACGGGTGTAAAACTGGTTGTACAAGGGCGGTAAACAACAATGTGCCAACGGTGAATTCAAAACTTCTAACCTAACAAAAAAAATATATATTTAAAATAAATATTCAAATAAACATACAATATTCAATATAATAAAATATACTTAAACAAAATAAATAAATGTATACCAATATATAAAACAAATAAATATATACAAGTCAATATCAAGTTACACTCGAAGATAATGTGTTTAGATAGTGCTCTTTAATTTTTTTCTTAAAAGTGAAAAACGAAGTACTCTCACGAATCTGTGTAGGAAGTTTATTCCAGAGTTGAGCGGCACGAACAGTTAAAGAGTTAAAAAAGAATTTAGTGTTGGCCAGGGGATAGTCTAATGTTTTGATATGGCAAGAACGTAGAGAACGGGTAGGGGGTGGAAGAGATTGGAAACGGGAACAGAGATATTGGGGGGAATTGGGATTGGTAATTATCTTGAAAAGAAGAGATAGTATGTGCACATTTCTGCGAAGCCGAATAGGGAGCCACTTCAACTGTGAACGAAATTCCGAAACATGATCATACTTACGCAGACCGAAAACAAAACGGACAGCTAGATTTTGTAATCTTTCCAGCTTGTTTAGTAGCTCCTCAGTTGCATCCAAATAGCAAACGTCAGCATAGTCAAGGATCGGAAGTAAAAGAGACTGAGCCAGCATAACTTTAGTTTTAAAGGGTAAAAAGTTTTGAAGTCGCTTGAGGGAATGAAACGTGAAATGCATGCGCTTACTAACGTCATTAACGTGTGCTGCCCATGACAATGTGCCGTCAATTATTAGACCCAGATTTCTGGTTTTGTTGACAAAGGGTATATGTTGACCATTGTAAAAAAATTTAGGAAGGTTGTGAAAATTAAGCCTACTACGTAACTGGTTACTATGACCTATGACCTATGACTATGGCCTGAGATTTAGTGGGATTAAACTAATAGTCCAAAATTCTCGGCCCATTCGTGAACAGCACTAAGTTGTTTGTTTATGGTCTCAATCGTATCCCAAGCTTCACTAGTACTAAAATGGCTGTAGATTTGAAGATCGTCCGCATATAGGTGGTAAGGAGAAGTCAGAACTTTGGAAATCTCATTTATGAAGATGGAGAATAAGAGAGGAGATAATACACCGCCCTGCGGTACGTTCTCTCGTGGTCGTGGTGTGGATTTTGCTTCAATAATTAAATTTTAGTAGTCAAAATCAAAAATTCTTTTTTTGTGGGTCCTCACGGGCACTTAGACACATCTTTTACAATGTTAGATATATTTTATGATCTACCGTCGTTTCGGAATGACGAGAAGTTACTATTTTTATTGTTTAAGATGGTGAGCCAACGCCTTTTCCAAACCGCATGGGATTGACGCTGGCGTTCTTGCTAAGAGGCGTTTTAAGCACAGCTACTCTAGGGACTGATTTTCTTTTTGAATAAGTTTTTAAAAGAATTACCTTTATTTTTCATGTTTTTGTATAAATATTTAAAATGCAAATAATCAAATCATAGAGTAACAATCTGAAGAATTAATTTTTACTTAACTCTCTCACTGCAGGAGAACTTCTAGGTAGGTTATAAGAGTAGTGAGAAAGGTATAACAACACAAATAGAATATTTCCGATTTGTCGAAAAATTATACCGAAACTAAAATTTTACTGACATCTGAAACTTTTTTCAAAATTATGAAGTCGGTTTTAAATTACATTTAAAATTAAGTACTTACACTCAAACAAACGCAATAGTATGTTTTGAGTAAAATATGACATTTTAAAGTTAATTAATGACACGTTAACAGGTAAACCCTGTTTTTCTTAACTTGACCAATGTAGTAAACAATCTTAGCACGTTTTTTTAACGAAAATAGTCAATTAAAATTATCATTCACACCCAAATAATAATAATATACACTGGGCGTCAAAAATAAGTAGTACAGTTTTAAAATTGCAATTACTCTTAAACTATAGAAGTTAGAGTTTTGAAATAAAAGTCATTTTATAGCAAATTTAACAAAGTTTTCTAAAAATAATACTTTATTTAGCATTAGTAAAGTTTTACACTGAAAATTAGGAAAAAACTAAAAAGCTAACCATTTTGAAGGAACCATCAAGAACTTAATTTTTACGTTTTGGGCCTTGTTCCCACTTTAGTAACTTGTGTTGCCGCCTCGGGCTCTGATGATAGCTTGGAGCCGGTTTGGCATGCTGAACACTAAGTTTCGGAGGCGATGTTGGGGAATATTCACCCATTCTTCTATCAGGGCCTGTTTTAGAGCCCTGAGGGTGGCGGGGGGTGGTCTGCGTCTTCTGACTAGCCTCCCAAGCTCATCCCAGGCGTGTTCAATCGGGTTAAGATCTGGGCTTCTTGATGGCCAAGCCATCAAGCTGATGCCAACCTCCTGAATGTACTCTTGTACGAGATGAGCGGTGTGTGGCCGGGCGTTATCATGCATTAGTATAGCTCCATCACCCATATTTGCTAAATATGGCCCTGCATACTCGTTAAGGATCTCTAATGCATATCTTTCACCAGTCAGAGTGCCATTTTCTATGACCACTAGCTCTGTGCGACCCTCTGAAGAGATGCCAGCCCATACGTGTACAGAGCCCCCGCCGTATTGAACTCTTTCCGAGATGCAACCTTGAATGTATCGCTCACCAGGTCGCCTGTATACTCTCCGCCTGCCATCGGAAGTGAATAAAGAAAACCGAGACTCATCTGTGAACAAAACTCTTGTCCATTCTTCTTCGCCCCATTGTACGTGTTGACGCGCGTAGCGTAGTCTTACTACTCGATGCCCTGTCTCAAGTTTGGGGCCATTTGCTGGCCTGTACGACTTCAGGTTGGCTTCAGCAAGTCTTCTCCTCACTGTACTCTCACTAACGTAGTCTCTTCGGGTCTGAAGAAGCTGTTGCTGGACCTCAACTGCATTAAGGTGACGATTTCTTAACACAGTAGAGACAATTAAGCGGTCTTCTCGGGTACTAGTGCACCTGGGTCTGCCATTACTTGGTCTCCTTAGATGGTTTCCAGTCTCTTCGTATCTTCGCTTTACTTGCTGGATCGTTCTTAGAGTTACACCCACCGTTCTTGCAGTACGACGCATACTGATGCCTACTTCGAAAAAAGTTATGATTCTTGCACATTCTTCTGGTGAAAGAGGCATGATTAGTAAAGTTTACTCGCTGAAGACACATTTGCTTTTGAATTGCAATTGATTTATCAGCAATAAAGAAAACAATAAAAAACAAAAGTACAAGCCAACAGTTTAAAAAAATAGTGTTTTTATTTATTAAGTTTTTTTTCAGTCAATCTTTAAAAAATGATATTATGCATGAAGTTTTTATTAAATGAAATTAAATTGTCTTTTATCTTTTTTTTATTTCAAAGGTCTAGCTTCTGCAGTTTAGGAGATATTGCAATTTTAAAACTGTACTACTTATTTTTGACGCCCAGTGTAGTTAGAAATGGCATTTAACACAACTCTTATTATTCTGGCGATTTATCGATTTTACACATGGATAATTGAATAAAAACACACGCTAAGATTGTTTACTACATTGATCAAGTTATGAAAAACAGGTTATAATGGATTGTGCCAATTTTCTCAAGCTATTTATTTTTTTTTACATTGACAGCATCAGATTTAACTCGAACTCGCCAATACAGCTCTTCAGTATCTAGTAGGTATAATACAAAAGTAATCGGAAAGTTTAGCTTGTGTATTACTTAAACAAAAAGCGTCTTGAGTTTTGACCTCTTTCGTCTAGACTCTAGACAGATACGATGTCCGACACTAAAATAACTGAGTAGAGTTCGCAATGAAACGACTGAAAAAGTGAGACAAGCTTTTAACCGAATGTCCAAATTGATACTTCAAACAAGTAAAAAAGACTTGCTAAGTTTAAAGAGATCATTAAAACTGTCTCGAAGATTAGTTGAATGGTTTTGTTTATGATTAGCTTTGAGATGCTGTTTTTCTGTGGAAAACTGTTCTGAGAATTAAAATTTTATAATAGTATTATATTTAACATAACGTTCCAAATTCACTCGAATTAAGAAAAAAATGTAAAACTATATATTTTATTATATCCACTATCAGTAGTATTATCTGTAGTTAATTTGGTCATTCATACCATACATAATATCGTATATGTACTCTGTAATTACTTTATTTACAATCAAGCTATGAATGATTGAAGTTTCTTGTAGTTCTAACGCAGATTCCTCTTTAGAAAGATTATAGAAAGTCGCACTTCAGTATAATAAATCTATCTTATCGGTAGATAACATGTTCATATTAACGACACTAAGTGAAGATATAAGTAAACATAACGTCACAGCTTATAGAATAAACATTTTAAAAAAACAAGTGTAACAAAATGAAATATGTTCAGGTGAATTAATTTTGAAGTCTGGCTTCAAAATTAATTCACCTGTCTATCTATATTCATTTAGTAATTTAAAGATAATATTCGTAATCGAAATTATATTCCATTACATACTAAAATTATACATATACTAACCCTCCATAAGTCACTTAATTTTTGTACAAGCTAGTCGTCGCTCGGGGTCTCTAAAGACCCCAAGAATAAACTGCGTTTAATTATTATAACATACATGTTTCGCCTTGTTTAAATATAATATAGATTTCGACATTCAAATATCGCATAAAACAATAAATATATCATTGAAAATTAAGTTATTAATTCCAAATTACCTTGTTAATGAAAATTGTTATGATATTACAATGTGTAGCATCAGCACTTTTAAGAAGATACCTAGATAAATAGTTTATTTAAAATTAAAATTTCTATTTTCGTAAGAGCTTGGCTTTTAAAGACCCAGCGCGATAGTTGTAGGGTTAATATATTAATCTAGTGATTAATGCAGATATCAGGTTCGCAGTCGGCGGCTTTGATAGCCACTACTTATTAAAGTTATCGATCTTGGTATGTATACTGATGAGACGCATGCCTTTGCATATTAACTAGATATGCGTGCAAAAACAAAATCGTGATGCTTTATTCGTCAACTTGCTTCTATAAATTCATTTTATTTTTTATAAGAGGTAGACCATCAAGCCTTTATCTGACCGACTGCATAATACAGTAGCTAGTAAACCAGTGAATTGTTAATGCGTTAAGAACAGACCCCGATGAGTAGACTCCTTGCCTTGTTATAGGTAGCTAATATTCCACTAAGAGATATTATACACGCTAGAGGATAAGCCACGCTTTTTTACTTTTATTCTTACTAATATTATAAATGAGAAAGTGAGTTTGTTTGTTTATTATTCCTTCACGGCTTGATTAAGCAGCCGATCATTATGAAAATTTGTATATATATTGTCAGGGCTACAGAGCCCAGGCTACCCCGTGAAAGTATGTCATTAGTTACTCTGTGTCACTGGCTCGGCAACTCACGTATGCGCAGACCACACACCTGCTCTCGCCTGTGGCTCTCACATTACTAGTGTGGGGTCCCGCCATATCGCAAGCACGAGACAGTGTAAGACGTCTACAAACACTACAATTAGAATGGGTAAATATTTTTTCTACTATAGAGGGCGCTGTATCGGGCAACAGATGGCGCCACTGGCGCTATGGATTGTTTTGTTGTCAAACGAGATCTATGTCATAAAATTCACTCGAGCGAAGCCGCGGAGAAAAAGTAATTGTCATATTTTTAATTAAATCGTCTCGATCGCATCGAATCTCCTGTTCAAATTATCAGTTTTTTTCATTTTAGACAGCACGTTTAAATTAAAAAAGAATAAAAATTCCATATGTTAGTATAGTATACTTAGGTCAGAACACTGTTAGAATGTTTGATTAATGACATTTTGAGATTTGACAGAATAAAAATATGGATGCGAAATAGATTGTATGAAAAAAAAACTGCAATATTAACCTCCATTGGTTAATTTTATTGTGAAAGACTGTGAAAGGCTAGCCCGTATTTCAGGTCACCAAATTTCATATACCAAACAGGATAATGTCATTGGCAAATTCAATCCGTGTAGGTGGGCTAAATTTTATGCCTGAGATAACCCTTTGTGAGGATGCATTAATTAAATATTTATGACATATTGTGCGACCATTTAAATGGAAGGGTGTCTCTGATAAGAAACAGGTAAAGTCATTATATATTCAGAACAGTTATTAGACAGAGGTAGGCAGGCCAAAGGGCTGGACTAAATTTAAACAAAACCCGTATGGGTTTTCCTATGTGACAAAATTAAACCTGTTTATAATTTAGTTTAGTTTATACTAAAAGGCAAGCAGTGATAGTCGATAGATAAGAAAGCAGCTTATTTATCGACTGGTCCCTATTTTAAATCATAATGGTATATTTTAACCAATGTAAGAGGTAACTGGGCCGTATATTTGGTTACAGTTTTCTAGATATTTTTTTATTTTATTAAGGTCTATCAACTATTATTTACACACTAATTACATATAAAAAAAAACAATATTTTTAATGCGTAGTGTAACAATCTCTTAAAGATGACACCACTTGCGCGATAATGCAGGAAAATACTTTAGATATAAAACTGTCAAAACAAACTTCAACTAGATTAGGTCAGAAAAGACCAGATACTTACAATTTGAAATTACAATTTTAATTATTGTCGACGTAAGACATAATATAAGAAAGGCAGTTGAGTTTGTGCCGATAATAATGATAATCTGTACTAACACTTCTTCATTATAGCATTTTACATTTGTTTAAAAACAAAATAATGCCTTAATTGACTGACTCTTTTTTCTGTTTTACATAATAATGAAATCATAAAATGTTAATGATCTGTATTAATTAATTAATAATTAAAATTTCATATCCGTAGGCTGACATAAAACAAAATTCAATAATTGATACGGGTTAATAAATTAAAGTTATTTGCTGAATTTATTGAAAAGCAAAGTGTATCAATTTGTTTTTATGCAACGGATATCAGATGAAATGCAATTCGCAGCATGCAAAATTTTATAGGCTTTCATGTGATTGAACTATGACCCAGTTAACTGACATTCAATTTTTGTTTACTGTTAAACTTTGAAATACCAACAAGTATACCTGTATATTTTAATATGCATACTATTATGAATATTATTTTTGTTTTTATACAGTTTTAGTTTGTATTATTCTGTAATATATATTGTAATATTTTGTATTCATCACCGCAATTCTGAATTTCTACACTTCCAATGGTTGACTGGTACAAGCATTAAGACTGTCTATTGTATTAGTACTTTGTGTATTGTGGTTAATTGGTGAATAAATAAAAGTAAAGTAAAGTAAGTTTTTTTTTCTCGTTGTCTCCAACGTGATCGGAGGCTGATCAGCTACGTTACTCTTTCATACCATTTCTCGATTTTCATGCCTCTCACACTTTAAAGTTCGAGACTGGTGTTATGAGATACTAACTCAACGATACTATTTTATATCAAATACATATATAAATAAACATCCAAGACCCGAGGCCAATCAGAAAAAGTTCGTTTTTCATCATGACCTGACCGGGATTCGAACCCGGGACCTCCTAGGTGGCGGTCTGGCCTTGTAACCATTGCGCCATGGAGGTCGTCAATAAAATATTTTGTACATTTGTTTTTATACTTTCATGTGGATGATATCAAGCAAATCTACCAACAGATTTGAGTACCTAACCTGTTCTTGACATTCAAAGTTTTCATTCCATATTATCTTTTAGATTAATTATGTATTTATTTAACTTTATTGACCACAATGCAAAAGTACCGATACAATAGGCGGACTAAATGCTAAATTGCATTCTTTACCAGTCAACCATAGGGAAGTGCAGAAATTCACGAATGCGGTTTTATGATAACTATACCTACATATACATACTATTGTATAAACGTACATAAATACATATTATTATAACCATTATTATATATTATGTCATTTAACAAAAATATTGACATAATCTGAACAATAATGACCTCTAGAAAGTGAAGTTTCTCAGAATAAACTGTTTATGAAATAGCAGAAATTTGTCCAGATAATTTATGCATTTAGAAACTCGGAAACACTGTGTTACAGCCCGTCAGTTTCATACGTCTGTATGCACTCTGCTGAAAATGTACAGACTAACAATGTAACAATGCACTTGGTCAGTGCAGTATGCTAGAGACAGTGAGTTCTAAAAAGAAATTATATTATTATGTAGCTTTGCTGATATATTTTGTTTAAAAACATTGTACAGTAATAGAGGCCAACAAAAAATCTATGACGTTAATGTCCTACAATATGCATGCACCACCCTGTAGTAAGAGATTACCTTTATATAAAGAAAAGTAAAGTGGCCTCTTCTTCCGTCCTTTTCTGCCTATGACGATGGGTCATCAAATGCTTAAGTTGACATTCTTCAAAATTATGTTAAAAAAGTTTACAGCTCTTTCCTTAGTTGTCTTTAATTTTTTTTTTTTTTTTTTTTTTTTTTTTATTGGGACACGGCATGTGACGCCAGCTCCTGCCAGATGGGCCGCAGGTCACTGGGGTCCAGGAATAGGAGCGACGAGATATCCTTTATGGTGTCTCGTCGCTTCTACTATGCCGGCCTGAAAGGTGCCTCTTCACGCTCCGCTTGAAGGACCCCATGTCGTACACGTGTGGTGCAGGGAACACATCGTCGGGCAGCTTGTTCCACCGTTCAATGGTTCGACACAAGAATGATTGACCGAATCTTTTTGTGCGGGGTGGGGGGTTTAGATAGTCCACTGTATGTGAATGTGCACGCTGCTTAGGACGGTAGTTCCTGTGCTTGAACGGGCAAGGCGGAATAAGGTCGTGTAACTCAACTGAACACTCGCCATGGTACAGCCGATAGAAGTGACTCAACGCAGCGACTTCCCTGCGGAGTTCTAAAGGCTCGAGAGTTGCACCAAGCTTCGGATCATCTATCATTTTGATGGCGCGTCTTTGCAGTGAATCAAGAGCATCCATAAGGTACTTTGCAGAGCCTTCCCAGAGATGCGAGCAGTATTCCACACACGATCTAATTTGCGTTTTGTATAGTAGAAGTCGTTGTGTTGGTGTGAAGTATTGCCGCACCCTGTTCAGGACTCCGAGTTTGCGAGAGGCGTTTGAGATGACGCTTTGGATGTAATCTCTATGATTCAGATCTGCGCGCAAATTCAAACCGAGAATGGAAAGGTGATCATTGATGACGAGAGGAGTGTTCAGGAGAGTCGGGACTCGGGAGAATGGGACCATCTTCGCTGTGAACGCACAAGCCTGAGTTTTCTTTGGGTTAAAGCTGACGAGGTTGTGTTTGCCCCATTGGGCCACCCTCGAAAGGATGTCGTTCAGCTCCAACACCATCGTTCTGCGTAGCTCTTCGACCTCTTCGCGCTTAATTCCAGCACGACCCTCACAGCTCAGATGTGCCGTGCTGTCATCTGCATAGCAATGGATATTGTTAACAAGCAAAAGGTCGTTAATATGCAAAAGAAAAAGCGTAGGTGACAGCACGGAACCCTGGGGAACGCCAGCGTTTACCTTTTTGAGCTTTGAGGTGTAGCCATCGACTACAACTTGGAAGCTACGCTCGTGTAGGAAACTAGCTACCCAGGTACAGAACTGGTCATTAAGTCCGTAAGACGGCAGCTTGGAGAGCAGCGCTTTGTGCCAGACCCTGTCGAATGCCTTGGAGATATCCAGACTGACTGCCAAGGATTCGCCGTAACGATCTATAGCCCTCTCCCACAAGTGGGTTACGTACGCTAGGAGATCACCAGTCGATCGTTTCGGACGAAAACCGTATTGTCGATCGCTGATGATGTGGTGATCTTCTAGGTAACGGAGCAGTTGCGTGTTAAGGATCCGTTCGAGAACCTTGCATAATACAGATGTTATAGCTATAGGGCGGTAGTTATTAGGGTCTGAGTGATCTCCCTTCTTAGGGACCGGCTGCACATTGGCCGATCTCCAAGAAGCCGGCACGCGGCCAGTGGAGTAAGACAATTTGAACAGGCGTGTCACCACTGGAGTCAATTCTGCTGCACAATGTTTGAGGACGATCGCTGGAATGCCATCTGGTCCGCACGCTTTGTGTACGTCAAGCGACCGGAGCACCCTTCGAACCTGGCACTGTTGGATTTGGACATCCGGCATAGAATAGCCGCAGTGTTCAAGCAGTGGAGGATCAGCACCCCGATCGTTGAGTTGTGAAGCACAGGCGAAGATATCGGCTAATAATTCAGCCTTTTCTTGCGCCGTATTAGCGAGCGAACCGTCAGACTTCTTCAGAGGGGGCAGGGACGAGCGGCAGAAGTTAGACTCCACGGATTTGACCAGTTGGTAGTAAGAACGGCTACCCGTGGGGCACGCCATAAGCTGGTCTTTTATTCGGGTCCTACGCTTAACCTTCGCTGCATTGAAAGTCCTCTTGCAAGCTTTGGAAGAGATGTTGTAGGCAGTCTTTAGAGAGCTCGCGTTAGGGTCATCGTCTACACAGGCTCTCATCCAGGCTCGATACGCCGCATTCTTTGCCGCCACAGCCACACTACAGTCGCGATTGAACCAAGGTCTACTTTTTCCATTTCTGACCACCACTGAAGATGGAATGTAATAATCCATCCCCAGTTTGATTTCGTCTGCAATGGAATCAGCGCAAGTAGAAGGATCGTCGACTCTAAAGCAGCGCTCTTTCCATGGAACGGCGGAGTAGTAGTCACGCAGTCCATCCCAGTCCGCAGAGGAGTAGTGCCAGACTCGCCTCTCTTTCCTAAAGAAGGGCGGTGGTGATTGGCGGGGCGCTTTTGACGTGACAAGGCAGTGATCAGAGTTTCCCAATGGGGCTTTCACAGAGATCACATATCCGGTGGGATGACTCGTCAGAAGCAAGTCCAACAAAGACGGTGACTGGTCGGCCTGCCTAGGTACTCGAGTTGTCTCTTTTACCAACTGAGTAAGGCTATGCATTAGAGCGAAGGTGTGGGCGGCTCTGCCAGCATGGTCAGTTCTCGGGGAGCCCAACCAGGACTCATGGTGGGCATTGAAATCACCCAGAATGACCATTTCGGCTGACTGGTTAAACTTCCAGATCACTTACCAGACGAAACGCACTGCTGCTTCACGCTAAAATTCTGTGAGTTGTTTGACTACTACGAGCTAACCTATTCCATAAATGCTCTACCAAGCTTTTTTGACATCTAATCACGAGGTCACAGTCAGCAAATATGTAATAAGTAAAAAAACACCTTTATTTTTCTACTCGATTTTTCACAGTAAAATAAAACCGAGCCACCCGCATAATCAGATCTTCTAGTATAACGAGATTGTATGAAAATAAAAGAATAGTTCTTTGAGATGGACCTTTGTATATTTTCTCCCGTTCTCTAGAAAGGAACCTTTGTGGAACGCTTGTGCCTGCGACGAATTTTAAGTATTTTATGCTCTGTAATTGAATTTAAAATTATATTAAAAGAGACTTATTTTTATATCTATGCTATTATAGTCTATTTTTTAAACAGATAACCCGCGCAACGACATTTTCCTGTATCCCGTTTTCCCGTGGGAAATTCGGAAAAACCTTGTATGTATTACACATATAATCCCTCCTCTTGAAACACTCCATCTAATGATAAAAACTGCATTATCGACCGTGTGGATCACGGCATACTGCTTGGAAAGCTCCAAGGTCTGGGAATACATGGCGATCTCCTGAGATGGATAAAGTCGTATCTAAGCAACCGCTCTCAGGCTGTTGTGGTGGGTGGTTATAGGTCCGATTACGTCAATGTTCCCACAGGAATTCCTCAGGGATCACATTTAGGTCCTTTATTTTACAATATTTATGTGTCGGATATTGTATCCTGTCTAAAATGGTCGCGACATCTCATGTTTGCAGATGACAAAAAAATATTCTTAAAAATTAATAATGAAGAAGATTGTTTAAGGATACAATCTGATTTAGACAGACTATCTAACTACTACAAAGAAAATCATATTACAGTAAACGTTGATAAGTGTGAGTGTATAACTTTTACTCGAAAAATCGCACCTATAACTTTCCCTTACAATTTTAACAGTAGAATAATTCGCAGAACATCCTCAATAAGAGATCTGGGCGTGCACTTCGATAATAAAATGCTTCTTGATGAACATATAGATAAAATTACACATAAAGGTTATAAAAATTTAGGATTCGTAATACGAACATGCAAGCCCTTTACAAATATAAATACTATTAAAATCATATATTTTGCTTATGTTCGCAGCGTTATTGAATATGCCAGTCCAATATGGAATCCTCAATATACAATTTACAAAAAACGTATAGAACGCTTACAGAAAAGATTTATAAGACATTTGAATTACCGTACTAGGACCTCTATTTCGACTAATTATAAAGACAACTGTATTTGCTATAACTTATTAACACTAGAAGACAGACGTAAGTTAATGGATTTAAGTTTTCTGTATGATATTGTGCGGGGTTGTGTCGACTGTGCCGAGCTCGTCGAGAGTATATCGTATAACGTACCGGCCCCTCGCAACCGTAGGCGAACTCCGTCTTTGTTTCTTCCTCCTCGCACATTTACAAATTACGCACAGAATGCACCTACATCCCGACTTACTCGAACCTATAATGAAGTATTTAGTGACATTGATTTGTTTATTCACAGTAAAAATAAAGTAAAAACTCAAGCGATAAATATTCTGAAATCGCAATAGATTTGTTGTTCTATAATATCGAATGTGTATTGTAATATGATTGCGTAGGTTTACGTATGTATATATTATTCATATATATTATTATGTTTATATGAGTCAATAAATAGTTAAATAGTTATATATATATATATTTATTTATTTATAATTTATGTATTTTGTTATTTGGGTCCTATGTTGGCAGTTGACATTTGTTTAATATACCTATACTAGCTGAATTGTTTGGAGTTTACTAGTAATTAGACACTAATTAATAATTATAAAACAATAAAACAGTGAAACTTATTAATATAACATGTCCTAAAAAGTAATATAGGGAAACCTGTTATTAGCCTTACTTATAATATAAAGTACTATTTTGTAACTATTTTTATGTAACGCTGTTGGTTTTCTAAATAAATAAATAAAAAATAAAAAAAAATTAAAATACGTTGAGTAGTTTAAAAAAAAACTTAGCTAACATACTGTGGAAGCGACTTAATTTTATATACGTAAAGATTTCGATTTAATTTCTGTATAAACTTAACTTACAATTTTGTCAGCTTCCTAAAAATTCGACAGTATATTTACATACTCATAAAATGTTTAATTCTGAATTTTACTGACATTACTATAAAACTATTATGACTGTAGCCCTAAGGAAGCAGATACTGCATCCCAAACCATTTCTTGGAGATATCACTGAAAATCCTGAGTCAGTCCTTATCATAAGCATTGCCGCTTCACTGACAGGGGTCTTCATAAAAATTTAATGGCTTTAATCTTTTAAAGCCCCCAAGCCCAAATTTTAGGGTCGATGATAGCCAGCATTTACGAGAAACACATAAAAGTTCAGACGGTTTCCTACTATGTTGCAGTTTATGGTTATTAATATATATTTGTGTATACGCATTATGTTGGTTTATGGTATCTATCTTTATGTATATTTCACCTCACGTAAGTCTCAGAACAGTCTAATTTCACTTACAGAGTGCTTAGTACGAGGTTTTTGGTCACATTCGATCATGTCAACGTAAATAAACCGACCAAATAGAGAAGAATTTTCATGTTGCGAATTTATAAGACGCGTGTGTGTGTTGCTCACATTTTGGAGGAATAACCCTAGCCGGGTTATTCACTCCAAAATTTTTACCACACGTATTTGGGTATGTAACACGCGTCTAGTAAATATTGACAATATGAAACTTTTTTTTCAATTCAGTCGGCTTGTAAACGTTAACACGTTCAAATGTGATGAAAAAAACCGTACTAAGCACTCTGAGTCGATTTTATTTTACACAATGATTAAAGTTTGTAATGTAAAATATGCAGTCTTTAAAAAAATCTTGGTAGGATAAAATTTGTCATACGTCTCATTCAGTTAGGGTTAAAATAATATTAATAGTGTCAAATGATCTCGTTTTATTTTTAATTCCAAATCCATTTATGTTTCACACAAGTAATAGAGAAGTTGCAATGCCCAACAGGGTCATAGTATTGTTATTATTAGTGCTAAGTTCTATCGTAAGATACATGCTATGGTGCAATAAAGATATTGAGTACTTATTGAATGTTTTTCAGTCTTTAAATAAAACTACAGAATAGTTTAATCGCATTTATGGAATAGTTAAGAAGCCACAAGAGAAAATAATATAATTTATTACTCGTTATTAAAGACAGCACAAGCTTCGAACATAATATAAATAACCAGGGGCAACCATGAAAATGTCCATTCCAAACAAACAACGAAACACGTAGACCGGTCAAAAAGACATTACAATACAATATTCTTTATTGCACCAAAAAATAAAAAAATAAAAAAAAATACAACAGGCGCTAGGCGGTCTTATCGCTAAAGCAATCTCTTCCAGATGACCTTAGGGTAGAGAAATATAAATGAAACAGGTAGGTGGCGCAAAATTGTGTTCAAGTACATTACTAGTTAGAATAAGTTACATAGTATAGGTAAGTATTATAATATCTGTGGTATAGGCAGGAAATGATACATCGAACAGCGGAGATTCTTGCACTACAACAAAATACTCTTTCCTAAATGGAAACTTTATGTAACTTTTATAAGCACATTTGCAAGCTCGTTCTAGCTTGTATTAAAACAAGGCCAATACATAAGGATAGTAACAGGCTGCTGAAATATAAAATTATTTAGAAAATGTATTTCATTATCAATCACTTCAATTAAGTTTTTTATGCAATTAAACACACGTATTTTATAGGGCAGGAGCGTTACAATCGATTGCATTTTCCTGTGGTAATTTCTACTTAATACAATAAATAGTAATTTTAAATAAATATATAGGAACAATTCATACAGATTGAGCTAGTCCCAAAGTAAGTTCGAAACTTGTGTTATGGGATACTAACTCAACGATATTATATTTTATCACAAATACATATATAGATAAACATCCAAGACCCGAGGCCAATCAGAAAAAGTTCATTTTTCATCATGACCCGACCGAGGATCGAACCCGGGACCTCCTGGGTGGCGGTCTGGCGTGGCAACCATTACGCCACGGAGGTCGTCAACTTTAAAAATGTATTTTTTTTTTCACATCGCAAGTAAACAAGCAATTGGGCCACCCGATGATAAGTGGTTACCGCCGCCTATCAACCTCAGTAACAACATATGCGTTTCCTGCTACAAGAAAGAGAAAGGATAAAAATAAAATAAAAGCTTTTTTATAGGAGAAAGAACGTACTTCTACTTTACGCCGATATTCTGTGAGATGATGGTACTTCCCCGGTCGAGCTTGTCCATAAATGTTCTACCGCTCCAAAAATAACGTAATCTTTACATAGTAACTATAAAATAAAAGTCAAACATTTTATTCTGTCTTGTCATGGATTTTGATGCGGTTTTTTTAAAGAGACAGAGTGATTCAAAAGGAAGGTTTTTATGTAAAACTAGTGAAACCCGCGCAACTTCGTTTACGTGTATTTATTTATGCACAGCAGCGCCATCTATAACAGACTACGGGAATCGCGTACTTTTCGGAATAAAAAGTACCATAAGTGTTAATCCGAGGTATCAGCTAACTACATACCAAATATTATATAACAAACATACACACAACTTTCGCCTTTAATATTAGTAGGATACATACAAAAATTCCCACGGGAAAGCGGAATACACGCAAAAGAAGTTACGCTAGTAAAAAATTATTAAAATTATGTGTACATATCTTTAGTAGTTTCGCGTGCCTACGAATCGTAAAGTATCGCTTAGGAATGAAAGCGTGGTTATTGTTTTAAATCGCCTCCCGCCCAGTAATATGACAGTGGGCGGAATCGTTCTGCCTACCAGTTAACTGATAAAGCTTCTAGGTATTACAATATTTATAAGACCTATTATCGTGGGTGATAAGTGCATAACTATGCAATCACTTTAGATATATCACTTTTGTTATTTATTGGTTTTAGTGTTAACAGAAATAAAGACAAGCTTCGGAAGCCTCTTCAGAATACGGTATCCTCCTGTCATTGGAATAAAATATTCTCGTCTATATATAGACTAGGCCACAGATCATTACCAAAAGGTACTTCGTTAGGTAACTAGGCCTTCACAAGTACTTTATTTAGTCAAAATGTGTCTGTAAATGTCTATTATATTTTAGTACTGTCAAAATTTGAGCTCACAGTTTTTAAAACAATTGAACATCGATTGTCGTTATGCACTGAGTAATAAGTATTAGTATCGAACCTCGTTCTACGTCTGCGCGAGCCAACCGTTTTGGCGACTATTATAGTCAGCTTAGTCTAAAAATCGACAAGTTTTAAACCGAAACATAAAATTGCTAATGCTAAAAATAAATTATATTTTCTTCCAGTTATTAAATATTTAAAGAACTAAATTTCATGTAATTTCAAAGCTCCCTTTTAACAATACCATAATTAAATTGGTAGTAAATAATAACATTTTTGAAACTACCCTTACGGATAACCCTCATTAAAATTATAAGGTTAATTTCTCTTAATGGGGGTTAACGTACCAATAATTCCATATCACAAGTTAATTTTGAGTTATTAGTAGTCATTTGAGTTTAATTACCCATATTTAGGAAAAGTGTAGTTTCTTTACCTTTACTAAAATTTAAAAATTTCACTGAAAAATAACATAACCGAAAAAATTTAAAGACCTATCGTGATCGTTGCTCATTCTAATAGTTAGTTTTTTTATATATGTATTTAGCTGGCAAACAAGTTTATGATAGGTTGTCGAATAATACAGTTCATACTATACTATTATCTATTCTGTGCTATAAATGGATTTACGGTGACTTGCTTAAACCATTTTTAAAGATAATGACACATTTATTATGACTGTCACTGTCAAATTTAAATCAAAGAAGAAAAAAAGATATATCTTGAGAATGAGGTATCAATTTAAATTAAAAAAGCTTTCCCGAAACTGGCTTTAGATCAAAATATAGTCATATGACAGACTTCAAATTACGCGTCAGATATTCAATAACAGAAATAAATTCTCACAAACTTTACACCACAGTAGGTACTGTTATTTTGTTATAAATTTTCACGAGGAAAAATACGAAGTTTTACGAACTGTTTTTCTAAGTGGCATCATTATTTTTATATAAAACTAGTAAATCCCTCGCAACTTCGTTTGCGTATATCTCGCTTATTAGTATCGCCTTATAGTTTAGGCCCTGCGTTGATATGTCAGTCAGTCAGTCAGCTTCTCCTTATATATATATAGATTAAACAAATAAAATAAACAGTACTTTTAAAACAACTGACAATGTAGTTCATAGAGGGACCATAAACAAGACGTATCATTTATGTTTGTCCATCAGTAGAAGAAAGTTATGATGCATTGTGTGTGCCTGTGGCTGACTTGTTATATTACAAAGGTACTCTTTTATTAAAAAGGGCGTCTCCTAGAAAATAAACAGGACTATTGACACATCGCGCTGGACTGGTAGCTTTTCTGTAACAATAAACAATTATCTTAGCAAATTTTTCGTGTGCATCACTCAATTGCTGTGCTTGATTCAATCAAATATTAAATCAACTAAGAAACTCGGCAATGGATCAAGAATTTATCGATAGAGTCTATAACGAACGAAATTTTTCAAAGTTTCATAGTACAGGAAAGAGGTCGCGTGCTGGCTTCGCGTGATTTGTGCGACTCGGGATCGCGCGTGACGTCGTTTGGGGAAGTCCCCCCACTAGGGGGTCAATAGGCCCCCGCATACCAGAACCAGTGCAGTAACATGTCCGACCCCGTTTCGCTATGAAACGACAGTTTTATTTCCCCTCAGCCGAGACAAGAGCAAGAAATCAGATTGCCCTGTTACGTATTTAACTTGTGTCGAAATGTGTACTTTTAATATTTTTTAACGGGCTTTTTATTCGAATTTTATGGACTGTTAAGTTTATTAAGCGGTACAAAGAATAATAAAATGGAAAAGGCAGAAAAGTAACGATAAATGTAGAACATTTAAAAAATACTGTGTTTTTTTCTACCATTAGTAGATAAGTACGGACAAAATTTATAATTAAATAATCGAATTAATTAAGAAATAGATTATAATGTCATGAAATTCTGTCAAACTTTTAATTCGTTTATTTAAAAAATCCATAATACTCTCCTGATACCAAACATCAAACACATAACTTCCATCATTCATTTAAAACTTTGTGCAACAAAAATTTTAAGCAAATTTTAATCGCGTCTTTTCATTTTAAATCCGAGGAAAGTAACAATAGTAGACGACAGGAAGAAGCATTAATAAAAGATACTTAGAAACGAATAATTCCTTCCTTGTCCGTCGGAGTGACGCCGCGAATTCCTGAAGACAGTTGATTATCGCAAAACGAGTTTCATAAAGGAGAAATGTTTGCTAGGTTGTGGAGTTAAAGCCTCCTTTGATGGAAGAGACTGTAGTGCGCGCTAAAATTTGGACTCACAGGCTCACAGTTTATAAAACAATTGAAAATCGATTGTCGTTATGCATTGACTAATACGTGTAAGTATGAGTTTCGAACTTCGTTTTACGTCTGCGCGTCTCAGCCGTGTTGGCGACTAAAATGGTATTATTAGGGCTTTATAGACTTAGCTTGATATTACTGGTATTTTACGCATCCAAACCGTTTATAATATGTTCATTTCTAAGATTGTCTGGACAAAAGTTATCACTAAGTATTTTGTATATGTATATATTTGTAATTTTATTTTATTAACACAAATAGGTAGGTATTGTTTTTTAGGGTTCCGTACCTCAAAAAGAAAAAACGCAACCCTTATGAAGTCGTTATTTTGTCCATCTGTCTGTGGGTTAAAATATGACTGCAACAAGGCAAAAACGAATAACATGATCTGACAACAAACTCCGTACTACTTATAATTTTTATACACGACCCATGTTAAACCCAGGTTAAAAACGATTTCCATAGAACTGATAATAATGTGTATGGATTTGAATCAGTATTGTCACTTCCAGTACTTGCCAGTACGACATCGACGTAACCAACTCTTGAAAAGCGTCCACAGAAGCAAAGTAAAAAAGAATGAATATTACAAATGATTCAATTTAGACAGAGACATTATTTTTTTGTTGCTTTCTTTATAAGGACCCGTGATTTCTTTAGGTGAATCATTTATTTGTTACTTTGCGTAATGTTGGTACTGCAACACTACGAAGTTGAGGGATGTCCTGATCTGACTTTAAAGTAGTTTAAAGGAAGCTTTTCACGACCTATATTACACGAGATATAGCACACTTTAATACTTGCTAATCTTCGACAGATTTTATAGCTTTGTAGATCATGAACGATGTTTTAAAGCCACCTGACTATCACTGACTTGCTCAATACCCTCAGTAGCATGGAGAAGCTCAAGATTTTTCAACCCATGCAAACACAAGCTGGGTTCCATGATGCTTAACTTTCGTTTTAATTCGTTTTGAATACGCGCAACTTTCCAGCTTGGTTCGGTTGCAGATTTGCCTCCTTGGAAAGGAAAGTAAAAATTTCTTTCTTGGAAGCTGATGATCAGAAATTACAAAAATCCTATTATAGCATAGGGTGTTTGTTGGGTCAGACACCGTGACCAGAATGGCTTCTAAATAACGATATTATATATCACCAATGCTTATGATAATGAAGAGAAAGAGCTGGTAATAGAATATTTGAACAAAAAAATTGACGTTGACTTTAGATCAATCACAATGTTGATCACGATTTTTTTATAGTTTTATAAAATAAAAACCAAACATAATCCCTTTCATTCCATAGCGTCCATAAGGTAGAATAGGCATCCCAAATTTTCATATGATGAAAATATTGCAACATTCTCGCTCGTAAAATAGATGAAAGACCCAAATATAAGAGTATCATATAAAAATTCATTACCATTCCCACACGAACCAATTTACTCTGGAAAGTAGGCAAGGGCATAGGCCGTAAAAAATCCACGCGCTATTCAACCTTCTTACTTATTCTAAGCGCACTTTTGTTAGCGGTAATCAACAAGAAAAAGCTCTCTCCTCTAATCTTATTGGGAAAATATTCAAAGAATACCTATTTTCACAGGGCATTGATAGATATAGCTTTATAGAGATTATCTCTGAGTTAAATAAAGATTATACAATAGACAAATCATAAAACTATGAAATATAATAAGAACAACATTTTAGAAGTGTTGCGAATCAGACAATTTACAACTTACAAGAGTTACGAGTTGCTATTGTAGACGAGTTACGTTTGTGATGGTTTGCTACTAAATCGTCTGTTTCTATTAATTTGCTATATTTTTAAAAGCTTTTATTTAACTTGACCTGTATGTATGTATGTATGAATGTATGTAAGGGTGGAATCTTGGAACGAAAATTTGAACCACTTCCCGAAGACCGATTGAGCTGAAATTTTGCTCAAAACTGTAGATCAGATGACAATACAATATTATGATAACAAAATTACGATTCAGCCGTTTGTGTTCCGTTTTTCGTACAAAACAGTTCCGACCAAAAACCTATAGAGTACTTCCGGTTGTCCTAGAATCATGAAATTTGGCAAGAAGCAAGATGATGTAGTACAAGTACAGGAATAAATCTGAAAATTGTAAATTTGTAGTTACTTCTTCTTCTTTAATCAACCAATATAATGTGACCCTACTCTTGGTACATTTTACATTGGTACATGGCTCTTTTTATACCGGTTATGAATTAAAATGTATTTTATCTATTACTAGCTTTTCCTCGCGGCTTCGCTCGTGTTAATTTTATGACATAGATCTCGTTTGACAACAAAACAACCCATAGCGCGACTTGTGGCGCCATCTGTTGGCCGATAGCATCCCATACAGCGCCCTTTATAGTAGTAAAAGTATTTTCCCTTTGGATTGACATACTTTCACGGGTAAAAAAGGTAGCCTATGTTGGGCTCTGTACCCCTGACATATACAAATTTATATTATAAAGAGGTAAAGTTTGTGTATTTGTTAAATTGTAAGGGGTAATCTCGGGATCTACTGAACTGATTTTAAAAATTCTTTCACCAATAGAAAGCCACATTATTGCTGAGTGTCATAGGTTATATAAAAAACCAAAAAATAAAAAGGCTTTTAACATTATGCCCAACGAAGTGGGCACGGGTCAGCTAGTTTATAATATTAGTATGATAGTATGTCTAGTATGAGGAGCTCGATGGCGTCGATGTGTGTCACACTCTAATATGAACACACAAGTTAAGCGACGGCGACCCAAGCCAGCGTTTGGATGGGTTTCGTTATCTCGAGCTTCTTCGTGCTTCAGAGGGCACGTTAAGCCGTCGGTCCCGGCTGTTGTCGATAGATGACAGTCGTTAAGCCAAGTCGGTGGCCTTAGGGCGGTTTGAAAACACCGACCTCTGCCAATCCGCATTGGAGCAGCGTGGCAGAGTACGCTCTAATCACCTTCGATTGAAGGGAGACCTGAGACCAGCAGTGGGATGATTATGGGTTGATATGATGATGATGATGATGATGACTAGTATGATTATGGGAAGGAACCCTCACGCGCGAGTTCTACTTGCCGGTATTTTGGTCGGTATTTTATTTTTGATGAGTACATAAACCCGTTTAGTTTGTCGCAGGGTGACTGTAGTAAAATCAGGAAATTATATAGGTATTCAAATTGCTAGTTATAACAAATAAATTCATTAGACAAGTACCGCCTCTCGACAATAGATGGCACTGCGAAACCTGTCCAGTGATAACTAAAAAGTAAAAAATAAATTATTTTAATTTATTTTTTGACATAAAAGCTTATCGCGAGATTTACCTGTTTAGGAAAACATAATTATCGAACTAACATTTATTCGTACTACGAGTAAATGTTAGTAATTAAATCTCGCGACAAGCTTTTATGTCATATAAATTGTGTAATGACGTTATAAGTTGATAGTTAAAATTTTGAAAGAAAAGTTTATTTTATTCTTTTTAGCGCAATTAAATAAAAGCTTGTTTTTAAATATATTTTTTTACTTTTAATTTATTTGTATTGCATGATAGACGACTGATCCATGACTTGGTGTTAAAACGAGGTCGAATGCATCTTGTTACTTCAGTGCCTATTTACTCTCGTCCTGAATTTATTCTCCTCTTTATAATATTAGTATAGATTTTACAGTAATATTATTTTTCTATTGTTTATCGTATTGTTTTTATTATGTATATTCTTCTGGTAAGACAGACGCCCTAGTATCGAGATACTCCTAAAATACATGTAGAAACATCTTTCTCGTTTCATATTGATCTAATTAAATTCCGAATATGTTTAACGATGTATACGACATGCTTTCTATTTATTACTTTTCATCTGTTATCATAAAACTTTTAAACTTTTGTGTATTGCAATAAAAACGTAAGTTACGTTAAATGGCGTTATAAATTTTAAACATAGTATCGTTATATCAAAATCCCAAACAATAAGATTACACTGGTGTTTGTATTTTATCAGGGGAAGCCGATAAAAGTTTAAGGATATTTTAAAATTCCCCAGCGCGGTGAGATGAGTGCTGAATACGTAATATTCTGGCACTCGCACGAATAAGTGTTTCGTCCGTAAATATTTGGAGTGGAATAAAAATAAAACTGTTCGATACAGACCACGTTTAAGCCGTAACACAATTCCATCTAAAACTCAATATACATAAACGTAAGAAAACTGTATTTTATGTTGAAAATAATAAAAGTCAAATTGCTCGTGTCTTAAAACTTTATTTCATCAAGTCGAATTATACTTCTTATATTAGCTGGAAGTGAAAAGTTAAATGATGGAATGATGAATTTGGTCATTGAATCTACAGGTAATTCCATTTGCTTTGTCTGGAGAGTGATATTTCGACTAGATGTATCAATATCATCAAAAGTAATTCTATTCTCAATGAACTTATCGTATCTACATCAACATAAAGCTTTGAGATATTTCATGACGCGTGAATAAATCAAAGGAAGTCACAACTGTTTTCTGACGACCTATTCATTGCTCTTAATAGAATTTCAGTGACTTACAGTACCGCAGTTCCTTTAATATCCTTATCATTAACTTCGTGGAATACGGCATAAGTTTCTCCAACTTCGTCTATAGCTTTTATGAATCGAATTCATTGGACTTGCTAAGCCAGTCTCAAAAATCAGAAGGTTGGCTCCGTGCCAACCTGTACTAGCGGTCTTTTTACATTTAATGCTCTTAAGTTTGATGTAGTGGACTGCAGAACTTATAAGGTTCCTGAGATTAATACTGTTTATTTTGTTAAGAGGTTTAGCTGAAATTGCTTCGGGGAAAATTGATGTAACGTGATGTGGAAGTTTCGCGTGCAGGATATTTATTGAGTGTTGGGGTAGCTACTTGAGGGTCACTTTTTCTGTGATTTGATTTATTAACGCATGTTTTTGTTGATATTTCCGATATAAGTACAGAACGAAAAAGATCACAAGTTATCATTTCTTAAGCCGTGAAAAAGTTTACTAGAAACTAATAATTGTTTCTATGTCAGACTCTTTGGCGGGTACGAATAACATAATGAAAGGACCCCTCATTCGCGTTTTGCAGAAAGAGAGCATGAGAGCTTGGGCACTATCGTATTTAATGCAGAATTTAATGCAGTTTCTATACGATTTCTCCTCTATTCGATCACAAGTGATCTCCCGTAACATCTTATTGACGTATCAACCACGGAATAGAACCGATAGTTTACCAAATCAAGTCTTTGACTACAATATAGTCTTTGAATAAAACAACAACTTCGAATCGTCGTTTGCCAGAAGGAAAAACATCAAAAACAACAATTTTCTTATCAACGTCAACGTCAGTGTCATGTTTCATTCAACTTAATCATCTCCAATTACAAAGTTGAACAAAAATTTTAATTTTCTTCCGGTTTTCATGTAAATGCCAGTGAGAATGGCTTCATTTTCAACGCGCAGTATTCATGAGCAAGTTTTTATTATGCCCGCGTCGTTTGTCACTCCGAGACAGAGGGAAGCGTTAATTTGACAAGGGATCTCCCACCGCACTGACCTACTTGCACTCGGAAAGATTACGTTACATTACGTGGCCTGGTACCTTGTCACACATACTCGAGTATTTTTTGCTTACCTATCACGTGCTCAGAGATAAAATTATGAAAAATACGCTTCCATGTCATCGTTTTTGAGTTCCGCTTCAGACTTTCGCATGAAAATGAAATGTTGAAAATCGGGTAATATATGTCTGAGCAATGTTGATAAAAGTGACGTATTTAATAAGTATTCAGAAAAGTCAGGATGGGTTTTGAAAATTCATGGATACTTTCAAGAAAAAAGTTATAATCGCAATGGTAATGGTGTAATTTTATCAATCTACTCCATAAAAAACGCATACATAACGTATATTTAACGCAAATCGTTTATGCAAACTATATTTAAATTCACAACTAATTGTAGGTATATCGCAATTCCCATAAGTGTGGCGTATGAATCTGACGGCCTCAAAAGTTCATAACTGGGAAACTAATTGGTCCCTCGGGCACAGATAGTCGTAGTTGATGACTCCCAAGAGCTGGAACTAGACCGGAAATGTATAAATAAATGCAAACAAAATTATTAAAGCTCACTAATAATAAACTTTACCTTTTGGGACTTTCAAAGTTTTAGAGAAATCAGTTAAGATATTGAAGCTTCCGAATATTGTCTTGGCTCAATTCTGAAAAGATGGCAAGGAATCGGTATTATGTTCTGTTATTTGTTAATATACTGCTGTATAGTGGCAGTTTATAGAGTAGCTTACTTAATTTATACTTTAATGACTTGTCTGTGCTCGCGAGGGCCTACAGATTAAAGTATTTTTGACTTTGACTATATATTGCTTTTGAAAATGTGAATATGAAAATAAATTAATTCGTCTGACTGACTGCAAATAACGTATAAAGCTGATAAAACCAAACTACCATTAACCAAATTAAAACTGCTTTAAACAATCCAACAGACACCGTTACAAATATAATTTTCGTAAACGAAATAAAACTGACTGTGGGCAGCGTCTGACCGACGTCGGCGTCGGTCGCTTTCAAACATCAAAACCAATTTCTGTTGACACCTCTTCCCTCGTAATTTACACTTAACTGACTCTAAGAAGGGCACCATGGTTAGATTACAGAGGTCCAGTTAAATCAGTCGTGGTGTATTCACCAGCGAGTGCTATTTTATGATCCGTGAATATCGCGCAGGCATTTCTAGATGCTCGGATCACATTTTTATTGTTATGGAAATACGAATTTCCCGTTAGTTGGAATTTCAAAAGGGTCGATTAGGACGTCTGGTTTGGAAGGTTGTGCACAATAAGGACTCCTTCCCCCTTATTTGTAAGATGTGCCCTCGGTTGCATTCCGTTTAAGGGTTTCTGAATTTTTACTCCCGCGATTTCTTTGTGGGAAGAGCGACTTTTAAAGTTCACGGTATTGAATTATGGGCCGCTCGCTCGATTGAGTTTTACTACTTCGACTCTCATGCTCCATGAATGTGAAAATTTATTTCATAGTCGAGTTTTCAGCTGATTTAATATAACGTTTTGTCATCATAGCTGAACTGAACTTAAAACATAAAATATGACATTAAATTAAATTTTATGTGAAAAACAGTGTTTTTTATCGTCTGCAAACTAAAACTATTATTAACCCTTTTTGCTGATTCAGTGTGCGAATTTCGTAAATCATATTTGATTTACAAAAAATTGGTATGAAAGCTTGTAAAAATGTCACTGTGAAAAAATGCTTTGGCGACAAATGGAGTAGACAAGCGGTGCGAGTGAAAACTATGAAATCAACTGATAAAATTTTATTGAATTTTCCGTCCAATATGAAAGTCGAGGAGTTATTGATGGGTGCAGCGTGACGAGGCGCGAGCGCTAAAACTTTGCTTTGTTGACAAATCGCCTCGGAAAATCTGCGTCCAATATTTTATTTACTGCAGCTGTTTGTTTGTTCAGCAAAATAGTAAAGAATAAAAAGTTAGATTACTTATACTTTACTATACTTATTTATTAATATTGATACGGGAATTATCAAAAAGCATGTCTTGTCGTCGAGTTAAGACCAAAACAATACATACAAAGAATTTAAGAAGAATTCAATACAAAGGATAGCGCAAATCGTCGTATGTCAGTGTAATTGTAATTATTAAGTGGCAATGACGGTTATTAAATCATACACACAATTGCCCTATACGAAAACACAACAAATAAACTTATCGTGAATATTTTTTGCTTAGAGAATTTATACCTACGAGTACCTTGTATATTTATTGAGAAAAAAAATACTTTTTAATTAATATTTTATTATGTAATTGATTTTAATAAAAGTAAGTACATTTTAGCGGCCTCTTTATATCTGAATAGAGAACAATGTTTCATAAAATTTGGACAACTATGTTTCTTTTTCACGGGGTGAGATCGATTACGGTAGCAGACTAGGATATTGGTAGTGCATTTTTCGTTAAGGAATTTAATATTCCTTGACAGATTGCTTTGCTTGTATAAGGCAACGTTAAATTGAAACTCAAACTAAAAGACCGTGTTGAGTTGTTAGAACGTCATAAATCAGTCGGTCACAGATTTGATTCTTGCTCCGTGACAATATATTTTTTTAGTATAGTATGCAAAATGTGTTATTTGCACATTTTATGTATTAGGGTCCATTTCGCCGCTTATAAATTAGCTAATATTTATTTGATAAATTTTCTAAAAATGTTCAAAAATGTTATTTTCTCTGACATAGGATCTTTCTTATATCTGATATAGGTTGACTAGTACTTATCAGCATGTGGTCAAAAATATTCCTTAAAAATATGCAAATTTAAAGCGAGAACAGTTAAAATAAAAATTAACTAACCCTTGACTACTTTCATAAACTCGTATAAGTCTAGATAGCAATTGCTACGTGTACAATCTAACTCTAATGAATATTTTAAATTTATTTCAAATGATTTTCAACCTTAGTGCGATAAAATTAAAAGATATTTTTGCATATATGTATTCGAATGGCTACCACCTCGTATCTCTTCCGGGTGAATCGTTTGCATCGTGCATAAATCGCAACAGCCTTGATGCATTGCCGTCCATGCTATGAATTGCTTAACACACAGTATTAGGTTAATAACCTATACCTCTCAGTTGTGGTTGTCATCTTGGGGGACTGGTCTGCTCGCTTTATTAACATCTACATATTCGACATATTTAGGATTTGACCATAGCGCTATTTGGATCGACATCCCGCGTTTTGAGCTTGATTTCTGTATGTACCTGGATCTGTATTTTATTTATTCTTATAAATGTACTTATACATTGTAACAAAAGAGTGAAAGGAAAAAAAAATTGCTAAATGACAAAAAAGGCCGTAACCGGGTTTCTTTCGCCATGGAAATGGTGGTAGTATATAACGTAGTTTATTCTCTTTATACATATATACAAATTGTAAATGACAAGAAAAAGTGCCTGTGAAGGTCTAATTTCTGAAATAAACGATTTCATTTCATTTCATTTCATATACATACTAAACGATTGATTAACGAGAAAGTCAAAGTAAACAAAAGTCGCTGGATATAAGCAAGGGCAAGACTGGTAGTCGTAGAGTTTCTTGGTAGGTAGTGTGTCTATGCTCACTTAGTAGTAGGATTCGAATGGGTCATGAAAATGATCTGTTCAAGTATCTATCTCGTTCTTTCATGTTTTGTTACCAGGTTAGCTAGTATCATAGAATAAGTAATAACCCGAGGTAGAATGTTCATTCTCCGCCCCGCACCGAATTGCATTACCTCAACCCCAGGCGGGTATCGTGGCGGGTGCAGTCGCAAAGGTGTGCGTTTAGTGAACGAATGCGTATACGTATGCGCATACGTGTGCCCGTGTACAGACGACATTGGCCTATGTAGTAGAAATAGGTAATTATTTCACGCGCGTTGTATGGAGTGTCCGGGCCGTACTAGTATCAATGTTTTCAGTTCATCTAACAGCCACTGACTTAACTTAATAGCTGTCATCTATCGACAACAGTCGACCTATGTTACAGCTTACGTACCCTACTTATCCCGACAATTACACTTGCAAACCTGACAATTAATTTATTAAATAGGGTCCAGGTCGCTTCATTTACAGTTGTTGTGTATGAAATAACCAGAATTATACCTAATTGTAGCTCAGACATTATAGGAATTAGCAAACAGTACAACATACGTCTGGTTTTATCACTTTAATCCAGCTGTGGGACGGTATTTACTCGCAAATCAGACATTTCAGTAAACTAGAAGCATTATTAGCGTTTGTTTTATAAGCTTCGTAATGGTGGAGCATCAACAACAACCATTATGGGAGGCTAACCGACTCATATAATGACCCATTTGTATGCAAATTTAACTGTACGAGATAATTTAAAGGATTGTACATCTTAAGATTTATTGAAGTTTTATAGGGATTTCAAGATGAAAGGAGATCCGGATGTAATGTGGAGGATATTACGGAAAGGTTGACCTTTATTTATTTTTTATTTTTTATATCGAACTTGTGTTATGGGATACTAACTCAACGATATTATATTTTTAACAAATACATTTATAGATAAACATCCAAGACCTGAGGCCAATCAGAAAAAGTTCGTTTTTCATCATGACCCGACCGGGGATCGAACCCGGGACCTCCTGGGTGGCGGTCTGGCGTAGTAACCATTACGCCACGGAGGTCGTCACCTTTATTATTCTTTATGTTTTTATTGTACTTTGTATTCCTTATCTATACATACATATAAAATGATTAGTCCTGAATCACTGCCTGACAATCGCTGATCGTAGAGACCTCAAATTCGAAGTATAAAGTAGGCATCCGATACGAAAGGATTTTCCGAAATTGCCAAGTGAAAGGGCGATGCACGCAAGCGAAGTTGCGCGGGTTTCTATAGGTTATGTATAAAATAATTTAATAATGAAAAATTTGCTATAAGTAACAACAAATATGATGGAAAAAATTATAATTAAGATGCCCAAAACACTTTCAAATTATCTTTCTAGAAATTGGCATACAATCATCGGTAAATATCGTCGGTTAGATAGTCTATTGTCAATTAATAATACACACTAATTTTCTTTTAATGTGCATGAACTCAGATTCATTAAATTACATCTCAACAATACGGAGATAACAGATCAACAAATAAAAAATCTCTTCTCATCGACTAAATACGTAATTACCTTAACAAATGCTGGCGATGCGGGCATGAAATTTCATTACTGTCAAACTGGCCCCATCCGTCAATCGAGTAATGATTGATGACGTGTTAAAACTTGTTTAGATTACCGCTTCGTTTGTTATTTTTTAGGGTTGTCTATGGAAACTACGGACCCTTGTAACTTTGTTATTTTCACGCAAAGTTTTCAACAATATTCAATTTATCAGAAATTGTTAAAGGGATTTATTTTTATTATTCTAGAAACAATTCTGTATCTACTGTTTTATTGTAACTTTAACAGAATTTTATAATAATTCTTATGAATTGTTTTTAAGATCCTTTTATTTGTATTTTTGCTACCTGTTTAAATTATCCTCGGTGTTATTAGTATTGCCTAGCAGACAATCGATTATTCAATCGTCAGTCAAATAAGATAAAATCATACTCTGCATTCTTCCATCCATTTTGGCTCATTTAACAAACGTCAGAACATTAGTCGTTGTTGTAGACAGTTGTAGTAGAATCCATTTCTAGAAAAAGTATTGCAGTTAATTTATAAATCAACTTTAATCCAATAACTTAAATGCACGCTAACGTATTAAATTAAGAATTTGAAAATAAAACAACAAAGATTCTGTCGCAACATATAACTGAACGAATAAAAAATATTGGAACACCCTCGAGCTAATAAGACATGTATTAAAAAGCTTTTAAATCGAAACGGCATAACACAGAAGCAACAAAAACTGACACCGAGACGTGGATACGAATAAAGAAGACGCACAGTGACAGCCTGAGATGCCAAGATATAAGAAAACAACGCAAACTTCAATCAGCCAGAGGAAAAGTTTAACAAAATTCATCTCTAATGTGTTAGTATTAAGAATGTAAATGAAAATACAACAGATGCAGAAAATTTGTAAATTTGAGGCGTCTTTTGGACCGTCTTTAGGTGTAAATTATTCAAAACGGCTCATCCGAGGCCGCTTGCTTGCTTCCACTTTTTATCGTCGTAAGCCTGTCTTTAAACATAAACGAAGGAATTATTTAAAGGGCCTGGATCAAGAATTAAACCACGGGATGTCACTGTTGAATGCTGATTATAACCCAGATCATGGTTTGAGGAATTAAACAGATGGATTTTGTTTATTTGCCGTATTATTTTCTTGGTCTGAGTCATGCCTGAATAATTTAATTAATATTGAAGCAATACATAAAAGATCTTATTCAATATTTCAAGATTTATTGACTCCAAAATAGATATCTTCTTTTCACTGATCACCATGTACAATCAGGTGCACGTCGAGATTTACACTTGTTGTACAATTTTGGCTCCTACGACTTAGAACTTAAGAACGGTACAAAGTCCCATATTTGTAAAGGTCGACCTGCTCTTGACTGTACATGATGTATTTAAAAAAACGACTACTAAGTACTTAAAGAATAGACACATTAAAAGCGGTTCACGGTTTGCACGCTAAAACAAAAGTTTGCGAATTTACCAACAACTACCCTTACCTCATTTGCTCTTGACGATTCAATCACTTCATCCTACTTTCACATATCACCCGAGCATTTTTGTAGGTTCCAATCATCAAATTCAAAAATTGTAGGTACACCTTCTTATAACCAATGTTATCAATCGTAACATTATTGGACTCTATCTGCTCCCTCGTGGAATACAGTGACTCTTTGTTCGTATGCTAATTCGGTCACATTTGCATCAAACTGCACATTTCCTATTATTATCATACACGTATTAATTTGTAATATCGATCGATACTATTTTAGTACAGAAACGACTAGGCTTGACTGCAATTCTCCATCATTAAAGTTGTTTCTGCAATTATACTCAATTTCTTCAATGATTTCAGAATATCCATTGTATTGATCCTACTATGGAACAATTTTATGAAACAATTAAAAAGGACTGGGTGTTACTTAATCTTCCGGGTAAGAAGAAAATTTAAAAATATTTTTAAAATAAAAATAACACTGTTACAAAAGTTGGGTGGTTAAAAATTGTATGAAGTTAAACTTCAAAATTCTATTGTTTCTTTGCGCCAAGAGGAAAGTGGTTTGACATAATAAAACTGTGTTCTGACCTATATTTATGAGTTCAAGAGTTTCTGTATAATGCTTGTAATTTAGATGATTGTAGCTTTAACAAAAAACCTCTTTACAGTATGTATTTTAGATACCCATATGCGGATCCTGCATGTCTTCTTAAGAAACAGCCCCGCATCAGCTTGGATGTTAAATTACAGTGCAACGGGCATACCTGGGTAATCCAGGTAACCTCCGGGATAGTCAAGTTTTGGCCATTTTTGTGAAAGAATTTGATTGGCTAAAATGAACTCTGGCCCTTGCGTATTATCCCAATTGCGGGAATCTATACTAATATTATAAAGAGGTTAAGTTTGTGTATTTGTTAAATTGTAAGGGGTAATCTCGGGATCTACTGAACCGATTTTAAAAATTCCTTCACCAATAGAAAGCCACATTATTGCTGAGTGTCATAAGCTATATAAAAAACCAAAAAATAAAAAGGCTTTTACATTATGCCCAACGAAGTGGGCACGGGTCAGCTAGTTATTTATAAAAAGAGAAATAACAAGTTTGTAATCATTTGTAAGTGGTTGATACACTAGCTAAAACATTTCACGTTAACACAGCACATAAACCGATGACTGTGCCAGCCATATCTGGCGGTCGGTCGTCGTGACCATGAGTCCATTCGTTGCACACTTGTTTATGGGACAGCCGGAGGCAACTCTATGCCCCCGTCGAACACGCCTATACTCGTGGTCACCGTTTTCGGTATGGGTCCTGACATCGAGTTTAGTGTTGGTACGGAACGAGCCACGCCTTCTTAGAGTCAAATGTGGAACATCTACAATGTGTGGTCGATTGAAGTTAAAACGCCAACGCCAACATTTCTCTATGTATAATTATCATGATCATGAATTTAATATTTAAATTACTTTCATATAATATTTTGATTGTTAATTCCCACGCTTTTAATTTAGAACGTGTATATGTAAGCATTCAATGTAATTTAATTATGAAAGTAGGTATTTCATATTACGTAATATTTTGTAAAATAATATTAACAAAACATAAAAGAGAACTTGGAAAACGGTGCTCCGAATGATATTATACGCAATAATTAAGTGAAATTAATGAAAAAAACACAATATTAACTTTGAAAGGAACCCGACAGGAATTGGTAAAAAGGCACGAACGATATTCATACAGCTTATTCACAGTATTCAGAGCATAAATTTCAATTTAAAATTTTCAACATTGTGCATTTTTAAAAACATTTCATTTCATACCATTTCAGTAGTTCTCCAGCCGCGTGCTGAGCTCCGCAGGAGGTCGCATGAATGCACAGTACAAAGGTCGCTGTGATATGTTTTCCTTTTATTTATGCCAGCCTGGTACGTGTCGCCGCCACCACTTCGACGCCATTAGATAAAAATAAAATTTTATGTCTTTAAAATGCCTTTGTGGTGAGCAAACGGAATGTTTTACGAGGCGACAGCTCGCGCAAGTAAATATCCCTCACAAAAACGTTCTTAAAAGGGTTAGCAAATTGATAGACCAAATTCGTTTCTTGCCCTATACATCTCACTCCGGGGCCCCTCGTAATATTTCTCTCATTCTCTATCTAAAAAAATCCAATTTCGCATCCGTCTACAACACGTGACGCGCGAAAAAAAGTCGAGGCTGACAAAGCCGTCATAAAGTTTCCAAGTAATTCATAAACTGGGAAAGTGCCATTCCTCCGGTGCCCCGCCGATTCGTCCCGCGCGACAGACACCTATTAATTTTTACGATCCATTTAATTCTTTAACCTGGCGGAATCGATTTATAACAGTTTTATCGCCGGCGAGATTTAACGCGAGTTGTAAAGCTTCTGTCGGTGTCGCGACAGCAGCGGGCCAATAGCAGCCGCACGCCATTGAAACTACCGGGGAGGCCTGCTAATTGGATTTTCTACTTTATTTGGACCGAGAAAAGACCTGCTTGTGATATGTTCACTCGTTAAAAAAGGCAAAGAGTTTACGTTTGAATTAAAGGGTTTAGCTTTAATGCTAGTTAAGACTGTGTATAGACGGAATGGTACAACGGTTTGTTTAATGGTGAAACTTTTAAATGCTATTTCGTGAACAAAGTACGGTATGGCGGTAATAGTAGAAGACACAATGTTATTTCTTAATCACTATTTATAATAAAACAGACTTCATTGCATTTATCTTCTAGTAAACCTGTAGTAGATTGAATTTATTTAAATATGATTTATTTTATTTTTTGTCGGAAACGGAAACAATAGGAATTCACGCGAATCCAGTATATTATAATTAATAATATTCCATATTTGAATGCAAACAATTGAAAATAATAAAAGTAAATAATTGTTAGCTGGAAATTATTCAAAGCAAACAGCGGCACAAATAATCTGAAAATCTATCTAGTTTAAAATGCAAACGTTTCACACACAAATCAATACCGGTGTTTACAGCTTTTAGTCTTTACTATCCTGTTGTTTGTATTGATAGTTTTAATTATTTTCAAGGCTGAAGAAGAGATAGAATGTAGTGAAGTGGCAGATGAAATGACAATAAAATTAGATAGAGTGACTGCATAGAGAGCTATAGAAGAAGATCCTGGCTGCCAATGTGCGACCCCAAAATAGGGAAAACTACCGAAAAATATGAATTGGTTATTTATTTTAGGATCGACTGTGTGTCGATCCTAAAAAAAATAAGTGTACGAAAAATAACAATAATAAACATAATGACGTGTTGCATAAATATCGTGCCACCATATCTGTTGACCACAGATAACTTTATAACAAAATATCGGTGTGGTGGTAGAAAAAAGAAAATTCTTCCCAAAGACAGTAATTTTATAGAGATTATTTAAAAAAATATGAAATTAAATTATTACTCATATAAACGTGCCGTTAAAATGGCTAATTAATAAAACAATAATTAATCAATAATTTTGACGACCTCCGTGGCGTAATGTTTACCACGCCAGACCGCCACCCAGGAGGTCCCGGGTTCGATCCCCGGTCGGGTCATGATGAAAAACTAACTTTTTCTGATTGGCCTCGGGTCTTGGATGTTTATCTATATAATGTATTTGTCATAAAATATAATATCGTTGAGTTAGTATCCCATAATTCCCATAACACAAGTTTCGAACTTACTTTGGGACTAGCTCAATCTGTATGAATTGTCCCTATATATTTATTTATTATTTATAATAACTAGTTATTGGAATTTTAATAATGTTGAAAAATAGATTTTCCACAGAAGATTCTATCAAAACTTTTCCCACTTCCATAACCCATAGAGGGTGGACTGATAAGAACTTTTTTCAACAAAATGCAATGCAAAATATGCAGCGACAAAGACTAAAATGCGTGTACACCACCCATAAATCAATGGTGAATGTGACTGCATTCACTTTGCTTGCACCGCTCTTAACACGAACCACTATTTTACCTATTTAGTATTTATCTATAAGTTAAAGTCTTTTATTTAGAGTAGTTATCTTACCAATAATACAGATGAATATTTATTTATTTATTACCAGTTGTTCACAATAATATCAGATTTTAATCAATTAGGTATAACTTAGATGTTACTCCAAGCTAAATTGATTAAACTTGTAAAATAAATAAAAATATTCTTGGACGGATCACAAAACGCATTCTAGTCCCAAACTAAGCAACTAAGCTTTTTCTATGGGTACTAGATTGCTGATAAATACTTTTTTTGTACATAAAAACTTATCATAGTTATCATACATGGAAAACATCCAGACCAAGGCAAAATCCTGCGCAAGGCAAACATTTGTGTCCATGAAGCACAAATCCGTCTTTGATCAAATCCGTCCAGTACTTTTACGGTAATTGTAAAACTATTTTATCAAATCATGCATAAATCGATCATTGAATGTAATATGGCATGAAAATCGCGTGGATCGACGCATCAGCTAGTTTGCAGTGCATGCATTGAAATCATAAATCAATTGCACACCCGATTACTTTGTGTGTTCACCCATTAGCGCTGGTCTACGTCAGCTAGTGATCGTCCCATCACTGTTACTTGTTTGTGTTTAAGCAAACTGACTGAAATAACTACGATAATGCTGCTAAAACAGCTTTTGAATTGTTGTATTTTCTTTGAAATAACAAAGCGATTTATTACATTAGATTTTTGGGAAATTGGTTGAAGTGGCTCAAGATCCAGACGTATAGTTCTCTAATGGAGAGGCAGTAGACAAATACTTTCCACATCCATGGTTTCTATAGACTTGTATTGTTCATCACGGGAAGGCTGGAATACTACTGTAGCAGTACCGTAGCATTCCATTTCATCGTCATCCTGAGTTAACGCATTACCTCATGTACCATAATTGAGAAATGGTCCCATAATAGTTACAGAATATAAAAATAGATAAATAAAAAGAAAGATCTCCCCAAAACAAAGTCCAAAAGTTACTTAACCGACCTTATTGTGTACGCACATACAAGTTATGACTGATGGCGGAAAATCAATTTCCATCGAGCCCCGACGTCTCACTTTCGACCCTCCGCCAGCCCCCCCGCGCTTCCCCGCTGATCTAGCTGTTTTTCACCCCCGTTGCACATGTCAAAATAACAAAAAATGATTAATGTACGTACTATGCAGAAGATCACTTATGAGGAAATCTTCTAATGCATGTTTAAATATGTTCCCTTAAGGGGACGCTAATGTGCGTGACTTGTGTTGCTATTTAATCGCCTTTGAAAATTTATTCGCTTCCGAGCACTTTCAGAGGGTTCGTCAAATGGTTTAGTTAATAACCCGAAAATATGGAGACTTGAAAGTTTTAATTGTCGACCGTTTATCAGCATTGAGCTTGTGTAATTTAATCGCGATTTCATGGGTCGTATTGGCTTTGGAAATGTAAATTGCGGTAATGAAAGCGGTTCGTTAGTAGGTAATTTAAAAAATAACATTACGATAGCACTTAATAATATAATACGTTTCTTTGAATTTAAGCCTAATTAAGTCCATTACCAATAAAACTTTCTTGGTTTATAATATCGAAATTTTTATTAAACCTAAATCGTAAAGAATAACTTTACAAAAAATTATGTAAGTGTACTAAGACAATAAATTTATTACATTGAAGGCACAATACCTCGTCATAAAATACCAACTAACATATTTGCATTGTGAATTGACATAATCTTTTCTTCGATCCGACTGGTCTTATGCCTAAACGTGTGACATTATCCGTGGTATGCAGCATTTGTCGCCCCTTGCACCATAAGTTTGACACCAAACTTGCCGTCAGAGAAGGGAAAAAATAAATATTTCACTCTCCCCACCAAACTTGCACCCTTGTTGTTGGAATCACGCGTTGCTTGCGCGTGTTTTCACGAAGATGGATCATTGGTACTAGCGACAAGTAGCGATGTACACCGGCGTAATAAACGCGACGTTTACTAACAAAAACGACATCAAGCAACTTTGATCAGTAAAATTTTAATTTTGCCCAATAAAAATTGTGACGATTCGAAAGAGCTTATATTATTATTATTAGGTTTATTTGAATAAAAATATTTGACTTTTGACTTTTGAATTGCGATTGAACAACCGAATCGAATCCTTACGTTTCCGTGTAAAATCATTAGAAAGGAAAATTTCAATAGCGAAAACAAAAAACCAGCATAAAGTCCAATGTGTATAGTGATATGAAGTTGACTGGGCTGTTTCTCAAAAATGTGTGTGAAACAATAGACCCGCTAGTTCCTGCAAAAAATATGCAGTCACCATAGTAATACCGTAGTGCCATTGTCCATTGCCTTACCATTGCCTGCCTTTGGGGATTATGTGCGTGTGCATGCTTTAAAAGTGTATAATCCTTCTGAGAATTTTATAGCACCTGAACTATTTTATATAAGCAAACCATACAATCTGCATGAGTCTATACAGCTGCATATTTGAACGCTTGTACAAAAACATTTACATATAGGAGCGTTTCATCCACTCGTCTACAACTTATGAAGCGCTCTCGAAGATGGATCATCGCGAACGACGGGGGGTTTCGATCGTGCGATAAAAAGAGATATGGAAAACACAAGAATGCGATACCGCCACGACTGCTACCGCGACCCGCAAAATACCATGCTACATTCAAACTTTTTACTTAACTATGCATTGTTTGGGAACCGCTTCAGTTGGCAAAAAGATTTTAGATTTGATTTTCAATTGTTAAAATGTGGTTACGTGTTTCCAAGTTTTTAAAAGGCCTAGCCTACAAACCTCATTACTTGTAGAGGGTAAATCACTGTCTATATACATTTTCTTGATACTCGACTTACACCAAGAGTTCAAAATCAAGTAGTTTTTGTTCTTTCTGAAAATTGCGAAGAAGGTTGTTAATGTTATTTTAAGGGTAGGTATATCTTAACTTGCTAGGAACAACAATTTTATTATTTTTTCAGAGTAACACACAGGCACTCTATGTATTAGACAATTGCTTTTATTTTTGATTTACTTGAAATAACTGAATGAACGATTTGTCTTTGACTTTTTGGCAAATGCCTAAATAAATTTAAAAAAATGTCTTTGAATTTGATAAATGACTATTCTAACTAAGATATCTTGATACTTAAAATTTATATTTGACTCAAAATATATCAAGATGTTTTATTTTGGGTTACAGATCCAACGATAGCAGTCAATGATACGCCCCACGGCTATGCTCAAAGAGATATCGAATTTCCATTATGAATATTGATAAAGAAAATAAAGTTCCGTTCCAAACCGCCGTTAGGTATAACACTGAGTTCAATATAATTTATTTTTATGGTATGAAAACATTGTATATTTAATCTATAAATTTTCTTTGACATTACAAGAAATAAAAATACTTTTTTAAACAACAATGTCGGTGTTATTTTTAATTATGTATGTATGTACTAGTGAGCGACTACTATTTAAGGATGACTCACGTCACCTTCCTTCAACTCGGCCCGTCGTTTAACCGCCAGAATTCCATTGTTCCCAGATAAAAACTATCCTATATTTTTTCCTATTATCCTAAACATCTAAGCTACTTTAATTCACAGTTTAAGCATAAATTAACAGACAAACTTATACATTCTCATTTATAATATTAAGTATACATGTCGTCTATAAAAAAAACGGTAAACGGATAAAAGTGTATCTGACATTTCCACCATATAGAGCTTAAGTAAATGTTAGCATTTACTTAGACTTCTCCCCTTCGTCTTTCCCCGAAAATACTTACACACAAAACTTTTTTTCACAAAAAGTACACACACTTACCATTTTATTTTTATATTAAACTTGAACTGGCAACTTCTAATCGCCTTAACTCTGCTCCGTTCAAAGACATCTGTTGCCAAAGTGTCCCCTCTCCAAAATATTTGCCATTTTTTTAATCCCTCTTTTATTGTTGTTGTGACATTAAAGAAAATATGAGGGATAAATTGAGTTGGACTAATGGAGTTCTGGAAATTTAAAAGATTTTCTTAACTTGCATCAAAGCTTATTTTAATGCAGTAAATTTATTTGTAGAAAAAAATACTTTCTTTATATATTATTTGGCAGGCTCGAGTGGCTAGTAATGGTTACTTAGTCCCAACGGCCGCATATAAAATACTAGTGAAGCCCGCGCAACTTCGTTTGCGTGTATTTATTTATGCACAGTAGCGCCATCTATATCACACTTTTGATGGAATCCTACGGGAATCGCGTATTTTTTGGGATAAAAAGTACCCTATGTGTTAATCCAAAGTATCAGCTACCTACTTACGAAATATCATAAATATTGGCTCAGCCATTTGAGCGTGAAGAAGTAACAAACATATATATAACATTCGCCTTTATAATATTAGTAGGGTAAATACAAAAAAGATATATATATAAAGAAAACTGCAATCAAGACTAATTTATAAGTTAGTCACAACAGCAATACTGAAATCGGTTCAACCGAATCAAAACTCCAGAGACCAGAAACGAACCGGAATGTTTTAAATCACACGATGAAAATATAGACCAAAACAATGGTACTGAATGTTGATGACCTTAGGTAGAAGGTATATCTTTGGTAAACCTGTCAGAATCCTAAATTATATGTTAAACCTGAAAATACGCTCACATAACCCTTTCAAATAGGCATCGACCCCATTTCAATTCAACTATCCATATATGTCGGAACCCTCTTACTATAATCAAATATTACCTTTCATCTTTTCGACATTCAAAATGGACGTTTTGTATAATGATATTGCTTTCTCTCACAATATAAGGCTACAAAAGCAATTTGTCAATGATATTGCGTTAAAATATTTTTATGACACTGATGGCTAGATACGAGTTGACGGTATGTTCTTGTTTATTCAGGAGGACGTGAAACGTAAACGTTTATCAGCTGTTTTTTTTGAGACGTAAGAAAAAATATTATGCAAGTATTCAATATAGCGAATTTAAAAGGAAAACTGTTTCGGCTTAGGTAGGCTTTACTAATAACAGAGTAACTTATAACATGTTATTCTTTTATGAAAATATAGAAATGTCATTACAATATTATGACATTGTACCCATCTGCAAGCACCAGATGGCAGATTTGTACTGAGAGGAATGGGAAAAATACTTAGTACTTACTTACTTGAATTTTTAAAATGAACAATAAAACAAAATGTTATTAAACTACACTCTAATGTTTACCTGAGCTAGATGACACTAGAATGCTCGTATTTTAACCAATTGTTCGTACGGAACATACATTTGTGCGGTCGCCAGATAACTTATCTGGCAACAAATTGCTTTGTATAATTCATAGAGGTCGTAAAGGTTATAGGGGTCGATATTGGGGTACCAAATTATGTACATACATACATCGCCATTTCTTACAGTTTTTATTGGTACTGAAGGGTTTCGTGCTATTGGTTTGTTTTTTTTTTCATATAGAAATTGTTGAATTATATTTTTTTTACCTATGACATTGAACGCCGAGCCATTTTTTTTTTGTATTCAATGTTATTTTGTTACAGGAATATTTGAATAAATCTAAGTTTTAGAAAAGAAAATTTTCATATTCGTTTATAATTATATAAGAAAGAATGCAAACACATTTTTTATTTTTTTTTATTTATTTACTGACCATTAGAGTTCGATCACCTACAAGTTATATTTTAAAACCGTAGTCTCATATCAGCGAAATCTTGTTGTGAGCACTAACGGGGCATTATGCGTCCCATAGGGGCAAGTTTTGGTTGCTTAAACCTACAGATATAAATCTAAATAGATACTGCAAAATCTTCCATTTTACAAAAACAAGCGTGGCACTTTAAGATTCTGTAGTAAACAAAGAACCATCATAGCTTTATCATGTCCATCTGTCCACGGTTTAGCTCTGAGCCGCTTAATATTAGACCGCTGTAATGTATGGGAGGCTCTAAAAATAAATTTTTAGGGGGAATATATATTTTTTGGGCCCACACCATGGTGTAGGGTGTCACTGGATAGCTCTCTTATATACATTAGGGGTGTGGCAAGATAATTTTTGATACATTTGTTGCAAATTGTTTACCACGGTGGTCTTTTCGTATGAACCTTAACATGCGCAGACTTACTTACATTTTTAGCATCTATATGCATTTATGTCTGTGCATATACCATTAGGGATAATGGCTATCTGTCTACGGTCTAGCTCCTTAGGTCTCATTGTTCTAAGAACATTTGGGATTAGAATAGACACAATACATTAAGCTAGTTCTAAAGCTGAACTTGTATGTTTTCTTTGTGCAATTTGTCTTTATGAATATTAGGAAGTTTTCGGTCTGATAAGCCTATTAACTGTTTATGTCAATCTTCAGCAATTAAGTTAGGTACTAATCTTTGGGATTATTTAAGCATAATTTCTTTTTTTTACTTATTAATTCTGATTACAAGCGGTTGAGTCTGACAAAATTTTCACTCTATAAAAATATAGGTAATAAGTTTATTGTTTAAAAAAAATAGAAAGCGGTATCTTCCATTAAACAATAGATACTTTGGCCATAAATAAAATATTATTATCAGAAAAATCTAATAGTTTATACATCTATGAAAGGCTTGTTAACTAACTAATATAATATACTTTCTAAAAAAAAAACATAATCTCGTTATCACAAAAATGTAGCTTATAACAAGATCCCATATAAGTATCTAGAATCCTAAAATGTATCCTACAAACTGAATAAAACATGGATGCCTCCAACTCTATTCAGTCGCAAGATACTGCGATCTCTAATAAGAAAAGTTCCCTAGGTGCCATGTCAGTAATTTAAGTGTACGGCTATGGCGGTTAAGCTAGCGACAAGCGGAAACCTATAAGAACTAGCCTCTCTCGCGAAGATGAGCGAGAACAACAACGTGGGCAGGCTTTGACCTACTTAGTCTTTTAACTTCGTGCCTAACTTTCCCTTCTCTGCGGTCAATTTTGCGAGAGTGTAGAGAGAGTTCACAAATAACTAAATCCAACAAAAACGCATTTTTACATAAATATGTCTGAAATAATTGAAATTATTTGACAAGGATTTACTCTTTATTGACAGCTCTAAAATCATTACCTTTTATTATACCATTGTGTATGTCATTATTATTTATCATTGTGTAAGTTTTTAATAAATTTTGCGAGAGTGTAGAGAGAGTTCACAAATCTTGTTCTGTTATGTACAGTCAGGAGCATGTTGAACTTTACACTTCTAGCACAATTTTGGCTTTTATGACATAGAACTTAAGAATGGTACAAAGTCCAATATGTAAAGGTCGACCTGCTCTTGACTGTACTACAAATTAACTTATTTTATATTTTAGAAACCTTGAATGGAATTAATATTTTCGCACAATGACTTTAATGGTACAATTTTTTATGCCTTTTTTTTCGCTGACTGTAAAGCCCTAGCCTTAAGCTCATAGAAAGTTTTGTAGCAAAATTAAATTTTTGTAGCGCTAGTTCCGCACTCTGCCGTTTCAGTTTTTTTGTTGAGTTCTTTGATAGTTGGGTCTTAGTTCGCGAAAAAGTTTACATAAAGATTTCGCGATATAAAGAACCGAATGATGAAAACGTCTTTATTGTGTTTTATTTTTCTTATTTGGCTGGATGCTGATACCCAATTTTTTAATGTAGCGGTTTTGAACTATCTATTTGGTGACCTGTGGTAGCAGAGCGAGCGTTTCCACAAGTGAAAACTGTAAATATTAGTCTGCCATAGACATACTTAAATTGGAAGATTATAATTCTCTCATAAAATATTTCCCTCACAATTTTAATTCTTTATAAAAGTATGCGGTACCCTAAAATAATTAAAAATTCCAACATAAGATGTTTTTCCTTTCCGGTACTGTCCTTTATCGGAGTCGGCAATAAAGTTGTACGCCGCAGAGAAAATTTATGAATAGTAGCCCTGATACGGAACTTAATATCAGTGGCCTCTTGCGATGCTTTCAAAGTTATGGCTTTTCTTCCCCGGGCCCGCGATCCCAAGCTATTTTGCTATAATGTTGAATTATAAAAAAAAAGTTTCAAAGAAAAATAAATGAACGCACATCCCCAGAGTTGTGTGCATGTGTTTCGACAGTTTTAAATCGATATCGAATCGATCTATGTATCATCAGATCGGTTCCCCCCCCCCCCCCCCCCCCTCCCCCAAGTGAAGCTCTGGAGACTTTACTCACCGTAGGAACACAACATGGCCGAGACCCAAGCTATTTGGCTACGATCTTCTATAAGGTGAAGGTCCCCAGACGCTCTGCTCCGATTTGAGCGGATTATCCGCTGTGCCCTACCTCTCTTAAAATATTATAATATAATTTTTATAGTCTTATCACTTCGTGCCCTAACTTCGCTTTACTCCAGTCAACTTCGCGAGGTATTAGAACAATAAAAATAATACTATAATTCTTTAAATACCTATACCGCAAGCAAATTCTTTGTAAGTACCTAATAACATATTCCCAGTCACTGAAGCGTTTGCTTATGAACAACTTTTATTCATAAGTGAATAAATTCATGTGGAGATATGCTTTGATTTATACTTTCAAGAAATTTTTCCTCGGGACGTACCTAATACTGAACACTTATATCTATATTATCTCTATGGAAAACAAAACGAAGAATTCTACTAACGTTGCGATCATTTCATGAATTAAGTAACTTTATTTTAAAACATTTCAGATAATATTATAAGAATCTATAATATGTATTGAGTAGATCAAATAAATAAGTGTTAAATGAGCAATAAAAACATTTATTTATTTGCGGTGACTGCTTATCATCAGGCGGCCGTATGCTTGTTTGCCACCATAGTGGTATAAAAAATAAAATAAAAATAAAATAAAATAAAAGTCAAGCAATATTAATTTATAGGTACCTAATTGTGAAAAAAAAATACAGGTTTTTTTTTTCAAAATTTTGTTCTATCTAGCATTTTGTTAGCATTGATAATTATGTGTATACATACCAAATTACAGCTTTCTACACACAGGCAGACAGACGGACGTGGCGAAACTATAAGGGTTCCTTGTTTACTACGGAACCCTAAAATTCAAGGACTTAAGTACTCGTACTTATACTAATTAAATTCAGTTAAATATATTTTGGAAAGAGGAAAGGTTTTGGTCATCGAGAAACAAGTATAACGTACGTACCTTATATCAATCATGAACAACCAAATCCATATTATTATATGGATTTAGGTAGTTGTTTATTTGTTGGCATTGAACAAGTTTCAAAACTACTGGAATTCTTTCATCATTGGGAAGCTACTATCTAGAATTTTAGTCTAAATTATATTTTCAAAAAAATTATACTGCCCTACTAAGCGCAAAAGCGGTATCTCAAAAAAAACCGTAAATTTGATTTTTATGGCATCGGATAGCTTAGAAAAATACGCGTCTATTGAACTAAGCCTTATAGCGGTATGTTACTTAAAAGGTATAAAAAAGCGTTAAGAAAGTTTTCTCTATCTCAGTTTTACCTTAAATTTCTAAGGATATTAGAGGTATATCAACATAACGTAGGCAACCAGCCGTATATTTGAATACCGCCAAATCTCTTAAAAAACAGGAGAGTTTTCGCACGTCGTGTTCGAAGCCAATAAGCGGCATAAATGTGACTAGTAGTGACTACTGACTTACCGCTACAACGCTTAGTATTTTTGTGCTTACTTGATCCGCAAATCATGAGATGCGGCTGCAGCTGCAACTCAAATTGATCTTTAATGCGTATTCTATACGGTCGTATTTCTAATACCATCTTGCAATGAATTATCCCTGCCTTGGCTAATTCCCGTCATTACTTGTTTGTTGTTGTTGTAAACAAGTGTCAATGTTATGACTACTGTTATAAATTATCTATCTATAATATACTAAAAGTGTAAAAAAAGTTTGTCTGTACATTGAATATATTTCCAAAAAAATTGTTTAGGATGATGAAGAATAATCAATAGAACGAGAATTTCGTAAAATTTTGTCCGTCTGTTTGTATGTTTGTATGTATGTTTGTACACGCTAATCTCGGAAACGGCTGAACCGATTTGGATGCGGTTTTCACTAATATGTGGCGATTTGCTCAACTTAACATTTAGTGTTTCTTTTCAAAATTCCTACGGGAATCCGAGATATACGCAAACGAAGTTGCGAGAGTATATCAACGCACAGCCCAAACCGCTGGGTCTAGAGATTCCAAATTTGGCATGTAGGTTCCTTACGACGTCTAGGGATGTACTAAGAAAGGATTTTTCAAATTTTTTTACGGGAAAGCGAGATATACGCAAACGAAGTTGCGAGGGGTCGCACAGCCCAAACCGTTGAGTCTAGAGATGCCAAATTTGGCATGTAGGGTCCTTATAAGGTCCGGACCGACCGGACCGGACCGGACCGGAAAAGACCGAACCGCACCGGACCGGTTTTTTTTTTTGAAGAAATATATGTTAATTGGTATGTAGGTACTTTATCAGGACTGGACCGACCGGACCGGACCGGACCGACTGGACCTGATCGGACCGGACTATATATATAAAATTCAAAGTCTTGACTGACATAACTATACATACTTATATCAACGCACAGCCCAAACCGCTGGGTCTAGAGATTCCAAATTTGGCATGTGGGTTCCTTACGACATCTAGGGATGTACTAAGAAAGTATTTTTCAAAATTTCCACGGGAAAGCGAGATATACGCAAACGAAGTTGCGAGGGGACGCACAGCCCAAACCGTTGGGTCTAGAGATGCCAAATTTGGCATGTAGGGTCCTTATAAGGTCCGGACCGGACCGGAACGGAGCAGACCTGATCGGTCCGGGCTATATATATAAAATTCAAAGTCCTGGCTGACTTAACTATACATACTTACATCAACGCACAGCCCAAACCGGTGGATCTAGAGATTCCAAATTTTGTAGGTTCCTTACGACGGCGACGTCTAGGGTACAAAGAAAGGTTTTTTCAAAATTCCCACGGGAAACCGAGATATACGCTAACGAGGTTGCGAGGCTATTTCAAATTTGGCATGTAGGTTCCTTACTACGTCTAGGGATGTACTAAGAAAGAAAGGGCAGAAGCTAGTAGGAAATAAAATTTTAAAAACTGGAGTTTTGGCGCCACCGACGAAGAAAACCGCATCAGACGGTATTTCCACAACCAAAAAGGATAATAATTTTGAAATCTTTCGAAAATATTATACCCCAAAATAGAATGTCCTTTTGGAGAGAACTCCCCACTTTTGATTGATTACAATTCATAGAACACGTTTCTTTTTTGAATATATTTTTTTTGAATTATAAATTTAAATAATAAAAGACTTTATAAGTGCACTTTGATTTGTTTTTTTCTTTATAATAATATGTATTTTATTAGACTGAAAATTCATATCCTTTTGTATACAAGCATGTTAGGTGAAAATCTAAACAAAAGGCGGCAACTCAAATATTAAGTTTGTAATTACTAAGCGGTGTAGCAGTATCTCATGGTTAAGGCATTTCCATGTATATTTTACATATTTTAACTTTTGTGATAGAAAACATACCTAATATTATATATAAATTACATTAAATAACCAAAAATAACAATCTATAAATTAACGACAAAACGCATTTTACATAACGTCAATTATCTCTAAACTAGCTTTCACTGAGATACCGCTTTTGCGTTTAGTAGGGCAGTATAGGGCTGATCACTAAAACCCTGCACTGCGAAGTAATACATTATAAAATATTTTTTCTTGTAAAATGACTATATTTACAACGGGCCTGTGACACACGTTTGTTCAAATTCCAAGCACAATAAATCTAAGGGGGAGAACACATCTGTCAAAAGTGTAAAATATGTATTTCTTGTACCTACCCCTGTCTTCTCTACTTACAAGCAAAATGCATTTCCATTTTATGTCCGAGAACCTCCTTTTAGGGTGAATAGAAAATTTTTGTTAGCTCTCTCTCTCTCTCGGACATGTGAAATGAGATTCTAGTTGAAATAATATTTGCTGAGTTCATACATTTTATCATCATAATATAATGATTTCTTTCAATGATTTTGTATTTAAAAGGGCACTTTATTAGAAGCTATTGTCCAACGAAAATGTTACATATTAATAGTAGTAAGTAGTAGTTTTGTAGTTTTAGAAGTTTAAACCAAAGATAATTTTAAATACTTGTTTTATAGGATACGGATAACGATTTTTTTTTTTAAATACCTACATTTGTGTTTTTTTTTTCAGTGTACGTCGATTATATGAAGAGAATCATGTCGGGTTGCATGACACGGGTTGTGCTGGCAGGCTGTGTCGTCGGCAGGGGCGGCTTTGTTGTGTATGAGCCATCGTAGACTAGTCGAGAATTGCAACTGGCAACACCGTGAACTTAGAAATCGAGAGTTTGGGATTTTTTTCATAGTATAATTTCATTTCATAACGATTTCCCTCAAACATTGATATCGCACGCTCCAGTAGCCTTGTTGGCACCTTTTCAGCTTTGCATCAAAGGGTCTTCCCGATTGGTTCCCATGTCCCTAATTAGCGGATCCACGTTCTAAAAGCATTCGCCTGGAAAGTTATTGTTTATTGGCAACTCCGTCGCGCCCAGCCACCCAGTGGCATGGAAAATTGACGCTAAATCGTAAACAGATTCCATTTATGTGGATTTCAAATTATTATATTTGACGACCTCCGTGGCGTAATGGTTACCACGCCAGACCGCCACCCAGGAGGTCCCGGGTTCGATCCCCGGTCGGGTCATGATGAAAAACGAACTTTTTCTGATTGGCCTCGGGTCTTGGATGTTTATCTATATGTGTATTTGTTATAAAATATAATATCGTTGAGTTAGTATCCCATAACACAAGTTTCGAACTTACTTTAGGGCTAGCTCAATCTGTATGAATTGTCCCTATTTATTTATTTATTTATTTATTAGGTTTACCAGCGTTGATTACAATAACACATGCGAAACATAAAACAGGTATACAAATAAGGTAATTGTATCTAACATTATGGGTAAACACTGCATGCATACAAAAACATTAGTGAGCAATAAGCAAAACAATACAAAAAAAAATCTGACAAGAATAAGGTACAGTAAAAAAAATCATATATTTTAACTATTGACGAAGAGTTTCACATAGAATGTGTCTCAATCTTCTAGGTGAGTCTGCATGAATATCCACAATGTCACTATACTCATTGCACAGCTTACTAAGTCTTGCAATTGGGGAATTCGAGGCGAAAGCAGTTCTGCGCAGTGGCGTGAAGAAAGGGGTGACCATGTTACGGGGGTATCTAACTGGCACACGAAAATTAAATTTTTGCAAAATTTGGGCGCAATCTATTTTATGTGTAAATAACTTAGAAGCAAAAAGAAGATCTAATAACATTCGACGATCGGCGAGAGACATGATTTTGAAATGTTTTAATTGCTTATCATAGGAATTGAGTTTCTTTCTAGACAAGCCACACGAATATGTTAGGTGCCAAGTAAATCTTTTTTGAATGCGCTCTAATCGTAAGGAGTGCGTTTATTATTATTATTATATTAGCTACTGATCGTTGCTTCACAATACTGTTATGCGGGCTCCATAGTCCGTTCCAATATACTTAGCATACTGAAGGAGGCGAACTCGATGGTGTCGCTGTGTGTCGCACTCTAATATGAACACGCAAGTTAAGCTACGTCGACCCAAGCCAATGTTTGGATGAGTTTCGTTATCTCGAGCTTCTCCGTGCTTCGGAGGACCCGTTAAGCCATCAGTCCCGGCTGTTGTTGATGGATTACAGTCATTAAGCCAAGTCGGTGACCTTCGGGCTGCTTGAAAACACTGGTCTCTGCCAATCCGCATTGGAGCAGCGTGGCAGAGTACGCTCGGATCACCTTCGATTTATGGGAGACCCGTATCCCTGCAGTGGGATGATTATGGGTTGATATGAATACTTAACATAAGAGTCCAGTGAAATTCAACGGTTGTGTTTGAATTAACTTGTGTACCTTATTGTATAACATAATGTTGTGTGCTGTATTGCAGTAAAGTGATTTGTAATCGATCCATGTTCATTTTATATCGATTTATATTTAAATCAGATGATTATTTGGAGCTTTTATGCCAAGTATAGGTAGTGGAAAAGAATATAAAGTCTCACGAAATTGAGCAAAAACGCGAACCGCGAATCTTTTGATGCGTGTAGATCTAACATCAGTTGCTCCGTCGCTTAAACCTATCATTTTCATCATCATATCAACCCATAATCATTCCCCTGCAGGGATGATGCCGGGCCTTCCCTTCAATCGAAGGTGAGGCCGTGTTTTCAAGCCGCCCTAAGGCCACCGACTTAAACCGAAACCCATCTAAACGCTGGCTAAGGTCGACGTCGCCTAACTTGCGTGTTCATATTAGAGTGCGACAAACAGCGGCGCTATCGAGCTTCTTCGATCGAAATTATTCGGAACTTACACCAAAGAATTGAACGAAGATACAGATTACTAACAGGCTAACAAATATGTCTATACGCTCTGGAATTTAGGGATACTAGGGTGCATAATATAGCAGCGGTCAGACACCGCGCTCAATACCGTCCGGGCAGAAAAATGTATTGCGCTCTATGACATGAAGTATTTCCTACTTCCGAACATAAGAGAAGCTTGTACACATAAGTAATCTGCAGAGAAAGCTGACCACCCAAACGAAGAATTAAGTTTTCTCATGTATTTAAACGAAAATTTTGGAGTGGTAGAGCAATTATTATGAAATGGGCTAGCTCGACCGGGGAAGTTACCACCCTTTCACAGAATATCGACGTGAAGCAGCAATGCGTTTCGTTCGGTGAGTGAGAGATCCGGAAGCCCAACTCCTTCCCTATTCCTCTTTCCCTCTCCTACTTTCCCTTCCCTTCCTCCTTCCTTACCTCCAACTTCCTTGGTAGACAATGCATTGGTAGCGCGCCTGGTGTTACTGATGTCCATACGCGGCGGTGACCGCTTTTCATCAGGTGGCCCGCTTGCTTGTTTATCTACTGTATGATATAAAAAAATAAAAAATGCATTTTGATTATGTCTAGTATTGGATGAAACGTTGAAATCAGAGTCACCTAAAAGACCCTAATTCTTACTTCGTTTGGAGGGTCAAGTTTGTCTGCAACTATCTGTATAATAATATTAATAAATAAAAAAAATTATTTATTATTGAATTAAAACAAATAATTTGGCGATATTAAAAACTAAGGTAAAAGTATTATCCTATGTGCCTGACCTAGCAGACTCCTTTGTTTCAGGCTATAAATTATGTACCACTATTTTACTATATTTTTTTATTTTACAATGGTCAATAATTTCTCCGTATCTTCGTAGGACATATTTCCGAGTGCTGTAGGTCAACTATTATCAACACTGATACATAGATGTTTTTTAAAATGTACGTTTCATCACACACAAGCAAGCCATTAAACGGTCAATCCAGAATCTGATCGAGATCTGTAATCGTGATCAAATGCATCTCATATTGACTGCAAAGTGAATTGGTACTGATCCTGCCTTCCGCAACAGAGGGAGTTAGTTTCCCTCTCAGGGCAAACATATGTTTTGTCATTTGTGTTTGTTCACGATTTTAGGTTTTTTATGTATTTTAAGTATCTATTTCCAATTATATCCGTTTTATGAATTGTGTAGAATTTATTTAAAAATTCCAAATCAAATTATATTGCATTCGTATTATTTTAGTCGGAAAACCCATCAAAATACACGTTTCAAACTGCTTTTGAAATATTATTTGGATGAATGCCCATCTCCGCAGTAACGTTGTAATAATAGTACCCAATAAGCAATATCTTCCAAGCGAGTGGATTTTTGGTCTGGCTAATTTATTTATAAGTTTTGTATCGGTATGAAAACAAAGGGTTCACATATTGTGAAATCCGTTACGTAATTGAAAACATGATATGTTTTTTATTTAATATATACAAGCGGTCCCCGCGGCGCGACATACCATCTACGTGGACTTTCTTTAAAGACAAAATTTGTCCTCTTTCCTGTCTCTCTCTCTGCTCTCCCCTTTATTTATTTTTTACTCCTCCACTCTCATCACCAGCACGTAAATTTGCAAGCGGTCACCCGATGGAAAATGATTACTACCACTTATGAACATCATATCAACAAGAGCGCTAGCAATGGGTTGACTGATACAAGGAAGGGCGTTTCCAGATCCTCCTTTTCGACTCTTTGTACGAAACGCTACTTCATTCCGATATTTTGTGAGAGTGAATAAGGAAAAGGCCCATTTAATAAATGTCCCACTCCAAAATTAACACAGAAATTTTAAAACAGAATCTCTCGTATACTACCAAGGGCCAATCGGTCAGCTGCTTACACATATTATTATAATCGCTTTCTGACTATAACAGTATCGTCTCCACATATACTAAGAGAAATATCTAACAACTTGCATGGTAGGCGTTACAGCAATTTGTTTCGAATCACAGCAGCGCTCGTCATGTACAGACTTGGACATAGGGAATGATGTGTAGATAGATGACAAGTAGATAGCCTCTAAGCAGTCTGAGAATAATATTCTGTGTCAACTGTGTATTTCTGTGGGCCTAGTCTCGTAACACAAACAGTTTAAATCTCGTTTCCAACTCAATCACTATCTCCTTCATTTTTATTTCGTGTGAGCAAGATGGCAACGGAGATTGAAACTTAATTTTGTCAATTTTAATTACGAGAATAAGCCCGTTGCTTGGTATACAGATACGATTGATAGATGACATAAGGTCAAATCAAAGACCGTCATACAGCCTAAAAATACAGATTTTTAGGCTGTATGACGGTCTTTGATTTGACCTTATGTTATCTATCAACAGTCAGGATTGTCGTAAACGTGAAATCCGCAGCACCATAAATCCACCCAAATATTGTCTGCAGTTCAATTTTTGACGAGGCCAAGTGCCACTCGCCTCATAAGTAAGTGAATTTTCTCAATTCATCTACTTCTACATTGCTTTAAACTAATAAAAAAATAATAGAACTTTGTGAAAGTCGTTCATACATTTTTAATTATGAAAGATGGGAGCGCTCGGACTCGATAAGAATCCGTAGAGAGACTTCAAATTTAGTTCTTCGCAGTCCAGTATTGATATCTGACTCAAAGTTTTATCTGTTTTTAGCTTGAAACTTCAGCTAGCACTTTTTATTATTAGGGGACTTTATTCTCTCTGCAGACTTGTTACGTTTGAAGACTTTGTTTCATATTTTCTAGTTATATTATTATCATCTTTTTTCTTTAAATATGCGTTACTTCTTATGATAAGCAGTAGAAATTCAAAAATAAAATGATGAATGAATCACTCCAGATTTGATGGTTTCAAAAAAATATCTGTAGCTCCTATTTGCTTCGGAAGTAAGCTATCGAACCTGACTGTTGTTGATAGTTTACTGTTTTAACTAGATAAATTGATTACAATTTGGTCGTACTGAAACACAAACGTTGTAAGTAATAATAGTTTAAGAGAGGTAGGGCACAGCGGATAATCCGCTCAAATCGGAGCAGCCCGTCTGGGGAAGGACCTCCACCTTACATAAGATCGTAGCCAAATAGCATTGGTCTCGGCACTCTCGGCCATGTTGTGTTCTTACGGTGAGTAAGGTCTCCAGAGCTCCACTTGGAGGGGTAGGGACCGTTGGCAACGCGTGAGTGATACCCCCGGTATTGCATGCGTCTATACTATAGGCTACAGTGAGTGATGCTTACCATCAGGCGGGCAGTAGGTATGCAAGTACACTTTGCCAACTTTGTGGCATAAAAACAGTAATGCCTAACTAGATATGAGATTGGCTGTGTGAGTAATACATCGTTATTCCATAAAAATAATAGATTAAAAGAAACACGGTATCAATTTGGTACTAATATAAAAACTGTAATTGCATAAAACAGATATCACACAAAATTTTATATTGCCACATACTTTACAAAGGGAACATTATCCAGCGGTCTTGATACTCAATTTTTTCCGTCTAATTTGATAATTCACAGATACCTCACAATAAATTCTGATCAAGTACCAAGATGTGGCAATAAAATGGCACGTGGTAAGCTTTTTATTGCTAGAAACGGAAATTTAATTAGATACTTTCTGTCTGCGAAGCGAGGGTGGAAATTTTAATGCCTATATTTTTCAATTTAATATCGCACTTCGTTGCCATCATTGTGATAATAGAATTCTGTAACATGGAAGTGTTAATGGTTTTTCATGTACTTTTTTTATTGAATCAACATTGTGGTATAATTTCAATATATTATCGATACTAATGTTACATTGAGGAGATCGATTCGACACCATTGCCATAAACAAACACACAAAAGAAGCAATGACGATCTCAACCAGTATTTGGATAGATTTAATACATAATTTCAAGGTCCTCTATGATTTGGAGGACACAAATAGCAAAAATATACTATGACAAGTTCTATGTGATTATAGTGCCCCTTTATTGACAAATTCTGTGACCTGTGCAACAACTTAGCAGTATTTTGAACTAAAGGCACGTGGAATTTGTATAGAATCACCTTATACTTCACTTCTCTACGTAGCTTCAGGCAATACCATATCGATCGGCCGGCTAGACGATCCGACACGCCGGGGACCTTACTTCTTCAATTATTCAACCGCCTACTTCCGCTCTGGAACTCGTTTGTTACATCTCCACGCTCGTCTTTGACGTTCGGATGTATACACATTATGCTTTTAAAGCATGCCAGCGTTTTCAAATCTTTAATTAGCTTTTATAATTTTTTCAATGTATTACTACCGCGACCTTCTTTCCAACAGGCTACAAGTGGCCTCTTTGCTGACAGAAAAGCATCTCTTTTTCTCCCACAGAATATCGGCCTGATTCATTGTATGTACGACCTACTTTTTGTTTTCTTCTTCACGAAAGGAATTCAGTTTACTTCCCTAGTTTCTCATTATACGACTGTTCAGGTCGATTTCGTCTTTGCCCCCATCGAGTATGAATACGTACTCGATGTTTCACCAGTTCGTAAACTTTCATACATAATGTACGCAGATCTTAATAATCATGCCGTTTCCCTCTTATCATTGACTGAGACTATCTGTCTCTGTCTATCAACCCCTTGGTAACACACATGTCATCGCAACTGAATGTAGTTGCGTGAAATTTGCATTTTATCTCGTAAATATTTAGATTTCATATAAATAGGGTCATAACTACATCATATGGGCAAATTTATAACAGGAAAAATTAAGAAATTTTCATGAGGACGTTTTTCAGTCGCAATCTTGGTTTTTAACTGCAAGAAAAGTTATATCTCATTACAGCCTGTTTTTAATTACATTAATTTCAATTACATACATAAATATAATACATGAGCAATAATAAAAACATTTGATATCAGTTAGAGATAGACCACAAAATAATCTTGCCTATAAACTGTAATCGTCAAGATTATTTTAAAACTACAAAGCAATTTACCGTATCGCGCAGTGGCGATTGTCCAATTGCGCAAGTTTGACGATTACAAGACGGGAAAAGTTTGATATTTAACCCTGTAAAAGCAAAATTCCCGAGTGCACGGGCCAAGAGATAAAACTTGAACAATTAAAACCAAGCTAATTTCTCCATTATTGTCTGCAATTCTCTGGAATGACACTTAGTTAAAAAATATATAATAATATGAAATAATGATAAAGCATGTTCAAATTCATTTATTTATTCGTTAGAAAATAGATAGATGTTACAAACTATGCAGGGCAGCCAGATACACCAGTCTCTGGAACTTCAGCCAAAGAACGGCATATCAGGTCATGTAAACCAAATCGACCGGTATTATGCAATACAACATCAGGTTCGTCATTAAACACTATTGATGGTACGAAATTTATGACTTCCATAGCTTCTGCAACTGCGTCGTGTGCAGCTGCATCCAAGTTGTCCAATCTAGGGTTGTTAACACAATAATCAACTTCTACTAAATTCAGTCCGGTTTCTTGCACACATCCATAGCTACCTTCCAAGAAAGCTGCACGTCTTGAGAATTCGCAACCCATGTATTTCACTTGAGCATCTTGGTCATCTTTTAAAGAATTGATGACACATCTATGAACACGGTTAGCCCAGCAATCGGCGCTACCCGCGTTACACACAACTGATCCATCTTCTAGCAATGAAGCTCTTCCCCAAGGAATAAACTCAATTTCCAAGAAATCTTTATACAGTTCATAAGTAGGGACTAATTGGTTTGTTATGAAAACAACAGTATCACCACAGAATGCTCCAGTACCTGTCGTTAATTTGATCTTGTTCCCTTCTTTAACCGGTATTAGATCGGCAGATACAGTTGATATAATTAACGCAGCAATATAAATATACTTTGAAACCATATTTGCTGTTTGTGTTTGATCAAAATAACTAAATCAGATCATGTTCTTTCATATTTAAGGGAAATATTATCTAATCGTGCTCGTCTGCGATAACATGTAACATCAGATTTGATCGATCTAATTTTGATTGCGGTGTTAACAAAGATTTTGTTATTGATATGTAACTTTGATAAACATCAAAAGCTTAACTATACGCTTAATTGCACATATAAACATAATTAAATTGACAATATCTCTATTATAATATTTTCAAATCAAATATTATTGCGTGTATAATATATACAGGGTCCGTCATAAAGTGCACAAACGGAAATGGGGGATAGAATATTTCAATTTATAGAAAAAAAAATCTCCCATGAATAATGATGTTTTGAAGAATAAATAAAAAACAAAGCGTAAATGGTCATTGATAATTAGAAAAAAAAAATTTTTTGCATATAGATTCCAAAATTTTTGTGGTATTTTTTTCAATTAAAACCAAATTTCTCAAAATAATGACTGTCAAAATATTTTTTATGACTGTAAATTAATTTACATCTCTCTCAAGTACTTTTATTCCTACGAGCTGTTAAACACAAGTGTAATCAAAGATTTTTTTACCTACTAAATTCTGATTAATTAATAAAAATACTTGAGCTTAGAGCTGTGTCTTTTTTTGTGGCTTTTATTAATAAATGTAGACAATTTTTATAAATTAATTAGAATTTAGTACAAAAATCTTTGATTACACTTGTAACAGCTCCTAGAAATAAAAGTATGTACTTGAGTTAGAACTGTAGCTTTTTTTTGTGGCAAAAAAGATGTAAATCAATTAGCAGTCATAAAAAAATATTTTGACTAATACTACAAAAATTTTGGAATCCAAAAAAATATTTTTCAAAATATTTACGCTTGGGTTTTTTATTTATTCTTCAAAACACATTATTCATAGTCACTAATGTTTTTTTTTGAACTCAAAAACCCCAGTAGTGGTTCAAAGGTTACAGCCTGTTTTTCACATGAGAAGTTCGAAATCTTCTTCTAGCCTTGAAAAAAAAAAGAAATTGGTAAGTAGATTTTTTTGTATTTTTTTTTTACTATAAATTGAAGTATTCTATCCCCCATTTCCGTTTGTGCACTTTATGACGAGGCACACTGTATAGTTTATTATCGAAATTCTCATAACAACTGCATCCTTAAACAACTTACATTTAATCTTGAATTAACCAAATAACACTTGGTTTTTTTTTTTATGATCACAATACTTATTATTCATGATCACATTCAGTTATACCAATTTCGGGAACTTCCATTAATGAAAGGCAGATAAATTGTAATAAATTTGGTCGTGCTGCATCGTGCAATGTTCTATTAGCTTCATCGTTGAATAGAATAAAGGGAATAGCATCTATAGTCTCCATTGCCTCTGCTGCTGCTATTCCTGCATCTGAATCCAGATCATCGTACTTTGGGTTATTCACGCAATAGTCTATCTCAACTAGGTTAAGTCCAATTTGATGAACGCATTCGTAACTAGTATGTAAGAAAGCAGATCGTTGGGAAAATTCACATGCCATATACCTCATTTGAGCATCTTGATCATAATTTAGTATTTCAAGTACACATCTGTGAAGACGATTTGCCCAACAATCGAATTTGCTATGATTACAAGTAACTGTTCCATCATCGTTAAGTGATGCCCGTCCCCAAGGTATGAATTCAATTTCCAAATAATCTTTATATACTTCGTAAGCTGGTACTAATTGGTTTGTAATAAAATCCACAGTCCACGGACAAAATGATCCAGTACCCGTTGTTATTTTTATTTTGTTTCCTTCCAGCACTGGCGCCACGTCCGCAAAAGAAGTTGATAGAATACACAGTAGGATATTAATTAATAAAAATATGGTAGCCATGACGTCCGCTCTTTTGAATATGATGAAATACACTATTTCAAAATTCTACAGATAGTTTCTAATAAAATTTTATGATGATTTTGTGTTTTTTTTTATCATTTATGATATAGGATAAGATAGATTCAGTATCAAATTATATGTCATGTCATAAAATGCTTCATAAAATTTCGAGTTTTTGCGATTGTTGATTCACAAAGTTCATTATGAATACTCAGGGATGATTTACGTTGACAGTTTATTGTAGCTTTGTAAACTTCTACAAAGAAAAACACTTCTAAAACAATTTTATTTCCTTTAGCTCCATCTCCCCTTTGAAAGTATTTCAAGGTAATCTCTTAAGATTACATCGCAAAAAACACAAACTCTTTAAGCCTCCATATTTTCTTTATGCAAAAAATATGTTTTTGCGGCGGGGCGTCTTGCGTTCCTGGCTAGAATAATAAACAGAAAAACTTATTAACTTTGCTAAGAAAAAAAGTCAGCCATGTGCCTTATTTGAGGGAGAAGGCTACAAAATATTCAGCTTCGTTAATTTATTTTAAAACTTGCAACTGAAATAAATTTAGATTATGACATTGCGGGATTACGAGTGTTACTAAATGAGGTACATAGCTTCGTGTATATAATCCGCGAGGGGATGGGCAGAGGCTCAAAAGATTGAAAAAAACGAGTTAATCAAAAGACAAATTAAAGTCACACCGTTCACATAAATTACGTTGAAGGTAAATAGTAACAAGTATGGTAGGTATAGGTACTCCATCCAGCTAAAAAAATACAATGACATCTGCAAAATTACAAACCAATTATCCTATTAGTTAAATACTGATCAGGAGCACAGAATTTTAAATAAATATAAAACACCCACAAGAATTAAATCTTTATAATTGCACATGCTGTGGTGCACATTTTCTCCATGCAAAATTTTAACGTATATAAACGTTTTGATGATTCACGTTACACCGTGACGTGCCCCGTCCGGGCACGGTTCAAGGTTCAATATCTATAGTATACTTTTTGTATGAATTGAAACAATTGAATCATGGGCACGGCACGGTGTAACGTGAATCAGGCTTTAACCTTCGATGTTACATATAATTCACACACTAACGTCAATATACGTTAACGCGTATGTGACAGACTGTGTTGTTAGGAACTTGTACGCGCTGTGCGACGTATAGTGACGTTGTGTGTCCATATGAGGTTCTTTGAAATGTGTACCTAGAGCTGACTTGGTTGTGTTAAATTGTCTATACTTTATGGCGCAAGAGCTTTAAGATTTTGATATATTATGGCACAATGACGTCACTATATGAATTTAATACAGCCAACTAACGTCGCACGTTCTTGAAGTAATGCTAGGAAAAAGTTCGACGTGCCAATCCGTTATTCATCATCGTATCGACTGCTTTTCGACACGTCAAGATGTTGTTCGCGCGAAAGCGTTAAATTAAAAAACATTCATAATTTTATCATTTCATTTCTATATGAAGTATATTCAAAGTCCTTATTAATACTTTGTTATCGATACTATGTTGAAATTGTCCAATCAAATGACGAATTAACACTCTAATTTTATCTTATCTTTTATGAAATACAGATTAAACTATTAATCTTTTTAATGACAAACGTTGTTATTGTAGAAAAAGTCATAGACCACACACACACGTCATGGCTCTAAAATATTTGATTGTCTGTGCGTGTATTCTACCATTTATATCATGTGCTATTGTGCCAGTGTTGGAAAATAATAAAATTAAGATATCCACAATGACCGGTGCATTTTGCCCGTGGACTGTGGATTTCGTCAGCAATTACTTGGTGCCTACATATGAATCGTTCAAAGATCACTTGGAAATCGAGTTCGTGGCCTGGGGATCCGCAACACTGAACGCTGATGGGATAGTCACATGTAGTAGAGGTCCCTTTGATTGCTGGGCAAATCGCCTTCAAAGATGCGTACTGGATATACTCAAGGACGACCAAGACGCCCAAGTGAAGTTCATGGCCTGCGAATTCGGTGAACGTGCTGGGTTTTTGCGTACAAGTTATTCGTGTGTCGATAAAGTTGGATTACGTAGCAAATTAGTTGATATTGACTACTGTGTACAAAACCCACAATTAGACGATTTGGACGAAAAAGCAGCTGCATTAGGTGCCGACTTTATAACTGATATAGGAGGAATACCGGCTGTTAGATTCAATGACGTGTTCAACCTAACCCTGTATAACGAAGCGAGAGACAGATTGTATAGTCTTGTTTGCTTCTCTTTGTCTGAAGTTCCTGAGCTGGGAATTACTGGTTGCCCAGTGGGACAACCATAAAAGAATATAACCAAGATTCAATGTAATTAGTTGCTGCAAATCTTGTAAATTCATATTAAAAAAATTCACACCTGACATTGAAATTGACTTATTGATGATATTATATGTTTTGAGATTCTGATATAGATAATAATGTTTTTTCAAATTGTACTGTTTACTATTTGTAACATCTAATAAATGTGCAACAATATCTCAATGTATTTATGTAATAATCTTTAATAATAATAGTTTAATTATATTCCTGTGATTTTATTCTTAACTTTCGATGCAAAAGAAATTATGTATGTGAAGGGTTTTGATAAAAGATTAATGGTCAAGTGGCAGTTCTGACAGGTTAGTTTTAGGTATCTGACAAAGTGTATGTATACACTATTACTTTTACTCAAAATAAAATTAATAGGTATTAGAAAATTAATGTAAACGAAATATCCCTAATGACTCCTTAACAATGAAAAAAGAATCCTTAAGAAAATACCAACACATCTCAATTTATTGCATAAAAACAGACGGTACTCAATTAGGGTTAATATGTTTAAAAATGTACGAACCCTCGGAGAGGCGAGGTACCAAACCGCAGTATTAATGAAATTGACTTCCCAGGGGATAGAACCCGGACCCCTTTCTTGCGTGTCTCCCCCACGAGCAGTATACTGGAAGTTGAAACAAAGGTATCAGTACTTTATCAAATTAACGAGATCCTGAACTTTATGTTTACAAACATTTATCCTGAAAGGCGTTTTTTTTATACCACAAAGTTGGCAAACAAGCATACGGCCCGCCTAATGGTGAACATCACCGTAGCCTATAGACGCTTGCAATACCGGGGGTATCACTTTGCCAACCGTCCCAACCCCCCCAAGTGGAGCTCTGGAGACCTTACTCACCGTAGGAACACAACATGGCCGAGACCAATGCTATTTGGCTACGATCTTCTGTAAGGTGGAGGTCCTTCCCCAGACGGGCTGCTCCGATTTGAGCAGATTATCCGCTGTGCCCTACCTCTCAATTATGCGTATAATATTTTACTAATAAA